>JAEQBH010003072.1:0-600000 GCA_016808115.1 Tetrastigma voinierianum
AAGGACAAAAAGGGATGCTTGACAATGTGATAAGCGACACTTGTATCCAAGAGTAGAAGAAGCGTGATGAAGAAGAAAATGATTAGCAGAACTTCCCAGGATAGGCAACTATTAAGGTTTCAGCTAACTTCCATGGTATGCTGATATTGTGAATTATACGGCTTGTGGAAATAATGCCTTGAACTTCAAGGCTACCCTTGAGGAAGGAAACTTCAGGTGACCGTAAATATTATATTGGGATGACCCACTATTATTGAGGTCTTGACATGATAATAAGAAGATGTGTGCGAAATTGAACAAGGCAACATTTTAAATGGATACGCATCACCATATGGAGGAGACATTTTACGGTGAAAAACGACTCCTGAGATACTCCGATCGAGGTTACAGTGGCCCTTATCTTGAGAGATTCAATGCGAGTGGGTGAGAATTGTGTGATCGATGCCAAAGGATTGAAGTATCGGCCCAGCGGGGAATGAAATGCCTAAAGGTATTATGGTGATACAATTTTTTGATGTTTGAGGAATAGATTTATAGGACCTTTCCCTATCATTTGGAAACCTATACATACGCTACTTGATGGATTACGTCTCGAATGGGTGGAAACGGTGTCTTGTCAGGGGGAATGATACTAATACGGTGAAGTGAGTTTCTTGCAAAGAATATTTTTGAGCAGGTTTGGAGACCCCCAGAACCATCATTAGTGATGGGGAACCCATTGCAAACAAATATTTGCAAAGCTCCTTGAGGCAATTATGGGATCAAACATGTAATGAGTTTGGCCTATCATCCCGGACAGTAGACGAGGAGAATTTCAGCGGAGAGATCGAAAGAATACTTGAAAAGGCTGTGAGCTCAAGAAGGAAGGACTGGTCTTCCAAACTTGATGATGCACTTTGGGCTTACAGGACTGCATACAAGACCCCCATTGGAATGTCCCCATACAGAGTTGTTTTTGGCAAACCATGTCATCTACCTCTTGAATTAGAATACAAGGCAATGTGGGCCATTAAAAAGTTAAACTTCGATTTCAAGGCTGCAAGGGAAGAAAGATTGCTCAAGCAATACGAATTGGAAGAATGAGAAATGAAGCCCTGTATTAATGCTAGAATATACAAAGACAAGACAAAGAAATGGCATGATCAGAAAATCCTGAGGAAAGAGTTCAGAACAGGCGAACAGGTGTTGCTTTTAATTCTAGACTGAAGTTGTTTCGAGAATTAAAATCCAATTGGAGTGGGCCATACACAGTGGTATCAAGTACTACATTTGGAGCAGTAACATAAGACTGATAATGGGGAAGAATTCAAAGGTCAATGGACAAGGTTAAAGCATTATCTCAACAGGGAAGAGGAAGTAAAGAACTCCAATTTGGTTCTTGAGGAAGAAGAACCACAACTGACAAAATCGACTAAAGACTCAAAACTGAGCAGCTAATGGGAGGCAACCCATGAGGATTTAAATTCTGAATTTAAATTTTGAAATATTTCTTTTCTTTGTTTCTGATAAATTAGGTCAGATTTGTTTTCTAGAAGGATAGATTTAATTTTTAGAAATAAATTGTAGTTTAATTAGAATTTTCTTGAATATTGCAGTGATCTTCTGAACGGGTTAAAGACATGAATAGCAAGGCAACTACAGGAGTAATTTGACAGCTTTACTTAGGAGAATTGACATGAGAAAAGGGAGTAACACTCTCCTAACCCAATCTAATAGATATATTTGAATTAATTGTTAAATCTTTGCTTAAAATATGCTGAAGAGGAGTCTAAACGGGTTAGGAACAATAAGAGGAATTCAAAGTTTTTGGAAATCATTGAATTGAGGCTTGGTCACGACGAGGTTATGTCGTGACTAGAGCGATCCTACAAAACATTGATGTAGTGACCCCGAGTAAAGAAAACGATTAGTAGTATGGAGGGAAGGGAGATACATGTCGCGACATAAAAGTGTGACATGTGCCAACCACTCACTTCAAAAAGCCCTAAATTTAATGACCTCAAATAAAAGTGGCGGAATTGAAGTCGCGACAATTCTTAAGTGAAGCATTAATTAGCCCACAAACATTGATTGAATTGCAACAGTTGGAAACTATTTCATTCACTCCAACCCACATAACCATTCACCTTCGTCTTCTTCCTGAATCTCAACCTCCGAAAACCACTGGCATTTCCAAACTTCACGAAAGCTTTCCTACTTGTCTCAGATCATTTAAAAATTCCACCACAGTCCCTAACCTAGATGATGAGATTATGAGGGAACACAGACAAATCGAAGAGAAGAAACTTACTTGAGGAGAGCAGTTAGATGAGATTCGTCGGGAAAACGGCGGGAGAGATACCATCAAAACACCGACTCAGAGCAACTTCTCAAGACGGAGCGAGAAGGGGAAAGGGAAGAGAAGAGAAAGAAGAAGTAGAAGATTTCATATCCGATGAAGCATTCCCAGTGGAAGAGAATCTTATGCTAACAAAGGTTTTGTTGCAGAGGGAGATTCAAAAACCACAGTGACTCGCTGAGGAGATGATAGAAAGGCAGAGAGGATGGGAGAGTCTGCGCACATCAAAAGCGGGTATACGGCCAGTGAGAGAGTTTATTCAATATGGTAGGAAGGAAGGATGGAGCCGTTTATGTTAGAGAATTACGGGTCTCATCTGAAGCCCAGAGGCCATCGATGAGGCCTATGGGATGACAATACACAAGCATGGCTCCAAATTCAAGAAAGTTGGAAAACCGAATTTTAGAAAGATTGCCAAGCTGTAACAATGGAAGGGGCAGTTAGACCAAGGAGAAGGAAAGCGAGAACTCTACGAGCAGGAAGCCTCGGTGAGGAGCGAAGGTATGGTTTTACTTCCTTGCGTCTTGTTTTGGTTCAACAAAACATTTATGCACGATTGAGGAGAACAAGAAGAATTTCATCTTCTTTGTATGCCATACTCAAGGGAGTACAAGATCAATATAAGGAGTTATCATAGAACTCTATCATGAGTATCATGGGAGAAGTGCACTTCCGCTGGCAATCACGGTTCTATGCTTGAAGAATTTGGAGTGAAGGAATTTGGGGTCGGAGAAGAAGAGTCCAGGGCCCCGCCTCCTTGACGGGGTTAGCAAGGGCGAAACCGGAGGAAAAGGGAGTGCTGGTAAGAACGAGAAGTAGAAGCCAAGGCTGAAGGACGAGAAAAGAGACCCGAGAGGGCCCGCGTCAAGGAAGCGAGCACCCCGTGAGCTCACGACAATGGGTATGTTTGCGAGATAATGAAGGCGGGATGAAACGGCCAATGGAGCTTACTCCCATCCCTTTGGCAGTTCTCCTCACATGCGAAACGAGAAGCTTCCAACCTGGGAGAAAGTTCAAAGGGACACAAGAGAGCGGCTGATGCTGGAAGCTCTCCATGCCTGAGAGAATAGATGAAAGAAAGGATTGGAAATTCTGACGGGAATTGGGGAAGTATTTATGAAAGAATTGAAGAGGCCAGCAATGGGAGGAAGAGCTAAATAAGAAAGAAAGGGGCATGAGAGGGTGGAATCCAAGAGAGAACAACGGTGGAAAGAGCGAGCGAGGAAAGAGGCAGGATGGGAAAAATGTTAAGACCCCGGCAAGGAAGAGTTCGAAAAGAAATGAAGGAAGAGATCACGATCACATTGCGAAACTCAAAGCGAGTCATGAAGCTTTCTATAACAAGTAGTTTGATCGATTCTCAACTCCTAGCATTGTTAGAGAGAAAGAGATAAGAGCATGACACCAAATTTGGGAGGCGGATAAAGGGTTTCAGAGTTACTATACAAATCTACAGAGGAGAATTTGGAGAAACAAATTGTTGAGCAGATAGAATAACAAAAAAGCAATGGGAGGTACGAGCTACGAGAATGTGAGAAGAATGGTGGAAAATTTAGATTTGATTAACAACAATCTTTCTAAATTCTTGGGAAGTCATGACTGAAATGGAGGAAACACAATGGAATGGCTTGGGGAAGAGGCGAGGATGGCGAACAAGAAAGTTAGTCCTCTCTAATGAGATTGTCATTGAAAACGGCTTGAGAGGGGAAGCGAGAAGAAAGGAAGAAGAGAGTAAATTCCCTTCATTCCCAACTCATTTGAACACTTTAGACACAGGATCCCCACGATATTTTGCCACCTCTTCGAAAAAGAAAAAAATAGACCTTCTCCTTGCCTAACCATTCTTACCATCCTTATCCATTACGTGTATCACGGTTTTTCAAATGAATGAAATAAAAAAAAAATATTTAAATTGGTGTTGTGTGCTATTTTGCATTTGATTGTTCAATGTTATGTTGCTTGTGGTTACATGATTAGGAAATCAAAGGTAGGAAATAGTTGAGAATAAAAAGCTGGCGAGAGGACATTATCTTGGTGAATGAAATGGTTAGAGTAGTAGGAAGTAAATTTGAAATGAGGAAAAATTGCAGAATAAGGACAAAATGCATATCGTTTAATTGAAACACAAGGTAAATAAAAAAAAAAAAAAAAGGATACTTATATTTAACTGATAAGTCCTGATTAGAGGAAGGTAATGCAACAAAAGGAACAAAACATATTTTTGAGTTTGTGGTATGAACAGTAAGTCAAGGAACTTTTATTGAATATCCCGATTAACCAACTACTCGCTAAATAAAAATGAGTGAGAGTACTCCCTATGGTTGGTCTGGCTGATTTCAACCAAATTCTAGAGGCTGTTTAGATTATTAGTTGAGGCAGAAATCTTAGGTAATCGGTGACAAGAGATGATGCGAGGCCATTCTTGGACCGGTTTGAGCCATTCTAGCCATCCTTATTCATATCTTGAGAAGTACATATCTGATAGTTCAGAAATTGAGCCAACAAGCCTATTCTTTAAAAATAGACCAAGAGCCACAACTCATCCTAAGACATCAATCCTTGATAAAGAACCTATGAGGGTGCAAGAATTCAAGAGGAAGAAATAAATGAAGTTTGGGGGAGTATATATTTTGAGGAACTCAAAAGGAATGAAAAGAAAAAGGCAAGAAGCGAGAAAACCTAGCAGAAAAGAGGAAGCTACAGGGATAAGTTTTATCTTGTGGCTAACTCTCTTGAACAATTAAGTTCTTAGGGTGTTTCAACACCTAGTACCTAATGCCATACGGTATGGGAGTTACTAACCCAAAGTTAGCTAAGAGTGTTAGAAAGCCTAAAAAGTTAAAACATTACACTATCACGAATGGTGACAAACTAAGGAAAATTCCTCGGTGAAGTACAAGTGAGAAATAGGGGGCATTCAGTTAGATTGAAGGGAGTCATCCCCAAACATGAAGTTTAGGGGAGTTTATTATAGAAACTACAAGAAGGAAAGGGAATGGAAAGAGGGAGAAAAGGTTCAGGGTAATCTTAACCTAAAAATTCCTTCCATCCTACCCATTACCCAGGCCTAACAATAAAAGCCCAAAAGACCTGATTGATCTTGAAGGCTGAAATCATCTACATTAGTGGAGATCAATATGAAAAACAAGCCTATGGAATTTGGAAGAAAGGAAACAATCAAAATTGTGAAGAACTTTAGGGAGTTAAATATTTCATTATGAAAATGAAAAGGAAAACAATTCATTATTCAACGGGATCCAATGAGTATATTGTTTGTAAAACAATTTCAACATATTAGTTTATAGCATAAAGTAGAGACCAACCTTAGGCGGACTTGAAGCTAGATGTCACGAGAAAATTTTTGCGTACCTTGCATTTCAATTAAATTGAATGCCAGCTGCGAACAAAACGAGAAAAATGTCCTTCTTGTTTGGACAAACAATTCTTTCTTTTCTTTGCTTGAGACAAGGCAAATTTTAAGTTTGGGGAGTTTGATGAGGCTTAAAGTCATCTATTTTTAGTCCCATTTTACATTAGATTTTCATCTAGAAATGAATAATTAATATCTGAAATATGAAGAAACTCACCAAATTTTATTAAGCGGGAAGAGAGAGAAAGAAAGTAGAAAAATCACGGTGATAAGTGGAGGAAAGGTGCGGTCGAATGGCGGAGCGAGAAATGAAAAGAATGGGTGAGTCATTGATGCGATTTGGGAGGTTTACCTGATCCGATCATGGTCGTGACATCGGGAAATTGAAGGAATCGATTCGGTCGCGACATGGATAACAAAATATTGAGGTCCGCGACTTGAGGCTAGCTCTTGAGAAAATTTGCAAGGAAATGAGGCGCGTCACGGCGTGAGTGAAGTCGTGACATCAAAGGCAACGATTCGGCCCGGAGAGAGAGAACCCAAGTTGATGTCGCGACGTGAGATTGATGTCGCGACATCGATGATAATCGCGACGAGAAGGCAAGAATCCGCGACATCAAAAACCATCGAGAAAGCGCAGAAGCCATAAAGGCGATGCCAGCGACATGAGATCGAAGTCGCGACTCGGACACGCTTTCGAGTTGAAGGGTGAGGCTTCATGAAGTGAATTCATGACAAGATATTGGCATTCGCGACATCGGGAGCGACGATTAGCTCTCTGATTCCATAAGATGATGTGCGACAAAGAGATTGATGTCGCGACATCGAAGACATCAATTGAAGATTGCGCGGATGACTTGGCGAAGTCGCGACAAGATATATCGGCGATAGCGACATCAGGAAGAACAATTGAGCACGCGAGGCGTGAGAAGATGTCGCGACGAGATGGTGATGTCGCGACATCAAGAATGACAAATCGAGGCTACGCCGGTAAAAATTTGAAGTCGCGGCGTGAAATTGATGTCGGCGACATCGGTAATAATCACGACAAGAAGCGAAGTCGCGACTTGAGCGGCGACTTAAGGCACAGATGCTCTAAAATCCACGTGAGGCTACGCATTGGGATTAGGGCGATTGAGGAATATAAATCTGCTGACTATCCAACTCATGAAAGCTGACTTGGCGGCCACGGAGCGAGAGTGCAGATGGTAAGCTCATTTCTTTATTTTCTTTCTTTTCTTTTATTTTTCTTAATTTTTATTTAGTAGTTTTCGGCGGATTATGCTCGTATTTTATTTTCGTTGTATTTTACGAATGCGGATGTTATCGTTTGGCTTTGGCGAATCACGATTTCAGTTCACACTAAAATTACTACGGAATGTTTGAGATTCGAGGACAAATTTACGGAATTCGATTGTTTGATTTCAAATTACGAGTTATTCTTATGATCGGAGGAATCTTTGTATCGGTATACATTCGATGGTGAGGAATCCGACTTCCATTAAGTGAGCGTTATAGTCGGAATTTATCTTTCACGTAGTCGTTTCGGTGACTTGTTAATTTCGGGTTAATGAATTTACTTAGTTTTGGGTTTATTGTCTTGGGATCGAATATCGGTTCTTATACCCGTTAAGATTCAACGTCGTACTCTCACGATTTCCAAGGGAGGTCTCTGAGTGACAGGGAAGACATTCCACGAGAGTAATGTACATTTCTTTGAAGGTATACTAACCTGCTATTAGGGATCTTTTGAGCTTTGTAAAGTTCACTTGGATCAAATCCTCTTCTCACTTGAAATCAAGAGCTTAGTTGAATGAGTTATCTCTATTTAAACAAGCGAGGGAGATTCGCCTCGATTCGGATAGTGGGGCTAATCCAGGTGTTAGGCGTGATCTAATCAAGGAAGGTTGATCAGTTCTAATTTCGGAGGAGCAATGCGGAAGTTGTATATCCTTGCTTGACCCGTGCTTCAGGCTAAGGTTTCACGAGTCCATAAAATGGGTATAGTATTGCAAAGAAAAATACCCGGTCAGGAAGTCCCTTTTTAAAAGTAGTTATCTAATTCCACGTAGTGAGAAATCGGGTCATAAATTAGATAATGAAATGTGGAGTAATGGAAGTCCGGTACTACAGCATGCAAGACTGATTTTGAAACTTGAGATAATCAAGAGATTTTATCGGAATTAACTTCTGAATCGATAGTTCACTATAGCATTTCTATTGATGTGTCCTCACGAGGATAACTATTCGAGTATTCATTTCTTTGTTAGAAATTAACTATTCTTTATTCTTTATTTTCGGTATGTTGGATGGTTAGGTTATTTTTCCTTTTGTTCGTTTAATTTTCCAGCACTTTGTGGATCCCTCTGTATCATTTTGTGTCGAATGGTATGTATGGAATTGGTAAAGTCGGGAGTAGTTGATTTAAAATTCTTGAGGATCTACGTGGGATCGATATCACGGACTTAAATCCATTTTATTACTTGTCGGCACATTGCACTTGCGGAATATCGGACCAAAACCAAACTTTGAAGAAAATGATTTACTCTAAAGAGATTGGTGGTTTATATAGTATAATGTTAACAAGTTTTTTGGGGCGCGATTGCGGTTAGACAATGGTCATTTTGGTAATAGTGTCATAAATTTGTATATGTGTGTTTAGTTAGGTTGGCCAATTAATCCGGGGCGAGTGCAAGGGAGGTAAAATCCAGTGAGTACGGGAGGGAAAATCCAGATTATCGGAAGGTAGGATCAGGGAGAGTCACCCAGAATGGGGGATCAGGGCGAGTCTGCGAAATGTGGGATCGGGAATGATGGGAATGTGGGATCCGGTGAGTCTGGGAAGGTGGGATCAGCGGTATCGGAGGTAAATCTAGGTGAGGTCTGAGGAAAGGTGGGATCAGGAGTCTGCAGGAAATGGGATAGGATGAGGTGCGGGAATGTGGGACTAGTGATGCAGAAGTATTGGGATGGGGTGATGCAGGAAGGTGAATCCGGGGTGAGTGCGGGAAGGTAGGATCAGGGCGTGCAGGAATGGAATTACTAGGATCGAGAGAGTCAGGGAAGGTGGGATCCGAGGCGAGTATGGAGGAGGTAAAATCCGGGTGGTCTGGGAAATAGAAATGCAGAGTGGAGTGCAGAGAGGGGAATCAGGGCGGGGAGTCTTGGGAAGGTGGATCCAGGGTACGAGGAAGGTGGGATCAGGAGTGGAGTGTTGGGAGGAAGGGTAAAATATGGGTGGGTACCGGAAAAGGTGGGATCCAGGAGGTCTGGGAAATGGGGATCTAGGCGAGTGCAGAGATGTGGGATCTGGCGAGTCTTAGGAAGGTAAAATCAGGGTGAGTCTGGGAAGTGGGATCAGGGCGAGAATGCAGAATGGAATCGGGTGAGTACAGTGGGAATCAGTGCGTGCCGGAAGGTAAAATCCAGTTGAGTCAGGAATGGAATCTGGGTGAGTGCAGTAGGTCAGTTGAGTCAGGAAAGGTAAAATCAGGGTGAGTCTCGAGGAAAAATAGAAATCTAAGTGAGTGCCGGAGAAGGAGCCGGATGAATCAGGAAGGATCGGAGAAGGGTTAGAATCCGAGCAAGTACCGGAGAACCACCAGATTAAAAAGGGATAGGGGATGCGAAAGATTTCTAGGCCATTAAAGGCGAGATAGGGATGACCTAAAAGCGAGCACAGAGCATAATGGGGAAACTTAGGATGCTTGGGTTGAGATGCGACCTTGATGTGAAAGGGTATGCCACAGTGTGCGTCGAAAGTGCCACAAATGATAAAGGCGAAACCAAGAACTTAATAACAGAGACGGAAATAAAGGGTATGCCTGTAAAACAATCTCACAAATGTGACCAAGGGGTGAAAGAAAGGGGTTATGCCTCGATTGCAGGTATCAACGCCATGTCAAAATCCTCATAGCGCACATGCGGTCAAAGTCGGAGTGAAAACAGCACAATCACTCATTCGTGAAAAAATCATCCATTTCATTCCATAAAGCGATATAGGGTATGCCTGGGTGTGCACATCGATATACAAGTGCCTTGATAGAAAAAAAACTACGGGAAAATAAATTTTGAGAAGAACCAATCGCGATACGAACAAGCGAACAAGACAACATATAGGGTGTCTTGAGTGTACATATTGAGATAACCCAGTGTAAGAGAGGAGAATCTTACCTAGGCTAGCCCTTAGAAGCACTGTGCTGTATGAAGAAACCCAGCTGCATGTGGAGCACACTCAAACTTTGATGCCAAAATATCTCTAGGTGAAATGGGCTGCCAGTGTACATGCATACGAGCCAATGCCAACATGAAAGGATGGGGGTATGCCCTATTGTGAACGTGTCAGAGCATCAATAATGGGCTATCAATGGTCCCGACTCTCTGTATCATCTATATCTAATCATGGACTGAGAGCGAAACCAAACTAAATGGAGAAGCAATATGTGAGCCCTCGATACTCCCAAAGAATAGAGACACATCAGGCATCCGTACTCAATCAGTAGATAGGAACTCATCCATATAAAATGCTTTAAACAAACCATGAGATCTCATAGTCTCGGGAGTGCTTAAACTCGGGCCGTAATGTAGGCGAAATTGAAAGGAGAATGACATGATGGGAAACAAAGGCCCAAATACCCAATAAATACTGCCAAAGCCTTGTACGCTCAATGTCAAATATCAAAGGATCATGTGAGCAAGGTGACTCAACCAACATCCGAATGAACAATGTCAAATGACAAGTGAAGTGCACCAAAGGACACGTCACTTAAGAAGTGAGACGATAATCAATAAGAGTAGAAGAAAGTGAGAGTGATATTAAGAAAATGATGAATGGATAGAGCAAAAAGGAAGAAACAATTTGGGATACCGTGTAGCGTATTGTGACAACGACGGACAACTCGTCCCAAGACGTCAAAGTCAAAGCAGTCGCTATGGATCAAGGTGGTGTCCCGGTGTGATCGGGGACCTGAGTGCGAAACAGCCCGAGCCTCACATTCCTAATGTATTACCCAAATCCATGGAAAGATGGCACAATGCTTTCACTCAACCCTCAAAGGAATAATAAATCTCTCAAACCTAAATGACCTTTGATGATCCCAAGTATATTAAAGAATATCAAACAAACAATTTTTTTTTTTTTTTTTTTTTTTTTTTTTTTGCCATAACAACCAAGTAGGCGAATGCCACTATCACAATTCAAGGCGAAAGAACCTCGAGCCTCGAGCCCAGATGGTCCCCTCAGCCTAAGAATCCCGGATCAAAACCTATAGAGGCGGAATAAAGGGTGTGACAGAGCATTGGTAGCTGCAGGATGAGAAACACGTCATCATTGCAAAGAAGATAAAAAGTGAAATGAATGAGATGATAGAAACTGAGCTCAAAATGACGGTGTGAAGATCTGAAAATGGAGGAGAAAAGAAACAAGAAAATGATGTGAGAAAGAACAAACAAGAATGACACAATGCTTATAATGCTCACGGATCCAATTATTATGTAAAAAGCGCACGAGGGCGAGGCCCCTGACCAATTAAGAAAAAGTATGCAAAAATTTGAATGAAAGAATAGGCTATAATAAAGCTATACGTGAGAGCTCAAGGCTGTGTGGATATAT
Source organism: Tetrastigma voinierianum (assembly GCA_016808115.1). Taxonomy (NCBI): domain Eukaryota; kingdom Viridiplantae; phylum Streptophyta; class Magnoliopsida; order Vitales; family Vitaceae; genus Tetrastigma; species Tetrastigma voinierianum. Next base: position 11,320 of record JAEQBH010003072.1, read on the forward strand.
CAATGTATACCAGTGTACAATAAGAATATAGCTATAATGATGGCCACCCATCCCTCACAACCATGATCTGGCAAAGCCTCCTCTGTTGATCCATTATTTGGATCTGTGAAGCGGAGTTCTAAGTCCAATTACATCAACCAGTGCTCCCTCTTAGTGGATCTCGGATGACATAAGGCCAACTCAATTCGGTCTGAACTCCTCCCAGGGTCATTGATTAATCCGGGGAGGACCAGCCAAGAGACCCCAGGTCGCCTTTTTTGGAAACTTCCTAGGCACGACCGCTTTTCTAAATGCGAGTCATTTCCTGATAGAACTGTGAACATGATGGTGCCCTCAATCTCCTCTCATCTAAAAGTGAGATTATCATAGCAGAATTTGAGCCCTCAATCCAGATATACGATGCTACAATGCTATTCTCGAGGATCTATCTCGATTTCAACGAGGCGCCACTTGCCTCAATTCCATATACCAAAGTAAGGTGTAGCCGGTTGAGGTACGAAAGATGTCACGATGGCCCTAGCGCGAAAGGGGCTTCTCTGGGTGATCCACAGAAGTCTCGACCATCTTTCGAAATCCTCTTGATATTCTTATTTGACCTCAATGCCCATTAATTACGTGAAGTACATGTAGGATGATCGATGATACTAAATACCATACTCTTGAACCAATGTATCCATAGCCTCCCGAAATCGCTCCTCTAGTGATGAATTTGGCCACTCTATTTCTGGCACATCCCGATCGGTATAAAGAAGTAACTTCCACCGGCTTAGTGAAATAATCAATGCTTATTTGGGATTGTACTTTCATGTCCGCTCAGAGACTTGTGGTGAGATCTTGATAATATCGTACCCCGTCTGGCAGCCAGGGATGTAGGGTGCATACAACTGAGGAAGGTGGCACATGTAATCAGGTCTAAGTGCATTTGACACTTTCGGGACATCTACGTACTATTGAACAATCTGTCTCCATAGTCAACAAAAGTAACTAGTCCTCATGATCTTACGTGCTAGCATGTGGCCTCCCATGTGTGGGCCACGGGACTCCGGGAGATGAACCTCTGTCACTTGGTGCAGGAGAGGCGCGGTGGGCATAATAATAACGGGCCATGGGTGATCTCCCATAAAGGGCATCCCCTGAATATAACAAATTTGATTGGCCAAGCGTCTCAATGCTTTCTCTTATCCTTGGGGTGTGGGTTTTGAATTGGCAGCCACATGATAAGCCGATAATATCATTGATACCCCATGGTAGCAGAAACAATGCTGATTTTCCGTCATCTCCAGTCAAACAACTTGGAGTGGCGGGTGCGAACTTTGTGGTCTCAATCATCAATGAGTCAGCATAGTCACTCCATTAGAATCTCAACCACAAAGAAGCTAAAGGTGGCTAGTAAATCGACAGGCGATTCACACTGGCGGGATGCCATATATCTTAACTCATCAAATCAGGCAACGACGGTCTAAGTAAGCATGGTAAGGCTTGACTTCTCATCCTCGAGTCTCTGGATACCTTGTATTTGTATAACTAGAGTGGAATCCCATTGGATCTCCAAGCGTCGAATGCGAGATCAGTAGCAGTCTCTAAACCCGTGTGCAAGCCTCATTACTCAACTATATTGATTAAGTCAATGGGTGATGATCGAGAAAATACTAATCGAGGCGATTTGGGAATGTGATCACCGTAGTGATATCAATAAGATACTGATACCAAACCACAGGCGATTGGCGGCACCATCAGTACAAATGCCATCTATAATCTTGGTCATTGAAACAATTGCTCGTCGGGAAAATCATCGTCAATCGATCTATCATCGAATCTTTTGGAAAGAAGCCAAATGATGCCGCCTTGATACTTCCGCTGGCGATTTTTGTGTCGCATCTTGAATGTCAAACTCATCCCAGTAGAACCAACCATCTCATTAGCCTACTAGTGAGCAATTCGGTCGAACAAATATCTCGATGGATCAATCGTGAGACAAAAGTATGGAATACTACGTCACATAGTGCCTAAGTCTCTGTTATTAAACCAACACTAAGCGGCTGATCATAGGGTATTTGCACTCGTGTTCCATAATCCTCTTACTTAAATATTAAATGGCTGGCTCCTTTCTGAATCATCGGTGACTAACATGCATCCCAAAGCTATATCGAATGGCAAATATAGAAGCGGGGGGCCGCCGTGTGGGAGAGCTAAAGCGGGGAGAAAGTAAACACTCCTTAATCTTCTCAAAAGCACGAGTTGCAATCATCATTCAAACCGTGTTTGGTTTCTTCCTCGGAAGATGAAAGATAGGCTCGCATATGTGCATTAGTCTAGCAATGGAGCAATGATGTATTGTGAAGTGCCTAAAAGCCTCTGATCTCTTTCTGGTTTCGGATGGCATGTCAAGAAGTATGGCCTTGGTCTTTTAAGATCAACCTCTATACCACGCTGCTAACAATGCGACCTAACAATTTCCGAGAGAGTTACTGAGGTGCACTTCTTGGGGATTCAATCTCAATCCCGGAATTTAATCTGATCCTCTCAAAAGAATCTACGTAAGCATGCTAAGTGATGCATACGCCTTGGGATTTCACTATCATGTCATCCACGTATACCTCGACAATAATCATCCATATCATGGAATAAAGTAGTAGCAACTCTCTGATAAGTGGCCCCTGCATTTTTCAACCCAAATGGCATAACCCGATAGCATAAAGTACCCCATTCAGTGATGAAAGAAGTCTTCTCCACATCCTCTGGAGCCATCGAAATGCGATTTACTGCCAGGAAAACCCATCCATGAAGGGCTGACATAGAGTGCCTACTTGATCTTGTCAACTAACATATCAATGTGTGGGAAAATGCATATCCTTAGGGCTAACCTTATTCAAATCTCGAAAGTCAACACAAACTCTAACCTTGCATCCTTTTTTTGGGAACAGGGACGACATTGCTTGACCACTGGGATACTCAACCGACAAGAAGCCAACGAGAGTTGCCACGAGATTTCTTCCTTAACTGCGAGTTCGTCGAGGGTGTAGCCTCCTCAATTTACGCAGCGGCCTGGCATGTGGCAAAATAGGGGTGATCTTATAGTCTTGGTCAAGGCTGGCATGTCCTCCATACGACCATGCAAATACATCAGTATGACTGAGTAATCGATCAATTTATATCTCTGCGTCCCGGAGATAGGGAAGAGCCAATCCTAATCTCTACGAGTGATGTTTCAAAATCTATCGACTCTGTGCTATCAGAAACGAGTGTAACTTTCCTGTCCTCTGTATCATAATTAGATTCTGACTGACCACCTAGTGGGTCATTTGTGTCTCCCATATCATTAACATCGTATACATGTCTTGCGGGAGGCGGTGGTGCGATCAAGGAAAATGCTGTGACACAAGCGAATACTCGAAAATACTCATGTCATTATTACCATCAGAAATGTCATCAAAGCGGGTGACAAACCCGGACATAGTGTCAAAAGAAAGAGGTGGGTCCACAGAGTCGGACGCTCCCTCAACAGAAACAGTATCATGAGTAATATCAGTAGCAACAAGCCTATCATCATCAAACTCAAGCATAGAAATTCCAAACACATCAAAAGCTAGTGTCGGGATTGAGATTGGAAACATCGAGAATGCGGCCAGTGCCGATCATGTCCATTACGTCGGTCTGAAAGCGTCATAAAGGTGTCACAGCGCCGAATCAATCCTTAGAAACTCCAAACATGTCAAAAGCATAATGGGGCCCTCGAGTATATATCGAGTATTGATGCCGATCATGTCTATCACCGTCTAATAGGTATCGGAAGAATTCGCTCCATCAGGTTTCATCCCCAAATCCATAGGTAGATCATAGTCAGGGATCTCCTCAGGAAAGCACATGGAAAACACACTAGCTCTATCCGATGATGGGGGTGCAACTGTCACGGCCTCGAGTGGCTTGGTGGTCTCAGAATTCAAAAAAATCTGTCCTAGGGCATAATGAATGCCACGAGATCTCAAACCATCTTTGAAACGAGATTCAACTCCCTGCAGTAAGGTGCATACTCTGTTCCTCTGGTAAAATAGTCAACTAACTGAAAAGTGTATGGGAGAAGGGGATAATCGAATGGAATGCCAGACATGCGAGCTCTCACTCTGCCTTGAGTCGTACCATGTGTGCATCATCCCTTGAATTGGATGTAAGCAACCCATAAGATATGTCATGACAAGCGTAATAAAGTAGCTTCAGCGCGGCCTAGCGCGTGGCGGCCAATCAAACCCAGGCATATAAGACATGCCTCTCATAAATGTAAGCACCAAAATTGCTCTTGTCTTGGTCGAATGACATGGTACCATGTCCTTGCTGATCATCTAAACTAACAACTGAACTTAAGTCGAATGTAAGCCGGTCAAATATAGGTCATCCTCACATTGTGGCTGATACGCCTTAGTTGAAGTAATAACATCTATCCTTTGTGCTCGTGATGTCACGCCCCTCGTATGAGCTTCACGCCCACGATGAAGGGAAGATGGTACTTACCCGCCTCCCTTGAATCAGGCGACGAAGTAGGTTAAAGGATGATTGGATCCTCAAAACTTTAAAGAGTATGGAGTATATGACCGGACCAATCATGACATGTGTGTTGAGTGTACCCAGCGTCCTCGAGTCAGTCATAAGCTTTGTGATCTGTGTGGATGGCCCCAAATCGGATGGTGAAATCCTAAGGCAATGGCGGTAACCCGGTGGACAAGCGTTAGGCGGAGCCGTTGTCCAGTAAGGCCCGATGGCACCCTTCGACTGAACAAACAACATCAATGAATAAAGGGACCGAACATGGCTTAATCCCCTCGAATTGGTAAATCATTGTCGAGAAAATGTTATGCGTGTAGGTTTATCATTTGTTAGAAAGTGGATCGAGTCCTCGAGGAGTGGTAGTAGTGTCAACTCAATCGACTAAGAGCCTTTGATCAACGCATCTCTATGTGTGTTGGATGAGGCCAATAAGCTCCAAATGGAAATGTGGGCTGAGTGGTCTTGTAATTTGGCGTAAAATTTCATCATCTTATACCGAGATCTCATCTACAGCATCGATGCCGGTAAAGGTCTATCAACGGTGGGGGTGACTACCCTCCACATCCTCGTAACAATTTAGAACATCTCTCTATGTGCTGGCCCATACTCCTCAGGGAGACGAGTAGAGGTGTCATGGGAGGAACATGTGCTGATATACGCGATATTAATGCGTCGGGAACATCATTTGGAATCAATCTAAATGGCCTGAGACTTGCTGACCCTGGGTGTATACACTAAAATCGAGGTTTTGCATACAAGCGATTAGGTGAAAGCCTCTCATCCCATCCATCATGAATATCTCATCTCTTGAATACTCAATCAAATGTACCCAGGGGGTGGAGTGCAACTCTAGTGTCATGAGTGGGTGAAAGTGGGTCTGTAGTCATGACGGGACGTCCTAAATCAACAAGCCTTGATCAATCAAGTCTGAATAAGCGATGCTTGATTGCAACACAATTAATACGTATCATGACCAGCTCTTTGATGATAAAAGCACGGTGAAGATCTACCACGAGATCAGGTGGGGGTAAGGGCATGAGTAGTGAATGCAGGTGGTAGTGGAATAATCAAACCCAGCTGACCAATCTTTGAAATGCTCATTTCGATGGCATCCGGTTGTGAAGCGCCTGGCCCGGCCTCGGTGGAGGCGGTGCTCTATCACTGGCGATGGTCTTGTACAAGAGTGGCCTGCAGGGCGCACGTAGCATATCACTGGTACCGTGGTGGCTGATGTGGGAAAGTAGTGATCGACACGAGAAGGAGTGGCTGATGCATGCGACCACGGCTCTATCATGCAGTAAGAGTGTGCGAGGCGTATACGAAATGGAGGGTGACGTCAGGGACACATTGTCATGCCAATGGCACCAACATGATGTTGGGTCAGACCACTGGCTTTCCCCACTTTGGTGAAGGAGAGAGTCGCATAATCCTCTAGATATGCCTCCTCGATGCCATAGAGAGCTGAACCAATGATCAAGAAATCATGCATGGGGAAGCCATGAGATGCCTAACAAAGCGGTAGAAGGCTGCGCATAATCATCTTCGATCTGATCGCGCTCGAGGGGTCTATCTATAATGTGCTATCTTCTCCTCCGTGGAGATAAATGAAGTAGCCGGCTCATAGGCCTCTGCTGGGGGCCTCAACTCTCAGGAATCGTCTACTACGATTATTAAAGAATATTATGCAGATAAACTCTTGTCCCAAATCGTGTCCTACGCCTTAGAAGGGTCCAATGATGCAAACCAGCGGTAGAATGGCAGCTCGCTGGAAAAACATGATCCATCTGTGCCTTATCGATCTATGCTCGGCGCATAACGGCGTTGTATAGCGCAAAGTGAATACGGGGGCACCTTCATTCTAGTGTACCTCTCGATATCGGCATGCGAACTCGAAAATGCACGAGGCGCCCTTTGGAAGGTCATCATGTCGTCCTATTTATAGCTCCATCGAAACATACGAGACTGATCCTGCCTTCTAAATCCCTGTCGTCTGGGCGAGTGTCATCAATAATCGGTCTGCGGGGGTCCGCAATGAGGAATGTGGCATGGTCTCAGTTTGACCATGTAGAACAAAAGCTCAACCTGGAAGTGATTAGACAGTGGTGGTGGTGGAGGTGGAGGCTTGTATAGTCTGTTTGTACGATTAGGTCGGATAATGAGTAGGGGTGGTGGAGGTGGGCGTGTAGTCTGTTTGTGCCGATTGGGTCCGGATGATGGTAATTGGTGGTGGAGTGGGGTAGAGTCATGTGGGGTGCTCCCGAAGTGTAATGGATTGGGCTGATGCCCATCAATCCTCTGTCCCGGTCGATATAGCATCCGGAGAGATGCCATGAGTATCATTAGTCTCGGAGGCTTCTTTGGTCGATAGTATTAAGCGTGTTGAGTCCATATCTCTATGATTTGATGTCTATTCCTAGCCGTGTGTGGATGCAGATCTCTACTTGAGTCTACCTCCGTCGAGATCAAGCTTGGGAACCCGAATTAAATCTTAATCAATAATCTGGAAGAAGTAGAGAGGCGTCTCGGTCAGCTGACTATAAGTAGGAAATGGAGTCAATAATGCAATCCCGTAATGAAATCCTCTAAGGGAATGAGCTGACATGTGATGTTAACATCTTATCCAGATAAATGGCTCCACATCGGCAGAGATCGACATAGTAATACCTTAGGGTAAGATGGCTCAAAGCTAACAAAGAGAAAGAGCAAGTCACAAAAGGCTATATGACACATTACCCACAAGGATACACAACCTGAGATCCTAATCAACAATCAAAGTGACACACTGGCCAAGCATGTATCCATGAAATCTAGCTCAGGGCTATACAGGTCTTCGTTGTACTTTCGGACATCATCATCTCCCATAGTGCTCCCCATACACATCGATATGGCCCTTATCTTTAGACTACATTCCAAACCCTATGGCTTGGTCGAGAGGCAAGCGGAGTTGGGAATGACTCCCGAGAAACAACTCAAGTAATCAATGAGAATAATCGACCAGACTAGTGATTCAGAAACAAGGGGATACAACCATGCCCCACAAACACAAACAAATCAAGTAGTCATGCAAGGGAAAGGAGGTAGTCATCTGACAATTTATCATGCGCAAAACAACAAACTGTCACAATATTTTTACACAATTTGATCCTCTAAGCCTAATTCCAAATATCATAGCTAGATCTTAGATCCAATAATGAGAAAGCATGCTATAATCAAAAGGTGAGCTTCACACAAGCATAAGCAAATCACAAATGTAGGCTGAAATACCCGATCAAGTGTATGATCATCAATTATCTATGTAGCCCCTAGAGCTTACCGTCAGGAGAACCATGAGCTCCAATGGAGCCCATTCAAGTTGAGTTTGATCCTCTTATGAAACCCGGAGATTCTAGGTTCGTTCCCTAGGTGGTCGCCAGTTTATGGACCTACCCGATTCACGGGCCGGCGCGACTCGCTTTTAAATGGAAGGAAAATGTGGGTTGAATTTCGAATTTTGGAAAATCCGTCTTCGAGGAGGACAGTTTTTCTTTGGAGTTGCCACTTACTTTTTGTTGTTATTTTATAAAGGGGAAAACCAAGTAAGAACAAAAAACTCCACTTGACTCGATTATGGAAGCGGTCTACTTGAAAACTAGATTTAAGATTAGGAAGTCGGGTTACCTATCGGGAAAGGTGTCTCATATGAGGTAGCACCCCTCTAGGCCGGAACTTCGGTCTCTCTCTTGAATTGGGTATGTAAGGCTATGGGTCACGGATCAGGATAGTCTCCTAGGCTAAACATACAACTTAGATCGGACCAACCCTAATTGGTATCTAGCATGCTTAAAACACTCTGACAAAGGCGAATGGCGCGTACACATAGTCCCTGGCCCATGCGCTACATGAGGTTAACTTGACAAACATATAAGCATGCATGACACTTAAAACATAATGCATCTATATAAAGGAATTCATTACACTGACATTAAAGCACACATACCTATGGTCCCTAGCTAAAGCGCATAAGAGGTTAATTAAGCACATTTGGAACATCTTTTGTTCTCAAGAATTAAATATCAAAAGCTAATGAGTACCCAGCTATAGTTAGAAAAACCTAACCAAATGAGCAGGCGGGTTCGGTTTCCCAACCCGATCGAATGGTTGAGAAAAGATTCAAAAATTTCAGAACCTTCCTTACAAAGTCCAGAATTCAAAAGATAAGCCAGTGCAATTTCGACTCGAATGACCAAGAACCCGACCTGAAATAACACAAACTACCCAAAGCGCAATTCCGACAAGAGCCGAACCTAATGAACCGTTGGTTTGATTTCCCAACCAGTCGGACAGTTGAGAAAAAATTAAAAAAAATTTCATAACCTTCCTTACAAGTCAGAATTCCAAAAGATCGCGGAGTGCAATTCCGACTCGAATGACCAAGAACCAGCACAAATAACACAAACTACCCCATACGCAATTCCAGCAAGCCGAACCTAATGAATCGGTGGTTCGGTTTCCCAACTTCGATCAGACAGTGAAAAAGATTTCAAAAATTTCAAAAACCTTCCTTACAAAGTCCAGGAATTCAAAAGATAAACGGAGTGCAATTAGACTCGAATGACCAGAACGCCTGGAAATATATTTACCCAAGCTGCCAAATCCAATAAACCCGAACCTAATGATCGGGATGGTTCGGTTTTAACAGTCCATCAGTTGATAGCAAATTTAAAATTTCAAGAACCATCCTTACAAGTCAGGAATTCAAGACAAACGAGTGCAATTCGACTCAGGAATGACGAGAACCAACACAAACAAAGCAAACTACCCAAGCTTGCCATTCAGGAGAAAACCCTAACCCAATGAACCGGCTCATTAGGTTTCCCAACCAGTCTTGAATGTTGAGAAAAGATCTCAAACTTGTCGAACTTTTCTCATAGAGTGGGAGATCTAACAAAAAGAAAGCGGAGTGCAATTCCGACTCGAATGACCGAGAACTGACACAAACAAAGCAAACTACCCCAAGCATTAGGAGAAACCGGCAATGAACCGGCTCATTGGTTTCTCAACAAGTCTAGACTGTTGAGAAAAGATCTCAGAAGCTTGTCAGAACTTTTCTCACAGAGTCGGGGAATCCTAACAGAGACAAACGGAGTGCAATTCGAATCGAATGACCAGAACCAACACAAACAAAGCGGACTACCCAAGCGCTTTTGGAAAACTAACCCAATGGACCGGCTGGTCGGTTTCCTAGCTTGATTAGTAGGTTGAGATAATTCTCAAAATGGGTCAGAACCTTCCTCAAAGGAGTCAGGGATATAACAAAACAAGCAGTGATTGATTCTCGGCTCGGATGAGTGATAACCAACAAAACAATCGGTTGTTTTCTATTCACGAGACTGCCATGAGCTGTTGAGCCAGGCTCTCACGTATGAGCATGGCTTAGAGTTTCAAATGGTTGACGAAAAACCTAAAATTTGGTCATAATATCCCTTAAATAATAGGAAACTAAAAAACAAACGGTGCATTATTCTCATCTCGAATGAGTGAGAACCAACTGAAACAATCAGTTGTTTTCTAAAACCGGGGCACTTGTGAGAAGCGTGAATCGCTCTCACGTATGGCGTGAAAACCGAGTTCAAATGGTTGGAAAACCTGAAATTTAGTCGGAATGTCCCTTAAAGAATAGAGTGGAGTCAGGAAGTCTATTTCTTCCCTCTTCCACAAGCCTTGAAAGAAACCAAGCTAAGCATCCGGGGAAAATCATCAAGTAATGCGTCAGAGGCAGTGCCTCAAGGTCCCTTCCACTTTGATATTTCTCTCCTTTTTATGCGATTCCCCACCTCGACGAGCCTACACAGATGTTTTCCACCTTCAAGCTTTGAAAAGAGCCCAATTAGTCTCGGAAACAGCTTCCCCATTAACTCCTCTCCTCATTTTCCATGCAAGCTAAATATCTTAAGTTTCGACAGCCGCATTAAGTATCCATATGGATTCATGGTAATTTGCATGTAACAAGCCAAGGCCCAAAATGGACCCACAATACCTTATGAGTCGATGCAGGCTTATGGACTCTAACCATATAGGATTTGGGCTCCAAAAGTACAAAAAAAAAAAAAAAAAAGCGTATCACACAAGGTGGCTCGACTAACGGTTGAACGGATGCAACCAATCCATCAGGTTGAGAAAATTATGAAATTTTGATAGAATGTTCCCTAAAGAATAAGGAGACCAACAAAAAAAATGGTGCACCATTCCAAGTCCGGATGAGGGAGATATGATCGAAACAAGGAGGAGTGCTCACCAAAATCACCCAAAAAAACAATGTTGTATACGTATTGCCCTGATGAACCAGTCAAACCGATTAGTCAAACGGTTGAAAAAAATTATGAATTTTTAACAGAAACCTCATTGGAAAATAAGGAATCCAACAAAACAAACAATGAACAATTAGAGGTTCGGACAAAGGGAGATATGATCAATGGCTCAAGTGCTCTAATTTGACATACTCTAATAAGCTTTGATTGAGCTAAAACCTCGGGGGGCCCCACTTGCTTCCTATGGCACGATGCCAATAACTTCAAAAAATAGCTATGATGACACTCTAAAGTAGACTACATACGCACTCAACGGACCACAAACAAGCCGCTAGGAGCTTAGGAACGGGGAACTAAGCCTAAAGGGCCCTAATGGGGTGTTATATGAGAACGATGGGTGAATATGACACCCATAGGATAAATGCAAGTGTTGAGGGAAAAATTGGGGGTCTCTGAGGACCCATAATAAGTTTGGAGTTACCCATGTATGAAGACCAATGTAATTCGAATGAAAAGAAAGAAAAAGCAAAGAAAGAAAGAAGAAAAGAAGAATAAAAGCCGAAGTGCTTTTGCCTTGAAACCCGAACACGGTCTGTGGGGTATATGGCGAAAGCCTTTAAAGCCCAGATGCCTAAACCTTAATTGGTTGGGAGCGTCATCGACTTAGTGTTAGCTACGAGGGGATGGGTAGGTTTGGCGTGTTGTAGGTGCTTAATTCTCGAAGTCATTCGGGAGTCGGTGAAACTGCGAGTTTGTGGTCGGAGTTGATCCCTTTTGACAGTGCCTAATCCTTAATTGGTTGGGAGTCATCGGTGGACCCCCGTTACACGGACTTTGGTGAAGTCGAGTTTTTAGCATTGCACCCTACATTGTAATCAAATAAAGAAATAAGAGTGTAGCTAGTCCTATTTAGGTTGGTCAATAGTTTAAGGCCATGGCAGTAGCTAGGTTGGGGGGAGGGAATAGCTTTGAAATTTATTGGCTCATGCTGGTTACCTTAGGAACAATTAGATGTTGGTGGAAGTTCAGGTTGACTTCCTTGGAACCAATGTTGCCCTAAACCTTGTTCTTATATGGTTTTTGTTCTTTCATGCCGGTTTTCATACAGGGTGTAAATTGTTCATGCTAAAGGTAAAGCTTACCTGTACATACGCTTTTTGAACCATAAACACTTTTTGTAAAAACACAGGATGCATACCTTTATTGTTTTTAGCATTGCTAAGGGACTAGCAACATGTTGGTTGGGGGGTGTGATTAGTGCCCAAAAAGTGCTATTTTGAGCCCTATTCAAGATAGGTTTTGAGTACTTTTTGCGCACTAATCATATGAATTAAGCCAATTGTCATGTGCATGTCCACTTAGGTGCCACGATTTGTTTTGAGATTGTTTGGATAGTTTTGCGGGGTCTTGGGAACTTGATCGACAAGCTTGGCTCTTATTGGTCTTGAATGTGAGAATCCTGGATAATTTCACCAAAGTGAGCGATGAAATGTCGAGATCGTGAAAATTGAAGGCAAAATGATGAAGAAACCATGTAGGCTTAATCACGGGGAGGAATGGTGGAAGTAAGAAATTCGCTATGCATTGCGAAAATTTAAATTGGGATTCTTTGAAAATTCGCAATCATGGCTAAAATTGTAATCATAACGAATGTAATCCTAATGAAATTTTAGCTATGTGAAATTTTAAGCTAAGCTAATAATTTCGCTAGCTTAGCGAAATTCTGCATTCATAAAGCGAAAATTTTCATTTCGCTATCTCTTGTAATTTAAGCTAGGCCTAATGAGAAATTTTGCTAACATGTGAAATTTTAAGTTTTATGTATTTTTCATTCGAGCGACCACGTTTTGATAAATTACCATTTTGTCCCTATTGTAATTTCATATTTTAGGCATTTTTGTCATTTCACACATTAGGGTTGACTATATAAGTCCCCTACATCTTTGTAACCCTAACTTTGGTGGATGAATACAGTTTTCCCGCAGCTTTTCATTTTAGGTTTATTTTGCTCTCTTCTCTCTCCTCTTTCTCTCATTTTCTCGGCTGCCAAACACCCCCCTTTGAGGATGACAACTCAAGGGATGCTTGGCTAAGCCTCATAACAGAGAGAGGAGGGTTGCTTTGCTTTTGGTTTTGGGGCTACGCAAGTAGTCCTCATGCTTTAAATGATGCAGTCTTGCATTTATGGTTAAACTTTCCAGAGCTAGGGTTTAATGCCATTTTAATGTCTTTCTTTTAGTCAAATACTTGCACTTAATACTTTAGGGGTTGATTACATTCTTAATGGTAGATGCAACGACATTCTTCTAGATGGCATTTACGAATACATTAAAATGAGGTTAAATGCTAGGGCTTCTTGAATGGGACTTTGAATGCTTAGTATTTGGTTTGACTCGAATAGGAGTGGTTAAAGTTTAGGTTTATAAGCTAAACAAGATCAGAGTTTGGCACTGACTATATATCTCATTAGCCCTAATCTCTGAGAATTAACCGGGGACACTTCAAAAGGCCCCATGTTATCAAGCGTAGTGACGCAAGCTTTCAAGGTTACCATTTCACACTTTCATTTAAGCTTTAGGTTAACCAATGAACGATCAATCTCCCTTTGTTTTAACGAATCCAAAAAATCCAAACAAAAGAGCTCATCATTTTCCAATACTTACAGTCACGAATCATTAGGTAGGATGAAAACCCATCCGTGTTAGACCCTAGACCGCTATCTTTATGTTAACCCGACTCTGGCGATGGGATTTATAGGAAACAAAATATTGTTGATTCCGATCACCCTACCGTGGCATGAATCAGAGATTCTTCCTACTTTGGTTTTATTCCTAACTTTAGGCAGATTTTGGGATTGATTGTGGGATGGTTTTATGCCGTGTTTATGGCTTATTTTGTGCCGTGTTTGTGGCATGTTTTATGGCCTAAATTGGGAGGATATTGTGGTAGGTGGAAAAGGGTTGTTTTCTGGTCAAAACAGCGTGTACTAGAGTAAGGAGCTCTGCCACATATTACATGGGTGGGCTCGAGTGCGGCCTCGGGTACCTGGTGTGTAGGTTTCCTAAAATTTCGTAGCCCTTGTACTTTCAAACCTCCAACATTAAATGGTCATATCTTTCTCATCCGAACTCTGATTCATACGTTCTTGGACTCTATGGAAAGCTCTTTGAGTCTAAAATTTGACCATATGATAGTGAATGGAATTTGGTGCTCACATATTTACTGAAAATTTGACTGTTGTACCAAGTGTACTAATTTCTTGGTTGGGTTGATGTGATGAAAGGTGGATGTGTGGTCTAAAGTATTAACATTGGTGTATGTTTAGTTGATAACTATATGCATATTGATATAATTATCCATAATATATGAGTGGCGGTATGGGTTGTAGTGTCCATATGTGCATTGTGTGTGTCATTGCTTGAACATCGATTGGCATGTTGAGAGTTGATGTTGATATATACATGCATAATATATTGACATGAATGAAATGTAGTATAGAAGTCATATGTAGGTGATTTGATCTATCCATGGAACCCAGTGAGTGGTGTGGATTATGTTGTCCATGTACCTGTAGACCCTCAATTTTGTCCCTCAGCACTTGCTTTTATCCTTTGGGTGTCACACTCACCCATCGTTCTCATATAACACCATTAGGGCCCTTTTAGAGTCGTCTCGAGCCTCGAATTGAGCTTGTATATGGTCCATTGAGTGCGTATGTAGTTCACTTTAGAGTGTCATCGTGGCTTCTTTTTTTAGTTATTGGCATCGTGCCATAGGAAGCAAGTGGGCCCCCCCAAGGGTTTAGCTCAATCGGAGTTTATTGGAGTATGTTGAATTCAGAGCAATTGGGCTTGTTTCAATCATATCTCCCTCGTTCGAACTTGGAATTGAGTGTCGTTTCTTTTTTGATTCATACTCATTGTGAAATGTGAAAAATTTTGAGAATTTTTGAATGTAGGATCGTATTTCGATTGATTTCAATTGAAGTTCACTACTAGACGAGTTCGGTCCCGAGACACTAAGGCTGTTTGGTCATACTCTTCCTCATGATTTCGAATCAAACACCGTTTTTCATGGACTCCTTATTTTTCAAGGAATATTCTCTCAAAATTTCAGATTTTTTCTCAATCGGATCGACCAGTTGGGAACTGTACAGCCGATGCATCGTGCTAGCTTGTGTGGGGCGCTAATTTTTGTGATTTTGGTGCCCAAATCCTGTATGGATTGGGCCCATAAGCCCCAGATCAGTCCTAGGCATGGGTTGGATCCCGTTTTGGACTATGTTATGGGTTGCTTTTACTAGCCACCTTGGGGTCCACTTGGATACTTGGTGGTTAAGCAAAGAGGTAAATGTGGCCGGCTTTGGACCTTGGGAATAGAGGGTGTTTATGCAATTTGGGGGAAGTTTGAGGCCCAGAGGGGGGAGTTCCCGGGCGAAGGTGTGTGCAAAATGGAGTGGGCTCGAGAGGAGAAAGGGAGAAATGAAGAAGAAATGTGGAGAGGTGATCAAAAGGGAAGGGAGGAAGAGAAGAGAAAAAAAGGGAGAAAATGAGAAAGGAGAGTTGATCTAAATCAGGGAGGCGTGGTCTCTGCTTGTTTTGAAAGAGGAGTTCCGGCCAGTTTGAAGGAAATGGATACCGGGTTTTGGAGGTGGAAATAAAAAAAAAAAAAGGAAGAAAAAGGGGAGGGGGGGGGGCGGGCGTAGGGAATAGCCATGAATCTTACGGAGTCTGACATTTATATGGTTCTCCGATTTCTTTTTTGCTTTTCTTTGCCTTTGTTGTTTGCGGACTCGTGTTAGGTCACTAGGCATCGTTTGTGTCGGTTCTCAATCATTCGGAGTCAGATTGTATATTTATTTTGTTGGTTCTGGCTTAGGAAGGTTCTAAAACATTCGAGAGCCTTCAACTGGATGAACTCTGGCCATTGGGAAAAACCAGATCACCCGATTCATCACCCGCTTTGTCGGAACAGCAGCTTGGGTCTTTGGCATCGCTTGTGTTGGTTCTCGCCATTCAGAGTCGATTTGTATCCGCTTGTTTTTTGATTCCGACTTCGAGGAAGGTTATGACAAAATTTGAGCCTCTCTCAACCAGACAAACCGGTTGGGAAATCGCACTCAACCGGCTTCACTCGAATTCACCTACGAAACAACAATTCAGGGTCTTTGGCACTTTTTGTGTCTCGTTTCCTCGCCATTCTGATCGACGGTAATTCGCTTGTTTTTTTGGATTTATGACTCTTTGAGGAAGGTTCCGATTAAATTTGAGTTTTCTCAACCACCGAATCGTTAGGAAACCATATCGCCCGGTTCATCGAATTCGGGCCATAAAATGCCAGCTTAGTCTGGTCCGCTTTGTGTTGGTTCTCAGTCATTCGGAGTTGGTTTTCTACTTGATTTGTTTTTTTTGAATTCCTAACTCTTTGAGGAAGGTTCTTACAAATTTTGAGAGCTCTTCTCTCAACATTGAACCGGGTCGGGAAACCGCATCATCCGCTTCATTGAATCTAAATATCGAACAAATAAACTTTGGGTCTTTGGCGCCGTTTGTGTAGGTTCTTAGTCATTCAGTGTCAAAATTGTACACCGTTTGTATTTTTTGGTTTTCTTACTCTGTAAGGAATGTTCTAAAAAATCGTCGAATCGTTTCAACCGGACGATCACTGGGAACCCGGATCACCCGCTTTTCTGGTTTTGTAAGGGTCAGTCCGATTTCACTTAATTGAAGCCCCAGACCTTTGTGAGTCCCCGCCATTCGCTCCGCATCAGTGTAGGGATATGTTTAGGGTCCGAAATGGGTTTAGTCTGCTATCGTGGTCAATTCTTGGATTCTTAAGAATCGTGACTCATGGGTCCAAGGGTGATTAGTTAAGCACCAATAATCTAGTGTTTTGTTGAGCCCGTTTCTTCTGGATGAATAGATATGGTTGCACAAGAGTGGTAGCATTAATGAGTGGTTGAGATGCCATGTATGGTTTCTCTTGGCTTCATTTGCTTTTGATATCTAATTTTGAGAAATTATTGTATGCTCAAAATGTGCGACTAACTTTCCCTTGTAGCGCTTGGCTAGGGAGCACAGGTACGCGCCATTTTCCCTCTTGGTTGAGTGTTTTTAAGCATGCTAGATACCAATTAGGTTGGTATGATCCAAGTTGTATGTTTAGCCTAGGAGACTATCTGATTTGTAACCCATATGCTCCCACATACCCAATTCAAGAGAGTAGAGACCGGAGTTCTGCTTAGAGGGTGCTACCTCATATGAGGTACCTTTCCCGATAGGTAATCTGATCCCCGGACCCAGAAATCTAGTTTTAAGACCGCTTTTTTCCATATCACTGAGCTTTCGTCAGCTTGTTCTACTTGGTTTTCCCCTTGCACAACAACAAAAGTAAGTGGCGACTCCAAAGAAAAATTGTTCCTCCTCGGGGACAGATTTTCTAAAATTCGAAAATCAACCCACATTTTATTTTCATTTAAAGGCGAGTCGCGCTGGCCCATTGATCGGGTAGGGTCCACAAATTGGTGACTCTGCTGGGGATCAAGCTTGAAGAGTTGTGTATATTGGAGCACATGGTTCTCTGATTAGGAGGCTCTTGGGCTACATAGATGACTGATGATCATACACTTGCTTGGTATTTAGTTTGCATTTGTGATTTTTTGATGTTTGTGTGTTCACCATGATTTGAGAGTATGCTTTCATTATTGATTGGTATCTAGCTATAACATTTGGGATTAGGCTCGAGGATCGAATGTGTGTAGATTTTGTGATGGGCTCGCTTTTCAGGTATGATTGTTTGTCGTGATGACTGCTCCCTCCCTTGCATGACTGCTTGCCGCTTGTGTTTGTGGGGCACGTGTGTATCCCCTTACTTTCGAATCACTAGTCTTGGTCGGCCATTCCTCATGGATTGCTTATGTTGTTTGGGAGTCATTCCCAACTATCTATCTTCGACTGCCAGGGTTTGGAATAAGGTCTAGCATATGGGTTATATCCATGTATGGGAGTTACTGGAGGAAATGACGGATGTCCGAGCAATGAAGACCTGTATAGCCCTGAGCTAGATTTCATGGATAATTGCGTGGCCAGTATGTCACTTTGATTGTTTATTGATTGTTAATTAGGATCTTAGGTTGTGTATCCTTGTGGGTACGATCATCTAGCCTTTTAGGACTTGCCTTTTCTCTTTGTTAGCTTTTAAGCCACCTTACCCCTAAGGTATTACCATGTTAGAATCTCGCTCTTGCATGTGGAGCCACATATCAGATTAGTTGTTGATGTCACATGTCAGCTCATTCCCTTAGAGGATTTCATTATGGGATTGCATTACTGGATTGATTTCCGGATTGATAGTCATAGGGACTTAATTACCCCTTTCTTTTGTAGGATTGTTGATTAAGAGCGACTGGTTCCCTGCTTGGATCCAGATAGAGGTAGACTTGTTAGAGATTCGTGATCCACACAATCATTTAGAGCAGACAACAGATCATAGAGATATGGAACCTCGCGACGCTACAAATGCACTACAATTGGCCTGAGATTACCGATACCATGACATCTCTCCGGGATGCTATATCGACCGATGAGGATTGACGGGGCATCGTGCCCAACCATTGCCAATTTCGGGTAGCACCCCGTATGACTCTACTGCACCTCCACCACCACCACCACCACCACCATTTGGACCCACTATACAGCAGGACTATACAGTTCCACCTCCACCACCACCACTTGTTTAATCCAGCAGTTCCACGGGCTGAGGTATTTGAAAATTTTATGGTTAGACTGAGACCACGCCACATTTTGTTATGGGCCCTGCACCCCATTACTTATTACCCCAGCCTGCAATATCGATAGGATTGACAGAGTGATCAGGCTCCCGCACGTTCATGATGGAGTTATAGGTTAGATGGATATATGATGACCTTCCAGTGTAATGCCTTGCCAGCTGAGTTCCCGTGATACCTACATTAAGAGGCATTAATCGGGATAGTACTCCTGTGATTCACCAAGCAAAGTACAACATCGTTATGCACGTACAGATCGGGATGAGGCAATGTATGATCATGCTTTCCCACTGGGGCCAGGCAAACAGGTTAGTTTGCACCGTTAGATCCTTTAAGGCAGGACATGGTCGATTCGGGGACAAAAGAGGTTTATCACAAGATTCTTTTAATAATCGTAGTGGACGAGTCCCTGAGAGTATAGAGGCCCTTAGGTAGAGGCCAGATGAGTCATTACTGCATTCATCTCACTGAGAAAGAAGATTCCACACATTATAGATAGACCTCAAAGCCTAATTAGATTAGCATGATTATGCTATAGCCTTTAGCCCCGCTGCCAGGGCATCTCATGGTCTTCCCACTTACTGCATCATTAGCTCAAGCCCTCTATGGCATCGAGGAGGGCATATTCAGAGGATTATGGGTAGATTCTTCCCTTCACTCTAAGGAAAGAAGCCAAGGTCGACCTGCAATTCATCGATGTTGGCGCCATTGGCATGATATACGATCTCACGTCATCTTCCATTTCAAAGGCGCTGCACACTCTTACCAGATGATACAAAGCAGGATCAATACGGATTTGTTACTTTTTTCGTATTGGCCTACTTATCTACATCCGCCACCACAAACAAGAGATATGCTACATAGGCGCTTTAGGATACATGTACGCATTCATCGGGAGTACAGAAAGTAATCGCCTCCACCAAGGCCGGCCAAGCAGTTTACATAACCTCGATGCCACCGAAATGAAAGATTTCAGATTAATGGTTGGGCCTGATTGTCGCACTACCACCTAGACTACTCACCACAAATTAATTCCCCACTCCGCATTCAGGACCGATCTTCACTGTGCCTATCATCAGAGAGCAGGTCATGATACAGATAGTTGTGCAGCATTGAGGCATGCTATTCAAGACTTGGATTGACTGTGGTTTGGGTTGATTTGGGATAATTGAGTGACTATAAGACGCAGCCCCACTCATGACACTGGTAGCCGCACTCCACCCCTGCGGTATACATTCGATTGAGTTTTCAGGAGATGATATTCAAGTGATGGGATGGGATGGAGAGGCCTCACCAACTGCTTGCATACGACTCAGGATTTAGTAGATACACCCATAGTCACCGTGTCTCCAAAAGGCCGATTGATTCCAGATGATGTTCCTCGACAGTAAATGTGATCGCAAGATACCATACATGTTCCATGGCACCCTTCATTCTGTTCCCGGAGGACTATGGGCCAGTGCATAGAGATGTCCAGATTGTTACGAGGAGTGGGAGGGTAGCTCAACCCCCACCTATTGATAGACCTTATCACATTGATGCTAGAGATGATTCGAGGAAGATGATGGATTTTGCGCCACCGCGCACCAACTCCATGCCCCGCATTTCCATTTGGAGCTTATCGTCTCATCCAAAGACACACACAGAGACGCATTGATCGGGAGCTCACCACATTAGAGTTGATACTACTACCAATTCTCTAGGGACCGATCCACTTTCCGACAAATGGATAGGGCTACATGCATGTTTTCTCATAATGATTTACCACTCGGGAGGGATCGACTCATGTTCGCCTCTTTGTTCATCAACGCTTGCTTCGTTCAGTCATAGGGTGTCGTCATCTCCGTTGGACAAAGATCTACTTCTTAACGCTTCATTCCACTAGCGTTACCGCTTATTGCTTTGGGATTTTCACCATTCGATTTTGGGCCATCCATATAGACCGTCAAAGCTTATGACGGGACTCATAGGACAGTTATGGGTACTCTCACTACACATGTCATGATCGGTCCAGTCAGATACTTCATACTCTTTCAGGTTTTGAGGATCTAGTCATCCTTTAACCTACTTTTGGGCTGCCCTTGGATTCATGAGGCGGTGCTATACCATCTTCACTTCATCATAAGGTGAAGTCTACACGAGGGGCGCATTATCACAATACAACCCGACAAAGATGTTGTTACTTTTGAGCCGCTATTACAAATCGGGCCATAAAGAGGAGGACGCACTTGCACTCTGACCGGGCTTGTTTTACGAGGTCCAGTTGTCATTTAGAGGATGACAATAGACATGGTACCTATGTCTTTGATCAGCACAAAGAAGACTTTGGTGCTTAGCATGATGAGGAAAATACGTCTTATATGCTTGGTCTGGGGATTACGCCGCCGCTAGCAGGGCCATGCGAGTTTACTATTGGCAACTGGATCACGACATGCCATATGGATTGTGGGTTGCACTCTTCCGAGGATGATGCACGTACACTACGGCGATGTCAAGACCGAGATAGGGTAAGAGCTCGCTTGTCCGGGGTTCCATTTGATTACCCCCTTCGCCCATACACTTTTCAATTAGTTGACTATTTTACCAAAGAATTGTGGTATGCACTCCACAATGTATGAGTCGACTATGTTTCAAGATGGCCGATTCGAGGCATTCAACAGCCCTAAAGACATATGTGTTTGAGTTCTAAGATCACCGAAAGCCACCCGAGGCCATGATAGTTGCACCTACTCACCTGACGAGCCAGCATGTTTTCCATGTGCTTTCCTGAGGAGGTCCCTGACTATGATCTGCCTATGGATTTGGGAGATGGTCCCGATGGTGTGATTTTGTCTGATACTTATATGGATGCAATGGACATGATAGGAATTGGCCGTATCCTTGACACAACCCCGCGTGGGCCCCATTCTGCTTTTGACATGTTTTGAGTGTCTATGATTAATACTGATAATGTGGCACTTTATGACGCTTGCACTGACGCGATGGACATGATCGGCACTCGCCGCATTCTGGATGCTTCCTCACCTATGCCCTAACTGCTTTTGATGGCCTGAGATTTCGGTGCTTCATTTCTTGATGGTGATTGACTCATTGCCACCGATATTACTCATGATACCGATATGTTGGAGGGAGCGCCTGACTTTTGTGAACCCACTTCTTCTTTTGACACACTATGTCCGGTTTACTACCCGCTTTGATGACATTTCTCGATGGTAATAATGACATGAGTATTTTCGAGCATTTTCAGGTCACAACATTTTCCTTTGATCGCACCACCGCACGGTAGCACATGTATGCGATGTTGATGATGCGGGGAGACAATGTACGACCCACTGGGTGGTAAGTCAGAGTCTAATTCTGATGCAGAGGATAGGAAAGTTACACCCGTTTCTGGTAGCACAGAGTTGATAGATTTTGGTGTACCAGATTAGCCCAGGGAGATTAGGATTGGCTCTTCCTCATCTCCTGATGAGAGAAGTGGATTGATTGACCTACTCAGGTCATACTTGGATGTATTTCCATGGTCGTATGAGGACATGCTAGGCCTTGACCCCACTATAGTTCAACATCACCTGCCCATTCTGCCACATGCTAGGCTAGTTAAGCAGAAATTGAGGAGACTACATCCTCAATGGAATTTGCAGGTTAAGGAGGAGATTAAGAAGCAACTCACTGTTGGCTTCCTGTCAGTAGTTGAGTATCCTGAGTAGTTTTCTAATGTCGTCCCTGTTCCCAAAAAGTATGGCAAAGTTAGAGTTTGTGTTGACTTTCGAGATTTGAATAAGGCCAACCCCTAAGGATGATTTTCCCCTCCCACACATCGATATGTTAGTTGACAACACCGGCAGGCACCTTATGTCAGTCTCTTCGATGGGTTTTCCGTATAATCGTATTTTTGATGGCTTCAGAGAGGATATGCGGAAGACTTTTTCATCATCGAGCTGGGTACTCTATCAGCATCGAGTCCTCGCCATTTGGGTTAAAGAATGCAGAGCCAATTTATCAAAGAGTCGCTTACTACTTTATTCCATGATATGATGCATAGAAATGTTGAGGTATATGTGGATGACATGATAGTGAAGTCCTGAGACAGGGCAGATCACTTAGCAACATTATAGAGATTCTTTGAGAGGATCCGACAGTTCAGATTGAGATTGAATCCTAAGAAGTGCACCTTTGGGGTAACTTCTGGGAAATTGTTGGGTCACATTGTTAGTGAGCGCTGTATAGAGGTTGATCCAGAGAAGATCAAGGCCATACTTGACATGCTTGCTTCGAGGAATGAGAAAGAGATCAGAGGCTTTTTAAGCAGACTACAATACATTAGTCATTTCATTGCTAGACTAATGTGATATATGGTCATCTTTCGTCTTTTGAGGAAGAACTAAATTTCACGGTTCGAATACCAATTATTGTCAATGTGCTATTGAAAAGTACTAAGGAATGTTTACTTTCTCCCTTAGCTTTAGTGCCTCCACACCCCGGCGCACCCGCTTCGGCATTTGCTGGCCATATAGCTTGGGATGTGTATGTTAGCTCACCGAAGGATTCAAGAAAGGAGCGAGCCATTTATTATCTGAGTAAGAGGATGCTGGAATACGAGTGCAAATACATTATGATTGAGCGCCTCTGTTCAAAGTATTCCATACTTTAGTCTCTCGATTAGATCCATTGAGATATTTGTTCGACCGACCTGTTCTGACTGGTAGGCTCATGAGATGGCTGGGGTGGGTGGTTCGGCTGACAAAGTTTGATGTTCAGTATGACACTAAATGTAAAGGAAGCATTGTTGCATATCATTTGGCTTCTTTCCAAAGATCCGATGACAGATCAATCGATGATGATTTCCCCGATGAGCAATTTGTTTCAATGACTAAGATTACAGATGGCGCTTGTACTTCATGGTGCTGCCAATCACCGTGGTTTGGTATTGGTATCTTATTGATATCACCACAGGTGATCACATTCCCGCATCGCCCGATTAGCATTTTCTCGATCATCACCGGCCGATTTAATAATATAGCCGAGTACAGGCTTGCATTACGTGCCTAGAGACTAAGGCCGATTCAGATAAATGTCGAGATCCAGGGATTCCAATCATATACAATGCACTCCGTATTCGGGAGGACTCGAGATGAGAAGTCAAGCCCTACCATGCTTACTTAAACCTACCGGGTCGCCAGATTTGACGAAGCCGAGATATATACATCTCGCTCTCTAGGCGTAGAATCAGTTTGTTGGATGCATTAGCCAATTCTAGCTCGCGGGTTGAGATTCCGGCGAGAGTGATTGTGAGACCCCTACTAATTGAGACCAGGTCCGCACCCGCTTACTGTTATTTAAATGGAGATATTGAGAATCAGGATGATATACCATGGTATCATGATATTTATGAGTTTCTATCATGTGGAGCTTACCTTGAAACAGCCACAACCAAGGATAGGAGAGCACTGAGACAGTTGGCCACCAGATTTGTTATTTATGGGAATGCCCTTTATAGGAGATCACTCGATGGCCTATTATTATTATGTCTGGACCGCGCCTCTGCAAATCGAGTGATGAGAGAGGTTTATGCCGGAGTCTGTGGCCCACATATGGGAGGCCACATGCTAGAGCGTAAGATCATGAGGACTGGTTACTTTTGGTTAACTATGGAGATAGATTGTTGCCAGTTTGTATAGAGATGTCCGGAGTGTCAAATGCACGGAGACTTGATGCACGTGCCACCTTCTGAGTTGCATGCACTTACATCCCCTTGGTCGTTTTCAGTATGGGGTATTGATATTATTGGGAAAATCTCACCCAGTTCCTAGTGGGCATGAGCATGACCCCGGGTGGGCGCTGATTATTTCACTATGGGGTGGCCACTTGCCCGATCATACTGGCTAGAGGTCAAATCATCAAATCGCACATTATCTACCAATATGGGGTCCCTCATGAGTTGATCACAGATAGAGGAGCACCTTTTAGAGGCGAAGTGGATACACTAGTCCAAGGGTATGGTATTCAGCATCATCGATGTTCTGCATATAGGACATAGACTAATGGGGCAGTTAAGGCCGCAAATAAAAATATCAAGAGGATTTTGAGAAAGATGGTTGAGACTTCTAGGGATTGGTCAGAGAATCTCCCTTTCGCATTGTGTACTTATCGTACATCTTTTCGTACCTCAACTGGGGCTACACCTTAAAAATGGAACAATATGCAATTATTGTGGTTTGATGATAAAAATTTGTGGAATTGCTCGCTTCAAATTTCACCTATCACATACGGATCCCCATTCAAATAAAAAGAAGTGCCCAAATGTGCAATCGAAAGTGAAACAAGAAATGAAGCAACTTTTAGAGCAAAAAAGTAAAGCAAAAGCGAAAAAAACTATGGATATGGAAGAAATTCGAGCAGAATTACGAGGCACAATGGGAGGAAGACATCAAACTATCATTGATGATGATGAGGAGGAGGAGGAGGGTGACGAGGATGTATATATGTATCCGACTGATATGCACCCTGATGAATGAAATTAATACCGAGAACCAGTACATGCATTAAAAACTAGTGAATGGAATCGAGAACAGGTTAAAGGATTTATGGGAGGCAAGAGAAAAATAGGTAAATCTTTACATCTAATTCATTTTTTCACATAATTGTGTATAAAAGAATGTAATTAGATTTTTTGTGTATTATTGCAATATGCGAGGCTTCACAACCAGGTGATCCATCAAGATGTATGCAAAGATCACAAAGTGTTCGGCATACAGACCCATCACCGCCAATTGCATTGTCATTATACAAGTCTTCGGCTGCATGGCAAAAAAGTAAGAAAAATATGTTCGTAGGTGGTTTAATCAAGGAAAAAATGGGATGATTGATTAGCAAGTTTTTCATATATGAAAGTGTTCCACCAGCATGATCACACCCTCAAGAACATGATTATTGGTGCACAAGGAAGGTGTTTGTCTAATTTGTCTAATATGTTTAATAATGACATTACTTATCTTAAAATTATGATTGCAAATTGGCAACCATTATCAACTTTCCATTAATTATATATGTAGGGATGGGCATCGAACAACTATCTCTAAATGAAATCAAAAAAAAGTACTTTGAAATTGAGTATAAAGACATGGAAGCTTATGTCAACATACAAAGAGAGAAATAGAGGACATATGGATGCACAATCATGTGCAATGGATCGACCGGACCAACCAAATTGAGCACAATTATTTTCATGGTATATTCAAAAGGACGCACAATTTTCCTAAAATATTTTGATGCATCAGATAAGATTAAAAAAAACAAATACATATATGGTTTGTTGAAGGACGTGATCAAGGAAGTTGGAGAAGAAAATGTGGTGCAAATTGTAACAAATAATGGATTAGCATTTCAGAAAGGAAAGTTGTTGGATGATGGTATAATTTGTATTAGACTCATACAATGTAATGGATTTTAATGTTTGATGACATTGGTAAAAGGGATAGTGTTGCTTAGTTGATCATGAATCCTTGAAAGATAACCAACTTCATCTACAATCATGGTTGGTTGCTTGCAAAAATGCGAAAGGTCTGTGGTGGAGATATTGTGAGTCTTGGAGCAACAAGATTTGCAACAAACTATATCACCGTTGACAATCTTCTAAAAAGATGGTTGATTTGAAGAAAGTCTGCTAGTGATGAATAGACATCTCACATGCTTAGCCGAACAAAATTTGACATAAGGTTGAAAGGCTCATGTTTGATAATGAATATTGGGAGAAGGTATGCTTAGTATCCACTACGAGGCGCAGGCTAATGCTTTGCATTGTTGATTCGTAAGTCAGTCCAAACCCTGCTTATTTGTCTACGAGTTGATTCAACTGATGAAGGAAAATTTAAACTGTCTCAAAGCTAAAGAGGTGAAATATATCACCGCCGCATCGCTGTGATAGAACCCTTAAACATCCTCTTCATGCAGTAGGTATTTAATTAATATTCTCTTCACCGATATTCACATTTAATAATATTATGTTTCTATTACACTTACTAATTTTCAATAACAATTGCAATTGTAAAACCCGTGAAAAATTTAAATTAAATTTTTCAGAAGAATGGCAAAACGGTAATTTGTCGGAATAGTCCCGAAGGAAAAGCTAGGATTTTTATAGATCTCGGATGACAAAATGGACTCCACCATCGAATTCGTCTCTTGAAATCTAGTTACCCTGTCGAATTTCGACAGATTTTGAGACAATTGGAATTTTACATTTTTCGAGACACCGGGTGTCGAGTGACACATGGCATAATCATGTGGATGCCATATAGAACCCCAAGGGAGTGACACATGGTGGGAGCCATGTGGTTCACTTGGAATAAATGGCTCACACTAAGCCATGTGTTACATGATGTAATAAAAGGGAAAAAAAAAAAGAAAATAAGGAAGAAAAACATGGTGATGACATATATATGGAGGAAAGTGGGGGGAAGTTTCCACTTTTGACAAATCTGCATGGATGAGGATCAAATAGAAAGAGGATAAAATGAGAAAATGAAGAGAAAAGAAAGAGAAGAGAAAATGAGAAGAAAAGAGGAAAGGAAAATGAGATGGATAAATGAGAGAGGAACAAACATGAAGAAAGTGGGAATTCGGTGGGATAAGGAAGGAAAGGAAGGGAAACATGGGGAGAAAAACAAAAACAAACAAGGAAGGAGAGAGAGGAAAAACGGATAGAGAGAGAGAGAGGAAAAACGGATAGAGAGAGAGAGAGGAAGAAAGAAAGAGAAAGAAAATAGAGATTTTCCTTGCCACCTGGGCCGAAACTCACGGGCCCCAGAAGAAAATTCAATCCACTCATTGCGCGCTACACATGGGTACCAAAATCTTAGAGTTTCGTCAAACTCCATGAGGTAGGGAATTTTCCTACTCTAATTATTTTCTAGCCTAAAGGCAATTTAATGGCATGGGCGTTCTTTGGGGCCGTAACTGACCGCATGATTTAGTCCCAAGATTTTGGGACTGAATATTGGAAATTTTTGGGATTGGTTCCAGCCCTGCATCGGGGCTGAGGTTTGGTTTTTAATCTCGTGACCGATGTCTTTGCTTTGTTGGAGTTTTTTCGGTATCATTGTAATGTGTTGATGAATGGAACCAAAAATGATTCATGACCGTGAAGGGACCAAGAGGTGCCCTGTTTTATATGAGTCTGAGATTTGGGCCATTTTGTGTGTTATTGTTGGAAAAATAAATAACATGCTATTATGTGTAAAAAGCATGTTAATATATATTTGCTTGATGTATTAACATGAAAATTGTGAAAAATGGAAATTATATGTAGGAAATATAATTATCCGGAATTTATAAATGTTGCATGTAGCTCTTATTGTGCATGTAGCATGACCTCGCATGAAATGCATACGACAGATTTCATATTCATGGTCACATCGCGCTTCAGCCTGGGTGGGTGCATGGTACTCGTATTCACCATTCTAGGAATGTGCGAGCTCGAAATAGGACAACGTCTAAAATCGAGACTCACGATTGTATAAAAACAATAATAATAATAAATCACGTGTGTTTGGGTGAAGCAAGATGGGGCAGATCCCCCCCAAGGTGAAAAACCCAAATTTTATTCTTGGCCGACATATATCCAAATGATGAAAGTTCGTGAGTAGTTGAGGGCGTTATGGGCCAAATGCAGAGACTCTCGGAAATTCAGAACCCAAATAAACACACGTAGATTTTGGATAAAATTTAAATGAATATTGAAGAGTTGTCCAATAGGTTGCTTCATTGGGTGTTCACCATTTCACACTTGGCTGCAAGGTGTATGAGGGAGAGGTTAGGACTCGTGTTGTGAGTATATATGGCCCCATCTCATGCATGACACATAATATTCCATATAGGATTGCATTATTTATATGGAATGTGATTGGATGTTTTATGTACACCATTGCATGTGCATTTTAGGTGGGGAGCAGCCCTTATAGGAGAATTTTCTAATGGCATTACTCACCCCGTTGTAGGACCCCCTTTCAGATATAAGGAGTGTACAAGGAGACGAAGCTCCTATGAGGCCGTGATTGCGAAGGAGGTTGACATGTGGCCTTGAGTAACATTTTTGTAAAAGTGTTTTGTATAAAAGGATTTTTATAAAATTCTTTTGAACTATTGTATAAAATAGCTCCGGCATGTAATTTTGCAAGAGGGCCATTATCGATTCCTACAGATCAGAATTATTCATTTTCTTTTCATATTTTAGATTTAAATATGAATGAATGTGTCCTGAAGGGATCGATAAAGTGGTGCCGAGTAACTCTGGCATCCATGGGAAGTTGGTACGTTCTGACCAAGACTTAGGTGTAAGACTACATAAGATTTAAAATTTTATGGTTAACGAAAGGTCAATGGTTAATTTAAATCAAGGCCACAAAGAAATATACTATCTAAATCTAAAATTTCAATATAGACATGGAGTTTGTTGTGACCATGAGCTACTTTAACCTGTTCATGACGTTTTTTCTAAATTAGATCCTAATGTTGAAGGCCTTTGTAATTTTGAAAATTAGGAAAATTAATGAGCTTCTAATTCTAATTAATTGATTCAATTTATTCTATTGATTTTTATTTTGATATTTCTACACATTTTGAATTCATGCCTTATACTGAGATGCATAAACATGATTTGGTGATCGAGTAGTAATAGCCTCAAGATCAAAAATGGTTCTAGTGAGTGTTAATTCTCATTAAAAGTGAAGTTCATAACTATTTTATTATTATATATTGAATATAAGTAATTTTTATTACAGTTCAATGGTGGTTTTTGTATGGAAATCACGCTCCGACATCAAGAAATTTGGCCTTAAAGGTTCTTTCCCAAACAACATCATCTTCAGCTTGTGAGAGAAATTGGAGCACATTTGCTCTAATCCATACCAAACAAAAAAATCGACCCTAGGCTCCAACAATTGGTTTTTGTTATTACAACATGAAACTAAAGGTACTTGATATGTAGGCAGAGATTGATAAAGTTGCAAAAAATAATTTTCTCGATTTACTTGAGATTTCAGCTGAGTTTGGTGAAGAAGAGGAGAATCAACTATTCCAATGGGTTAGATATCTCCATTTATATGATGAAGATGGAAATCCTGATCCACAAATTACTGCACATGTTTGAGAAGCAGGTGTTGATGTTGAGCGGGTTTTATCTGAAGAAGTTCATAATGAAAGTTTTAGCAAGACCCGAGGGACTCATTTTAGCTCGCTTATTACTCTTCTGACCTCTTGATCTTTAAGTGCTAAACATAGTAGTAGACCAATTTTTGCTAGTACTTCTACTACATGTTATGATGGCTCAAGAGGAGAGGGGACCAATTATGGTAGTAATATTGGAAATTATGGTGGGGATATTGCAGATCCATAACAAAGTCAATATCCATTAAGCCCATTCATCGGTGAAGATGATTTCACACATGCTACATAAGATGAAGACCATAGGTATAGGAGAGTTGGTCCAGGTATTGGAGTCATTGGAAAGCCATATAGAGGAAGACAACGAAGGAAGACACCATATAACGAGGATTCGTTTTTGGCTAGTTTTGAGTCCACGAGTATTGGGACTTCATTCAGTGATTCATCGAATGAGGGCAACATATTTCTTCCTTATGCAATGAGTTATGGTCAATCTTCTTCACATCCTTCAAAGTTCCATTGTAAGCAAGAATATGAACATTAACTATCCTTACGATCCACAAATGTTGGCCTCCAAATTCCATATCAAATGCAATGTGCTGATTAAACGAAAGATGCTGCGAACTCTCGAGTTTCCTATCCATGAGTATATTGGTGGGTAGTGAGTCAAGACATTTACGCATTTACATGCTTCAAGCATAATCAATATTATTGAAACACCATGTCTTGAGATGCATTTGGTTTCACTAATATGAGATACATTCATCAAATAAACGACAGAGTCACAATCGGTCTTCATTTTGGTTTTAGTTATTATCAGAATATAATTCCTCGATAATTATAATGAATATCGTCTTCAACAAGTGTATGTTTTCTTATTTGTCTACTTAAGGAAAAATGCAAATGGAAATTAAGAAAATAGAAATGAGAAGTAGAAGTAAGGAAAAAAAAAAGAATGAAGTTAAATCTCACTTTTTTTTTTGTTTTTCCAAACTCATTATATTTATTTTAAAAAATAAATAATTTAAACCTATGTAAATTTGTAAATAATTTTATTTATATTTAATTTTCGATGTTTATGATTTTTTTATCACGCAAATCAAGTACAAGAAACTCATTTTCTTTAACATTTGTATGTTTTTCAGAACCAAAAACAATTGAAAAGTAATAAAAAAAACAACGTATTAAAAACT
Source organism: Tetrastigma voinierianum (assembly GCA_016808115.1). NCBI lineage: Eukaryota > Viridiplantae > Streptophyta > Magnoliopsida > Vitales > Vitaceae > Tetrastigma > Tetrastigma voinierianum. The sequence continues at coordinate 42,288 of JAEQBH010003072.1, forward strand.
GGATCGTATCGTCCAACTAGACAATCAATCGGGAATCAATTGATGAACCGTGTGTGAACTGCCCAATTTGGATCGGGATTGGGCTAAAACCGAGTGGTCTTGTGTTTTTTGATTTCAAGCCTATACCTAAACCTTCAAAAGCCTAAAACCAGTCTAGATCAAACTTAAACAGAAGGGCCACGACGCTCATGTGGCAGCTGTTGGCCCACAAGCACAAGAGCCAATGCTCGAGTCTGTGGTCACCCATATTTGAAGCCCTCAACAGTTTAATCCCCTTTACCTATATATATATATATATATATATATATATATATATATATATATTATTTATTACAGAAGGGCCATGACGCCCATGTGGTAGCTGTTGGCCCATAAACACAAGAGCCAATGCTCGAGTCTATGGTCACCCACATATTTGAAGCCCTCAACAGTTTAACTCTTTATATCCGATTAATTTATATATTTTTAATTTATTTAATATTTATATTGATATATTAAAATAAATAAAATTGATTTGAATCAACAAAAAAATTTATGGGTCCAATTGACTCTATTTTTATTTATTTATTTATCTTTTATTTTTACTTTCATATTTCATTCCCTTTCTATTTTCTCCCAAAATTTTAAGAAAGAAACGTAGCCAAATTGAAAAGGCTATGTTTAATACATTTAATTTTTGTGGGTACATACAATAAATGCTAGATTGCTAGTAAACAAATAAGACAACAAAAGTACAAATCGAACAGCTAGGCTGAAAAAGACTCACTGTCTTTTCCTTCCTCCTCAGAGAGGGGAGTTCTAGTTCTTGTAATTTATCTATCATTAATCTAATTTTCAAACTTCCATTTAATACTTGCCAACGACATATAGCTCAGTTGATTCAAAGCACCTTTTACCCAGTATTAACTTCGTACCAGGCAGCGGAGGAGTTAGAAATCAATGTGGGGAATATTAAGTTAAAGAAAATTTTCCAAATCTAATAGCTCTAAGCCTCATTTCAAGGATATACCGCTGATGAGATTTCATGGGGAAAAATATGTACACGTACATTGATACAAAAAGTACTAAGACATTAGTGGTCAAGCCAAAGTCCTTACACAGGGCATTTGACTCTAAAGCTACTAAGGAAAGAATAGAGATAAATGTGAAAGTAAAAATTGTTTATTCAAACTTATTTTTATTTGTCTCGGTTTCTATTATTAGAATGACTAAAATTAAAATTTATATCAAATTATGAAGAATTTTAATTATATTTAATTTTTTTATATTATTATGGTAAAACTAAATAGAACACCATTTTTTTTACTATTTCTTTTTCTTTTCCTAAAACCTTTGGAGTTCTAAACCAAAATGTCCTTGATCCTCTGGTAACCGGATGGTGTAGGAGGTAAATAAATACCTGAATTTTGGTAAAAGAAAATCTCTCTCACTATCTCTATACTCATTAAATTTGTGGTCCCCTCCTCATCTTTCTATACATACCATACAAGATAGGGAGTGATGATCCTGTGCTTCGTCAAGAACAGAAATGACTACACAACTTTTTGCTTTTGCTTTCTCAGGCGGACATGCATTCATCTCTAAACTCAGTCTCATTCGTTCGAAACCCGGCACCGCCAGCCTCCTCCCGGCCCCGGGGCCACGTTTTTTCTCGATCATTGGCAACATCCTCCATCTCGGGGATAAACCCCACCAATCTCTCGCAAATCTCACTAAAACTTACGGCCCTGTAATGTCTATCAAGCTTGGAAGTGTTTTAACCATAGTCATTTCCTCTCCAGAATCTGCAAAAGAAGTCTTAAACAGATACGATCGATCATTCTCCGGCCGAACCGTCCCGGACGCCGCCAGAGCTCATAACCATCATGAATCTTCTGTGGCATGGCTTCCAGCATCTTCTCAGTGGCGAAAGATTCGGAAAATATTCTCTACGCAGTTGTTTTCAGTGCAGCAACTGGATGCTACCCAAAACCTGCGGAGAAAAATCATGCAGGAACTTCTTGACCATGTTGGAGAATGTTGCGGTAGGGGTTGCGCCGTAGATATTATGGCAGCCTTTACAGCGAGCCTTAATTTTTATCAAACACTATTTTCTCCGTTAATTTGGCTCATGGTCATGATTCTGATTTTTCACAAGAGTTTACAAAGTTGGTGCGGCATGATGGAAGGACTTGGGAGGCTCCACTTTGCGAATTATTTCCGACTCTTAGATTGATTGACCCACAAGGTATTCGGCGGAAAATGAATGTTTATTTTGATAAATTGTTTGATATTTTAATGGTATAATCAGTGAAAGGCTGTACATTCAAAAGCTTCATCGACAAGCAAGGATGTACTGGATGCCCTCCTCAATCTCACAAAGGAGAATGACTTTGAGTGGAGCTGCAATGACATAAAACATTTGCTTCTGGTGGGTAACACATCTTCACTCACTTTCTTTGTTAAATTTTATCCATTTGCTTCTAGTGGGTAACACGTCTTCACTCACTTTGTTTGTTAAATTTTATAAATTACCCTTCAAATGACTACGTAATTGAAATTATTGAACCCATGTCATCATATATAGGTATACCAAATCTAAGCACGTCCATACAGCTGGGCTATGTCCCGCACCCTAAACAGATTCCCCAAAAATTCGTAGTACTAAACTTTTGGGGTCCGGTCCAACAAAATTGTCATCCAACTCTAACAGCTTTCATGTAGAAAACATTAGTAAGTGCAAATTGCAAAATATGATTAACGAAATCTTAACTCTAACACTTCTTTCATGATCAGGATCTCTTTGTTGCTGGAACTGATACCACTTCAATCACAGTAGAGTGGGCAATGGCAGAGTTACTACGCCACCCGGAAACAATCGAAAAAGCTCAAAGAGAGATTTGGGAAGTCATTGGGAAAGGTGGGATAGTTCAAGAATCAGACATCTCAAAGCTTCCTTATTTACAGTCCGTAGTCAAAGAAACCTTCCGGTTGCACCCAGCAGGCCCACTGGCAATTCCCCATGCTGAAACCGATGTAGAACTATGAGGGACTACAGTTCCAAAGAACTCACAAGTACTAGTTAATGCATGGGCAACTGGTCGAGATCCAAGCACTTGGCTGAACCTGTGATGAATTCATGCCTGAGAGGTTTTTAGAGTGTGAGATTGATGAAAGGCCGAGACTGGAGTTGATCTCTTGTGCTGGAAGAAGAATATGTCCAGGAATGTCATTAGCTCATAGGATGGTGCATCTGATGCTGGCCTCTCTTCTTCATTCCCATGGTTGGGAAGCTTGAAGATGGGGTGGACCAGAAAATTTGGACATGAGTGAGAAGTTTCGGCTTACATTGAAGAAGACACAACCCCTATGGGCTATTCCCATCAAAGTCTAATTGTATTTTTATGGTTCCATCGTGGGATAATTTTAATCTTAAATGTAGTTTTCTATAGTACTTCCCAATAAACTCTCTTCTAATCATTCAATTTCCTTAAGCAAGGAGGGGTGATTATTGGTTATTCTCGGGCTCGAAATCCTAATAATCTTCTTCTACGAATTTATTTTTTCAAAAGCTATATTCCACATACATGAAGGAGTTTATTTTTTCACGATTTTGTTTATTATTGCAAAGATTTATTACATACTATTAACATTTTATTTCATAGATAGTGCTGATTCGGATGAAGAAAACATATTTCATCAGCCAAAGATAACAAATCAAATTCACGATCACAATATACGCTGCAGTTCGGGGAACATAGCGATTTTAAGAACTATACCAAGTATCAACCTAGTTGCTTGATTTATTACGCTTTAACCTATCTACAATTTCATCCTATATATTTTTAAAAAATTTCCAGATATGTATTTGTGTCGATGTATTTATTTTGAATCAAAAAAAATATTTGACATCCAAATAAATTTTTCATGGTGATAAGTATATATAATTAGTCAATAATGCATATCTCATGTCCAAAAAATTGTTTTTTCATTTATGAACAATGAATATGATGTTCCTCATTGTACCTATCTCAAGAGGTACAACGTTCATCGTTTCGAATAAGCAAAAGAGAAAGGGGTCCTAGACTTGATTATGGAGCAGTTTACTACCACTCAAAAAAGTCAAAGATAAAGACAATTTTGTAATTTACTTAAATGGACATTCTGGTGATAAGTCCAATGAATGCTAGAATTTCTATAAAAATAATCAAATTGTGCATTTTAAATGGTGAAAATTATGTTTTAGGGCTAGTTCTAGCTCTTATTTAATAAAGAGTCTAGATAAGACCACTAATTCATAGTAAGGCTATAAAATTTGATTGGACAAAAATACCCTTAATGACTTTCCACAAGCAATTGAAATCCTCTCATTCGTGCATACTCTCATTGGTTCTTCCTCTTTTCTCTACCTCTTCTCATCCTCATATCACTGGTTTTCACTCTTTTCTCTACCTCTTTTCATCCTCATTTGGATCCTTATGTTTCATTAAATTCTCTTTGGATTTACATTGCTTCTAAGTTTAACTCTCCATATTTTCTCAAGAAATGACTTAATTTTAATTCTAAATTCAAGAAGGAAGACATGGGTGGTATGGAGGTTGCAATCTTTGTTCTTTGATTATATTCTTTACAATACTTGGGTTTTTGGTGTTAATTCCTTAGAAAACATGAAGGCAGAAAAGAGGCAATGAAACCTTGTAATTATGCAAACTCAGAATGAAGAAAATGACAATTCTAGGGTTCATATTTGTAGAATCTTGAGAGATTTTTTCACGTGGGTGTCAAATTATTTTCTTTGCTTCAGGTAAATTGGTTGTGATGAAATATGAATAGCATTCATATGTGTTATGAATTTTTTTTCAAATTTTGGTGAAGTCCATTTGATGAGGAATTTCAAATCTTTCAGACTCGTGAAATTTTAATGAAAAATGACATAAATTCAATTTGAATGATTGTACTTTTTTTTTTTTTTTTTTGCATTCTAGAAGGAATACTCTTTTCCCCATCTTAATTTCATTCACAAAAACAACATAAATATGCAAATTTCAGTCTTTGATAAAGAAAAATTGTTGTTTTTATAATGTACGAGGGCATTACACTAATTGTACAAGGCCAATGTATTAACTGTACAAGTGGTGTACAAGATTGCGTTGCTCATTGAGCTTGAAGAGTTTTTCATTCAAAATCTCTTTCCTATATCGGATGATAATACCCCAACCTAGGACAATTTGTATACGTATTAGTGGATGTCATATTAAGCCAAAAAATAATGAATAACCTAATACATGTCTATGGCATAAACTTTCCCAATATAAAAAAATTGAAAAATATCATTGATGTCATTTTTTCCCTTATTTGATTCACCAAAACAATGGAAAAATACATATAGTAGTCTAGTGGTTATGAAAAAGACGGGATTGTTATAGTGTATAAGGTCATTATACTAACTGTACAAGGCATATATACTAACTGTACAAGGGATGTACAAGCTTGCATTTCTCATAGTATTTGAATAGATTTTTTATCCTAGGTCGTATGCTAATACACGAACCTAGGACATTAATTAAATGCATTGGTGAATGTCATAATTAGCTTACGCATAATGAGTAACTTAGTACATTGTTATGGCATAAAGTTCCCCAATCTAAAAAAATGGAAATTTTAGTTGATGTCATTTTTTTTTCTTATTTTATTCACTAAAAAAATGGAAACATTTACATATTAGTCTAGTGGTTATGAAAAAAGAGGGGTTCGTTATAATGTACAAGGTCATTATACTAATTGTACAAGGTCATTATACTAATTGTACGAGACCAATGTACTAATTGTACAAGAGGTGTACAAACTTATATTTTTCATTGGATTTAAATAGTTTTTTATTCGAAATCTCTTTCCTATATCGTATGATAATACACCAACTTAGGACAATCTTTATACGTATTTGTGGTGTAAAACCCGGGAAAAATGCATTTTTTATGAGAAATGGCAAACGGTAAATTGTCAAGTACAAGTTGAAAGCTGAAATTTTCTAGATCTTGATGATGAAACGACTTCACCGCTGGAATCGCCTTGGCAAAATCTAGTTACCCAAGTGAATTTCGTCGAATTCGAGATAGTCGTAATTTTCATCAAGCTGTGGTGACGGCGAACCGGTGGACCCCAAAAACCGGTGGTTTTGAAGAAAATCTTGAAGGTATTACCTAAAAAATTTCATATAAGATAATTTAACTTGAACCGACGAAATAAATTGTTTTGGAAAAAACGGATCGAACAAGAGGAGATAATGCAGCGGCGAGCCATGTGTTAGAAGTATAAAAAGGGACAAAGATATTTTGCACAAAATATCTTCCATTTGGTGTTGGAGAAAACATTAGAGAGAGAGAAAGAGGGAGAAAGGCCAAGGTTTTCTTCGGCGATTCACGGGGTTTCATCGGTCGGAAGTCGTCGAGCCTAGAGTTAAAGTTCTTTGTCTCGACAAGGCTACGCATAGGCACCAAAAAGGAGAGATTTCACCGAATATCCAAAAGAGGATATTTGGGGGAAATCAAAGTTTTCGGGTTTAGGAGGTGTTCTCGAGACCTCCTACCATTCTACTACGTTTCAAGAGGTATGGATTCTTCCTAATTTGGTTTTATTCCTACCTTTGGGCTGATTTTGGGATTGATTGTGGGATGGTTTTATGTCGATGAGACATGTTTTGTGCCGTGCTCGCGTCTTGATTGGTAGGATATTTCGCCATGGAAAAGGTATGTTTCAGGGATGGTTTCGAGTCAACACGGCGTGTATTGAAGTTACCAAGAACCTCCGCACGCTCATTGTGTAAGCCATGTTATTGGGTGGTCAGCTCAATTGCAGTTTTCTAGTACGCAATTGGCGTGGGTTTCACGCACTGCGTAGTTCTATACACTCAAACCTCCAACTTTATATGGCTATATCTTTCTTTGCCCAACTCCGATTCACACGTTCTAAGACTCTATGGAAAGATTCTTTTGAGTGTAGAATATGACCATATGCCAGTTGAATAGAATTTGGGGCTCATATATTTATCGAATTTTGATTTTTGCACCAAGGTACTAATTGCTTGGTTGGGTTGATGTGATGAAAGGTGGATATGTGTGGTCTAATGTATTGACATTGGTGTATGTTTAGTTGATAATTATATACATATTGATATAATTATACATGTCTTACAGAGCATATACTTATTTTACCGTTACAAGAGTACCCTTGGGTACTACAGAACTTATACTTATGTTACTGATACGAGAGTACCCGCGGTACATGTAACTTATCAAATCCGTGAGCACCCGTGAGGCTCACATGTAACTTAATCTACATGAGTACCCAGAGATACCACATACATAATTTAATCAGATACGTGAGTACCCCCTAGGCAATTTCCTGTAATCCTGATGAAATGCGAGAGTACCCATAGGTACTACAAAACTTAATCAGAGGCAGACATAACTTAATCCAATACAGGAGTACCATTAGGTACTACAGAACTTAATCAGATACGTGATTTAAACTTATCAGATATTGTGATACCCGTAGTACTTATGACTTGTTCGGGATAATGTGACTTATTAGGGGACTTGTTCGGATCTGGGACTTATTAGATACATAGTGCAGTGATCTTAGTAGACTTATTCGGATACAAGAGTACGTAGGTCACTATGAAAACCATTGGAATCGAGTGCTCGTGGGTACTCACGGGACAATCGGATACAAGAGGTGCCCATGGGTACTAAGGACTCCATCGGATGGGGGTGCGTGGAGTCTCTGAGGACTTGTCGGAGACGGGAGTTAGTCGGATGCGAGGACCAGGGGAGACATTGGAATCAGGAATGCACATTGATCTTCTGTGAACTCAATCGAGGGCGTGCAGGAAGGTGCTTGCGCGCTTATTCAAATCTGGGGTGCGAAGGTCTTGCATAACCATGGGATGGTGCGAAGGTCACTACATGTCATCAGGAGAGCCAGGAGTACTTTAGGTACTGGAGACTTGATCGGGGAGCAGGGACTTGTCAAATACGGGGTGCGTGGGTACTCTGGAACTTATCGAGATCTGGGAGTACTCGTGGGTACTCTGGGGACGGATCAGATAAGTTCGGATCCTTTGCTCTTGTTGCTATTAGTGTCTTATCATATGTCCGTACATTACTAGACAGTTCATAAAGAATTAGTGGGCGGTAGTCACGATAAGTGCAGAAGGTGCGATCACGATCTTGAGGGTGTATGCTTGACGAGATCAGTGAGCCGGGAGTCTTAGTAGCACTATTGAGAGTCTGGGAAGTGCTAATGTCTTTGAAACACGATCGAGAGTCTTAGTCGCGCTAATCATGGAAATCTTAGGAAGTACTAATGTGCCAAAGCCTGCGATCGGAGAGTGCCATCCTTATTTGGTCGGAGGAAATCTAGAAGTCTGCATGAGTCGTGTATTGTCGGGACGATAAACTCATTCATTCTTTGGTCCTAGGTAGTTATGATCATATATCCTTTCCATAACTTATAAGCCACTTAATCACATTACATGATCATGACATATTGTTTTTCATGTTCGTATTGCCGTATTTCGATTCGTTTCGGGTTCATATAATATTCGGGTTTCATGCCTATTTCATATGGCATTCGGATACTTATGCGATATGATGTCTATCCATGTTCATGTATTCTAGTCCCTCTATGAATATATTTTTCTTAGGAATTGGAATCGATCCAATCGGATCATTGAGCTTCGAGTTATGGCATTTTCATGCCCGACTAGTCGGTTCTGGAATTTTTCTGGGGACAGTTTGAAATATTTATTTTCCAGTGCCTTGTCTCGATATTTGACACTGGATCTTTGTACTCATTGAAATTTAGGTGCTAAGGAGTTCCTATTCCAGCTGGAATCACTTGATTCGAACCAAGAGCTGGGATACGTCAGAAACATCTCGGACTTCTCTATGTTCAAAATGGAACCAGAATTTGGCTTGTAGTCCCACTTTGAGTGGTGCACTGAGCCACTTAGGATCAGAACGGCGACGACTACTGTTTAAGTTTTGTTCTCATGAAGTCTATTTTACGTAGCCACTTGAATCCCACTCAAATCGGATGAAATGAGGTATGGCCCAAAATCACGGCGGTCAAGCTGGAAAACCGGACGAGGTTGTACCGGTACATGTCTAACTTGTCTGCGGTACAAGTTAATAAAAATGACCAGAACACATGTTGTACCGGTACAAGTTCCGTGTACCGGTACAAGTCTCGAAAAGTGCGAGAATGTGTGTTTTCTCCTTTTTCCCGTATATTTGATACTCGAATCAATTCTATACTTCAACGCACATCAGAAACCATTCCCGAAATTCACATTGGAATCTCTTTTCTCTCAATTCATCTTTCAATTTCATATCTTTCTTCAAACTTCTTTCTGAATTCCTCCAAAATCATTCCTAATATAGGTTATGACCCATACAAACCACCAAGATTTGTTAGGGTTTGTTTCTAAACCACAGCTTTCGTTTCCTTTCATTTAACCATAGATTCATCCTCAGAGAGGATTTCATGAGCTTCATGTATATGCAGGGTTTTACCCACCTTACTTGCCATCATTTTTGGGTTAAAATGAAACCCTAGCAAAACCCCATGTTTGGGGACAAACTACTAACCAACCAAGCATGACAATTCATACATAATCTCTTAGAATCCATAGCCAAAGTTAGTTTCCATACCTTGTGGGCTTGATCTTGGCTTCCCTCTTCCTCTTCTCTTCTTCCTCTTCCTCCTCTCTTCTTCTCTTCCACGATTTGTTCCCTCCTCGAATGAGACCAATTTTGGTCTTTAAAATCCAGTTTTCTTAGGCCTTGTTTGGCCCTCAAAACCCCATTTTTGGGTTAAGTTGCTTTATTTGTTTTTAAGCCCATAACTCCTTACATTTATGAATACACTTTCCCTTTATTTCATTTGGCCTCAAATCTTTTCACATTAGGACTTTTAAGCCCTTTTTTTGGACGATTACAAGAATTGTCCTTAAGTCTTGTAACTTTAGGGTCTCGTTTCAAGTGGTTCGCATTTAACTCGAGAAACAATCAAATTATGCTTACAAAATACTAAGCATGTAAGCGACTAGGTATATTTCGAAGTGTTACAATTCTCCCCCTTATAATAATTTAATTTACTCGAAATTCACACTCCTAACATGTGCTTGCTCTATATCGGATCCTTTCTTTCATATCTTTACGAAGTTGAAGCCTTGACTCGCCAGCCGTAAGCTCCGTGAGAACTACATCTCCTTTCTTAATCTTTGTTTGGATTAGTACTAATTCATTCTAGTCGATGCTCTGAGACGGGACATCAGCATTAGGCCAACACATTTACTATGTAGATTGCATCGCCAATAGGACTTATCCGAGAAGCGCTTTAAACACAGGCTGCATTGACTTGTCACGCCAGTTTTAGGAATGCGAGACTCGGGGCCCCAGGACTCTTTGCACGATTTTTTTAAAAAGCCAAACTGGTACACATGGGTATAGCCCGCATCCTATATGAGAATCAAAATATTATATACATATAAGGGTCAGCACAAATACAAAACTTTACTTTACATTTGAATCGAGCCCACGAGAACTACATGTGGTAGACCCTTCACAGTGTGTGGCTGTTTGTATGCGGAAGTCTTGGGATGTCTTCTCCTGTTTCTACACAGTTAAAACTGGAGTACTTCGCTTTACGCTTAATGGAAACATATGCCTTATGCATATACACATTTAATGCATAAAACAATAACATATAATATAAATTTTATGCTTATTTATATTGCCGACTTATACGGGTACTTTTACGATATGTGGGCTTACTCTTATTGGATCTCCCATTAAATTCTGAATCTTATTCTTATCACAGAGCATGCTTATAACAAACTTATGTTTATTCGGGACTCTAAGTAGGAATTCTGGGGGGAACTTATACTTATTCGAAACTCATACTTATATGAGACTTAATTTGTCGGGACTCCGTAGGAATTCTGAGAACTTATATGGGACTTATTTTGAGTCGGGACTCGAAGTGGGATTCTGAGAACTTATCTTATCACGGGACTTCTACTTGTAACGGACTCATTCATTCGGGACTCCGTAGGAATTATAGAACTTATCCTTATATTACGGAGTTTACCGCGACCGGTGCAGTAGGTATCGCGAGTCTGAACTTATCTTGATGTTAGTAGAGACTTATTCTTATACGGGAAGTACTTGTAAATTACTAAGAACTTACTATCACGTGTTGAGACTTACCTTTGGTCTTGAACTTGGACATGTATTTCGGATCTTATACGTGTCTTCGAGGAAGGGGAATATGCCTCCTTTGGACTATACGATCTTCTGGAGCATATCTTATCTTACAGAACATCTTTAGTCTTGGAACTTAGACATGTATTTCGGATCTTATACATGTCTTCTGAAGTCTCTTATTTTACCGTTAAAGTACGTGGGTAATACGAACATATACTTATGTTCTTTGAGACAAAGTACCCTTGGTACTCTGAACTTATACTTATGTTGCGATCACGAGTACGTGGGTGCACTACAAGGAACTTATCAAATCGAATTACGTAGGTACCACATAATAATCGGTTCTGAGGGTAAGTAGGTACCATGTGAGAATTTAATCGGATACGAGGGTACCCTAGGTATGAACTTGATGAAATACGAGAGTACCCATAGGTACTAAAACTTAATCAGGCGAGTGGGGCAATCGATACGGGTACCATTGGGTGCTTTCTGAACTTAATCGAGATACGGCCAGAGCTTATCGGATATAGGAATTGCAGTAGGTACTACAGGGACTTGTTCGGATCTGAGGACTTATTAGATACATGAGTGCCGTCGTCTTATTGGACTTATTCGGATCTGAGTACGGGTAGGTCTTGCAAAACTTATTCGGATCTGGGAGTACTTTCGTGGGTACTCTGGAACTTAATCGGATCTGAGTACCCTTAGGTACTACGAGACTCGCCCGGATCGGGTACGTAGGTACTCACGGGACGCTTGTCGAGAGACGGGGAGTTATTCGGATCTGAGACGAGAACTTATTCGGATCTGGTGCGTAGGTACTACGGGAACTGTCGGAGGCGAGTAGGTACTATAACTTGAGTGAATCACGAGTGCGAAGGTACACATAACTTATTGGATCTGGGGTACCGGAAGGTCTTGCATAACTTCATCGAGGCGAGTACTTTTAGGTACTCACGGAACTTATTCGAGCCGGGACACATCCAAATACGGGAAGTACGTAGGTACTACGGAACTTATGTCGAGATCTGAAGTACTCGTAAAATTTCTGGGGACGAGGTCCAGTCACGTTCGGATCTTTACTCTTATTCTTTATTGATGTCTTATCATATGCATCGACTACCTAGACCCGATTATAAGAAATGGTAGGACGTGATACGATAAGTGCCCCGAAGATGCGATCACGATCTTGGTGCCATAGCAGACGAGTGCCGAAGTATTGAGCGAGTGCCGTGGCACTAATCGAGTACCGAAGTGCTGGTAATGTTTGACCGCGATCGAGAGTGCCGTCGCACTAATCATAGAGTACCGAAGTACTAATGTGCCAAAGCACGATCAAAGAGTGCCATCGCACTGGTCGATCTGAAATTGCTAAGCGAGTGTCGTAGCACTATTCGGAATGATCACTCATTCATTCTTTGGTCCTGGGTAGTTATGATCATATATCTTTCATAACTTATAAGCCGTCTTAATCACGTGTGATCATGACATATTGTTTTCATGTTCATGTTCATGTTTGATTCGTTTCGGGTTTCATATAATATTCGGGTTTCATGCCTATTCCTTATGGCATTCGGATACTTATGCGATATGATGTCTATCCACACATCATTCATGTATTTTCTGATCCCTCTATGAATATATTTTCTTAGGAATTGGAATCAATCAATCGGATCATTCAAACTCGAGTTATGGCATTTTTCATGCCCAACTAGTCGATTTCTGCAGATTTTACGAGGACAGATTGAAATATTTATTTTCCAGTGCCTTGTCTCGATATTTGACACTGGATCTTTGTACTCATTTAAATTTAAGGTGCTAAGGGTTCTATTCCAACTGGAATCACCCAATTCGAACTACCAAGAAACTGGGATTACGTCAAGAAACATCTCGGACTTCTCTATGTTCAAAAGCTGGAACCCAGAATTTGGCTTGCACATGGTCCCTTTGGTGAATTTTAGGCCACTTAGGATCAGAATTTGGCGATGACTACTGTTTAAGTTTTGTTCTCCTTGAAGTCTATTTTACGTAGCCACTTGAATCACTCAAATCGGATAAGAAATGAGGAAGTTATGGCCAAAATACGAAAACTGGTCAAAACTGGAAAACCAGGACAGGGTTGTACCGGTACATGTCTAACTTGTACCGGTACAAGTTGACCAAAAATGACCAGAACACATGTTGTACCGGTACAAGTTCAATTGTGCGATGCAGTCAAAGTGCCCGAGAATGTGTGTTTTCTCCCTTTTCCATATATTTGATGCTCAAATCAATTCTATACATGGCTTTATCAAAACCATTCGAATTCACATTGGAATCTCTTTTCTACCAATTCATCTTTCAATTTCATATCTTTCTTCAAACTTCTTTCATGAATTCCTCCAAAATCATTCTAATATAGGTTATGACCCATATGACCAATTAAGATTTGTTAGGGTTTGTTCTAAACCACAACTCAATTTCACTCATTTAACCATGAATTCATCCTCGAGAGGATTTCATGAGCTTCATGTATGCCATATGGGGTTTTACCCACCTTACTTGCCATCATTTTTTGGGTTAGAATGAAACCTAGCAAAAACCCCATGTTTGGGGACAAGCTACTAACCAACGAGCATGACAATTCATACATAATCTCTTAGAATCCATAGCCAAAGTTAGTTTCCATACCTTGTGGGCTTGATCTTGGCTTCTCTTCCTCTTCCTCTTCTCTTCTTCCTCTTCCTCCTCTCTTCTTCTCTCTTCACGATTTGTTCCCTCCTCCAAATGAGACCAATTTTGGTCTTTAAATCCAGATTTTCTTAGGCCTTGTTTGGCCCTCAAAACCCGTTTTGGGTTAAGTTGCTTTATTTGTTTTAAGCCCCTTAGCTCTCCTTACATTTATGAATACACTTTCCTTTATTTCATTTTGGCCTCAAATCTTTTCACATTAGGACTTTTGGCCTTTTTGGACCAATTACAAAATTGTCCTTAAGTCTTGTAACTTTCAGGGTCTCGTTTAGTGGTTCGCATTTAACTCAAGAAACAATCAAATTATGCTTACAAAATACCCTAAACATGTCGAAAACGACTAGGGTATATTTCGGGGTGTTACAGCCTCTGTTTAGCGTTGGTTTGGGCTACTAGGAGACTTAGGCAATATGTGACAAAGTATTCCATACTTTTAGTCTCTTGATTGGATCCATTAAGATATTTGTTAAATGAGCACATTACATTTGGTAGGTTCGTGAGATGGTTGATTTATTGACGAGTTTGATGTTGGTATATGTGCGAAAATCAGTAAAGGGAAGCATTGTTGCATATCATTTGGCTTCTTTGCCGGTATCCGATGACAGACCAATTGACGATGATTTCCCTAATGAGCAATTTGTTTCAATGACCAACATTATAGGATGGAAGTTGTACTTGATAGATGCGCCCGATCAATCGAGGTTTGGTATTGGTATCTTGGTGATATCACCACGGGGTGATCCGCGTTCCCAGTCCGATTCGATTAGCATTTTTTGATCATCACCTGTTGACGAATAATATAGTTGAGTATGAGGCTTGCATTACGGGCCTAGAGACCTCGCTGGATCTTAGCATTAAACAGTTGGAGATCCATGGGGATTCCAACTTAGTTATCTGTTGATTTCACGGTATCTGGAGGACTCGAGATGAGAAAATTTGAAGCCCTACCATGCTTGTAGACCTCTTGGTTGCGGATTTGTGAGTTGAGATATAGCCACATCTACCTAGGGCGGAGAATCGGTTCTTTGATCGTTAGCCACCTTGAAAGCTACGTGGTTGAGATTCTTGCGGGAGTGATTATGGGATGCCCTCTTGATTGAGACCCGGTCAGGCGCCATTTCTTTGTTGTTTAATTAGGAGATATTGAGAATCGGGATGAGCTACCATGGTATCATGATATTTATCGGTTTCTATCATGTGGGCGCTTACGAAAGCGACCATAGCCAGGATAGGAACGTTGGGACGGTTGGCCACCAGATTTGTTATTTATTGGGGATGCCTTTATAGGAGATCACCGATGGCCTATTATTATATGCGAATGACGCCTCTGCAAATCGGTGATGAGAGGTTCATCTCTGAGTCTATGGCCCACACATGGGAGGCCACATGCTGGCGTGAATCGCGAGGTAGTTATTTTGGTTGACTATGGAGATAGATTGTTGCTAGTTTGTACAGAGATGTCCGGAGTGTCAAATGCACGGAGACTTGATACACATGCCACCTTCTGAGTTGCATGCACTTACATCCCCTTGGTCGTTTTCAGTATGGGGTATTGATATTATTAGGAAGATCTCACCCAAGTCTTCCAGTGGGCATGAGTACATCCTGGTGGCTATTGATTATTTCACTAAGTGGGTGGAAGCTACTTCTTATCTTTGGATTGGTTGGTAGAGTGGTCGAATTCATCAAATCGCACATTATCCTCTGGAGTATGGGGTCTCGTGAGTTGATCTCGAGACCAGGAGCGCGTTCGGAGGCGAAGTGGATACACTAGTCGAGTATGGTATTGACATCATCGTTGTCATCTTCATATAGGCCATAGACTAATGGGGCAGTTGAGGCCGCAAATAAGAATATTAAGAGGATTTTGAGAAAGATGGTTGAGACTTCTAGGGATTGGTCAGAGAATCTCCCTTTCGCATTGTGGGCTTATTGTACATCTTTTCGTACCTCAACTGGGGCTACACCTTAAAAATGGAACAATATGCAATTATTATGGTTTGTTGATAAAAAGTGGTGGAATTGCTCGCGAGAATTTCGCATCACATACCTGATTCGTCTTACGGTAAAGTGAGCTAAAATCGACAAGGTATAGCACCTAAGTTCCTCCTGGCTGCCGTAGTCAAGCTCTTTGCGGTATAGTGGATCTGGTCGAACAGGGGATGGGTTTTCATCCTAAGAATGATTTGCATAAGTCTGAAGGTAAGGCTTCTATTTGGACTTTTTTGGATTTTGTTTCAAAGCAGTGGAAGTAGTTTAAGCTGGCGAGAAATTGTAAAAGCCCAGAAAGTGATGTGTGAAAGTTAACTTTGAAGATTTAGATTACTAACTGGTAACTTAGAGGCAAACAAGTGTCCTCGGGTTTTATCCTCGCGTTATGTGAAGCAGCATAGTCCTAGCCATAGCAGGATCTATGTTTAACTAGCAAACCTCACCTTTAAAAACAACTCTATTTGAGTTAACACGAGGTAACAGCCATCTATGGCCCTTTGGAGTTTGAAACCCTAACATTAAATATCATTTCGGTGGCTCAAATAAAGACCATCTAAAAACCCTGATGCATACAGCAATAGAAAGTATACAACGTATCTGGCTTATAGTAAGTATTGCGAATCAATAACATTCTATTAATATATTTTGAGAAGATAGGGCCATAAACCACGATACTGTAGCTTTTAATACAAAGAGGACAACTTTTATGTTGCCCCACCACCAAGCTAGCTCCTTCCTCTTCAAAGAAAAGGAAGCATTGATCATCTCTTGAGTTGTCATCTCGAGAGGGTGTTTGTGACCCGAAAATAAAGGGAAAGAGGAGAGAAGAGAGAAACACCAAACCTAACTAAAGCTCTGAAGATATTTACAAAAATAAAAACTTGCCAAAATTGCTTCCTCAATTTGTTTGCTTAGGTTACACAAAATGGGAGGGCTTATATAGGCCCTGATGTATGAAAAATACTATAAAGCCTAACAATTTGTGGCTAAATTTAGGGACAAAGGGAGTAATACACCAAGATTGAAGTCGGTTTGCATTAATTACAAAAATTCTTGTGGTATACAAATTTAGCTAGAGCGCGAAAATTTCGTAGCTAAGCGAAAATTTAGCTAGCTAATGAAAATCCTGAATAGCGAAATCAAATTTTTAAGCTGGGCGTGGCAATTTCGCTAGCTAGCAAATTTGTAGCTTAGCGAAATTTTTGTGAATGTAATGCAGAATATTATTAGGAATAGTGCTTTGAAAATTTGGTCTAGAGTGTGATTGCTAAGATTGCGAAATTTTCGTAAGACAAATTTTAATTTGGAGTCTTGAGGCCCCCAGCAATCCCGGTAATTACCCAATCTTAGCGAAATTCACGGAATTCTTTGATTCTTCAGCTAACTGCCCCTCTGCTCCTCTTATTACGCATTGATTTCCATCACTTTGCCTTCATTCTTTCTTTGATTTTTAATTACATTTGATGGGCGACGGTGGGATTCGATCTTCATGATTCATCACTTAATCTGATATTGAACTCCCAAAGTACCTTGAAAACACATAAAACAACCACAAATAACCTCTAAACGGCATTAGTGATACTAAGAAGACTTGAACACTTCAATTGGCATAAATGACATGATTAGCGCGTAAAAAGCACTCAAAACCTATCTAATATAGGGTTCAAAATAGCACTTTTTGGGCACTAATCACTGACGAAGCGTTGCTAGTCCTGGCAATGCAAAAACAAAAGGAGATGCATGTAGTGATTTTCAAAAGTTTATGATTGAGGGTTTATGTACATATAAACATTACCTTTAAGCCGAAAATTGACACAGTTTGAAAGCGGTATGAAAGAACCAAAACCATACAAGAACAATTTTAGGTCAATATTAGTTCCATGATTCTCAGCTTGAATTTCCACCTAAGTCTAATGGTTCTTTATACTAACCAGATTCTGTAATAAATTGCAAAATTTGTCCCTCCCCTGACCTATGGCATGGCCTTAAGTTGTTTGAAATGACCTAGATAGAGCTAGTTACTCTGCTTCTTTCTTTATTCAACTAAATGTAGGGTGCAATGCTTAAAATCCGACTTCACCAAGATCCGTGTAGCGAGGGTCCCATAGATGACTCCCAGCAATTAAGGTTTAGGGCATCGAGCGAAGGATCGGCGGCCACTTGAGCTGCAGGCTTCGCCGGACTCAGGAATGACCGAAAATCAGCGCTCTGGGTGGTAGACTCTGCCTATCCACCCATGCTTGAACACTAAATCGATGACTCCCAACCAATTAAGGCAGGGCATCGGGCTTGAAAGGCTACGCACTGTCACCCCTCGGACCGTGCTCGGGTTTGGTGAAACTTCCGACTTTATTTTTCTTTTTCTTCTTTTCTTTTTCTTTTTCTTTTTGCTTTTTCTTTTCTTTTCCTTTTTGGAAGACAACATTGGTCTTAAAGTATGGGTAACACAAACCTATCCTAGGTTGCCAACATACCTAAAGTAAACTGCAGCGAAAGGAGTATACAATTTCACGACTTATTGATACAATGCGGAGTGCGGTGTGTGAATTAGCATAGGGAGAAATTTTCAAGTTGAAGCGTCTTTGAACTTCAATTGACGAAAAAAATTGACAGTTCAAGCATGGAATTTCCTCCCAACATAAAGGTGACAAACAATGATTCGATTTTCCAACACAAAGCCAAATTCAATTGTCAGTGTAGCAGATAATTATTCAATTGAAAAGAAAAACAAATATACATGGTAAAGGCACCAAAAACATGGTATGCAAAAATCTATATATATATAGATGAATAACTTTTGATATAGTAGAAATGGCTAATACACTTGAATAAAGCTAAACATACAAAAGTATCACTTTACCTACTATGGCTAATACATAAATCTAATCAAAATTAGTAGGCGATTGATAAAGCTTGTAACTATACAAGAGAACAAATGTAAAAGAAACCTAACCACTCATTTATTGTGGTGGTGGTGGTCTAGTTCTTTGCTGTAATGGCTGTATCGAATAAGCTGCGTACGTGGTGGGCTCCCTCTCTCTGATAAGGAACATGAGAAGGCCCAGAGTCGTCATGATCTCTTCAAAGCATAGAGTATTTTGGGCGACCTGCGATCTTTGAAATTTGCGTGTAGCGCTAGTGAGCGTATGGCATCCATCCTGCTGATCTCTCTAGAGCTGGCGTGAACATACCAGGGTGTGAATGGTGTGCCAAATGGGATGGGCGAGTGTCGAATTTGCGGTAGCGGATGTGGTGTGTGGAGGAGGAGATGGAGGTGACATCGCGGAGGCCCGGACTCCTCGTATCTCGGGCTGGGCAGGCATCATCTCTGTAAATCCTCTGCCGCTTTGACCGGGTACCTCCTGCAGTCTCTTGTCGGAGATGGAAGATCACGGGCATGGTCATCGCCGCTCCGGTAGAGAACCGGAGGGCATCGAGACTCTCATCTCAATCCTCGGCTCCTCAGGAATCCATATGCTCGAGAACCTTGCGGAGTAGTCGGCATCGATGGTGAGATACTCTCTACTCGTACTAGGTCCTTAGATGGACCTTCTCCTCGAAATGCATCAAGGAGGTCATCACCCATTTCCGGAGGGTGAACGATATCCTGAGATTAGATAAAGAGCCTCCAGATGGCTCCCCTCCATTGCGCGTAATCTTTGTAGCGAGGAACCCGATTCGTCGAATAAATGGTCGATCAGCAGCATCTGAGGCGGGAGCGGCCTCCTATAAAAATCTTGATCGGTGTGGTATCTCGGCGGTGCTTCCGAGATGCATCTCTCGATGAGGTGGAGTGGAGCGTCTGTAACCCTCTGCATTAATTCGGCGGTATGCGGGACTGGCTGTTGATATATCGGCCGCTCACGAGTACTCGCGGCGATCATGCGATAGGCCGAAGCTCACGCGGACCATGCAACCACCGAGATGTCATCCGGTGATAAACTGCCCGGCTTACCGCTCGTGGGTAATAATCTTGCCTCGGAGTCATGAAGCGATGATGAATAATCCTCGATCAGCCTCATCGAGTCCCTAAATCTGGGGTCAGCAGTCAGCCCCGGGACATCGTAGTACGACTCTTGATGAAAGTCTGCGATGGAGTCGTACATTCCGAGAATAGGGTTCCACCACAGTTCTTGACCTCCCGATCTGGAAGTTGGTGTGGCGAGACGATGATGTAGCCTCATGGCCCGTGTGGCCCAGTGATGCATTTGGTAGGAGGAAGATGACTCGCACAGGCCCGATGTACGAGCGGCGGAGGTCGACTCGACTCCCTCGAGGCACGGGTGATGGGGCGAGGGTCCCATCAGATGTCACAGTATCTGAAATCCACAGGGCTCCTCGGTCTTGCCTCGGGGATCGGTGATGAATGCGAGGTCGGAATGGAGGTAGTGAGCCTCTCGCTCGGGTGTACTGAATCTAACCCGCGGCCGAAGGCGGGATCCACCTCGAGTACGAACCATATCTGAAATCTGAATAATACTCTGGAAGAGGGCTATGCTCACTGAAAATGCAACTAAAGCACTGAATATACGGGGCGAGGCTCGCGTGGGTGGCGAGTCACTGCAGGCTTGGTGTAGATGAACCGGGGCTCAGCGTCTGACTCACCTGACTCTGGAATATGTGAAATAAGGCTCGATAAAGGACCCATTTCTAACTGGAGACGGGGCCTGATTCATTTGAACGAAACACGAGGGTCTGGCAGCGATGGAAGCCCTTGTCGATATAAGCGGCTTAGGGTGCAGTGGCTATAGATCTGAGCGGTATGTGGCGCAATCGCGGCTCGGCAGTGGTGGTGAGCAGATAATTTGAACTAACGTGATGATGACGGGGAGCTCGGTGTCGTGGTGCAGCGCGGCTGGTGCGACGACCCCGTGGAGGCTCGGTCGTGCGGGGCAGGCCCCAGTGGTGTCGCGTTTTGCTCGGGCGGCTCGGGGGGCTGCTGGCAGAGTGAGGCTCGGTCGTGCGGGACAACGGCTGCGATGGAGTAATGACCAGTGGTGGGACTCAAGGCTTCGACTGGGAGAATGTGAAGTGATCTAATGACGTCCCCACTCGGGTTTAAATAGAGAGCGTTTGGTGATGTAGAAGGTCTTACACCGGAGTTTCGCTATTTTTAGCGAATTTGGCCCAAATGATGGTACCACCTGCAATTCAAAATTTTTAGATTAATTATTAGTACTATATGAAATAAAAATTATTATAATAAAATTTACTATATGAAACCATAATTAAAAATTTAATATAAAGTATAGTATATAAACAAAATTACTAAATATATGGAAAGCTGCTAATTTAGGAAACTTCGAAAAATAAAAATTATCAAAATTAACAAATTAAGACAAAAGCAAAATTGTTGAACTACGATCCGGTTTTTGAAAACAGGACGATTCGATTTCAAAAATTACTCGAGGAGGTCGAGGAGGAATGATCTCCTCGACCCCTGCGTGCTGAGTTGACTCCGTGGTAGGTGTCGATTGTTGAAGTGGTCCTCGTGATGGCTTTGAATTAGTAATTGAAAGGCACAGTGGGTGTTGATGGCAAGACCCGATATCTCTTCGTCTCCTTGGTGCGATTACTCCTTGCAATTCACGGACCTTGTGCTTCACTAGCATCACGGCCGTTTGAAACAACTTCATCAGTTATTTGATTTTCATGTTCTAGCAACTTTGCTTGTTGTTCAAATGAAAGATGTTTAACTCCAGGTCATGTTACCAAAGGTAGTTATGACTCCATTCGAGCAATTTATTATTGCATTGGTACGTGTGAAATGAACATTCCTAAGATGATTGGAACATGATTGGGTTCACTTACGATTGGCTCGAGTGTCGAAGCACTACAAAATCTTTGGGTAGTAGAATTTGTCTATTTTCATAAGACATCTCAACTATCGCTAAAGTTTTAAGCGATCTATCGGCTTGATGATAGTGTGATGTTGGTGAGTTTAAGTTCACCTAAACCTAGCTGCAATATGCGAATACGGCATTAGGTTCTGCTTGGCTCCTAAATCCAAGCAATGACTTGTCTATGCAATTCCACCAATATTGGCTGAAATTGTGGGAGATCCTGGATCCTTATGTTGTGAGAATTTGCTTTGGATTATGGCACTTACTTGTTCGAGTGAGAAATGCCTTCTTCTCGATGCACAATCCCTTCTTGATTGTGCAAGATCTTTCAAAAATTTTGCATAAGCGAGGACTTGTTTGATTATGTCAATAGAGGGTATGTTAACCTTGACTTGCCTTAGGACTTCTAAGATGCACCTTCTTGAGATGCCTTCTTCTTGCCTCACAAGTGCTTGTGGAAATGGAGGTGGTATGCGGTATTTCATTGAATCCTCCTTTAGGAGAATATGCTCAGACTGCAATTCTTCTCCCTGCCTGGATTCTTCAACAGGCTTTGGCATGGGTTGATCAACCTCTTTTCCACTCCTCAGGGTGATTATAGCCTTCACCTCATCCATTCCTGAATTGTTGGATGATCCTACCTCATGGATTCCCTTTGGGTTTGGCACTGTTTGGGAAGGGAACCTTCCTCTTTCTCTTTGCACCTCCAAAGAACTCTCGCTGACCCTGTGATCAACATCGAGATTATCACCTCCGGTTCAGGTTGCTCAAGCCCATCTATTCTCTTTGCTCAAAGCAAAAATTTCTACACACAATCCTTCGCGCGCTTGCACATTAATTCCTTTTTGTTCCTCAACAAAGTTGCCTACCACCTTACTCAAATTTAAAATGGCTTGCTCCATAGGAGATGAGGATGGTGGTGGTTGTGGTTGAAATTAGGAACCAAACTGTGGTTTGGCACCTGGGGGTACATAGGCAGGGGGGTTGGGTTTCCAGGAAAGGTTAGGGTGATTCCTCCAATTGGAATTGTAGGTATTTCCATACTTCGGGCATCAAGCCGTGGTGGCTTATATTGTCCCACGCATTTTGCAACATTCCGACATCAAATCCTTCATCAAGGCCATAGGACAATTGCTCTACTAAAATGTACTGTGGATTGAAATCGTGTGGACTGCTTGTGTGATTTTCAATCACAAGTCGTACTTCACGGAGCCTTTTTCCTTCAAGCTCCTCCACTTTCCTAGCTAAGGTTGAAATTCTAGCTTTCATTTCTATATCCTCCTGGCAAGCAAATCCCTCCCTGGGTTGGTCGAGAGGGCCTCGCTGTTTCCATTTCCCTGGTTCGCTCATCCCAACCCTTAGAAGTTTCAAACACATAATTTAGCAATCCATGGCTTCGCCAGATGCTTACTTAGAAAGTCTCTCCACACATGAGCTTCCAAAAGCTGCCTCATGGCAAAGAGACATGTACCACCATAGAAATGGCTTACAAAGATCCATGTATCAAACCCATGATGAGGGTGAATGCATCGATGGTCTCCATAAATCTCTCCCAACACCGATAGAATCTTCACCATCTCTGAGTCGTAAAGGTATAAATTTGTCTTTTCAAATTATTGGTCTTATGAGCACTAAAGAACTTCTTCGTGAATTCCCGCCGTAACTCAAATTTCAATTCTAATGGTTCTGTGCCTCGTGAGTTTAACCAAATCTCGCCTCGTCTCTTGGGGGTGGTCGTGGAACAAGCTTTCAAATTTTAAGCAATCCATGTCCATCATTCCTTCCTTAAAGGTAGTTATACTTCCTCAAAATTCCTTATATCGTTGTAATGGATTTTCATTTTCCATACCATGAGATGCTGTGGGAGTAGGGGTACTAAGTAAGGCCTCACCGCTACATCTTCGCCAGAGGTACACGCAGGAGGGGGCACTAACTCAGAGGTGATGTGATCCCCATCGACCTATATGCAAATGGGATTCATCAAAGGCCATGGCCGACTCCGGCTCCCGTAGAGGATCCATGGTATCCACGGTACATCGACTTCACCGACCGGTCAAGTTGTGTACCGATTCTATGTAGCTCACCGATGTGTCTCTATCCCACCGGAGCATAAAACACTGCTACAAAATTTGTAGAGACAACAAAGAGTACCAACAAAGCTTGCAAAAAGGTTAAAATTATTAACAAAATTAAAATCGAATGAAAAGCAAAAACAGCGGCGCCACGCAAAGTGATGAAAAACCCGGCGCCTCGTGAATCGGGTTACAAAAGAGTAAAAAGGTTACCTTCACTCAGGATGTTGATCGCCAAGTACACTTCAACTCATCATTAGTAGTTTACACCATCCCCGCAAGAACGCGCCCATTTGGATTCGTACCACGCAGCCGAGCTAAAATCAACAAAAATTTATATACCTGTTCCTCCTACCGCCGTAGTCGGGCCACCGCAAAGATAGCGGCTCCACGAACACTCCGGACGTGGTTTTCATCCTAAGAACGATTCGCATGTCGGGCAAAGAAGGTAAGGCTTTCTATTTGGACTTTTTCGATTTTTGTTTCAAACAAAGGGAAGTACTGAACCGCGAGAAATTGCAAAAATTCGAAAGTGATGTGTGAAAAAGTTAACTTTAAAGATTTAGTCACTAACTTGGTAACTTTGTGGCAAACAAGTGTCCCTGGGTTTTATCCTCTCGCTACTATGACAAGTGTAACCCATAGTCCTAAATGCATAACCTGGATCTATGTTTAACGCAGCAAATCTCACTAAAAACAACTCCTATTTGAGTTACTGCAGGCCGATGCATCTATGGTCTTTACGCTTGGAAACCCTAACATTAAATATCATTTCAAGTGGCTCAGAAAGACCATCTGCAAACCACAAAGGCATCTAGCAATAAGTATACACTCAGATCCAAAGCATGGTAAGTACACAACCAACAACATTCAATGTTATTCAACCCTATTTTGAGAAGATAAATATAAATGATAAGATTTTAGCTTTTTAACACAAGAGGACAACTCAGAATCGCCCCACCACCAAGCTGGGCCTTCCTTCCTCTTCAAGAAAAGAGGTTTAGCCGCCATCTCGAGTCATCATCCTCAAGAGAGGTGTTCGTGCCCAAGAAAATAAGGGAAAGAGGGAGAGAAGAGAGAAGACCAAACCCTAACTAAAGCTACGAAAGATATTTACAAAATAAAAACTTGCCAAAAATTGCTTCCTCACCTGCTGCTTAGGTTACAAAATGGGGAGGGCTTTATATAAAGCCACCCAATGTATGAAAAATACTATAAAGCCTAACAATTTGGCTAAATTTAGGGACAAGGGAGTAATACACCAAAATTGAAGCTCGTTTGCATTAATTACAAAAGTGTATACAAGTGCTGAATCTCGCAGCATACAATTTCGCGTTAGGCAATAAAATTTCGCTACTAACGAAATCACCGCCAAGAGATACGAATCAAGAATTTTCACAGTAAGGCACTCATATTACGAAATTTCACAAATTAGCTAAATTTTTGTGAGTAGAGAAAATGCAAAATTCTCATTAGAATAGTGCTTTTAGCCGGTAAATTTTGGGTCTAGTTTAAAATTGACAATTTCGCTTAAGTGATTATAAATTTTCGCTTAAGGTTGCGAATCTTTCTCAATCCCGAAATCCCGCAATCTTAGCGAAACTCCCCGGAATTGCCGATTCTTCACTCCGCTTGCCTACCGCTCCTCTTCTCGCATTGATTTCCCATCACTTGCCTTCATTCTTTCGATTTTTGGTCTGCTTATGAGTCGACAATCGAGTTCAATCTCATGATTCATCATATGTCTCGACATCAACTCCCAAAGTACGCAAGAAAACCGCAAAACAAACCACAAATAACCTCTCTAAACGGGCATTAGTGATACTAAGAAGACTTGAACACTTCCACTGGCATAAATGACATGATTAGCGCGCAAAGCACCTCAAAACCTATCTAATATAGGGGTTCAAAATAGCACTAAAGGCACTAATCACATACGATCTCCATTCTCAAATACAAAGAAGTGCCCAAATGTGCAATAGAAAGTGAAAACAAGAAATGAAGCAATCCTTTAGAGCAAAAAGTAAAGAAAAGCTAAAAACTACTTGGATATGTGGAAGAAATTCGAAAGGTATCACGAGGCACATCAAACTATCATCGATGATGATGACGAGGAGGAGGAGGGTGACGAGGATGCATATGTATCCGACTAATATGCATCCCGATGAATGAAATTAATACCGTAGCGTGCGATCGTGACGCCCCAAACCCGGGGTGTCCTTTGACTACCCGTCAACCTCATGAAATCTATAATGCCTCGTATTACGAGACATATACCTATAAAATGGCCACTGGGCCCATATACCAATGCTCATAAAAATATACCCAATTATATTAAATAGTTCAAAAGTTATATATTACTTTAATACAAATACATATTAAAATTTATAATTTAATACATATTATCCTAAAACTTCAAAGTCACAACCCGACTTTCTTCAAACCCGCCTAAGATGAGCCGCCTTCTCTCGAACGCTCCCCGCACCGAAAAAAATATTCTGACAGAGCTATCACCAAGAGTGGAATCACCCTAAATGGGTTACTCCCCACCTAAGTGCATATGCAATGATCCAATGTAAACACACACTCAAGTAAATACGTGATCCTACTTGAATATCTACATGCCCGTTCCCATGTCTCGAGTCCGCACCGACTCCCTCACACTTGCCTAAGCCATGTATGAGAAAACATCATTTTCAAAACAAAACTTGTTGTTCTTGAAAATACACTACCGAGATTCGGTAAAAAGATGGGACTACCCTCCGAGGCGAATGTGTTGGAGAACTTCCCTAAACAGTCATGGTTCTCATCCGAAATGATTCAAGTCGACCTGTCTCCCAACCCCATTCTCCAGAAAATCATCCTATGAAATTCCTTTCGCAACCATGTTCATTTTTTCAGAAAATTCATGTCATGCACACACACCTAATTTCTAGGTTACCCCGGTGCATATGAAATGCATTATGTCATTTCAACACAATTTATATAACACATGCAAATAATCATCATGCATATATTTACATAATTTAAATCACAACAACATGTTATATAAATTCTTAATACATTACACCAAAAATTAGCTCACATGGGCTAATTAACAAATACGAGTAATTCAATTTGAATTACTCAACCAAACACTTTTCTCTCACAAAATATTTAGCCGAAAACTATTCACACAACGTAAAGGTGTCTCGGGCCACCGGCTCACTCGCCAATCACCCAACACGGCCCACTTCGCGAACTCGAAATCCATGGCTATTTCCGACCTTATGCACACCACAATACAATTTATAGAATAAATTATACACTAGCAGCCCAAACAGTCCGTGGACTATCACGGACTGTCCAAATGGCTTCCACAAATTTCCACACTTTGGTTCTAAGATTTAGGACCGATCAAACGGTCGTTCAAGGCATCAAACCAACCCAATCATCAACAAAACACTTAAACAAAGTGTAACTTCAAGTAGGATAAAACCCCACTCACTGAGTTTGGTCGCGAACTCCAAGTTCCAAGTGCCCACGCGTTGTCCTCACGCGTAGAACCACCCTCTCCTTCTGGTCCGAAAAATCCGACTACGGACGCCTCTGATCTTAGAGAGAAGTGTCACACTCTCTCTCTAAAATCAAAAACCTAAGCTCACTATAAAAGTTTTCTCCTCCCTTCACATTTTGGTCAAGGAGATGACACTATTCCAAATTTTGTCCTTTTCCTCATTTACAATTCAATTAATGTCATCCATGTCCCTTTTCTTGGATTTTGACACGTGGTACAATCTCGAATCGGGTCACCCCATCATCTTCACTCATGCAACATGTCACATGAAGACACGTATAGCATGACTTTTTTCACAACACATGTTGTTTTACGGCACCCGATACTTGGCGCCTCAAAAAACGTGCAAATTCCGACTGTCTCGGAATTCGACGAAATTCGACGTGTTAGCTAGATTCCAACTGAAGTCCATTGGCCATCCGAGATCTGTAAAATTTCGATTTACAAATTACGATTTTGCCATTTTTCAGAAAATTAGAATTTTCTGGGGTCTTACAAGTACATGCATTAAAAGCTAGTGAATGGAATCAAGAACAGGTTAAAGGATTTATGGGAGGCAAGAGAAAAATACGTAAATCTTTACATCTAATTCATTTTTTCACATAAGTGTGTATAAAAGAATGTAATTAGATTTTTTTTTGTATAATTGCAATATGCGAGGCTTCACAACCAGGTGATCCATCAAGATATATGCAAAGACGCGTGCTCAGTATACGGACCCATCACCACCAATCGTGATCATTGTACAAGTCTTCGACCGCATGACAAAAAAAGTCAAAAAACATGCTCAAATCATGGAAATAATGGATGATTGATTAGCAAGTTTTTCATATATGAAAGTGCCCCACCTCAAAAGCCGACTCACACCCCCTTTAAGAACATGATTATCAGTGCACAACAAGCAGTTTGTCTAATTGGTTTAATATGTTTTAATAATGACATTATTATCTTAAAATTATGATTGCAATCAAGTAAACTATCAACTTTCCGTTAATTATATATGTAGGGATGGGCATCGAACCACCATCTCCATAAGGAAATCAAAAGCAAGTACTTGAAATTGAGATAAAGACATGGAAGCTATAATAACATACAAAGAGAGAAATTAAGACATACGATGCACAATTATGTGCGATGGATTGACCGGTCAACCAAATTGAGCATACTCTCACTCTCATGGTATATTCAAAAGGACTTTAATAATTTTCCTCAAATATGTTGATGCATCGATAAGATTAAAAAACAAATACATATATGGTTTGTCAAGGACGGACTGGCGAAGTCGAGAAGCAAATGGTGCAAATTAACAAATAAATGGATCAAAGATTTGTGAAAGCGGAAAGTCATTACGATGAAATACAATCGGTATTAGACTCATGTGCGTGACAATGCATTGATTTAATGTTCGGCGACATCGTAAAAGGGATAGTGTTGCTTAGCTGATCATGAATTTCAAAGATAACCAACTTCATCTACAATCACGGCTTCGCTGCCAGAAAATGCAAAAGGTCCGCCGTGGAGCATCGTGAGTCTCGGAGCAACAAGATTTGCAACAAACTATATCATCGCCGACAATCTTCTAAAAAGATGGTTGATTTGAAGAAAGTCTTTATTGATGAATGGACATCTCACATGCTTAGCCAAACAAAATTGGACATAAGGTCAAAAGGCTCATGCTCGACAATGAATATCGTATAAGGTGGACAAGTTGGTATCCATCTACGAAGTGCATACGCGCTTTGCATTGTTGATTCGTAAGCTCGTCCAAAACCTTGCCATTTGTCACACTAGTTGATTCGGTGATAAAGGAGAATTTAGGCAAACTCAAGCTAAGAGTGGGTAAAACATGTATCCATGATGTTGAGTTGAGATCAGACCCATAAACATCTCTTCATCACATTAGGTATTTAATTATTAATATTCTCTTCACTAAATAGTACATTTAATAATATTTATGTTTCTATTATCACATACTAATTTTCAATAACTATTGCAACTGTCAAACCCTTGAAAATTTTAAATTTAAATTTTGAAAAAAATAAATGATGAATTTGTCGAATAATACGGAGGAAAAGCTAAGATTTTCTAGATCTCGAATAATCTAAAATGAAATCCTTTAGTCGATTAAATTATAGCAAAATCCCCAGTTCACATAATCGAATTTAAGCCAGTTAAAACAATAAGGCCACCACGTTTTTAGAGGCAAGCAGGTGTCGGGTGATATATAGTAATCGCCTTGGATCGAAGCCCTGAGGAATGACACATGGTAGAGATATGTATGTGGTTCACTTAGATAAATAGCTCCGCATTAAATGTGTATTCATGGAAGATATAAAAGGGAAAAAAAAGAAAATAAGGAAGAAAAACATGGTGATGACATGTAAATGGAGAAAGTGGGGAAGTTTCCCCCACTTGCACGACTTTCAGTCAGTGGATGGATGAGGATCAAATAGAAAGAGAGGATAAATGAGAAAATGAAGAGAAAAAGAAAGAAGAGAAAATGAGAGAGAAAAGAGGAAAGGAAAATAGGATGGAAAAATGAGAGGAACAAACATGAAGGTAAATTCGGTGGGATACGGAAGGAAAGGAAGGAAGCATGGGGAGAAAAGCCGACAAACAAAGGAAAGAGAGGAAAAACGGATAGAGAGAGAGAGAGAGGAAGAAGAGAAGAAAATGGGATTTTCCAGGCTTTTGATGGTCGAAACTCGACGGTTCGAGAAGAAAATTCGATCCACTCATTCTAAGACTCATTCCGGTCTGAAAATATTAAGAGTTTAAATCGAACTCATGAGGTGAGATTTTCTACTGTTGCACAGCACAAAGCGATTTAATGGCATGGGCTGTTCTTTGAAGGCCTGTGGCCGTGTGATTTAGTCCCAAGATTTTGGGACTGAATATTGGAAATTTTTAGGATTGGATCAGGCGAGTCCAGGTTGGTTCTAGTTTGGTTTAATCTCGGGGCCCGATGTCTTCGGGTTTGTTGAGTTTTTTGGTGTCACGGTAATGTATTGATGAATAAAAACAAAAATGGTTCATGGGCTGTGAAGGGGTAAGAGTGTACTGTTTTATCTGAGTCAAGTTTGGGCCATTTGTGTGTTATTGTTGGAAAATAAATAACATGCTATCGTGTGTAAAAGCTTTTTACGTTAATATATACTTGAAAGTCATGTATTAACATGAAAATTGTGATGTTCTGAAATTATACGTAGGAAATATAATTATCCGAATTTATAAATGTTGTACGTAGCTCTTATTGTGCATACGGGCATGATCTTCGCATGAAATGGTATGGATCGTGATTTCATATTCATGGTCACATCGCCATTGAGTCACGCGGTGCATGGTACCGTTATTCACCATTCTAATAATGCTAGGCTCGTAAATAGGGACAACGCCTAAAATCGGTGACTCACTTCTGCCATAAAACAATAATAATAAATCATGCACTGGTTGTATGGAAGCAAGACGGGGCATCCCCCAAGGTGAAAAACCCAAATTTTATTCTCGGGTCGACATATGTATCCAGCGATGAAAGTTCGTGGAAAAGTGCCTTGGGCGCTTTAAGCCTCACGCAGACTGAAAATTAAGAACCCAAATAAACACACGAGATTTGATAAAATTTAAATGAATATTGGAGAGTTGTCCAATGGTTGTCATCAAGTGAAACACCATTTCACACCTCATGCTGCTGTGTGAGGGAGTAGGTTAGGACTCAGGTTGTGAGCATAAGGCGTCCCATCTCATGCATGACACATAATATTCCATATAGGATTGCATTATTTATATGGAATGTGATTGGATGTTTTATGTACACCATTGCATGTGCATTTAGTGGGGAGTAAAATTCTCAGAGAGGAATCTTTTCTAATGGCATTGCTCACCCCTGTCAGAGGGACCCTTTCGTATAGGGAGGTACAAGCAGATAACGCTCCTATGAGGCCAGCTGGACATAAGGAGGCCGACATGCGGCCTGAGTAACATTTTTGTAAAGTGTTTTCAGAGCAAAGGATTTTATAAAATTTTTCTTGACTATTGTATAAATAGTCGAGTATGTAATTATGGTAATAGGGTCATAATTGGACCCTACAGACTGTAATTATTCATTTTCTTTTCATATTTTAGATTTAAATATGAATGAACGGGTCCCGGTGAAGGGTCGTATGGAAGTGGTGCCGAGTAACTTGGTGTCCATGGGTAGTTGGTACCAGTCCGGTACCAAGACTTAGGTAAGACTCACATAAGACATACTTCGCTGTTAACGAAGTTGTCAACGGACCCTGGAATTGGGGCCACAATAATACTATCTAAAAAGCCAAAATCACTATAGACCTGGAGTTGGTTGTGACCCTGAGCTACTTCAAGCTGTTCATGACGTTTTTTCTAAATTAGATCCTAATGTTGAAGGCCTTTGTAATTTTGGAAATGATGTAAATTAATGAGCTTCTAATTCTAATTAATTGATTCAATTTATTCTATTGATATTTTATTTTAGATATTTTGACATTTTGAATTCACAGCTTATATTTTGAGATGCAAAAACATGATTTGGTGATCGAGCAATAATAACCTCAAGATAAAAAATGGTTCTAGTGAGTGTTAATTCTCATTAAAAGTGAAGTCCATAACTATTTTATTATTATATATTGAATATAAGTAATTTTTATTGCTTGAATGGTTTTGAAGAAAATCACGCCCGACATCAAGAAATTTGGCCTTAAAGGTTCTTTTCAAACAACATCATCTTCACTTTATGAGAGAAATTGGAAGCACATTTGCTCTAATCCATACCAAACAAAAAAATCGACCCTAGGCTCCAACAATTGGTTTTTTGTTATTACAACATGAAACTAAAGGTACTTGATATGGAGGCAGAGATTGATAAAGTTGCAAAAAATAATTTTCTCGATTTACTTGAGATTTCAGCTGAGTTTGGTGAAGAAGAGGAGAATAAACTATTCCAATGGGTTAGACATATATCTCCATTTATATGATGAAGATGGAAATTTTGATCAACAAATTACTACACATGTTTGAGAAGGTGTGCCATGTTGAGCGGGTTTCATTCAAGAAGTCTATAGTTAAAGTTTTAGCTAAGACCCGAGGGACTCATTTAAGTCCGCTGTTACTTCTCGACCCTCTTTTGATTCAAGTGCTAAACATAGTAGTAGACCAATTTGCTAAGATTTCTACTACATGTTACGATGGCTCAAGAGAAAGAGTGGACCAATTATGAGTAAAGGATATTGGAAATTATGGTAGATATTGCATATCCATAGCCGTAGTCAACATCCATCGAGCCCATTCATTCTACATGATTTCACACATGCTACATATGAAGACTATAGGTTTAGAGAGCTCATCTGTGTATTGAGTCATTGGAAAGTTTGGTATAGAGGAAGACAACATACAACGAGGATTCGTTGGCCGCTCGAGTCCACCACGATCGTGGCCCATTCAAGTTGATTCACTCGAACGAGGGCAACATATTTCTTCCTTATGCAATGAGCAGGCCGCCTCTTCACATCCTTCAGTTCCATTGGTGAAGACACAATGATTAACTATCTCGATCCACAAATGTCATTCCAAATTCCATATCAAATGCAACAAAGATTTCAAACGAGTAATGTGGGTGAACTCAGTTTCCTATCATCCAGTTGGCAGGGCCATGAATTACAAGACATTTACGCATTTTACACGCCAGTTACAATCAATATTATTGAAACACCATGTCTTTATGATGATTTGTTCACAAGACGGTAACCCTTCATCAAATAACAGAATTCAGCCACACTACTTTCATTTCGTTTTATACACTATCAATATAATTTCTCGATAAATTATAATGAATATTGTCTTCAACAAGTGTATGTTTTTTTATTTGTCTACTTAAGGAAAAATTCAAATGGAAATTAAGAAAATAGAAATGAGAAGTAGAAGTAAGGAAAAAAAAAAGAATAAAGTTAAATCTCACTTTTTTTTTTGTTTTTTCAAACTCATTATATTTATTTTAAAAAATAAATAATTTAAACCTATGTAAATTTGTAAATAATTTTATTTATATTTAATTTTTTATCTTTGTGATTTTTTTTATCACGCAAATCAAGTACAAGAAACTCATTTTCTTTAACATTTATATATTTTTCAGAACCAAAAACAATTGAAAGTAATAAAAAAACAATGTATTAAAAACTGGATCGTATCGTCCAACAAGACAATCGATCGGGAATCAATTGATGAACCGTGTGTGAACTGCCCAATTTGATCGATTGGGGCTGAACCGAGCTGTCTTAGGTGTTTTTTGATTTCAAGCCTATACCTAAACCTTCAAAAGCCTAAAACCAGTCTAGACCAAACTTAAATAGAAGGGCCATGACACTCATGTGGCAGCTGTTGGCCCACAAACACAAGAGCCAATGCTCGAGTCTGTGGTCACCCACATATTTGAAGCCCTCAACAGTTTAACTTTACTCATATATATATATATATATATATATCAACCATCGATCCGATCAATTTTGCTTTTAAACATTAAAAAATATTATCGAGAAAAACGATTTTCTTATATTATCAATTAATAAAATATGATAAACATTTCTAAAATTTATATATTTTAAATTTATTTAATATTTATATTGATATATTAAAATAAATAAAATTGATTTGAATCAACAAAATATTATGGGTCCAATTGACTCTATTTTTATTTATTCATTTATTTTTATTTTTACTTTCATATTTTATTCCTTTTCTATTTTCTCCCAAAATTTTAAGAAAGAAACGTAGCCAAATTGAAAAGGTTATGTTTAATACATTTAATTTTTGTGGGTACATACAATAAATGCTAGATTGCTAATTTTCAAACTTCCATTTAATACTTGCCAACGGTATATAGCTCAATTGATTCAAAGCACCTTTTACCCAGTATTAACTTCGTACCAGGCAACGGAGGAGTTAGAAATCAATGTGGGGAATTTTATGTTAAAGAAAATTTTCCAAATCTAATAGCTCTAAGCCTCATTTCAAGGATATACCACTGATGAGATTTCACGGGGAAAAATATGTATATGTACATTGATACAAAAAGTAATAAGACATTAGTGGTCAAGCCAAAGTCCTTATACAGGACTCTAAAGCTACTAGGGATAGAAATAGAGATAAAATGTGAAAGTAAAAAAAATTGTTTATTCAAACTTATTTTTATTTGTTCGTTTCTATTATTATATAATGACTAAAAAATTAAAAATTATATCAAATTATGAAGAATTTTAATCATATTTAATTTTTTTTATATTATTTATGGTAAAACCAAACAGAACATTTTTTTTAATATTTCTTTTTCTTTTCCTAAAACCTTTTCGAGTTCTAAACCAAAGATGTCCTTGATCCCCTCTGGTAACCGGATGGTGTAGGAGGTAAATAAATATCTGAATTTTGGTAAAAAGAAAAATCTTCTCTCACTATCTCTTATACCATTAAATTTGTGGTCCCTTCCTCATCTTTCTATACATACCATACAAGATAGGGAGTATCGATCCTGTGCTTCGTCAAGAACAGAAAATGGACTACACAATTTGCTTTTTGCTTTCCTTTGTATGGATGCATTCATTCTCAAACTAAGTCTGATTCGCCCGAAACCTGGCACCGCCAGCCTCCCTCCCGGCCCCCGGCCATTGCCGATCATCGGCAACATCCTCCATCTCGGGGATAAACCCCACCAATCTCTCGCAAATCTCTCTAAAACTTACGGCCCTATAATGTCTATCAAGCTTGGAAGTGTTTCAACCATAGTCATTTCCTCTCCAGAAACTGCAAAAGAAGTCTTAAACAGATACGATCGATTATTCTCCGGCCGAACCGTCCTGGACGCCGCCAGAGCTCATAACCATCATGAATCTTCGGTGGCATGGCTTCCAGCATCTTCTCAGTGGCGAAAGATTCGGAAAATATTCTCTACGCAGTTGTTTTCAGTGCAGCAACTGGATGCTACCGAAAACCTGCGGGGAAAAATCATGCAGGAACTTCTTGACCATGTTGGAGAATGTTGCGTAGGGGTTGCGCCAGATAATATGGCGCAGCCTTTACAGGAGCCTTAATTTTTTATCAAACACTATTTTCTCCAAGTTAATTTGGCTCATGGTCAAGATTCTGATTTTCACAAGAGTTTAAGGAAGTTAGTAAGTGCATGATGGAAGGAATTGGGAGGCCTAACCTTGCGAATTATTTTCCCGACTTAGATTGATTGACCCACAAGGTATTCGGCGGAAATGAATGTTTATGTTGATAATTTGTTTGATATTTTAATGGTATAATCAGGTGAAAGGCTGCAATATTCAAAAGCTTCATCGACAAGCATGACGTACTGAGTCCTCCTCAATCTCACAAAGGGAGAATGACTTTAAGTGGAGCTGCAATGACATAAAACATTTGCTTCTGGTGGTAAATTACATCTTCACTCACTTGTTTGTTAAATTTATACACTTGCTTCTAGTGGGTAAATACGTCTTCTACTCACTTTGTTTTGTTAAATTTATAAATTACCCTTCAAATGACTATGTAATTGAAATTATTGAACCCATGTCATCAGAGCATAGGTATACCAAATCTAAGCATCATCATGCCAGCTGGGCTATGTCCCCACCCTAAACAGATTCCCCAAAAATTCATAGTACTAAACTTTTGGGGTCCGGTCCAACAAAATTGTCATCCAACTCTAACAGCTTTCATGTAGAAAACATTAGTAAGTGCAAATTGCAAAATATGATTAACGAAATCTTAATTCTAACACTTCTTTCATGATCAGGATATCTTTGTTGCTGGAACTGATACCACTTCAATCACAGAGGCAATGGCAGAGTTACGCCACCCGTACAACAATCGAAAAGCCCAGCAGATTTGGGAAGTCATTGGAAAGGTGGATATGAAGAATCAGACATCTCAAAGCTTCCTTATTTACAATCCGTAAAGAAACTCGGTTGCACCCAGCAGGCCCACTGCTAGGTCCCCATAAAGCTGAAACTGATGTAGAACTATGCGGATTCACAGTTCCAAAGAACTCACAAGTACTAGTTAATGCATGGGCAATTGGTCGAGATCCAAGCACTTGGCCGAACCCAGATGAATTCATGCCCGAGAGGTTTTTAGAGTGTGAGATTGATGTGAAAGGCCGAGACTTTGAGTTGATTCCTTTTGGTGCTGGAAGAAGAATATGTCCAGGAATGTCATTAGCTCATAGGATGGTGCATCTGATGTTGGCCTCTCTTCTTCATTCCCATGGTTGGAAGCTTGAAGATGGGTGGGACCAGAAAATTTGGACATGAGTGAGAAGTTTGGGCTACATTGAAGAATATTGACAACCCCTATGGGCTATCTCAACAAAGCTCCAATTGTATTTTTTATGGTCTCCATCGTGGATAATTTAATCTTAAATGTAGTTTCTATAGTACTTCCCAATAAACTCTCTTTCTAATCATTCAATTTCCTTAGTTAGCTGATAGCATTATTGGTTATTCTCACTTCCTAAATCCTCGAATTTCTACGGATTTATTTCTTCAAATAATAGTTATTCCATGTATACGTAGCTTTATTTTATTTTTTCTACACATTTTGTCGGGTTTGCTTGCAAAGATTTCATTATTACTATTACAACATTTTATTTTACAGATAGCTGATTCGACTAAAGAAAGTGATATTTTGACAACAGCATAACAAATCAAATGCCAATATTATATATTGCAGTGTTCAAGTTTCTATATTTATTTTTTGGGGCAGAACTATAAAGCAGACAAATTTGTTGCTTGATGATACAAGTAACTTATCTACAATTTCATCCTATATGGTTTTTAAAAATTTGTGATAATGTATTCGCCGACGTATTTCTATTTTGAATCAAAAAAATATTTTACATCCAAATAAAATTTTCATGGTGATAAGTATATATAATTAGTCAATAATGCATATCTCATGTCCAAAAAATTGTTTTTTCATTTATGAACAATGAATATGATGTTCCTCATTGTACCTATCTCAAGAGGTACAACGTTCATCGTTTCGAATAAGCAAAGGAGAAAGGGGTCCTAGATTTGAGTCTTGAGCAGTTTACTACCACTCAAAAAAGTCAAAGATAAAGACAATGGTAATTTACTTTAAATGGACATTCTGGTGATAAGTCCAATGAATGCTAGAATTTAAGTAAAATAATCAAATTGTGCATTTTAAATGGTGAAAATTATGTTTAGGCTAGTTCTAGCCTTATTTAATAAAGAGTCTAGATAAGACCACTAATTCATAGTAAGGCTATAAAATTTTATCGGACAAAATACCTTAACACTTTCCACAAGAATTAAAAATCCTCCTTATCTGTGCATACTCTCATTGGTTCTTCTCTTTCTACTCCTTCTCATCATCATATCACTGGTTCTCCTCTTTCTCTACCTCTTTCATCCATTTGATCCTTATGTTCCATTAAATTCTCTTGGACGATCATCAAGTTCCCAAGTTTCCAACTCTCCATTTCTCAAGAAATGATCGCACCTACCCTAAATCCGCCAGCGAAGACATGGGTACGAGTTGCAACTGTAACACCCTGTGAGATGTTACTATATCTAAGTAAGGATTGGGAGCAAATGCAACTTATGCCGTATGATATTTTAAATTGTGATTAAGATTAGCCATCTTAATGGTTGGTTTAATTAGAGGATTAGCAAAGTGTGTTAGATTGCATTTTTATGTGCTGTGCGTGAATATGCAATTAGGTAAGTTTAGTGGTTTTGTTAGGGTTTGTACTACAGGTGTTGAAGGACCACTTTGAAAAACTTGTTAGTGGAGGGGACTAAAGTGTAATATCCTGGGAGCTATGTGGCATCATGAAGTAATGACACCTCATATATTTATTTAGGATTCACACATGGCAAGTGCATGAGAAGAGCTTACATGTGCCGCTAAACCACTTTCGCTGACGCTGTGACCAACTTCATATAAGTGGAAAATTCTGGAAATTTAGAAAGGAGAGAGAGTTCTAGAGAGAAGCTAGAGAAGGAGGAGAAAAAGGCTTGAAGGAAAGCTTACTTTTGGGTGGAAAAAGTTCACTAAGGTATGTAAACATGATCTCGAGGCCCAGTTGTGGCTTCTTATGGACTTCAGTTATATTCTAGGTTTTGTTGGGATTACATCCTAACCCTAGATTGATGAAAGGTGTGTTTGGTGGTCCCAAATTGTAAAAAGACCAGTTTTGTGAAGATGGCATGTGTGTGTGTGTGTGTGTCCAAGGGAGGTGCTGTCCAGCTTTCTCCTTGACCCCATGACAGCAAGCTTCTGGGCCATAAGCTGGCCTAAAGAACCTGAACCGGATGATTCCAGTTGGAGAAGAAGCCCAAGACCTAGCCTCGAATGTCTAGAAGTAACAAAGAACTAAATCCTACCATAAGACCTTGAATTTGAGGTTGAAAGTCCGATACAGATTCTGTCCCATGTTCCGGGAGCAAAGCCTCGTTTTCAGTCATAAGTCGAGTTATATTGATCCAAATGGAGTGATTCAAAATCCCTCTCAAAGTAGCCACATAGGGGCGTGAATCTCATGAAGAAAGTGTACAAAAATTATGGCCTATCGGTTCATACTTCGTCAAAGTAGCGGGTGAAGTGAGGACGACTCCGTCCCTAGGAAATGGTCTAGGGAGGTCGAGTGTGAAACCATAACTTTGATTCCGAGGTCCGAATGACCTGATTTAAGAGGCTAAGTGAAAGCTAAGAGATAGGGAGAACTTCTGGTCAGAAGACCATAGTGAACAAAACGTGTATGGCTGGTCAAAATGGAAGTTAAGAAAAATAAAAAGGGGGTCTTCGAGATAGCCGAACAAGGTACAAGTGTCAGGTGTTATTTGTGTTACCCTAATAAGGTGTTAAATGTTGATATTAGTAAGTGTAAAAGAGTGCTCTTGAAGGATCAAGGTTTATGTTTGTAGGTATAAGAATATGTGTGATTCGAGTGGGTGAAGTAGTAATAAACCAATCGGTAATTTTATGTAACCCTGATTGCTTCGAGGCTAAGAAATCTTATGACTTGTTAATCGCAGATCCCTTTGAGTAGCCCCGCTTTGACTTCCTTTGGGAGATTTGTGGATTTTTGAATCCAAGGAAGGTAGGGATCTTTGTAACCTTCTCCCCGCCACACACCATGGTATGACGAAATTCACTCATTCCATGCTTGAACTGTGTGATTTTCTAATGATATATATAAATGTGTATATTTTTATATCTATGGAATTCTTTGAATTAATTGGTGCATGATGTTTTTAAATATCCATGTGGGTGAATGCTTTGAGAAATTGTTTTAAAGCATGACATGGGTATGGGACTGTGTGAGAGTCCGATTGATGTAGGGTGGAGATGGACCATGATCAGTCCTTTGGCTAGCCCCGTAAAGGTCACAGATATACGGATGTGGGCATATCCGGTGGTAAGTCCCAAAGAATTTGTCGTTATAACGGATGTGGGGCATATCCCCGGGTAGTAAGTCCCAAAGAATTTGTCATTGCTCGTAATGACGCTAGTCCTCGGGTGAAAGCCCAAAAGAGTCACTGATGAGGGGTCGAGATGGTGGTATTGCATCCATTTGTTTCACATCAACCTATTAATTGAAAATGCTCATGTTTTGAGATGTGTTGAATTATTTGTATTTTGAAATGTTTTTATAAGCATGGCTTGTTATGGGATTCACTAATGAAGATCGAACTTACCCCCATTATTCTCCACCTTAGATGCAAAGAATGGTGACTCAACCGCATGACTTGAGAGTTTGACTTGCAGGTTTTTGGAGGTCAGAATCGCGGCGCGCCCCTTTAGCATGCCGGGTGGCTCCGCATACATTTTGAGGAACATCTAGTGCTGTGTGGAGGTTCACACCGTATATCTTGGACAGTTCATAATGACCATGGGTCATTGTATATTTGACTTATGATTAGTTTAGACACTTCAGGAAGTTTTTGGATTTTCAGAAATATTATTTCTCATCAAGTGTAAGTGTATAGTCTCTAGTGCATTGAGGACTTACCTCGCATTTATATGTATATATGTTTTGAGACCTGAGTTGAGTTTTTAATTACGCTTTCTAGGCGACATCTAAGTGGAGTTTTGGACTCATGTTTTGAAGAAATACAAGTTGATATATATGGTGTAGGGCTAGTGGTAGCCCTTTTATGCAAAGTGTCGGGATTTTGAAACAGTCCTATGTTAGAGACCTGCTATGAAAAAAAAAAAAAGATGGTAAAATAACATAAATCACACCGTGGAAATCAGGGTGTGACACAATCTTTGTTCTTTGATTATATTCTTACACACGGTTTTTTGGTGTTAATTGAAACATGAAGGCAGAAAAGAGTACAAACCTCGGGTACTATGCAAACTCGTAATAAAGAAATGATAATTCTAGTGTTCATATTTGTGAATACGAGATTTTTCAATGTGTTCATTTTCTTGCTTTGTGTAAATTAGTTGTGAGATGAAACATGAATAGCATTCATATATGTTATGAATTTTTTTTTCATAAATTTTGGTGAAGTCCAGTTTGATGAGGAATGGAAATCTTTCAGAATGGGTGAAATTTAATTTGAAAAATGACATAAATACTAGAAGGAATACTCTTTTCCCCATCTTAATTTTATTCACTAAAACAACATAAATATGCAAATTTCAGTCTTTGATAAAGAAAAATTGTTGTTTTTATAGTGTACGAGGGCATTACACTAATTGTACAAGGCCAATGTATTAACTGCATGCGGTGTACAAGATTGCGTTGCTCATTGAGCTTGGAAGAGTTTTCCATCTAAATCTCTTCCTATATCGGATGATAATACGCAAAACCTAGGACAATTTAGCTAATGAGCTAGTGGATGTCATATTAAGCCAAAAAATAATGAATAACCTAATACATGTCTATGGTATAAACTTTCAATATAAAAATTGAAAAATATCATTGATGTCATTTTTCCTTATTTGATCTACCAAACAATGGAAAATACATATAGTAGTCTAGTGGTTATGAAAAAGACGGGATTGTTATAGTGTATAAGGTCATTATACTAATCAGATAAGGCATATATACTAACCTGCATAAGGATGTACAAGCTACTCATAGTATTTGAATAGATTTTTTATCCTAGGTCGTATGCTAATACACGAACCTAGGACATTAATTAAATGCATTGGTGAATGTCATAATTAGCTTACGCATAATGAGCACTTTAGTACATTGTTATGGCATAAAGTCTCTAATCTAAAAAAATGGAAATTTTAGTAGATGTCATTTTTTTCTTATTTTATTCACTTCAAAAAATGGAAACATTTACATATTACTCTAAAGGGTTATGAAAAAGAGGGGTTCATATAATGTACAAGGTCATTATAATTAATTGTACGAGACCAATAAAAATTAATTGTACAGGAGGTGTACAAACTACATTTTTCATTGATTTAAATAGTTTTTTATTCAAATCTCTTTCCTATATCAGATGATAATACACCAACTTAGGACAATCTTTATATCGCATTGCGGGTGTAAACCCTGGAAAATGCAATTTTTAGTGAGAAATGGCAAACGTAAATTGCCAACAAGCACAAGTCAAAGCGTGAAATTTCTAGATTCGATGATGAAATGCACTTCACCGTTGGAATCGTCTTACAAAATCTAGTTACCCAAGTGAATTTCACGACTTCGAGATACTAGAATTTTCAATGCCAGTGGCGACGTGTCCGGTGACCCCAAAATGAGATTTTGAAGAAAATCTTGGAAGTTGGGTATTAATTTAAAAAATTTCATATAAGATAATTTGAACTTGAACCGGGACGAAATAAATTGTTTTGGGAAAAAAAACGGATCGGAACAAGAGGAGACACGTGGTGCGATGTGAGCCATGTGTTAGAAGTATAAAAAGGGACAAAGATAAATATCTTCCATTTGGTGTTAGAGAAAACATTAGAGAGAGAGAAAGAGTGAGAAAGGCTGGTTAGTTTTTCAAATGACCACTGGTTTCATCTACTATCGTCGAGCCTAGAGTTAAAGTTCTTCGCTCCCGACAAGGCTACGCATAGGCACTGTAAAAGGAGATTTCACCAAGATCCGAAAAGAGGAGATATTTGGGGAAATGCTTTTTGTTTAGGAGGTGTTCCCTAGACCCTACCATTCTACTACACATTTCAAGAGGTAGGGATCTTCCTAATTCCGTTTTATCTCTACCTTGGGCTGATTGGGATTACTTGTGGGATGGTTTTATGTCGATTTATGACATGTTTTGTGCCGGGTTTGTGGCCTTGATTGGGAGGATATTGTGGCCGATGGAAAAGGTATGTTTCAGGGATGGTTTCGAGTCAAAACGGCGTGTATTGGAGTTACCAAGAACCTCTCTGGCACGCTATTGCGTGGAAGCCATGCTATTGTGTGGCTGGGCTCGAAATTGC
Organism: Tetrastigma voinierianum; assembly: GCA_016808115.1. Taxonomy (NCBI): domain Eukaryota; kingdom Viridiplantae; phylum Streptophyta; class Magnoliopsida; order Vitales; family Vitaceae; genus Tetrastigma; species Tetrastigma voinierianum. The sequence goes on from JAEQBH010003072.1 coordinate 85,177, forward strand.
AGCCTTGGGTACGCAATTGCGTGGGTTTCCACGCAATTGCGTAGCCCCTATACACTTTCAAACCTCCAACTTTATATGGCTATATCTTTCTCGTCCAAACTCCGATTCACACGTTCTAAGACTCTATGGAAAGATTCGAGTAGAATATGACCATATTCCAAAGGAATAGAATTTAGGGCTCACATATTTACCGAAATTTTGATTTTTGCACCAAGTGTACTAATTGCTTGCTGTTGATGTGATGAAAGGTGGATGTAGGTCTATTGTATTGACATCGTGTATGTTTAGTTGATAATTATATATTACGATATAATTATCCATAATATATGGTGAAGATCGTTATAGTGCCTATATAGTAATCAAGCACATATGGCTTGATTGTGTGTGTGTCATTACTTGGAACATTGAATGACATGTTGTGTGTTGGATGCTGATATATACGCAGGCATAATATATTGACATGAATGAAATGTAGTATGGAAGTCATATGCAGGTGATGTGATCTATCCATGACACTCGGTGAGTGGTGTGGATTATGTTGTCCATGTAGCATTCATTATACATGTGGCATGATACAACATGCAATGGTGCATTACATTGCATATGCACGGGAGACACTACTAAAAATCACCGAATTACCGACCAATTTTTGGTCGGTAAACAGTATTTTTTGGTCGGTAAACCCATTACCGACCATTTACCGACCAAATTATTTAGTCGCAATTTTCCCGGTCGGTAATTATTTCAATCGACAAAAATCACTGGTCAGTAACCACGACCATTTACCGACAAACCATTTCCGACTATTTTCCGACCATTTACCGACCGAAAAATTTGGTCGGTAAATGGTCTCCAAATGGTCGGTAATTACCGACCAAATTGCGACCAAAAACCGACCAAAATTTTTTAATATCATTGGTCGGTAAATGGTCTCCAATGGTCGGAGCCACGACCACAGACAAATCGACTAAAATTTTTTTAATATCATTGTCGGTAAATGGTCTCCTCCAAATGGTCGGTAATTATCTAATTACTTACCGATTTATGTGATATTTAAAATTTTCGTTTGCTTCAAAAGTACTTGTAGGTAAATTAATTTTTAAATATTTTTTTTGCCATTTTGAGTTTGATATCTGTTTTTAAATATATATATATATATATATATATATATATATATATATATATATATATATATATATATATATATATATATATATATATATATATATATTAAGATTACGAAACAAAAGAAAAGTACAATAGTGCATGCATATTATATAAAGAGAGTAAAAATATTTTAAACAAGTAAACTAATAGACTGCATATATATAGTAAATAAGTCAAGAGAAAATAAAACATGAATTCCCAAATTCAAGTATAAGACATAAAAAAGCGGTGTAATACACTCAATCATCCAACCCAAAGGTCATCATCGCTACGGTATTTATCCGGTCCGTATGGTGGCGTCTGCACCGGGTAGAGTCACCGTTGTCGCTAATCTTGATGCGTTGCCGCAAAGGCCGCTATAGGTGTCGGAGTAGATGCTAGAAGCAAAGCATTACGCCAATCATCCGAGGTAGATCATCAAGGTTGAACTGCAGTCCACCTTCCTGACACTTCTTTGTAAGCCAGTCAAAACGCAAATGCACCTCATCCCTATCATCCTCATAATCATCATGCGCGCCGCTCGTATCGCCAACCGATACCGTGATCACATTTCGCATCGCGTCCTGAAAGTCCTCCATCGCCGAGAACAAATTAGAAAATGGTCCTCAAGATGGAGCTCATAACTACCGCCCATGGTAGAATGATGATGTCGACGAATCGACGCCAGACGGCATCTTCTCCTGCCATCACCACCATACCAAACTGACCGTATCAACCGCCGAGTCGATGAATGAGAACCACCACAGACCATCACATGAACCTGAAGTAGATCGAATACGCTTTGAGTCGCAAAGAGCTAACATTTCCTCATACTTCTCTAATAAACATGTAAAATAAGTATTTTAATTTATCTTAAAAAAATAAAGAGAGAAGTATAAACCAAATCTTTGGATTATATTTTTTACATGTTTCTCAACCGTTGACAACCTGTCAACTCGCCGAATATTCATGGATGTCAGGTAACCCGACACCACTTCATTGAGTCCCTTTCTCCAAGACTCGGGATTTAACGAAAATTGGGCAGAGTCTCCTTTGTACGGGGAGCTCTACCAAAATACAACATGTCCTAATAACATGGCAACCTGTCCCAACATTTCACACCAACCACACAGGGTCCACATACGGATAAAATGAGTAAAATGGCCACTGGGGCCCACAGCATCACCACTACAAAAATATAATCCAATCAACTATATATATTATGGTTCATGTTAATAAACTGCAATAATTCAAAACATATATTAAACCCGTGGATGCAACAACTAATACGCTGAGTCGCAAAGAGCTACTATTTCTAGTTATCTTGTCTAATAAACATGTAAAATAAATATTTTAATGATCTCTAAAAAAATAAAGAGAGAAGTATAAACCAAATCTTTGATTATATTTTTTACATGTCTGTTGGGATCTAAATAAGGTTTTCTTCTAGTAGATCTTTTTAAGAAATATCTTTTATTATATTTCTTATATGGTTTATATTTCTTTTTTTTTCTTCAATTCCATATGTTTGTGGTGTAAATATATTTTTACAAAATCTGTATTGACTCTTCTTAATGGGTTTGTTTTGTATGATTCCCATAATGCCCTTGTACTTTCTCCTAAAAAGGTTTCTAAATATTTGTACATAGTTTCAGGGTCTGTTTCGTGGGGTATTTTTTCCAGACGTATACTAGTATTGGATATTTCCTTACATCTATTACACTATTCCATAATTGTGGATCGTGAGATGTTATATTTAGTATTTGGCCTAAGGCCCGACCTTTGAATCCTATAGGCTTTTCCATAGCTGTAAGAGGTCTTCCTTAGGTTTGTAATCTATGTATTCTTCATAAGGATTGGTCTGCCCTGGCCTACTCTTCTCATAATGTGCTTCAAGGGGTCTAGGTAATTCTTCCTCCTCTATTGTGTCTTACTTCCATAGGTCAGTTTCTAGCAAATGGTGGTGAGAGGTTGCTGTGACACCCCGTTTCCTGGGGGTCCGTTGACAACCCGTCAACTAGCAGAATATTCGTGGATGTCGGGTAACCCGACACCACTTCATTGATTCCCTTTCTCCAAGACTAGGGATTTAACGAAAATCGGGTAGAGTCTCCTTTGTACGGGGAGCTCTACCAAAATACAACATGTCCCAATAACATGGCAACCTGTCCCAACATTTCACACCGACCACCGGGTCCACATAATGGATAAAATGAGTAAAAATAAGTATTTTAATTTATTCTTAAAAAAAGAGAAGTAATTTATTTTAATGAAACTACATTTGTCGTGATGAGACTTCGATCAACAAAAGTCTGATCATCATGACCCTTCGTGCGTGTATCTAATGTTTAGAGCACCGGGCTTCTACCCTCCTCGTATGTCTTTAATTACAAAACAATACATACATTAATTCAATTGGAAAAAAAATCCTTTTGAGAAATGAAAATAGGCATAATTGAACACAATCTACAAAAGTAATAAACATAAGAAGTATAAATTAGAAATAATACCTAATGCTCGCTCGTGCTCACGCATAGAACGATCCACAAGTGTGTGTGTATTACGCACTACCCTCTCCAGCCCGCTCCGAGCGACGATTGCCGCTCTCAGCTCACACCTCTTCCTATAATCGATCTTCCCAATTCTCCGCCAGCCTCGAAAACATGATCACACTCAAATCTTACTCTTTCTTCTTCAACCATTTATCTTTTGACCTCTATTACCTGTCTTTATACCGATCGGCAAAGATGTTTGTAGAACACCCTTTTGATCGCTCTCGACTGTGGCCACCTATAAACTTTCAGAATTATAATTTAAAAATATTTCATCAGTGAACAAAGAATAAATAAAAGATGTAAAAATGTTAAGTAGTACATATACCTTAAATTCTCTCCAAATCATCAACTCCGGTCTCTATCCGTCGCTGACTTCACTATGTCCATGAGGTTTAAAAGGACTTCGAAATTGTCCTTTAACCCCAGAAATTGAACCGATCATTTAACTCATTATGTAACCCAAAATTTCATAGCAAGTGTTAAAATAAATTAAGAAATGTATAAATCATTAGTTAAGTTTGATATCTTACTGATTATCAATCATTTGGATCAATGAAAGCAATAGGAGAGTCTCGTCAGGGTGCTCCGAAAGACTCTCCAACATCTCCATCCTCTCCCTCCTCTCCTCCCACTTCTCTTGATCATTCACTACAATCTCAGACCATGATGTGGATCAGCCCTCACGATGCCGTGCCGCGGGGTACACCACAACCTCCTCTGTCTGGCCGTGGTGTCTCATCCACCCCGACCTCTACTGTGATCGGGCATACCCAGCCTCACGCCTACTGTGAATCTGCACGACCAACGTGTCGCCTACCTCGGTCCACGTGCCATATCTGTTAAAAATAATAAACAACACATTATTGATTAGTAAGCATCAAGTAAAATACATAAGGCAATGAAAATAAACAAACATGATTAACAATTGAAATAACTAAAACTCACTAACTACTCATTCTCACTAATCCTCTAAACTGCTCGCCTTCTTCTTCGGGATGTAGTAACATCATTTTCAAACTCCTTCATCACTCGTTTCTTCCTCATGATCAATTAAATGTTCATCAACATCTACATCCCACTTGTATCCATCTCAGAAGATGCAACTAAAAGGACGTCCTCGTCCCCCACTACAGCTTCGATTATAACATCATTGTCATCATTTTGAAATGTCGGGTTCTATGACACGCATTCTTGCGATGCGGGATGTCAATTTGAGCCCTAGCTTTGATCTTGCACACAACTTTCCAACTTTTCAGGACTGGTCCAACCCGATATTCACACAATAAACCCGTTGATGCTTGTACCGCTAAGACAAAAGGTTCATACTTTGTTGAATCGCTTTTCTTTATCGTGCACATCGACAAGTTTATATCGAGATGGACAACTATACCGACATGTGGTGTTGGGTCGAACTATCTACATTTGAATAACATGCTTCTTTTAACCGAGGGCTTCAAATTCTAACTGACTACTTCGACCGTAGTCCCGTACAATGATTCGGTTTCATTGTATACGATCCTTTAATGCATACCCCCAGATTGCTCTGCTGTTTCAGAACTCCCATACGATTCGGGGCGTGAAATTTAAAACCATTCACACAAGAATCCCAGTAAGTTCGAACCTCTCTTAGGACCTCGTGTTATAATTCAAGATAATGATCAAATTTTATTTGCACGACATATCTGTAATCGGAAATCAGTGTATTGTTGAGATTACAATTATAAATTTGTATCAGAACATTACAATTGTTTTGTGATTTTCATGTTTAGTAAACATACGTATTTTTCAAACCATGATGGAAATTCTTGCTCCGTCACGGCATTGACAGCTTCGTCATTCAAGTTTGGAAACTGTTTACGTTTTTCTGTAACGAATACACTAAAAATAGAAATGAAATTAGAGAAAATGGATACATTGAGAGGAAATAGTAAATTAACATGCTAAATAGATCTCATTTGACTTTTAACAACTACTTACTCTATGAATGGTTGAACCTCGACAATTCATTAGGACATATAGATGAGCTTCAGTATATTCATTGTCTGTTAGATACCGTTTCCCTTCGACACCGATTGCTTTACCCGGAGGCTTGAAAATTTCAATCATATCATCATCCACAATGTCATCAAGATAAACCTCATTCCTCTTTTCCTTAAGTGGAAGAGTTGGATCTCCTTCTTTGAAATAGAATGATGCGAATTTGGCAAATTTCATCCATAATATACCAATGATATAACCCTACCTGAGCCTTATTCATGATTTTATGCTTTATTTTCTCAAGTATCTACAAGAAGATTATTGAATATTGTCATGTATGTGTATATATATATATATATATATATATATATATATATATATATAGGAAAAGAATTGGTTGAGTGAATTAATATTACCTTTCGGAGGATACATCCAACGAGCAATGGACTGACCAGCAATCCTAGCTTCAGAAGCTGGCACTAGAAGATGTTCCATTGAGTCAAAAACTCGAGGGAAGATCTTCAAGATTGCATAAGATAACATGAATTTGTTCATCCGCATTCCTCAACTCCTCATCACCAAAGAAGAAGAAGCTGCTGCTTGAAGAATAAAGAAATCTCGCCATTCCGGGCCTCCCATATTCTCTATTTGGCAGAATTCTCAAGAAAGCAATTGGTAACAACCTTTGCATGAATACATGACAATCATGACTCTTCATGCCAAACATCGGCTTGTCTGCATTCACACTCTCCCCGTATTAGAAGCATAACCATCCTGAAATCTCGCTTTTACCCACTCCAACACATCCTTCTTCGTGATTTATTCGTAACAAATGGCACATCAGTATTTATCGGTGACAAGATTGCGGCAAATCGAGGACGACGACAATATTTATTCAACTCATCTCTTGGACTTGTACGTGTCCTTAGTTTTCCCTCGGAATGTTAAACACTCGCATTGAAAATATTGTCAAACACATTCTTCTCGATATGCATAACATCAAGATTGTGCCTGAGCAAGTGTTCAAGAGTAGGGCAAATCCCAGGAAAATACTTCTCTTATTTCACCCATAAGTCTTAGATATAGCTGCATTCACAACCCCGCATCAACATCTATCACCTTCAACCCTCTGCTATTCAAATCCCGCACTTCATCCCGTATCTAACCCCGGAATTACTTAGTAACCTTTCTATTCTAATGGTTCTTAAGTTACGCCGATATTTCCGATGATTCATGGGCAAAACTTCCGATGGTTGTCGAATCCACGATCGTTTCCCCGCTCTTAATTAATCTAAAAGCATCGAGTCTTCCATACAATGCGACATGCCAACATACCACACCCACCTGCACATCATAGAATACGCCGGAAAGTCATTTATGGTCCATAATGAGGGCAACAAGATCCGAAAATTTTGCCATTTGGAAATATCATAAGTTTCAACCCAACACCCCACGTATCTTTCAACTCCGCCATCAATGGCCGTAAGAAAACATCTATCTTCCCCCCTTTTGGATTCGTGAGGCCCCTATGACTAACACAAGCCACAAACATAAATTCCTCCTTCATACATAAGTTCGAGGCAAGCTATACTATGTCACCACCACAGGCCACAAAGAATATTGTCATTCAGATTTGACTCAAACTACTTAAAACCATCAAGAAATAAACCCAAATTAACATTTCGAACTTCGATGAAAAATCGTGGAAACACCCATCAAAATGTTTCCTGCCAGGGGCACTGTATGCGACACATCTACCGTCCTCCATATGATGCTCAATGCCACCTCATTTCATTAGCTGTTGCGGCTGATGCATACAATCTTCGCAACCTGTGTTATCGAAAATAGTGCACTTCTTATACGGCACCTTCAACTTCGTGATATACAATCTATTTTAACCCTAACCTTGCTTGTACCGAGCAAGCCCACATTTTACAATTGTTAAGGTCACCGCCATCACCCCAAGATATCACACGCTTGTTCACACAACAATGAATGACCTATACCTGCAATCCCAACCCTAACTAACTTCTTCGTATGAAACTAATGGCATCGATTATCTTGTGGCAACGCCTCTTGAATGAAATTAGACATATCATCAAACCATGCCTCGCGAACACCAGGTTCCAGACTTTATTTCTAACATCCTCACTACGCAGATAGTTGAGTATGCTTAGAATTTCCTCATATACAAAGTGTTTGTCTCAGCCTCGAATCATGTCATATAAATTTCGTCTCTATGATTGGGTTCCTCATCCGGTTGAATTGTGACTCCACAAAGATCACAAACCATTCTATGGTATGTAGTGTGATTCATATTATCCGAGACCATCTCGATCGCTTCACTTATCGACACCAGATCGAATTTGAACACTGTGACTGCTTCTTCACCATGGTATATCCAAACATAGTAATCCCAAGACAAAACTATTTCTATACAAATGCACCTTCACAGCCTCAACATTCAAAAACTTCTATTCGATGATTTAACTAAAGTGCAAGGACACCTTTATAGCTGTGCCACCATTCACACACTCGGGATGTCTCGTGAGCTTAACTCAACAAATTCATCAACTTTATCCCCCCATTCATTAGAGAACATTCCATTCACTATTCGACCCTCGTACATCCATTCACGATCGTCTTCCATAACTAGTCACAAAAAAATCAATTTAGTAAGCAAACGCGATTGTCCTCAATTATTTTTATGTTCATTAACCATTTATTGTGGTTCCGATAAAGTTATTTTTACGCGTGTGATATGCAACCTACTACACATCCACCTCCACCTCCACCCGTCCAACAGTTCTTTTCTCTTCAATAGGTTTGGTCCTAATCCATTTACAAAAGTTACGTTAAAAATTCACGACAGACAAATTATTATGTATGCATTTTTAAGAAATTTTCCCACAAGGGTTCTACAAGCAATATTCAAATAAGATATATAAATAATAATGCATATTCTTCTTTTGATTTAGCAAATTGTATTACTATTTATATATCCTAATGTGCACCCGGAGAACAAACGAGAGCAGAGGCACCAAATGACACATAATATATGCAATTTAAATTAAATCATGATCATTTAATTAACGTTTTTCGTAACCGTCTATTAGGACAATCCAAAGGTATTCAAACTCGTTGTAATATTAATCGGACGGATGTATTTCTTACTACTAACTATATATGAATCAAAACGACAACTTTAATCATAGATGATGCATTTTCAAATCGTTGCTAAGAGAATGCAGCGATTTCGGCCGATAATTAAAAATTTAGTTTATATATGTTAAACGATTTCTTCAATTTAATCCTATCACATGTTCTTATATATTCATAAATTCATACTATATCATGTAATCAACTCATATATTCCTATAAATTTCATTCAAGTGATTAGTACACTTGGTACTCTAATCTAAATTTCAGAAATATATGGGTACCCAATGCTATTAAATAGCATATGGTCAGATTCTAAACTCAATGGGCTTTCCATAGAGTTCAAGAACACCTATAATGTAGTCCTAATGGCGGAGTTATGTTGCAATCTCTCGAAGAAAATGAGCAACTTAGCAAAGAGCAAAGCAAAGAAGAAGCAAACTACTGTTTTTCATCATTTTCGAATCTAATATGAGTTCAACTCGATCAAGTTATATATGGGTGATTCTAGACTCAAAGCGGCTTCGATAGAGTCTAAGAACACGCAAATCCAAGTTCTAATGAAGGAGTTATGCATGTTTTAAATCATGAAGAAAATCAAAGACATCGCAGTAATTCTGTTATGTGGCCACTGATTTTCTTTTTTATTTTTCGTATAGGATATGACTTCACTTTATCAAGCTATAAGTGGTGGATTCTAGGACTCAAAGGGCTTTCTATATAGCCCAAGAACACTTCCTAAATCCAGGTTCTGAATGAAGGAGTTATGCATTAAATCATGAAGAAATCAGCACACCGCAGTATTGCAGCAGCAGGGCCACTGATTTTCTTCATTTTCGGATAGGATATGACCTCAATTTTTATCAAACTATATATGGGTGGATTCTAGACTCAAAGGGCTTTCTATAGAGTCTAAGAACACCTATAACAGAGTCCTAACGAAGGAGTTATGCAAGTTGCAATCCTTGAAGAAAATGGGAGCAACTTTGGCAAAGCAGTAGGGCAAAGAACAAGTAGCTTCACTATTTCAGCCTTTCCAAAGATACATTATTATGTTTTTGAACAATGAGGAACACATAATCTTAACATTCTATTTACTAGAACCTCACCTGAGCATCGTGAGGGCACTTCATCACTCTTCTGCTGTTAACCTGCTCCCTTAATTTCTTACGAAAGCAATAAACTTAATACCAACTCTGCTCCTAAACTCGTTGTTTGAAGGCTTTCTACTTTGCTTTATCGGGCCTCAATGGTTTTGAAACCCGACTATATCATACAAGCAACAAACTGACTTGTTCAAACCTGAAATTTTACAAGCTTATCAATATTTTATATTTTGTTTGGGGCTCATATTACTAGTAGCTTCCAGGATTTTGCTAAGTCTTCATCGAATGTAATATGAACATAAATGTATGAAAACTGAGCACAAAGATGCTTTTGTGGAAATTTTCTAGCATGATCCTAGGTATGTGCTCCAAATTCATATACATCAGGACCACATTTTTATGTAGTTTAATTTGATTTAAAGATACCCCTGTGAATCCTTTCTATACCACATTTCTATACCCCTATGAAAATTTGGAGCACATAACTAGGAATGTAAATGTTTCTTTCTATACCACATTTCTAGATCTGCAATCTCTCTCACACACACAGAGACATACATATATATAACTACATTTGTTAGACCTAACTATTCCTTACCAGACTGTTTCATTTTTCGACCCGGGAAAGACTTAGAAAGACTGCAGGAATCAACCAGCTAGAATCTAATTTACAAGGACATGTTACAACTTAATTTACGAGGATGAAAACAAAACCAAGATATCTGGGAGGAACTCACCTTGGGATGAGGTCGTCGTCCTGAAATTTCTTAAAATAAGTCTCTCCCGGCTTTATGTTAATCTACTACTCCCCGTCAAGAAATAAAGAAGCCTTCTCAGTCTCAAAACCATGTCATAGTGAAAAGACAGAGCTGAGGTGTTTTCCGAGGCAACATGTTAGGAAAGAAATAAATCTAAGATATTTCCGAGGTAAGAAATTTATGAAAATGTGACAAATTTCGGGGAATTGTACTGATGAAATGAGATGATTTTTCCACAAATATCACCTAATTTCACAAATGAAAAAGAAAAGAAAACCTGCCTACCGGTTTGGTGGTTGGCCCAGGTGTTCAAGAATTAAAATTTCGTAGAAGAAAAATGTGAAGGAAAATAGAAAAGAAAAAAGGGAAAACCCGTGGGTCATCGAGCTCGAGGGTTAGCAGAGGTGCTACCACGAAGTTGCTGGTGGTGCCGACGGCGCGGAGGAAATAAGGAAAGAAAGATGAGAACAAAGGATTTGCTTTCAGATCGATCGTAGGGTGATTTTTAACTTGTACTACCGACCAAATTTTTGGTCTGTAAATGGCCTGTGAATTACTGTGTTAAAATTTGTCGGGTCGCTCTATTTATCGACCATTTTCATGGTATTTATTTCGTCAGTTAATTGGTCGATAATTTTGGCGCTAATTCCGCTCTAATTTACAAATTCAATTTCTGACCAAAATTATTTGGTCGTAAATATGGTCGGTCTTTTTGGTCGGAAATTTGGTCTATTCTTTCTTTTGACCAAACCCCTTTTGGTCTCTGGTCGTGATTTGTCGCACTACCGACCAATTTTTTAGGTTGGTAATTTGGTCGGTAATCTGGTTATTTTTAGTACTGACACCACATGACATGGGTGTGAGTGCATGATAGAGATCAACACTGTGTTTGGTGTTCGATGATGGGCTTGGTAAAATGGGAGAACGTCCAAAATGAGTCTCACGGTTGCATAAAAGAAAAAGGAAATGAAAATACGTAGGTTTGGTATAAGGTTAGTGATATATACCCATCGGGTGAAAACCCGGTCTTCGGGTTAGACATATGTATTCAGCCGATGAAAGTTCACGAAAGTGTCTAAGGCGTGTTAAGCCTCGCGATGAGACCCCAAAATTCCTCGCCACCCATAAAAACACACGGACTCTTGGTAAAAAAAAAAAAAAAAAAAAACAAGTGAATATCGAAGTTTATCCAATGGATTTTGATTTATAAAATAAAAAGCTTTTGTTTTGAAAAAAATGGTCATTGATGGAATATAAATGACAGTTTTCACACTTGGTATGTGCATGTGTGAGGGAGTTGGTGAGGACTCGACATGGGATGTGGTGAGTCACATTCTCATCCATGGCACATAGAAATTTGAGTAGGAATGTATGTTTTTACTGAATTTGTGAAATGAGACATGTGCACTTAGGGTGGGGAGTAGCCCTCAGAGGAATTATTCTCTACTAGGCACACGTCCTGCCTTGGGACCCCTTTCAAGTGCACCCACAATGATGGACTCCACACTCGACGAGGTCGTGATTTTGAAGAAGGCCGAGATAGCTCGACAAATCTTTTTGTAAAGTGCATAGGACAAGCTAGTTATAGCATGGCTTTTGTATAAAAGAATTGTAATTAAATTCTTTTTGATCATTGTTAATATAGTCGGAAGATGTAATAATGGTAAGAAGGTCGTAATCGGACTCTTACGAACTGTATTTATAGTATACATATCATATTTTCAACATCTTAAATATAGAAATGAATGGGTCCCGGTGAAGGACTAGACGAGGTGGTGCTGAGAACTCAGTATCTACGAGTATGTGGTACCGGTCCGGTACCAAGACTTAGGTGTGCGAAGACCTAAGGTAGAAATTCAAGCAGTCGATTTCGCTAGTGAGTGGGACCCTGCTGTCACGCTTGCATCGTGTTTAGGTATACGAGTACCTAGGCTCAGGGCATGTGGGTTCTCGACCATTGCATACAGCCAGGAACAAGGTCGTGTTACATGACCGATTACTTTGTGTTATGTGAATTATATACAGCAATTTGTATCTAGGAAAAACAGAATACTAGGGTTAGAAAACAAACCTAATGTTCTAAAATAAACTGAATGATAGTTCGAGATGTTGATGTCTATTAGTGGTCGTTTATGCACTACTAGTTAGATTTATTAGAAAGGAATCTTAACTTGTTATTTGACGGTGTTGATGGCAGGTGCAAGTTGAGGAAGAGAGAGAACGAGAGGTGGTGATAGAGAATGAATCTAATGCCACTACCGATCGCCAGTTTCATGGAGGCTATTGGTACCGCGATCAGCATTATTGCACAAAGGAAAATAGCCGCTACCACTATTGCACAAAGTTAGTACAACAAAGGCCAGGAGGGTCGAGTAACCTTAAGAGGTTTAAAGAACATCGTCCCCCAACATTCATGGGAAAAGGGGATCCGAGGGTGGTGATGAGTGCCTGAAACACTCATAGTATACCCGCGTCTTTCTTAGGTTTTTAGCGTTATTTTAAAGTGTTAACATTATGTATTTTTTCCGCTTTGTTATCTCGAGTATGACTATTCTGAATGCAGGTGCAAATGATGTGAAAAGAGCACACTGTGGAAGCAAATTGGAGTAATGGAGGGCAATGTAGGAAAGTGGCTGCCACGTCACGACGTTCCAACGTCGCGACGTCTCCACGTCGTGATTTGCCAACGCCGACATCAATAACAATACATGTCACAATCGTAAACGTTGAGACGTCGCAGAACGCCGCACGGATCCGTGACCATCATTTAAAGTATTCAAGGGTTCAGAATCGGGGTGATCGTGGAGGCTACGAACGCAGATCACGGAATTCCGCAGCTACAGCGACACCGACGCCGGCGCCCCGATCCGTATTGCTTCCGATTTTGGATACTGTAATGATGTTTTTCAGATTAAACATTTTTATATTTATTCAAAGATGTTCTAGATCCGCATCGCGTAGCGTGTTGGAACCCCGGGCCACATGACTATGGATTGAAAGTTCGCCTTTTATGTTATTCATTGGTTTATAAAATTGCTGCTAGCTTTATATCTATAATTAAATTATATGACGATGTCCGGCCAAAGACAGTATAACTTATACCTGAAATCCGAGATTCGAGAGATGAGACATCTAGAGATCCGAGAGCAGCCTTCAGCTTGATTCGGGAAATAGAGATATTCCAGCCCGAAGGTGTTACTTCGAGGTTAGAAACATTCAAGCATTGGGACACCGAGTCAGATATATCAACTCTATTCACGAGATAGGCAAGATATACCTCGAGAGAGATATCTCAGAATTAAGATCACCTTGCCATCAAACAATATATAAATTTCATTGAATAATAACACCTTTAGAATAATCTATTGAAAGTGATTGTGAGACATAACCCTAGTCTTCAATACCAGTAATTTATTAGAATCATATTAATAATTTCACATTACTCAATTTCTTCTTGTGCCACAAGCCTATTCAGATATTATCTAAGAAGCAAACTCAGAGTCAACACACCCGTCCTCGTGGATCGATATCCGTACTATTGGTACATTATATTACTTAGCGACGCGCACTCGCGCACATAGCGCATTTTACACACCGCGCTTTCTACCATTAAGTTTTTGCGCCACGGGACAAATGGTTTGATGGTAGAATAAAGCAATTGATAATAATTAAATTTTCTTTACTTTTGTTTATTTTTTGCAAGTGCTGGTAATTTGGCTCTATTGTTCGTGTGTTGTCAAAGGTAAGTTCTCAGTATATTACGCGACGAGGATCAAAGTCAACCACACTTGTTTGATCCCGAGCCAAAGAACTTTACACATAATACGCCAGAACAGAGAACATAACAGACTAGAAATTTAGCAAGGGTGATAATGAAGACAGATCTCGAGTATTGAGCAAACGAGCCCTGTGAGAGGCCTGAATGGTAATCAAGGAATAATCATACCTGTGCCATGAGCATGCCCAAGATGATCCATACATATGTTGCTGGAAGAGCTCAGACCCGCATACAAATGCTCGTGACAGCGGTCGACGACCAACCCATCCAGCAAACAACTTCGAACTCGGGGGTCGCAACGCATGCATGCCTATCATATTGCTCATGGACTACCCCATGAGAACCCAACATGATCCGACCAACTTCTGAAGTCCGCGACACGACATACAATGGAGTTACCGAGGAGGCACTCAGCCTGAGGCGTTATTTCCACTCGCTAGGTGATCGAGTTAGCAATCGCCACAAGTCACCAACCAGATTCCATTACCCGTGGAATGACTTAGTGCAAAATCTCGACCGTTCTTCCCATCAAAATCGCACAACTCAGGTAAGAGATCAATACTTTGCAATTGAGGAGAACTGTGAGTACGGGATGTATTTACTAATTACTACTTAAAATGCCCACATCACGTATTAACCGTGATGGATGCAAGTCCATACTTTTATAATGGGCCGAGAATGCTAATAGAACAAGATTGATGCCTCTACGCGAGGAGCACGAAGAAAACCACGACCAAGTCTATGAGATTCTCGAAGATGTCATGACCAACACAAACCAAAGGGTCAGAGAGAAAACTATACTCAAAGAAAGCCATGGTCATACTGCATAATGAGGTTCTCATTAACTGCTTAATCATGCCGCATACCACCGCGCCGAATAGACGCAAGGTACAAAGAATGCCATACGCATCAACCCACGGAGTCAGGTAAATCTCCGTGGAGGCAAAGTCAAGAGTGCGTAATGTCGCCAGAAATCAAACCAGAGCAGCCCAAAGATGTGTCGTGAGGTTCAATCGTGAATCAATCACAAAGAAGAAGGACAAAGATGGGGAAACAGTCTATGGAGTCAAAATCAAGGCCAAGGTGGCGAACTGACCTAACAAATGAATGATGACCACCCGATAATCTCCTGATTTCCTAATCGTCCGCTTAGGTGAAGTCCCACAAGATAATCCTGGAAGATATTGGAACCCCACCTTATAGAAGGAGTAACATTCACAGATGACTTTAACACCCAATTATACATAAATATGTTATAAAACCATAATTAGTAAATGAGGTCTCTAAAAGTTCCATATTATATCGAGCGCTTAAGAGCTGTGATTTATAAGTGCAAGAAATGAATAAGTCCATTACAACAAACTCATAATAGATAAATAAAGAGTAGAGTACGACAAATTAAAGGAGATATTATCGCCAACTGCTGAATAGCTCTACGAATCGTCTTGGACCTGTGGAAACAGATGAAACAATAATGAGATGAAGAACTGCGATGTGATAACATGAAGGAAAATAACATTTTATATTTCAATGGTTCTCCTCTCAAACCTTCTTCACTTCTTGTAAAGTTCCCCTTAGAAACATTTCACAAACCCAACTTACCCTAAGTCCAACATATGGCACTGCATGGGTCAACAATTTAAATGCCCCAATGTTAAGAAAACATAATCAACCAGACACACAACATAAAGCCAAGCAATAAAACATAAGAATATCATGATAAAATAACCTGAAAATGCACCAAACCATGAGTATTAAAATAGCTTATACCACATTTAGAAAATCAACAACGTCATGCTCAGATAAAACCAACGCAACTCGCACTATGTACTCATCCTAAACCGTCGGTAAACCGACCACGCCACCGTGGCAAAACCTAAAATACCAAAACCGCTTGGTCAACCGGTTCACGCCACCGTGGCAAACCTAATACTAAACCGCCGTCAAACCACCTCACATCACCGTGGTAAACCTGTATCAAACCGCTTCGCCAACTGACTTACGCCACCGCAAACCGTATCACTAAACCATTGCCAAAAACCGAATTCTACATCACCGTGGCAACCCAGACATCAAACCGTCGGTCAACCTGAATTTCACGCCAATGGCAAACCTGTAATATCAACCGTCGGGGTCAAACCAACTCACGTAAGAACGTGGCAACTAATAAACCGCCCATTCTCACATAAAGAAAAATTCCTCCAAATAATACATCATCGAATGCAAACAAGGTAAATATCAAGATCCCCTTTTCTTTTTTTACTAATAGTTTTTCAAGATAGTTTACAACTCAATCCATGCACCAAAATATCCAAAACACTACCCAACATCCATCGAACACAAGAAACTTTCAATAGTTAAATGTTGAAGCAAAATTCAAGAAATGATAACTTGTTTTATATGAAACCAAAAACTATTTAACAACCAACCACTGATCAAAACAATATATATGTAAAGTATTTAACTGTTAATAGATATATCAAATAATAATAATTCCCAAATCATTTGGGTGTTGATATAAACCACCCACCACTGATAGACGTCAAATTTGCCTCCATAGGTCAGCTCCTCTCACTCATGTGGAGTGCCTTCAGAATATAAATAAACATCGCTAGCTCCAATAAACTGAACCAACAACATTAAACACTCCCAAGGCCTTAGAATTTTTGTGTGAATCACATGAAACCATCCCACCTGGTTCACAGTCTGACTACACAGCAAGGCCCATAGTCTGATAAAATTGGGGCTTTTCAATCAGAGCACTTCTCGAAATTCAACCAGTCTAAATAATTCCTAAAACATCGACCTCACTAATAACTCCATAATTTTTCCAAATTACCCAATCATACTTATTTCATTTTAATTTAATACCCAACAACCTAAAATGGAAACCAACCAACATACAGTCCAAAATTTACAAACCACATATCAATGGAAAGCCCAGAGGACTCGTGAACTCATTGGAAAATGGCATCTTATCTAACAAATGTGGTTTAACCTGATCTAAGCTTCTATCGATTTTGTTTTCAACGAATCCAAACGGTGCGAATCTCAAAAGGAACCACGATGAGTTCTAAGGTCCAAAATGGTGGTACAGAGCTATGGTACCTGAGGGTCGAAATGTACTGGAATCAAACTTAGTGAGTGGTCTCCAGCTCTGTTCATGCACGATCCTACATTCAGTCATGGTCAAGGTGGAATTTACTACTAAGATCGTCCGGCGGTATGACCTGGTGGTCCTGGGCAGTATAGTAACTCCGCCGTGGTGCCTCGTCTGTCCGATTTCCTCACTACAAGCAGGCTACTTCCTACCAAAAGGTGTTCTGCTGAGAGTTTTTCTTAGAGCTTTTGGAACTCTCAAGTGTTGTTTTGGGCTAGGGTTTCATTTGGCACGCGCTATGTTGATCTAGGGTCACAAAAATCCCGCACGTAACTTGACACCGATAAAGCGCCATCGCTGAACTTCCAGTCGGTCAGAATTTTTATCCGTAAGCTTGACAGACGCTCCGCCCGTTTGGTGAACTCAGACGACGAGGCCTACGAAATGGTGTCTTAGTTAACCTAAAACTATTCCTCTCGAAAAACAAACTTACGCACCTCGTAAACTTGCAAAACTTATCAAACTTGGTCAAACTCAGACATTTGGTACGTCATTACAAGAAATAGTCAAGGTATGGATGGAGGAATAATCGAATAACATGCCATCGAATCCCAATAAATCCAGGAACCACCCTCCGAAAAAGGTGATTGTAAGTTTCCCGTACATGTTGTCCCTCACTGCCATGAATGAGACCACAAACATGCAACAAAGAAGCAACCAGCTGAATCAAAGAAGAGAATGAGAAGTTTGAAGCACAAATGGGCCAATAAACTTGATCGATGAAAGGCAACCGGTTCCCTACCGAAACAACTCTAAACAAACCCGAGACGAGACTAAATGAACATGTCAAAGCAAAGCATACTAAGGGGTAAAGACTTGAGACTAAGGGGAAATCCTCATGAGTAGAGGAAGTAGAGGGTGAGAAAGTCATCCCGGGGCCCGCGTAATGACAGGAGATGCAAATAAGGAACAAATTAATGAGAAGCTAAATTAGAAGAGAACTGCACTCAAGAAAGGCCAACCCACCAATTCCATATCCACGCCTAAAGAAGCATAAGCTGATAAGGCTCACTAAATTTATGGAAGTGTTAAAGTTACACATCAATATCCCATTGCCATGCCTAGAAAGGTATGCCCAAATTATGTGAAATTTATGAAAGATATACCGCTCCCGTAAGAGGAAGACCGCTGATTTTTGAAACAGTTAATTTAACCGAGGAATGTAGTGCCATACTTCAGAGAAAGCTGCCGCAAAAGCTCAAGGACCTAGCGCTTCACTATCCCGCACTATCGAAATGCCATCTTCGAGAGCCCTATGATTCACAAAAGATTAACTTGTATGCCCTTATCCATTTTCAAACGTTTGGGATTAGAGGCCGTTTAACTACAAATTTCATTTCAGCCTTGCACAGATCATTGAAGCATCCGAGAGGGTAATAGAAGATGTCCAAAGTTGAGAGCTTATCTTCCCACAGATTATCAGACTAGATATGGAAGAAGATAAAGAAATACCCATAATCTTGGGTTAGACTGCTTTCTAGCAACTCGGCAGGCAATGATTGATGTTCGTGAGGGGAGAACTGAAATTGAGAAAGACAGAAGATGAAGTAAAATCTCAACGTGTTTGAAGCAAAGGAGACATAATCTAAGAAAGTGATACTTGCTTCATGGCGTAAATAGTAGAGGCTATAGTGTCTAGGCCGGCTGGTCCCACCGACCTTCGAGACCAGCCTAGTGGGTAACGAGTCCGAGAACCCGAGCACATAGCTAAGAATATGTTAAATGGATGGACTCTTCTGACACAATAGAAGGAAATACTGAATCTCTAGGCGAAGGAGTTAAACACTGGTCCCATCTATTGAGCAACCACCTAAGATGGAACAAAACCTCTACCTAGCCATTTGAAGTATGCATACTCTTGAATAGAATCTACGCTACCAGTTGATTATCTCAAAAGATTCTTAATCGTAATTCAGAGGAAGAAAGCACGAGGGTCCTTCGAGAGCACAAAACATGCACTGACGGTCTCTAGCCGATTTAAAAGGGCGCCTCATGCATGCATAGGATTTATCATAAGATGGACATAAACCTTCAGAGGAAGTGCAGAGGAGGTTAAATCCGACAATTTTGAAAGAGGAACCCGGAAGAGGTTTTAAATGGCTAGACACTGTGTGATTTAATTCTATTTCAGATATGTATGGTGTTTCAGCCAGTGTAGCTGGGTTAGGAGGAACAACACATCAGATCGAAACAAAATCTTATTAAGTTTTCGAATAAAGCATCGTGAGATTAATGAATGAATAAACCTAACAAAGCCAATTCGAAAAGACTATTTCCCATTACTATTTAGATCGATGTTTGATCGACACGGCCATGAATATTTATTGTTGATGGATATTCCGCTACAAACTAAATCGCCATAGCCCCGAAGATCAAGAGAAGACGATATTCACATGTCCCATGGTACATTCACAGATTCTGCTGACGCCTTTCGGGGGCTATGCAATGCACCGAACTTTTCAACGATGTATGATGGCCATATTCTCCGAGCACGGGTTGAAAAGACAATTGAGATCTTCATGATCTATCAAAGAATGGGCAATTCATTTGACAAATCAAGTAGAAACTTAAGAACTGTGATCGCAAGATGAAGAGACCAACTTAGTAATTAATCGAAAAGTGCCATTTATGGTACAAGAGGGTATTGTCCGACATCTGGATTTCAGCAAGAGGATGAGGTAGATAGGGCTAAGATCAAGAATGGTAGTTGCTCCACCCTCATCGTAAAAGGGATTCAAGTTTAGGCCACGCTGATCTTATGGTAGGCTGCCCATCAAGGATGCTTTTCGTGATTGCAAAACCGTCAGTTTCTAACCTCCTAGTCCAAGGAATCCCATTTGAGCTCGATTCCCAAATGTGGTTGCATGCATCTCCTCGCGGTCGCGATGTTCGGTTCTCACCCTATTGTCAGGGTCTGATCGTCCTTCACTAACTTACGTGGTGACGCCAAGATCTCCCGTGGACAAGCGCACAAGCGTAAACTAGAGAAAATCTTTCTGCACCCATTATGCCAAGAGAACTCGAATGATGCTCACTGAATTATGCCACTACAGAAGAAACCGTTGGCCATCGTTTCGCTTTTCTGACAAACACTACAAAGCTATATTTGATTGGCAACAAGGTCGGTGCACACCCGATCATTCCATTAAGTACTTCATGACTAAGAAAGATGTAAAACTCATTAATTCTATGTTCTATCGCAAGAAATTCGACGAGATTGAAGACAAGAAAGGCAATCGAAAACCTGCTATGCATCATCTTCACGATCGAAGGAGCTAGAGATGATGTTCCAAAGAATGTGATCAACGTACAGAAACTCAATCATCGAGACAAGCAGGTCACCCACGGTTCGCAGATTATGTGAATTATTTGTATAAAGTTATCCCTCCCGACTTAACTATCATTAAAAAGAGATTTTCGCACACTTGAAACATCACTGACTACTATCGAGGGAGCCCATCCCATGCATATCATACGATCAGTGATAAGGGAGAGATGTGCCCCTCAACAATTAAATGCACAAGATTCTCAACCATCACACTTGCTAATGTAGGACACTGTGGTACTGAGAACAAGGTACCCAAGGTACTTCCAATCAGTTTACCGCCTACCTGATTTAAAGATGCTCATCAATTCAAGCTCTCACTGTGGATAAATGTCAAACGAATGGGGAACATCTCTAGTTACCCAGCCACCCCATGCATCCCATTCGAAGTCGACTGCTTGGATTTATGGGGAATAGATTTCACGGGACCTCATTCCCGCATCAGACAAGAACGAGATGACTTTGTCATGAGACTATGTCTCAAAGTGGGTAGAAGCAATCCCTACACGCACCAACGATGCCAAGGTAGTGGCTCGCTTCGCTGTACCCACATATTCCCACGCTTTGAAACCCCTCGAGCATCGATCACGTATACAAGACCCATCTCGCAATAGCGTGGCTGACAAGGTTTTGCAAAAAGTACGGGTACGCCATCGCATCTCGCATACCACCCACAACCAAACTGGATGCAGAGGTATCAAATCGAGAAATCAAGTCCATTCTCAAGAAAGACAAGAACACCCAGGAAGGATCGGGTCTAAAAAGATCACATGCACCGGCTGGTTCGGCACAGCATTTAAAACCCTTCGGGTATGTCACCGTCGTAATCGCTTATGGTAAGTGGTCATCTTCCAAAGAGGAATCGGGAGCATCGAGCCTATCGGGCCACCCGACAGCTAAACATGGATAAGATATCAATACGAGAAGCGACCCGCTCCTAACTCGCTGAACCTGACGTATCTGTGGAATGAAGCTTATGAAAACGCCTCTGACGAGGCGGAAGGCACTGTGCCCGGCACGATAAAACACATTACCGTAAAGGAGTCTCGCTTCGCGCAGACAACAAGTTCTTGCTCAATTCCTCGCCTAAAGCTTTTTCCTGGAAATTGAAATCTCGATGGTCCTGCCTTCACTTTATGACTAAGGTCTTTCCTCACCTGCAAGCGCAGTTACACATCCCGAGAAAGGCACATTCACAAATAACACCCAACAATCAAGCCGTACTATGGAGGCGAAGCCAAGTGGCATGCTAAATCATCTCTGGCGCTTTACTCAAGTGTAAGTAAGCGATCATATGAGTTCTGGTCCTCGAACACATTGAGATTCAGGGTCGTCGAGCTAACGACATTAAACATAGCGCTGTGGAGGCAAACCCAAGTGTTTCTTAAACTTTTCCCCTTTTCTCTGGGTGACATATTTGATTTTATCGTTTATTTTCGCTATATTGGTTTTGAAAATTTTGTCCGTAGTTACTGCTCTTCTTTGTTGTTTACTTTGGGACCTCAACGTTGTAATCGGGGGAGGATCCTGTCAGGCAAAACATTACAAGTCCAAAGTGTCCCAATTACAAGAGGGGAGGATCTCATCAACCAGGGCTACTTAAAGTGAAATTTTTAGAAGCCTTCTCTGTAACGCTGCCGCGACAAGTTAGTCTAACGTCGCGATATCTCAAAGTCGCTGACGCCACTTCCATCCTTCGAATGTCGCGACTGAGTTTTTGTAGAATCGCCGCGACGCGGATTTTAAATGTTCGTAACGCCGCGACGCGGATTTCCAACGCCGCTGACGCGGAATTTTTTATACTTTCTCCGAACGCCGCGACGCGGAATCAACGCCGCGACGCGGAATTTTTAGGAGTCGCCGAACGCGACGTTGATACTCAACGCCGCTGACGCTTGTTAACACCCCACCTTTAACGTCGCGACGTCGTCCAATCGCCGCGACGCCGCCTCGCTTTAAGGCCAAGAATAGTTCATTTTGCTCTTCACCCGCACACTCCACTCCGCTCTCGAACCCCAAAGACCCATCCGCCTTCCATCCCAGCCTGAGCTCCTCTCTAACGTTGGCCGGAGGATCCTACACGTCCTCCGACCGGCCTACGCACCTCTGATACACCCTACACACTCTGCCCGACACCGGTTCCTTGTCACCGCGGCATTCCCACCACACCGCACTTGTCGCCCCAAGTGTCGTATTCTAGATCACTTCATTGCATTCGCTGGTCTAGGGTCTTGTAGTTCAAGTTTCAGGCATTAGTAGGCCTGGCCTTGGGTTTTGAGTCACCTTAGGTCGTTTCGTATACTTAGTAGTTTAGTGCACACTAGGTAATTGTTTGTGGTTCAGGTCAAAGGTGATAAATTGTGCCACCACCACGTGAATTTGTGGTTCATCAAACTGGGTGTGCGTAAACTCGCTTGATGGCTGAGTTTGGCCCACGAGGACCGACTCCCACTACGATGTCACGCCAGCCAGGAATTTGGGAAGGCCGATCGGTTTGGCATTTATCTGCAAAGAACCAATGTCCTGGTCTCTCCTCCCATTCGCTCATAAAAGAAAAGGTCACTCCACCCAGATGACTTTTCCGCAAGACCATCACGCTAAGGATACGAGCCTGGTGCCAAACTCAACTTTCTGCCATCCAAGAATGGATGAAAGTGTGGCGCGGAGCCTGACGCCAATCTCAGATCCCACGTCCTCGAAGAAAGTCCCAGGCGCGGGCGACGGGTCGACTTCGCAGGAGTTGATCAATAGTTATTACGCCTGTAGCATGTCCCTTCTGGGCACATTCGACGGCTCCACGAAAGCACCCGGACCACCCCGAGGTTATACGAGTATCACTAAACGGTCAGTGAGTGGAAAATCAATAGTGCGCCACGCAGCTCACTTCAAGGCCAGCGATCGCTCGATACGGCGGTCCGCATCACTCATCACGTCATGCCTTATTCCGATGACGAACGTGTGTGAAGGCGACAAATGCCGCGGCCCGCTCAACTACGCCATCATACATGATATACCTTTGATGTCATGCTATGTAGGATAATCCTCCATAACTCCGGACGCGAAGATGAATTCGGGGCACTCCCCTTCTTATCTTTGGCTTCAGAACGAGTCGGGTGCCCCCTCGACGACAATGAGGCCTGGCTCCACCCTATAAAAGCCATATCTGTCAAGCGGGATACACCGAGTGTCCCGCGACCTGAGGGGGTATATGATTCCGGCCATGAGCCTTCGGACGAGGACGAAGGCCGCACTTAATTATTAGCTCTGTGATGGGATCCCCGCGATCCATTGTGGAGACATCGCCGCCCTCGTCCCCCACCTCCACTCACCATCCTGAAGAAACGAGGCGCCCTCTGGGCCTCCCTCATCCGATCCCGAGGACCCTGCTCTCTCATCGAAGCGCTGATGCTTCTTGGGACGAGACCTGTGATAATCGAGTCCTCGTCACACAGATATGGAGGCCCCGCGTCGATATGCAGACTGCGGCCGCCAACGCCACCATTCTTCACTGCCAAAGAAATTTGCAAGTCTGGGATCGCCTGGGCCTCGCCTCCACCTCAAATTTCTCCACCACCACCACCGCAGCGTGATCACCAAATGGGAGTCCCTTCAATCTACTTTTGTTTATCACAAGTGGGGACATCAGTATTTTGTTCAAAGCTGTGTGGATGATCACGATTCGCTAGTTTAGTTGCGTTTTGTTTTGAGTATTCAGGTAGTGTTTTTTGTTTCGTTTTGAAGATATTAGTTGTGTTTTTATTTTAGTTCGCCCTTCGCTTTTAGTATTTCTGCTTTGTTTTTGTTCTCATTCTTATATGGTGAAGGTACAAAATATAAGAGTGTCGAGTATCACTCTTTTCGGTCGAATTCACTATCGACATGGAAGACTGGTACAAGCAGTCACGACACTCAGAATTAGGCTGAATGTGGGGAGGCTTAGTGAACCACCCCGGTATTCAAGAAACCATTCTTAAGTGAAACCCCATCACACTCACACACTAATGACCTTCTCGTGGTATGCATAGGTGCCGATACCAACCACAAAGTTCCTACAAACCTCGGGAGATTCAATCCATCTAAGTGACGGGACACCCAATCAAAAGCAGGATCGCGCATCGAGCCCCAACAAAAAAAAAAAAAAAAAAAAAAAAATGTCAAAAATATGATGCATAAGAATACTGGATCATCCAATCTTAATCCCGGCACATTCGAGGGGCTTTTCAAAAGTTCTAATGCCCCTCGAGCCGACCGGTCGAGTCATCGACTTCACGCCCGCCAGCATGACGTATGATGGATCATTCACGTAAATCAGGGCCTTTGAGCTCAAGAGGTTCGGTGAAGTTGGCGGGAATTTAATGCCCGTGCCCTTTTAAACCAATCAAAGTGGGGAGTCACTAATGGATCCCCGCTATAGAACACTCATCCGAAACTCTCGAACTAGTATTCTTCAATTTTTGTTTAGGCACTTAGGAAAATTTTAGGTATGTTGGTATAAATAAAAAGTGGTGTGTTCTTTGTCCTTTCTTCGTTAGGTTCTTCCAAATAGGTGAGTCTGAGTTCAAGTTCGGGGCTCGAAACTAGGTATATACTAGAGGTCATTCATTCGACGACATGTGTCCTTAGAGGTTATTGAATACCATGGAATTTGAGGCACTAGTCACTTCCACTATCTCAACTCCGGAAGCCCAAAGTCAAACATCGCATGCATCTTGTGAACTTCGAAAGCAAAACAGCCAGTTAGTGAGCCTTATCCAAACCGATCCCCTATTTCTCAAGATGCAACACTGCCTAGTGTTAGTTTATACATTGTGTGTATCCCGTCTTAGAGTCCATTCTTGCTCGGGACAAGCAAGAAGTTGTCAGGTGATGAGCGCCCTAAACACCTGCGTATACCGCCTTTCTAGGTTTTTGCAGTTATTTTTACGGTTAAATACGTATTTTCCAGCTTATAATAGCATGACTGACCTAAGTGGAATGCAAAGTAAATGATGTGAAAAGAGCACAATCGTGGGAAGAAAATTGGAGTAATGGAGTGGCAATGTAGGAAAGTGGTCGCCACGCCACGAGACGTTTCAACGCCGCACGCCTCCACGCTGCGGATACGCCAACGCCGCGAATGGCCGGGCCAATACGTAAGTCAACAATCAGAACGCTGGCACGCCGCGACGTCAAAGACGATTTGCACCTCATCATTTCAGCACTCGCGCTCGTGACCGTGCACGGAGGCGTACTGACGAGAACACCCGACCTGCAGCAAAGCAGCTGACACCGACGTCGGCAAGGTCTTTGATCCGTATCGCTCGCATTTTGATACTACACGGATGTTTCGAGATTAAACATTTTTATATTTCTATTCAAAGATTTAGATCTACATCTGGGTGTGTGTTGAACCCGTCACATGACTATAATTAAAAGTTCGGCCTTACGTTATTCGACGATTATAAAATCGCTGCCGCTTTTATGATTCATAATTAAATTCATATGATGATGTCCGCCAACACAAGATAACTATACCGGAAACCGAGATCTCGAGAGGATGGAGATATCTAGAGATCCGAGAGCAAACTCTTCGCCTGATCTCGAGCTAGAGATGGTTCCGAGCCCAAGGTGGCATTTGAGGTTAGAACATCTCATACTAATACTCTAGTCACTGGGATAGAGATATACTCAACTCTATTCACTGTGATGATTGCGACATACCCTCGAGATATAATATCCCGTAATTAAGATCACCTTGCCACACAATATATAAATTTCATTGAATAATAACACCTTTAGAAATAATCCCATTGAAAGTGACAGGGGGATATAACCCCAGTCTTCAATACCAATGACTTATTAGAATCAATAGCTTAGTCTAATTTCAAGCATTACTCAATTTCTTTCTTTAAAAATACGGTCTATTCAGATATATTATCTAAGAAGCAAAAACCTCGTGAGTCAACACACTCATCCCTTGGTGGATCGATATCCAAATACCATTGGTACATTATATTACTAGCTTATCGCGTGCACTACAAGACATAAAGGCATTTTACACAATCACGCTTTTCTACTGTCGTGGTCAATTACTGTCTCAATGCATCGAGAATATATTGAGGCTATGAGATCACCTCCTCCGATGCTCTCTAATAAAGCTGGCCACATTCCAACTAGAGTGAATTTGGCATGGTAGATTTGGGTTAAAGCCTCAAGGAACTCGTGAGGTACGACATGGGAAGAAGTTTCAAGCTCTTCATGGACAAGTATTTCCCAAGATTCGCACGACATGCAAAGCTTAAGAGTTCCCAGAGTTGAAACGCGAACGATGACAATAAAGTCGGAATAAGTGGCTAAGTTCACTGAATTGGCCCGTTTCACTGATGATTATGTGGTCACTTATACGGCCAAAGTGAGAAAGTTCGAGACGGGTTGAAATTATCCATCCGGTAAAAATCAGGACCTTCTAAGATTCGACCGATGGCTTCGCTACGCTTATGACCATCGAGAAGAAAGGATGATGTATCACCAGCATCCCGGATGCAGTTAGTGATAAGTGAGGAAGGAGAGTCAACTCTTTTCTTCTAGCTCAAGAAAGAAGTAAAGGACTTTTGCTCCACGAGGGTTTCATGATTGTGTCAGAATCTTATTAAGGCTAAGGCTGCGATGAAGTCATCCTGCATGGAGACACATCGAGCTACTAGCAAGTCGGTAGAGGACATGCTACGAACATGCATCCCGGGACCCCAAGGGTTAGGAAGAACATTTACTCCCTGTGGAATTAGGGCCTCGCAACAATAATTATTAGGCGAAAAGGCTGCATGGCACCGTATGAGGCATTATACTGGAGGCTATGTCGATCTTCTGGCTGAGAGTTAGGATCGGGAGGGTGGAGGAGAAACCCACTATGAAAGTTCTGGATTGCTGTAGGTACACCTCCTCGAGAAGGTGGATTGATATTAAAACGCCTTCACTCGCCCTCGTGAGTCGAGAAGAAAGTTACGCCAACAAACGACGGCGACCCAGAGCTCGAGGCTGTGATCATGTCTTCTGGCTGGGTGATACCAAGAGGAGTGATTAGAGTTCAGCGGAAAGTCATTGCCGAGGTATATCGCCTTTCGAGGTAATCGAGAGGCTGTTGATACGCTTTATCGCCGTACTACCGCCGAATCTCAGCATAAGTGTTCACGGTATTCCGCGTCTTGCTCTCGTAGCACCCAAACCACTCACGCGATCGCGAGCCTGTCGCCACTTAACACCTTCGAGAGGACCGCAGTGATCGCTGGCAATTAAGACTGAAGCTTGCGGAAGCAAGACCGTGAGGCTAGTGAAGGTGTTATGGCAGCACCGGGGAGTGGAGGATGCAACATGGAAACGCGAAGACACTATGTGTGCAAAATATCCTTTCCTATTTGAGGATGATGGTATGCTTTTAGTCATTTGATATTAAATGACGCTAAGAAATATAACCGGACGATATGCATTTGATTTTAATACTTGGAATTTTGGGACGAAATTCTTTTACATGGTAGGGAGAATAAAACCTGGAAATGTAACAGAAGTACAAACTAAGAATCTGCTCCGTAAAGACAAGTCAAAGTTTCAAATCTTTCTAGATCTCTGATGATCTAACCACTTCACCGGCTAAAGGAAATCGGTTCCCACAAAATCAGTTACCCAAGTGACTTCACCAATTCTCTAAATACTAATTTTCTACGTTGAGATTCCAAAAAATAGATTTTCAAGAAAATCTCAGAAGCCTGGTAATACCCTGTTTTCTTTCTTTCCTTCTTTTCCTCTCCTTCCTTCTTTCTTCTTTTCCTTCACACAGTTCATATAAGATAATTTGAACTTGAACCGAGACGAAATAAATTGTTTCGAAAAACAAATCAAACAAAGAGAGACACGTATGAAGCTTGATATGAGTCATGTATTGGAAGGAGAAAAGACAAGATAT
The DNA here is from genome assembly GCA_016808115.1 of Tetrastigma voinierianum. Taxonomy (NCBI): domain Eukaryota; kingdom Viridiplantae; phylum Streptophyta; class Magnoliopsida; order Vitales; family Vitaceae; genus Tetrastigma; species Tetrastigma voinierianum. The sequence continues at coordinate 114,077 of JAEQBH010003072.1, forward strand.
TGGAACAAAACATTCCATTCTGCATTTATAAACCGAGAGAGAGAGAGAGAGAGAGAGAGTAGAGAGACAAGTACAGTAGTTCGGCGCTTTAATGATTCACAAGTTCTCATTTACCTAAGTCACGAGCCCGTAGTTAAAGTTTTTTGTCTCAACAAAGGCCACGCGCAAAGCACCAAAAAGTGAGAGATTTTTACCAAGATCCAAAAAGATGAGATTTTGGGAAATCAAAGTTTCTGCTTAGAGGTTTTCTCAAGACCTCTCCCAACATTCTACTACGTTTCAAGAGGTAGAGATTTTTCCTACTTTGGTTTTATACCTAACTGGGCTGATTTGGGATTGATTGTGTATGGTTTTATGTCGTGTTTACGGTTTGTTTTCATGTCGTGTTCAGGTGGCTGTTTTATGGCCTAAATCGAGGATATTGTAGGTGTAGGCGCTATTTTGATGGTCGTCAAAACAACGTGTACTGGAGCTACCAAGGAGTTCTCTGACACGCTATTGTGTGGCTGGGCTCGAAATTGCGCCTCAGTACACACCGCATGGGTTTCACACACCAGAGCCCGCATACTTTCAACCCAATATTAAATGGTCATCTTTCGCCCCGAACTCCGATTCATACATTCTTAGACTCTATGGAAATCTCTTTTGAGTATAAAATTTGACCATATGACAAAGGAATGAATCTGTGCCTGCTATTATTTACCGAAAATTGGATCATTGCACTAAGCTGCATTTTAATTTCTTTATTGGTCGATGTGGATGAAAGTGGATGTGTGGTCTAAAGCATTAACATTGGTGGGAGTGCTTACTGATAATTATATGCATATCGATATAATTATCCATAATATATGGTGAAATGTTTGGGTTATAGTGTCCAAGTATGTGCATCAGGTAGTGTCAGCTGTTTGAACATCGATCGCATGTTGTAGTCATGCCGATATATACATGCATAATATATCGACATGAATGAAATGTAGTATAGAAGTCATATGCGTGATTTGATCTATCCATGGAACCCTAAGTGAGTGGTGTGACTATGTTGTCCATGTACCAGACTTCACTTTGTCCTCAAAGACTTGTATTTATCCTTGCAAAGTCACACTCACCCATCGCTCTCATATAACACCATTGTGCCCTTTAGGCTTACCAAGCTCCTCGAGCCTCGAGTGGGCTTGTATATGGTCCATTGAGTGCGTATGTAGTTCAATTTAGAGTGTCATCGTGGTTTCTTTTTTTTAGTTATTGGCATCGTGTCATAGGAAGCAAGTGGCCCCCCCAAGGGTTTAGCTCAATCGGAGTTTACTGAGTATGCCTAATCTCTGCAGCACTTTGGGCTTCGCTTAGATCATATCTCCTCGCTCGAGCTCTAATTGAGTGTCGCTTTTCGATTCCTACTCATTGAGGAAGTATCTCAAAAAATTTGAGAATTTTTAGTAACCGGATCAGCCAGCTCAATTGATTTTAATTGAAGTTCATTACTAGAAAGGAAGTTCGAAATTTGAGCACTAAGGTTGTTGGGTCAAATCTTCCCTCACCCACTTAATCAAGCATCGTTTTTTTTTTTTCATGGACTCCTTATTCTTCAAGAAATATTCTCAAAATTTAAGATTTTTCAATCGATTGACTACTTGGAACCTGTATACGGCATATCGTGTTAGCTTGGCGTGGGCTAATTTCAGGATTTTCGTGCCCAACCTCGTACGGAGATCAGCCCATAAGCCCCGCATCGCCCTGCAGTGCATGGGCTGGGTCCGGGCTGACCATGTTATGGGTTGCTTGCAACCCACCTCAATAACTTGGCTACTTTTGGTGGTTAAGCAAAGGAGTAAATAGCCAACTATGGACTGAATAGAGGGAGTGTTTTAAGGAAGTCGGGAAGCTCAGATCACAAGGTTTCAACATCCAAGGTGAAAATGGAGGATCGAGATGGGAGAGAGAAATAGAAGAAGGAAACGTAGGTGATCAAAAGGGAGGAAGAAGAGAGAAAAAGGGAGAAAATGATAAAGGAGAGTTGATCTAAACTGAGGGGCGTGGTCTCTCTGTTTTCAAGAGGAGTTCTACGATTTGAAGGAGGGATACCAGGTTTTGAAGTGGAAGAAAGAAGAAAAACGGGGAATAGCCATGAATCTTACAGTGCAATGCACATTTATATGGTTCTCCCCATTTCTTTTTGCTTTTCTTTGCCTTTGTTGTTCATGACTCGCAGCCAGTCACTAGGCACCGCTTGTGTCTGCTCTCAATCACCTGAGTTAGATTTATACTGCTCATTTTTTTCGATTCCTCACTCTTTCGAGGAAGCTGTCTCGGTACCTGAGAGCCTTCTCAACCGGCTGAACTGGTCAGGAAACCATATCGCCGGTTCATCGAATTCGGGCCTTGTCGAACAACAATTTAGGTCTGGCGCCAAGCCAGGTCGCCCTCATCATTTGGAGTCGAGCAACAAGCTGTTTTGCTGATTCCTGACTCTTGAGTGTTATGAAAAATTTTGAGAGTTCAACCGATGAATAAAGTTGGGAAACCGCATCAACGTCATTTAATTTAATTTCACAAACAAGAGTTTGGGTCTTCGCACTGGTTTCATGTTTCGGGTCAAATATTCTAGCCTATTTGTAATTCGTTTGTTTTTTTGGTGTGGATTTATGACTCGAGGAAGGTTCAAAAAATTTTAGAGTTTCCTCAATCGGCTGAACCGGATAAACCCGTGATCACCTGCCTTCACCGACCGGGCCATAGAATGCCATTTGTGTCTGGGAGCCATTTGTGTCAAGCTTCTCACTATTCCGGAGCGGCTTCTTACTTGATTTGCTTTTTTGGATTCCTAATTCTTTGAGAAGGTTCACAAATTTTTGAGAGCCTCACCCATTGAACTCGGGTTGGGAAACCAGATCACTTCTGACCACCGAATTCCGCCATTACTGAACAACAAATCAGGGTCTGGGCGCTGCTTATGTCGCTTAGTCATTCTGTCTGGGAATTGTACACCGTTTGTATTTTGGTTTCTTCTTATTCTCAGAAGGAATGTTCAGCTTTTCTCAACTGCTCTCAACCTGACGATGTGTCGGGGGAACTGGGGATCAATCGCTCTTTTTTCGTTTTGTAAGGGCTGTCCGATTGGGCTTTAATTGAAGCCCGTGACCTTTGTGAGTCCGACCCATTCACTCCAGATCAGTGTAGGGCTATGTTTAGGGTCTAAAATAGGGTTTAGTTCAGGTTAATGTGGTTCAATTTTGGATTCTTAAGAATCAAGACCTATGCGGGTCCAAGGGTGATTAGTTAAGCACTAATAATCTAAAGGTTTTGTCGAGCCTGCTTCCGTGATGAATAGATATGGTCGCACAAGAGTGGTAGCATCAATGAGTGGTTGAGATGCCATGTATGGTTTCTCTGGCTTCCTTTACTGATATCTAATCTCAGAAATTGTACGCTTCAAAATGTGTGACTAACTTTCCTCGCCGCTGTGGACCACAGGCGCCATTCGCCCTTTTGGTTGAGTGTTTTTAAGCATGCTAGATACCAATTAGGTTGGTCTGATCCAAGTTGTATGTTTAGCCTAGGAGACTACCTGATCTGAGACCCATATGCTCCCACATACCCAATTCACTAGTAGAGACCGAGTTCCAGCCTGGGAGGGTCGGAAATCTAGTATCGCACCGCTTTTTTCCATACCGGGAGTCAGGGGTTTTGTTCTTACTTGGTTTTCCCCTTTATAAAATAACAACAAAAAGTAAGTGGTGACTCCAAAGAAAAAATGTTCCTCCTCTGGGACGGATTTTCTAAAATTCGAAAATCAACCCACATTTTCTTTTCATTTAAAGGCTAGTCACACAAATTCAAGTGGATTGGTAGGTCCACAAATTACGCATCGATCGGGATCGAACCTGCACTGCTTCATAAGATGACTGCTTGAACTTGAGTTATGTATATCGGGAGCACATGGCCTTCATCGTGAGGCTTTTGCCATAGATGACTGATGATCATACACTTGATCGGGTATTTAGCTTGCATTTATGATTTGTCGATGTTGTGTGTTCACCCGTTGGATTATAGCATGCTTTCTCATTATTGATTGGTATCTAACTATAAATATCGGGGATCACATTGATAAAATGTGTAGATTTTATATATCAGTTTTCAGGCATGATTATTCGCTGCATGACTGCCCTTCCCTCGCATGACCGCCGCCAGGTTTGTGGGCACGTGTGTATCCCCTACGAATCACTAGTCTCTGGTCAAGCATTCTCATGGATTGCTTATGTTGTTTGGGGGAGCCGTCTTAACCCGTCACCTTCGACCAAGCTAGGGGTTTGGGAATAAGGTCTAACATGGCGGGCTGAGGATTGCTGTATGGGAGCACTATGGAGATGATGAATGTCCGAGCAATGAAGACTTGTATAGCACTGAGATAGATTTCATGGATAAATGCGTGGCCAGTATGTCACTTTGATTGTTGATTGATTGTTGATTAGGATCTTAGGTTGTGTATCCTTGTGGGTACGATCATCTAGCCTTTTAGGACTTGGTTTTTTCTTGTTGGGCCTTTGAGCCACTTTACTCCTTAAGGTATTACTTCATACGAATCTCGCTTCCCGCATATGGAGCCACATATCGATACGTTGATGTCATGTCACCATTCCTTAGAGGATTTATTACGGATTGCATTAATGGATTGATTTCCGATCGAGAATAAGGGTGGACTTAATCGCCTTTCCTTTTAGTAGATTGTTGATTAAGAGCGACCTGGGTTCCCCGGCTTGGATCCGGATCGAAGGTAGACTTGTTAGAGATTCAGATCCACACAGTCAGTTAGAGCAGACATCAAATCATAGAGATATGGACCTCAAAGACGCCATTATTGTCAACACCAACGGGCCGAGATTACCGATACCATGGCATCTTTCGATGCTATATCGACTAGATTGCAGGGATTGATGGGCATCAGCCCAACCATTTCCAATTTCGATAATCTCAAGATGACTCTATCGTGACTCCACCACCACCATCATTTAACTCAATTATACGCCACAGATCCATATACCCACCTCCACCACCACCACTGCTCAATCACTCTACGGGCCGGAGCATTTGTACTACATGGTCGATCGAGATCACACACTACATTCGTTATGGCACCCGCACTAATTATTGATGACACTCATGCCCGTATCGATAGATTGAGCGAGGATCAGTCCCGCATGTTCCCCGATGGAGTTATAGGTTGGGATTCCGATATGATGACCTTCCGTACCGCAAATTTTTGCCACGAGTTCCACATGCCTGATATCGAGAGGTACACCGGGGATAGGGCAGCTCCCTGAATCACTTACAATTGTACATCATTGCTATAGCGTGGGCATGATTGATGAGGCACAGATGATCATGTATTTTCCTCCGTCGCGAGTGGTACACGTGGTCAGTTTCAGACCATTGCACCCTTCTCGAGGCATAGGACATGAGCTGATTTGGAACATGAGTTTATCAGACAGCATTCTTTTAATACTGTAGTAGATGTATCCCGGAGAGAGTTAGAGGCCCTCAGGCAGAGGCCAGATGAGTAGGTCACTTCATTCAATTTCACTGAGAGAGAAGATTGCATTCATATTATAGATAATTTCGTAGCGCGACGATTCCAGATGATTACGCAGTAGTCTTCAAATTTCCACTTTGCTAGGCATCTTATGGGCTTCCCAACATACGCACTTTGATCATTAGTTCATGCCCTATGGCATTTGAGGAGGGCATATCTAGAGGATTGAGGGGCGCATTCTTCCCTTCGCACTCTAAGGAAAGAAGCCAAGGCCTAGACCCGCACCATCAAATACCGTGCCATCGGGCATGACAAGACACAGGTCCCCACGTCACCTTCCGTTTCAAAGGTAGTTTTCAGACACTCCTTACTAGATGATACAGTGGGATCAGTACAGACCTACTACTTTTTTCAAGCCGGCTGGGCTTACTTATTTACATCCTCCACCATAGCCAGTATATGCTACATAAGCGCTTCAGAGGCCACATGTACAATACCATCAGCAATGTAGAGCACCGCCTCCACCGAGGCAGCCGCATGTTTACACAACTCGGATGCTAACAGCCGAGCATTTCAGAGATTGGTTGAAGGGGGTGTGATTGTTCCACTACCACCTAGACCACCACCATAGCCTACCCTACCCGGATTTAGGGCCGATCTTCACTGTGCCTATCATCAAAGACCAGTCATGATACAGATAGTTGTACAACATTGATTTTGGACGCCCTGGAGTGACTACAAACCCGCTCCCCACTCATGACACTAGAGTTGTACCTCCACCCCCGAGTGGTATACATTCGATTGAGTTTTTGGGAGATGAGATATTCATGATGGGACGGGATGGAGAAATTCTACCAATTTGCTTGTATGCGCACTGTGCTTAGTGAACCTATGGTTAACTCGGTCCCGTGCCATTTAGATATTCCAGATATGTTCTATTTGTATAAACAAGATCGCAAGATATTTGCGACATGTTCCTCCCATGGCACCTTCATTCTCGTTCCTGAGGACTACGGGCCACAGACAGATGTCCATTGTTGCAGGGGAGGAGGGCAGCTCAACCCCACTCCATTGATAGACCTTTTGGTCGGCATTGATGCTGTTAGAGATGAGATTCCCAGAGGGAAGATGATGAGATTTGCGCCAAATAAGCAAGACCACTCAGCCCGCATTTCCATTTGGGAGCTTATCGTCTCATCTAGCACACATAGAGACGCATCGATCAGAGCTCTCAGTCTGATTAGAGTTGATACTACTACCACCCTAGGGGGACTGATCCACTTTCTGACAATGAATAGGGCTACATGCATAGTGTTTTCTGACGATGATTTACCACTGAGGATTAGGACCATGTTCGCCCTTGAGTTCATCATCGTTGCTTGTTCAAATGTAGAGCCGCCCTGCCTGGCTGGATAATGGCTCCGCCCTTAACGCTTTGTCCACCGGGTTATCGCATTGCTTTGGGATTTTCAACATCCAATTTCACATCCACACGCACCTTCGAGTTTATGACTCGACTCGAGGATGCGGCGGGTACTCTCACTACACATGTCATGATCGATCCAGCCGATATATCTATACTTTAGGGTTTTTGAGGATCCAAATTATCCTTTAACTTGCTGGGCTGCCTTGATTCATGAGGCGGGTGTTATACCATCTTCACTTCATCATAAGGAGAAGTTCATACACGAGGGGCGCATTATCACAATACAGTCTGACAAAGATGTTGTTACCTCTTTTAAGCCAGTGTTACAAATCAGTCACAAAGTGATGGTTTAATTTGCACTTGACTGGGTTTGTTCTTAATCGAGGTCCAAAGTTGTCACTTAGAGGATGACAATAGAGACATGGTACTTATGTCTTTGATTGAAGACAACAAAGACTTTGGTGCTTAGCATGATGAGAGGCATGTCTTATATGCCTGGTTTGGGATTAGGTCGCCGCCAGCAGGGGCCGCTTAAGTTTACTATTACAGTTGATCACGACATGCCATATGGATTAGGTTGCACTCCTTCTGAGGATTATGCACGACACATGGTGATGCTGTGCCGAGATAGGGTAAGAGCTCGCTTGTCCGGATTCCATTCGATTACCCCCTTCGCCCATACACTTTTCAGTTAGCTGGCTATTTTACCAGAGGATCAGAGCATGCACCCCATACAGAAGGAGTTGACCTTGTTTCAAAGATGGATGAGATTCGAGGCATTCAACAGGCCTTAAGACAAATGTGTTTGAGTTCTAAGACCACCGAGCCACCCGAGGCCATTATAGTTGCACCCCCATCACCGGATTAAGCCAGTGTGTTTTCCATGTGCTTTCCTGAGGAGGTCCCTGTCTATGATCTACCTATGGATTTAGGAGATGGTCCCGATGGTGTGATTTTGTCTGATACTTATATGGATGCAATGGACATGATAGGCACTGGCCGTATCCTTGACACAACCCCGCGTGGGCCCCATTATGCTTTTGACATGTTTGGAGTTTCTATGATTAATACTGATAATGTGGACCCTTATGACGCTTGCATGACAGCGATGGACATGATCGGCACCGGTCGCATTCTGATGCTCCTCACCTAGGCCCCGATCCGCTTTGATGTGTTTGGGATTTCTCTGCCTAGCTTGATGGTGATGAGGACTTGCTGCACCGGAGACACTCATGATATCAAGCCGCTGAGGAGTCATCCGACTCCTCGCGGAACCCACTCTTTCTTTGACACTATGTCCGGGTTTGTCACCCGCTTTGATGACATTCGGTGGTAATAATGACATGAGTATTTCAGCATTTGTCATATCATAGCATTTTCCTTTGATCGCACCACCGCACCTATGGCACATGTATGCGATGTTGATGATGGGAGATTACCGTGATGACCCACCAGTGGTAAGTTGTAGTCTAATTCGATATAGAGGATGAAAGTTACACCCGCTGCAGTACGAGTTGATAGATTTTAGTGTACTGTATCACCCCGTGGAGATTGGGGATTGGCCTCTTCCTATCTCCCGATGTGAGAAGGGATTACTCGACCTACTCAGTCATACTGGATGTATTTCGCATGGTCAGATGAGGACATGCCAGCTCAATCCCATTATAATTCAACATCACTGCCCATTTTGCCACATGCTAAGCCAGTTAAGCAGAAATTGAGAAGACTACATCTCAATGGAGCTTGCGTTAAGGAGAGATTACAGCAACCGTTGGCTTCCCGTCGAGAGAGCTGAGTATCCCGAGTGCTTGGCTAATGTCATCCCCTGCTCCCAAAAAGGATGGCAAAGAGTTTGTGTTACTGAGATTTGAATAAGGTCAAATTTCTAAGGATGATTTTTTCCTCCCACACATCGATATGTTAGTTGACGCATCGCAGTGGCACCCGCGTTGTCCTTTCATGGATGGGTTTTCCGGTATAATCAGATTTTGATGGCTCTAGAGGATATGGAGAAGACTTCTTTCATCATCGAAAGGGTACTTACTCGCTATCGAGTCATGCCATTTGGTTGAAAATGCGTATTTCACTTTATCGAGAGTCGCACTACTTTATTTCATGATATGATGCATAGAGATGTTGGAGGTATATGTGGATGACATGATAGTGAAGTCCCGACAAGGCAAGATCACTTAGCAAAGATTAAACATTCTTCGAGGATCCGATAATTCGGGATGAGATTGAATCCAAGAAGTGCACCTTTGGGGTAATCTCGAAATTGTCGGTCACATTGTTGAAGTAGCGGTATAGAGGCTGATCCGTAGAAGATCAAGGCCATACTTGACATGCCCCACTCCGAGGAATGAGAAAGAGATCATAGTTTTTAAAGGGCACTACAATACATCAATGCTTCATTGTTGTGGCTAATGCATATATGCGAGCCTATCTTTCATCTTCTAAGGAAGAACCAGCCTACGGTTTGGAATAATGATTGTCAATGTGCTTTTGAAAAGATTAAGGAATGTTTACTTTCTCCCCCAGTTTTAGTGCCTCCCACACCAGGCGTGCCCCGCTCTCTATATTCGCGCTCGACATAGCTCAGATGCATGTTAGCCTGCCTCGAGCATTCACGAAAGGAGCGAGCCATTTATTATCTGAGTAAGAGGATGCTGGAATACGAGTGCAAATACATTATGATTGAGCGCCTCTGTTTAGCGTTGGTTTGGGCTACTAGGAGACTTAGGCAATATGTGACAAAGTATTCCATACTTTTAGTCTCTTGATTGGATCCATTGAGATATTTGTTTGATCGAATCTGCTCGGATCGGTAGGTCATGAGATGGTTGGTTCTATTGACGAGTTTGATGCTGAGATATGACATGTAAATGCGAAAGTAAGCATTGTTGCATATCATTTACTTTGCCTAAGATCCCATGACAGACCAATTACTATGATTTCTTAATGACCAATTTGTTTCAATGACCAACATTATAGATGACAATAGACTTCGATGGTGCCGCCACCAACGGGGGTTTGCATTGGTATCTTATTGGCTATCACCTGGCCGTGGTGATCACATTCCCGCATCGCTCGATTAGCATTTTCTCGATCATCACCGGCTGACGAATAATATAGTCGAGTATGAGGCTTGCACACGCCTAGAGATCAGCGCGATCTTGGCATTAAACGCTTGGAGATCCATGGGATTCCAACTTAGTTATACAAACAGACATAGGTATCCGAGGACCTAAGATGAGAAGTCAAGTCTCTACCATGCTTACTTAGACCTCCCGTCATGATTGACGAGTTTAGATATATACATCTACCTGGTGGCAAAGAATCGCTTGTCACGCGCGAAGCCACCTTAGCTTCGTGGTTGAGATTCTCGCCTCGAGGATTGTGAGACCACTACCGATTGAGACCAAAACCGCACCGCTTACCGTTGTTTAATTGGAGATATTGAGAATCGTGATGAGCCGCCATGGTATCATGATATTTAATGGGCTTATCATGTGGCGCTTACCCGGAAATGTCTATAACCAAGGGATAGGAGAGACGAGACAGCCAGCCACCAGATTTGTTATTCGTGATGCCCTTTATAGAGATCACCCGATGGCCTATTATTATTATGTCCGATCCGCGCCTACAAATCGAGTGATGAGAGAGGTCTGCGCTCTGAGTTTGTGGCCCACATGGGAGGCCACAGTTAGCGCGTAAGATCATCATGTGGACTCGTTATTTTGGTCGACTATGAGATAGGATTGTTGCTAGTTTGTACAGAGATGTCCGGAGTGTCAAATGCACGGAGACTTGATACACATGTCACCTTCTGAGTTGCATGCACTTACATCCCCTTGGTCGTTTTCAGTATGGGGTATTGATATTATTAGGAAGATCTCACCCAAGTCTTCCAAAGGGGCATGAGCACATCCCGTGGCTATTGATTATTTCACTATGGGTGGAAGTTTACTTATGCCGACCGACAAATGGCCAGAGTGGTCAAATTCATCAAATCGCACATTATCTACCGATATGGGGGTCCTCATGAGTCGACCGTATAGAGAGCGATTTCGTGAGGTGAAGTGGATACATCAGGTCCAAGAGTATGGTATTCAAGATCATCGATCACCGCATATAGCCGCGACTAATGGGGCGCTTGGAGGCCGCAAATAAGAATATCAAGAGGATTTTGAGAAAGATGGTTGAGACTTAGGATTGGTCAGAGAAGCTCCCTTTTGCGTCAGGCTTATTGTACATCTTTTCGCACTTCAATTGGGGCTACACCTTAAAATGGAACAATATGCAATTATTATGGCTCGTTGATAAAGTGGTGGAATCGCTTCGCCTAAATTTCACCATCACATACTCTGATCTCCATTCAAATACAAAGAAGTGCCCAAATGTGCAATAGAAAGTGAAACAAGAAACGGCTAACTGTAGAGCAAAAAGTAAAGCAAAAGCTAAAAAAACTACGGATATGGAAGAAATTCGAGCAGAATTACGAGGCACATCAAACTATCATTGATGATGATGATGAGGAGGAGGAGGGTGACGAGGATGTATATATGTATCCGACTGATATGCATCCTGATGAATGAAATTAATACTGAGAAGCAAGATCAGACGCCCCAAACTGGGTGTCCTTTGATTCACCCACAACCTCGCGAATTCATACGCCCCCGTGACACGACATATACCTATAAAATGGCCACTTGGGCCCATATACCAATGCTCATAAAAAATATACCCAATTATATTCCAATAGTTCAAAAGTTATACATTACTCTTAATACAAATACATATTAAAATTTATAATTCTAATACATATTATCCCAAAAACTTCAAAGCCACAACCCGACTTTCTTCAAACTCGGCCTCTAAGATGAGCCGTCTTCTCGAACGCTCCTCGTACTGAAAAATATCTCGATTGTGGTGAGCTTATCGCCGCAGTGGAATCACCCTGGGTTCGGTTACTCCCACCTATGCATATGCAATGATCCAATGTAAACACACACTCAAGTAAATACGTGATCCTACTTGAATATCTACATGCCCGTTCCCATGTCTCGAGTCCGCACCGACTCCCTCACACTTGCCTAAGCCATGTATGAGAAAACATCATTTTCAAACAAACTGTTCTCGGAAAATACACTACCGAGATCTCTAAAAGATGACTACCCTCCGAGGTGAATGTGTCGAGAACTTCCTAAACATCATGGTCCTCATCCGAAATGATCCGCTGATCGTCTCAAACTTACTCCGAAAAATCATCCCGTGAAATTCCTTTTCGCAACCATGTTCATTTTTCGTAAAACGTCATGCACACACCCCACTTCTAGTTACCCTGCATATGAAATGCATTATGCCATTTCAACATAATTTATATAACACATGCAGATAATCATCATGCATATATTTACATAATTTAAATCACAACATGTTATATAAATTTAATATTACACCAAAAATTAGCTCACGGGTTAATTAACAACACGAGTAATTCAATTTGGAATTACTCAACCAAACACTTTTCACAAAATATTTAAAGGAAAACTATTCATACGAATCCAAGTGAAGCCTCGTTATCATACCACGTACCACCACTCCAACATCGGGCATTCCACTTTGTGAACCCGAATCCACGCTATTTCGACCGCACACCACAATACAATTTATAGAATAAATTATACACTAAGCAGCTCAAAATACCCGCGGACTATCAATTACCACCAAATGGCTTCCACAAATTTCACACTTTGCCTTCGCGATTGCACCGATCGTAAACGGCCGCTCAAGGCATCAAACCAACCCAATCATCAACAAACATTCTAAACAAAGGTAAGTCTGGCAGATAAACCCCTACCTCTGGCTGAAATTTGGTCGAAACTCCAAGAATCCCGCCACGCCATTGTCCTCGATGCGTAGAACCACTTTCCTCGTGGCTGAAACCGACTGGCCTGATCGCCGGATCTTAGAGAGAGAAGTGTCACACTCTCTCTCTAAAATCAAAAACCTAAGCTCACTATAAAAGTTTTCTCCTCCCTTCACGTTTTGGTCAAGGAGATGACACTATTCCAAATTCTTGTCCTTTTCCTCATTTGCTAACCACCACTGCCATCCATGTCCCTTCGATTCCTGACACGTGGTACCACCCGACCTTCAATTTATCATCTCTACCATGCAATATGTGTCAAGCATGAGTACATGTTATAGGTGACTTTTTCACAACATACTGCTTACGCACCCGAAGTACGGCGTTTCAAAAACGTAAATTCACCGTCTTTAATTCGAATAAATTCACGTGTTAGCTAGATTGTGAGGATTTGATTCCAACGGTGAAGTCCATTTCATTATCCGAGACGAAAAATTTTACTACCGAAATTACGTATTCATTTTTCGAAAATTAGAATTTCTGTCTACATACATGCATTAAAAAAGCTAATGAATGGAATCGAGAACAAAGTTAAAGGATTTATGGAGGCAAGAAAAATAGGTAAATCTTACATCTAATTCATTTTTTCACATAATTGTGTATAAAAGAATGTAATTAGATTTTTTTTTGTATAATTGCAATATGCGAGGCTTCACAACCAGGTGATCCATCAAGATATATGCAAAGATCACAAAGTGTTTGGCATATGGACCCATCACCACCAATTGCATTGTCATTGTACAAGTCTTCGGCTGCATGACAAAAAAGTCAAAAAAATATGTTCGAAGGTGGTTTAACTAAGTGTTAATGGATGATTTGATTAGTGCTTATATGAAAGTGTTCCACCTCAAAAGCTGACCTACACCCCCTTAACATACGATTATTGGTACAACAAGCAGGTTTGTTCTAATTGTTCAATATGTTTTAATAATGACATTATTATCTTAAAAATTATGATTGCAAATTGGCAACCATTTATCAACTTTCCGCACTATATGCGAGGATGGGCACGAACCACCATTCCATATGAAACCTAAAAGCAGTACTTGAATGGAGTATAAAGACATGGAAGCTTATGTCAACATACAAAGAGAGAAATAAGACATATGATGCACAATTATGTGCGATGGATTGACCGTCAACCAAATTTGATATAATTTTACTCTATGGTATATTCAAAAGACACAATTTTCCTCAAATATGTTGATGCATCGATAAGACAAAACAACATATATGGTTTGTTGAAGGACGTGATCAAGGAAGTTGGAGAAGCAAATGTGGTGCAAATTGTAACAAATAATGGATCAGCATTTGTGAAAGCGGGAAAGTTGTTGATGATGAAATACAATTTGTATTAGACTCCATGTGCGGCACAATGCATTGATTTAATGTTTGATGACATTGGTAAAAGGGATAGTGTTACGAAGGATCATGAATTTTGAAAGATAAATCCAACTTCATCTAAATCATGGTCGCTGCTTGCAAAATGCAAAGGTCTGCGGGTGGAGATACGCGGAGTTCCTGGGAGCAATAAGACGGCAACAAACTATATCATCAAGTGACAATCTTCTAAAAAGATGGTTGATTTGAAGAAAGTCTTTATTAGTGATGAATGAACATTCACATGCTTAGCCAAACAAAATTTGGACATAAGGTTGAAAGGCTCATGTTTGATAATGAATATTGGGAGAAGGTGGACAAGTTGGTATCCATCTATGAGGCGTACACAGTGCTTTGCATTGTTGATTCAGAAGTCGTCCAAACCTTGCCATTTGTCTACGAGTTGATTCGGCTGATAAAGGAAAATTTAGACCAACTCAAAGCTAAAGACGGGCAAACATATCATCACGTATCGCTGGAGATAACCACAAAACATCCTCTTCATGCAGTAGGTATCTAATTAATACCCTCTTCTTCATCTTCACATTTAATAATATTATGCTTCTTTTATCACATACTAATTTTCTATAACTATTGCAATCAGAAACCCGCGGAAATTCTAAATTTAAATTTTCAAAAGTAAACGGTAATTTGTCAGAATAGTCCAGAAGGAAAAGCTAAGATTTTTCTAGATCTCGGATGACAAAATGGACTCCACCGTCGAATTTGTCTCTCGAAATCTAGTTACCCCGTCGAATTTCGACGGATTCCAAGACAATCAGAATTTTACGTTTTTTGAGACACCGAGTGTCGGGTGACACATGGCATAATCATGTGGATGCCATATAGAACCCCAAGGGAGTGACACATGGCAGGAGCCATGTGGTTCACTTGGAATAAAATGGCTCAATTGTTATGGAGGAAAGTGGGGGGAAGTTTCCCCCACTTTTTGACAAATTCGGTGGATGGATGAGGATCAAATAGAAAGAGAGGATAAATGAGAAAATGAAGAGAAAAAGAAAGATAAGAGAAAATGAGAAGAAAAGAGGAAAGGAAATGAGATGGAAAAATGAGAGAGGAACAAACATGAGAAAGTGGGAATTCGGTGGGATAAGGAAGGAAAGGAAGGGAAGCATGGGGAGAAAAAGCAAAACAAACAAGGAAAGAGAGAGGAAAAACGGATAGAGAGAGAGAGAGAGGAAGAAAGAAAGAGAAAGAAAATGGAGATTTTCCCGGCTTTTTGATGGTCGAAACTCGACGGTTCGAGAAGAAAATTCGATCCACTCCATTATGCTACGTAGGGTAATAAAACATTAGAGTTTCACAAACTCCGTGAGGGGTGGGAATTTTCCTACTCGACTATTTTCAGCCTAAAGGCAATTCTAATGGCATGGACGTTTTTTGGGGCCATAATCGGTCGCATGATTTGGGTCCCAAGATTTTGGGACTCAATATTGGAAATTTTCGATCAAGTTCCGGCATTCCTGACCGGTTTAGGTTCGTTTTAATCTCGGGACTGATGTCTTCAGGTTTTGTTGAGTTTTTTCGGTATCACAGTAATGTATTGATGAATGAAACCAAAAATGGTTCATGGCCGTGAAGGGACTAAGAGGTACCCTGTTTTATATGAGTCTGAGATTTGGGCCATTTTGTGTGTTATTGTTGGAAAAATAAATAACATGCTATTGTGTGTAAAAAGCATGTTAATATATACTTGCTTGATGTATTAATGATGAAAATTGTGATAAATGGAAATTATATGTAGGAAATATAATTATCCGAATTTATAAAATGTTGCATGTAGTTTTATTGTGCATGTAGTATGACCTCTAGCTGAAATGGTAATACTGCATTTCATATTCATGGTCACATCGTCGAGCTCGTGTGGGTGCATGGTACGTTATTCACCATTCTTAATAATGTGGTGAGCTCGTAAATAGGGACAACGTCTAAAATCGAGACTCACGGTTGTATAAAAACAATAATAATAATAAATCATGTGTGTTTGGGTGAAGCAAGATGGGGCAGATCCCCCCCAAGGTGAAAAACCCAAATTTTATTCTTGGTCAGACATATGTATCCAGCGATGAAAGTTCGTGAAAGTGTCGGAAGGCTTTGCGAAGCCTGCGGTGAGACCCCGGAAATTCGCAACCCAAATAAACACACAGGATTTGATAAAATTTAAATGAATATTGGAGAGTTGTCCAATGGGTTAAGTCATTGGGTGAAACACCATTTCACACTTACGCATGTGTGCGAGGAGTCGGCAGACTCGGTCAGGAGTACGAGGCGCCCCATCTCATGCATGACACATAATATTCCATATAGGATTGCATTATTTATATGGAATGCATTGATGTTTTATGTACGCCATTGCATGCATTTAGTGTATAAATTTCAGAGAATTTTCTACCCAGATTGCCAATTCGTCAGTAGGACCCCTTCGCGATAGTGGAGTACAAGGGCGTTGTAAGGAGGCTGACATGTGGCCTTGAGTAACATTTTTGTAAAAGTGTTTTGTATAAAAGGATTTTATAAAATTTTGGACTATTGTATAAAATAGTTAAGTATATAATTATGGTAAGAGGGCTATAATTGGACCCTACATCGTAATTGTTCATTTTCTTTCATATTTTAAATTTAAATATGAAATGAGCGCCCCGGTGAAGGGTCGTATGGAAGCGGTGCCAGTAACTCAAGGCCCATGCGCTTTCTGGTACTCAGTCCCAGACCAAGACTTAGGTGTAAGACGACATAAGACAGAAATTCTGCGGGTTAACGAGTTGTCAATGGGACCCTCGGAAATTGGGGCGTCACAGTAACATACTATCTAAATCCAAAATTTCAATATAGACATGGAGTTGGTTGTGACCATGAGCTACTTCAAGTTGTTCATGACGTTTTTTCTAAATTAGATCCTAATGTTGAAGGCCTTTGTAATTTTGGAAATGAGGTAAATTAATGAGCTTCTAATTCTAATTAATTGATTCACTTTTATTCGTATTGATATTTATTTAGATATTTTGACATTTTGAATTCATACTTATATTTTATATGCAAAAACATGATTTGGTGATCGAGCGCAATAACCTCAAGATCAAAATGGTTCTAGTGAGTGTTAATTCTCATTAAAAGTGAAGCTATAAATATTTTGAAGGCTATATATTGAATATAAAGTAATTTTATTGCAAGCCAATGATGGTTTTTGTATGAAAATCACGCTCCGACATCAAGAAATTTGGCCTTAAAGGTTCTTTCCCAAACAACATCATCTTCAACTTGTGAGAGAAATTGAAGCACATTTGCTCTAATCCATACCAAACAAAAAAATCGACCCTAGGCTCCAACAATTGGTTTTTTGTTATTACAACATGAAACTAAAGGTACTTGATATGGAGGCAAAGATCGATAAAGTTGCACAAAATAATTTTCTCGATTTACTTGAGATTTCAATGAGTCAGGAAGAGGAGAATCAACTATTCCAATGGGTTAGATATATATCTCCATTTATATGATGAAGATGGAAATTTTGATCAACAAATTACTGCACATGTTTGAGAAGCAAGTGTTGATGTTGAGCGGGTTTTATCTGAAGAAGTTCATAGTTAAAGTTTTAGCCAAGACCCGAGGGACCATTTAGCCTCGCTATTACTTGACCTCTTGATTCAAAGTGCTAAAACATAGTAGTAGACCAATTTTTGCTAGTACTCTACTACATGTTAGATGGTCAAGAGGAGAGGGGACTACCATGGTAGTGATATTGGAAATTATGGTAGGGATATTGCATATCCATAACAGAGTCAATATCCATTGAGCCCATTCATCGGTGAAGATGATTTCACACATGCTACATAAGATGAAGACCATAGGTTTAGGAGAGTCGGTCCAGGTATTGGAGTCATTGGAGTTTTATAGAGGAAGACCGATTCGTACACAAAAGAGGGTCGAGTCAATCAACAATATTTATACCTAAGTTTTCCCATCATTTTAGCCAAGCTTACTGCAGATAAAGGTTCAGGGTCTAACACTGTGATGGGTTTTCATCCTAGAAATGATTTGCATATGTAAAAAGGTAAGGCTTATTTGGACTTTTTGGATTTTGTTTCAAAACAAAGCAGTGATGATGAAAACCGATTAATCAGAAAAACCGAAATGAAGTGTGAAAAGCTAACTTTGTGAAGATTTGTGTCACTAACCTCGGTAACTTAGGCAAACAAGGTCCTCGGGCGTATCCCCTCGCTGCTATGACAAGCAACCTATAGTCCAAGCCACAACCGGATCTATGCTTAACTAGCAAACCTCACTCCTAAAATCAACTCCTATTTGAGTTAACACGCATAACACGTCATCGCCTTTCGCCAGAAACCCTAACATTAAATATCATCTCGTATACCAGAAAGACCATCTATCACAACCACGCTGCATCTAGCAATAAGTATGCACTGATCCTCGAAGCATGGTGGTATTGGCCAAATTAATAACATTCAATGCTATTCAACCATATTTTGAGAAGATAGGGCCATAAATACTAAGACTGTGAGCTTTTACTACAAGAGGACAACCCGCATATGCCCCACCACCAAGCTAGCTTCCTTCTTCAAAGAAAAAGAGGCGACTGGCATCCTTGAGCTGTCATCCTCAAGGGGGGTGTTTGGCAGCCAAGAAAATAAGGAAAGAGGGAGAGAGAAGAGAGAAAAGCAAACCCTAACTAAAGTACGAGACAAAATAAAAACTTACCAAAATTGTTTCAATTCTCGCTAGGTTACAAATGGAGGCTTTATATAGGCCACCTAATGTATGAAAATACCACAAAGCCTAACAATTTGGCTAATTTTAGGACAAGAGAGTAATAGCTAACCAAAATTGAAGTCGGGTTGCATTAATTACAAAGCACGACATAAGCAAAGTGAATTTCGTTAAGGTTCTCAAAATTCTCGCTTAGGCAATGGTGTTTTGCTAGCTAGCGAAATCACCAAGAGATAGCGAAAATGCAAAATTTCGCTAGGCAGTGGTGATTTCGCTAGCTAGCGAAATTTCGCTAGCTAGCGAAATTTCGCTAGCTTAGCGAAATTTATGTGAGTAGCGAAAATGCAAAATTTCGCTAGGAACAGTGCCTAGCGAAATTCCTGGTGTCTAATAAAATTGGTACTCGATAAGACAGAATACGCTAAGGTTGCGAAATTTTCAATCCCAATAAATTTTCGCAATCTTAGCGAAATTCCTGGATTTGGCCGATTCATCACTGGGTGATTAAGCTCGTCCCCCATCGCACGATTTCCATCACTTTACCTTCATTCTTTCTTTGATTTTTGGTCTGTTTGATGGCTGACAATTGAGTTCAATCTTCATGATTCATCATATGTCTCGATATTGAACTCCCAAAGCACGCAAACCCGCAAACAACCAAAATAACTCTAACCTAAGATAAGGATACTGAAAGAAGACTTGAACACTTCAATTGGCATAAATGACATGATTAAGGCGCAAAAGCACTCAAACCTATCTAATATGTGTTCAAAATAGCACTTTGGGTACTAATCACTCCCTGAACCGAAACGCTAGTCCCTTAGCAATGCAAAACTAAAAGGAGATATATGCAAAGTAGATTTTCAAAAATATTATGATTCAAAAGGTGTATGTACATATAAACATCATTCTTAAACTGGAAAATGGACACCAAGTTTGAAACCACATGAAATAGCCAAAACCATACAAGAACAAATTTTGAAATAATATTGATTCCATGATTCTCAACTTGAATTTCCACCTAAGTCTAATGGTTCTTTATATAACCGCATTAAGCCAATAAATTGCAAAATTTGTCCCTCCCCCCTAACCTAGCACCATCATGGCCTTAACCTCAATAACAACCTAGATAAGGATAGTTACGCACTTCTTTCTTTATTCAACTATATTGTAGGGTAATGCCAATCCGATTTCACTAAAGTCCGTAACGGGGTTCACCGATGACTCTAACCAATTAAGGTTTAGGTATCAAGCCAAAGGATCACTGACCACAAACTCTACAGCTTCACCCGGATTCGAATGACTTCAAAATCAAGCACCAACAAATCGCGACTTCACCATCCACCCATGTAACGAACACTGGGCGTGGCGCGTATAAGGAAGCAAATAACGGCGACTCCCAACCAATTAAGGCTTAGGGCATCGGTTTAAAGGCTTTCGCCATACACCCCCTGACCGTGCCTGGCTCAAGGCAAAACTCACGAATTTTATTTTTCTTTTTCTTCTTTTCTTTTTCTTTTTCTCTTTTTTTTTTTTTTTTTTTTTTTTTTTGGAAGACAACATTGGTCTTCAAATGCGGGCAACACAAACCTATCCTTGGTTGCCAACATACCTAAGGGCCTACATGCAAAGTGAAAGAAGTATACAAATCTCACCCTATTGGAACAACTGCAAAGGTGTGAATTAGCATAAGGGAGAAATGTTCGTTGAGTATCGGAACCGTAATCGACTAAAACTGCTTCTAAGCATGGAATTTGTTCTAACATAAAGGTGACAAACAGGTTTCAAATTTCCATTTAGTGGCACTAATTGTCCAATTGAAGCAATTCAATTGTTCAATTGAAGCACCAATTCCAACTAGCTACCCAATTGTTCAATTGAAAAGAAAACAATTATACATGGTAAAGGCACAAAACATGGTATGCAAAAATCAGATATGTATCGAATAGCTATTGATATAGCCAAAATGGCTGCTAATACATGAATACAAAGCTAAATATATAAAAGTATCATCGCTACTATGGCTAATACATAAAACCCTAATCAAAATTAGTAGGCAGTTGATAAAGCTGTAACTATACAAAAACATAAAAGAAACCTAACCACCTCACTGGGCCAGGGGCGCGTATATCGCCGCGATCTCAAGTCGTTTACCGGGCCGCCAAAGATATCCCAAGAGGTCATTGAACCGACTGAGCTTAGAAATGCCGAGGTTCGATGCTCTAACCGAACCTAAGACCAACCAACCACTATGCCATGTCAGATAGGGCAACAAGGCTAGAAAGCCTTTGATGTAGTGGCAAACTTATGTACAGAGGCCACTGTCTTCAAGTTCTCGCATGGCATGCAAAGTGATGGGTCGACTTACCTTGGGAGCGGTGTGTCACAGTTTGATTTTTCAGGCACATATACACCGACGTGGGTTATACTGGTTCGGCACGGGCGAGGTGCTTTGGGGCTGGGATCGTGGGTGCGTAGCGCATGCAACCGAATCCGCAGGGGCAAGGTAAATCGTTCTCTCGTGTTCTTCCACTACTTCCCCGCCAACAATGTGGGATCAGATCCTTCTTCTCCCATAAGGCACAACAACACCAATGTCCGAGGATTCAAAATTTTCTACCAGCTCTGCGGGTCAGCCAGACACGCCTCCACCTTGGTGTCACTCAGCACACTTCCTTCGATTATCTTCCTCTCGATGAACAAGCTTATCGGGTGAGAGCTTTGAGATGGATTCCTGCAGGATGTCCAATTTTTTATCAATTTCGCTTTGGAACCCATCCACCTGCTCAAGGAGCTCAACTATCTCAGCTTGATCGCCCGGATACTACTACCCTTGCCTTCTATGAAATTGTCCACTTGTTTGCTCAAATTCAGGATGGCTTGTTCAACAGGGGATAAGGGTGGTGGTTGTTGTCATTGAAGTTGAGGTAAAATGTGGAGAAGCAGGAGGTATATAAGTTGAGGGAACATTATAAACAGGTGCACTCATCCATTGGTCTCTATATTCCCTCATAGACCTATATGGGTTTGGATTTCTCTCCCAGGGTTGCTGATTTTGCCATGCAAGGTTTCTATAGTCCTTCATTGTCATATATGCCCTAGGGTTACTCTCCACTGAATACTCACTGTATTGCCTTCCCTCTTCCATTGGTCACAATTCAAACCCTGCAGTATAAATATGGCAACACCAAAAACAGTCCTGCCGTTAGGAATTTTTTTTTTTTTTTATAGTGAAATTAACTAAAAAAACTAACAAGGAAACAATAAAGGAAAAATTCACTTAACTCGTGGAGAGGATCACAAGTGTTCAACAAGTCATCATATGCACTTCAAGTACCATCCTCATGATCCATGCGCCATTTGATTCGCGCTACGCAGTCGAAATGAATCAACAATATTTATATACCTGTTCTCCATCGTAGTCAAGCTATCGCAGATAAGGGTCTGTGTATCGAACACGGGATGAGTTTTCATCCTAGGAATGATTTGCATAAGTGTAAAAAGGTGCGCTTTCTATTTGACTTTTTTGATTTTGTTTCAAAACGCAGATGAGTCGGAAAATCGATGAATCAGAAACCGGAAATGAAGTGTGAAAAGTTAACTTTGAAGATTTAGGTCACTAACTCGTAACTTAGGCAAACAAGTGTCCCTAGGGTTTTATCCTCTGCTATGACAAGCAACCTATAGTCCAAGCCACAACCTGATTCATGTTTAACTAAAACTCACCCTAAAATCAACTCCTATTTGAGTTAACACGATAACATGCATCTATCGCCTTTCACTTGAACCCTAATATTAAATATCATCTCGTAGGCTCAGAAGACCATCTGAATGAACCACAAGCAGTACTGAAAGGCATGTGGTACTGATCTCACATGGTAAGTATTGGCCAAATTAATAAATATTCAATGTATTCAACCATATTTTCGAGAAGATAGGGCCATAAACACGGCACTGTGAGCTTTAATACAAGAGGACAACCTGCATATGCCCCACCACCAAGCTCAGCTTCCTCTTCAAAGAAAGAGGCTTAGCCAAGCATCTCGAAAGGTCATCCTCAAGAGCAGCGTTTCTGGGCAACCAAGAAAATATAGAAAGATGAGAGTAAGAGAGAAAAGCAAACCCTAACTAAAGTAATGACAAAAATAAAAATCCTACCAAAATCGCCTCACTTCTTGCTTAGGGGTTACAAAATGGGAGGGCTTATAGGGCCACCCACGTATGAAAATACCACAAAGCTCTAACAATTTGGCTAATTTTAGGGACAAGAGAGTAATACACCAAAATTGAAGCCTATTGCATTAATTACAAAAGATGACAGCAAGCAAAGTGAATTTCGCGAGGCTCAGTGGCCGCTTAGGCGCCGGGGTTTTCGGGCTAGCCAGTTAAATCACTAAAGAGATAGCGAAATGAAAAATTTCGCTAGTAAAGGTGATTTGCATAGCTTAAATACCCTCGCTAATTTTAGCGAAATTTATGTGAGTATTAAAAATGCAAATTTCGCTTAGGAATGCGGTCTAGCGAAATTCTCGGTGTCTAGGCGAAAATTGGTAATTTTCATAAGATTGCTAAATTTTCGCTTGTGGTTATGAATTTTCGCGAATCCCAAATAAATTTCGCAATCTTAGCTAAATTCCCGGGATTTGGCCGATTCATCGTATCGCTTTCCCGTCTCTACCGCACGATTTCATCACTTTGCCTTCATCTTTCTTTGATTCGCCCGTTTGATGGCCGATAATTGAGTCTCACCTTCATGATTCATCAAGTATGTCTCGATATCGAACTCCCAAAGACGTGAAAAACCCGCAAAACAATCCAAAATAACTCTCTAACCTAAGATATGATACTTGTTGAAGACTTGAACACTTCACTGGCATAAATGACATGATTAGTGCGCAAAAGCACTCAAAACTCATCTAATATAGGGTCTAAAATAAAGACTTTTGTGCATTTAATCAAAGACAACATACAATGAGGATTCGCTGCCGCTGAGGCCACGAGTATTGAGACTCCATTCGCTGATTCATCGAATAGGGCAAATATATTTCTTCCCATAACGAAGACATACTTTCTTCACATCCTTCAGTTCCATTGGTGAAGAATATGGAATGATTATATCCTCATGTTCCACAAATGTCATTCCAAATTCCATATCAAATGCAACAAGCGATTTCAAACGAAGATGGTGAACTTCGAAGCTCCTATCCAATATATGCGCTTAAGCCGAATGGTCAGCATTTACGCACGTATTAATGCTTCGTTACAATCAATATTATCGGAACACCATGTCTCGTACGCATCGCTCTCACGCATTTAACCCTTCATCAAATAACGTAACGGAAATACACCTATTTTCATTTCGGGTTTTATAAGACTATTGTAATATAATTTCGATAAATAATAACGACATTGCCTTCAACAAACAGATGTTTTTTTATTTAGTCTACTTAAGGAAAAATTCAATTAAATTAGCAAAATAAAACGGTATGTATAAGGAAAAAAAAGAATAAAGTTAAATCTCACTTTTTTGTTTTTTCAAACTCATTATATTTATTTTAAAAATAAATACTTAAACCTATGTAAATTTAGAAAATAATTTTATTTATATTTAATTTTTATCTTGTGATTTTTATCACGCAAATCAAGTACAAGAAACTCATTTTCTTTAACATTTATATATTTTTCAGAACCAAAAACAATTGAAAAGTAATAAAAAAACAATGTATTAAAAACTGGATCGTATCGTCCAACCAGACAATCGATCGGGAATCAATTGATGAACCGTGTGTGAACTGCCCAATTTGATCGATTGGGGCTGAACCGAGCTGTATTAGGTGTTTTTTGATTTCAAGCCTATACTAAACCTTTCAAAAGCCTAAACCAGTCTAGACCAAAATTTAAATAGAAGGGCAGCCATGACACTCATGTGGTGTTATTGGCCCACAAGCACAAGAGCCAATGCTCGAGTCTGTGGTCACCTACATATTTGAAGCCTCAATGCTTAACTTTACTCTATATATATATATATATATATATATATATATATATATATATATATATATATCGATCCGATCAATTTGGTTTTTAAAACATTAAAAAAAAATTATTATCGAGAAAAATGATTTTCTTATATTTGATTGACTAATAAAATATAGATAAAATTACTTAAAAATTTATATATTTTTAATTTATTTAATATTTATATTGATATATTAAAATAAATAAAATTGATTTGAATCAACAAAAAATATTATGGGTCCAATTGACTCTATTTTTATTTATTCATTTATTTTTTATTTTACTTCATATTTATTCCTCTTTCTATTTTCTCCCAAAATTCTTAAGAACGTAGCTAAATTGAAAAGGTTATGTTTAATACATTTAATTTTTGTGGGTACATACAATAAATGCTAGATTGCTAATTTTCAAACTTCCATTTAATACTTGCCAACGATATATACGCTCAATTGGATTCAAAGCACCTTTTACTCCAGTATTAACTGTACCAAGCAACGGAGGAGTTAGAAATCAATGTGGGGAATTTTATGTTAAAGAAAATTTTCCAAATCTAATAGCTCTAAGCCTCATTTCAAGGATATACCACTGATGAGATTTCACGCGGAAAAATATGTATATGTACATTGATACAAAAAGTAATAAGACATTAGTGGTCAAGCCAAAGTCCTTATACAGGACATTTGACTCTAAAGCTACTAGGGATAGAAATAGAGATAAAATGTGAAAGTAAAAAAAATTGTTTATTCAAACTTATTTTTATTTGTTCGTTTCTATTATTATATAATGACTAAAAAATTAAAAATTATATCAAATTATGAAGAATTTTAATCATATTTAATTTTTTTATATTATTTATGGTAAAACCAAACAGAACACCATTTTTTTTACTATTTCTTTTTCTTTCCTAAAAACCTGAGTTCTAAACCAAAGATGTCCTGATCCTCTGGTAACTGATATGTAGGAGGTAAATAAATATCTGAATTCTTGGTAAAAGAAAATCTTCACTATCTCTTATACCATTAAATTTGTGGTCCCTTCCTCATCTTTCTATATATACCATACAAGATAGGGAGTATCGATCCTGTGCTTCGTCAAGAACAGAAAATGGACTACACAACTTTTTTGCTTTTGCTTTCCTTTGTATGGACATGCATTCATCTCCTCAAACTCAGTCTGATTCGCCCGAAACCTGGCACCGCCAGCCTCCCTCCCGGCCCCCGGCCATTGCCGATCATCGGCAACATCCTCCATCTCGGGGATAAACCCCACCAATCTCTCGCAAATCTCACTAACACTTACGGCCCTGTAATGTCTATCAAGCTTGGAAGTGTTTCAACCATAGTCATTTCCTCTCCAGAATCTGCAAAAGAAGTCTTAAACAGATACGATCGATCATTCTCCGGCCGAACTGTCCTGACGCCGCCAGAGCTCATAACCATCATGAATCTTCTGTGGCATGGCTTCAGCATCTTCTCAGTGGCGAAAGATCTGAAAATATTCTACGCAGTTGAGCCAGTGCAGCAACCGGATGATACCTAAACCTGCGGAGAAAAATCATGGCAACTTCGACCATGTTGGAGAATGTTGCGGTAGGGGTTGCGCCGTAGATATTGGCGGCGCAGCCTTTACAGCGAGCCTTAATTTTTTATCAAACACTATTTTCTCCGTTAATTTGGCTCATGGTCATGATTCTGATTTTTCACAAGAGTTTAAGGAAGTTGTGTGCGGCATGATGGAAGGAATTGGGAGGCCCAACCTTGCGAATTATTTCCCGACTCTTAGATTGATTGACCCACAAGGTATTCGGCGGAAAATGAATGTTTATGTTGATAAATTGTTTGATATTTTTAATGGTATAATCAGTGAAAGGCTGCAATATTCAAAAGCGTCATCGACAAGCAAGGATGTACTGGATGCCCTCCTCAATCTCACAAAGGAGAATGACTTTGAGTGGAGCTGCAATGACATAAAACATTTGCTCGGGTGGGTAAATACATCTACTCACTTTCTTTGTTAAATTTTATCCATTTGCTTCTAGTGGGTAAATATCGCCTCACTCACTTTGTTTGTTAAATTTTATAAATTACCCTTCAAATGACTACGTAATTGGAAATTATTGAACCCATGTCATCATATAGGTATACCACCCACGTCCATACAGCTGGGCTATGTCCTGCACTCCTGAAACAGATTCCCCAAAAATTCGTAGTACTAAACTTTGGGGTCCGGTCCAACAAAATTGTCATCCAACTCTAACAGCTCATGTAGAAAAACATTAGTAAGTAAATTATAAAATATGATTAACGAAATCTTAATTCTAACACTTCTTCATGATCAGGATATTCCTGTTGCTGGAACTGATACCACTTCAATCACAGTAGAGTGGGCAATGGCAGAGTTACTACGCCACCCGGAAACAATCGAAAAGCTCAAAGAGAGATTTAAAGTCATTGGGAAAGGTGGATAGTTCAAGAATCAGACATCTCAAAGCTTCCTTTATTTACAGTCCGGTAGTCAAAGAAACCTCTGGTTGCACCCAGCAGGCCCACTGCTAATTCCCCATAAAGTTTAAACCGATGTAGAAACCATGCGGGATCTACTGTTCCAAAGAACTCAAGTACTAGTTAATGAAGGGCCTATTGAGATTCAAGCACTTGGCTGGAACCCAGATGAATTCATGCCTGAGAGGTTTGTGAGTGGAGATTGATGTGAAAGGCCGAGACTGAGTTGATTCTTGGTGCTGGAAGAAGAATATGTCCAGGAATGACATTAGCTCATAGGATGGTGCATCTGATGTTGGCCTCTCTTCTTCATTCCCATGGTTGGAAGCTTGAAGATGGGGTGGGACCAGAAAATTTGGACATGAGTGAGAAGTTTGGGCTTACATTGAAGAAGACACAACCCCTATGGGCTATTCCCATCAAAGTCTATAATTTGGTGCTTTATGGTTCCATCGGGATAATTTTAATCTTAAATGTAGTTTTCTATAGTACTTCCCAATAAACTCTCTTCTAATCATTCAATTTCCTGCCAGCGAGTGCGATTATTTATTATTCTTACCAAATCCTCGACACCTTCTTCTATGAATTTATTTCTTCAAAAGCTTGTTATTCCACATGTATACGAGCTTTATTTTATTTTTTCACGATTATTGGTTTGTTGGCAAAGATTTTACTATATTGTCTTGGCAAGTAACATTTTATTTCATAGATGCGCGATTCTGACGAAAGAAACATATTTCGATCAAATAAAGCACAACAAATCAAATTACATTGGCTTAATATATACGCTGCAGTTCGTTTCACATGATTTAAAGAACTACACATATCAAATTTATTGCTTCGATTTATTAAGCGTTTTAACTCATCTACAATTTCATCCTATATGGTTTTTAAAAATTCAGATAATGATTTAAGGCCGACGTATTTCTATTTTGAATCAAAAATATTTTACATCCAAATAAATTTTTCATGGTGATAAGTATATAATTAGTCAATAATGCATATCTCATAACCAAAAATTGTTTTTTCATTTATGAACAATGAATATGATGTTCCCCATTGTACCTATCTCAAGAGTGCATAAACGTTCATCGTTCGACAAAGAAAAGATGCGGTCCTAGATTTGAGTATGGAGAGTTTACTACCACTCAAAAAGTTTCAAAGATAAAGACAATTTTGTAATTTACTTAATGGGATATTCTGATAAGTCCAATGAATGCTAGAATTTCTATAAAATAATCAAATTGTGCATTTTAAATGGTGAAAATTATGTTTGTGTGGCTAGTTCTAGCTCTTATTTAACAAAGAGTCTGAGATAAGACCACTTAATTCATAAGAAGGCTATAAAATCTGACACAAAATACCCTTTAACACTTTCCACAAGCAATCAAATCCCTTATCTGCAAGTAGCTACCTCACCGGGTTCTTCCTCTTCTCACCTCTTCTCATCCTCATATCACGGTTCTCCCTCTTTTCTACCTTACTATTTGATCCTTATATTTCATTAAATTCTCTTTGACGGTCAATGCTTCCCAAGCTTTCCAACTTCCATATTTTCAAGAAATGATCGAATTTTAATTAAATTCATTTTTTGAAGGAAGACATGGGTATGGAGGTTGCAATCTTTGTTCTTTGATTATATTCTTTACAATACTTGGTTTTTTGGTGTTAATTCCTTAGAAAACATGAAGGCAGAAAAGAGGCAGTGAAACCTTGTAATTATGCAAACTCAGAATGAAAAAATGATACTCTAGTATTCATATTTAGAATATTGAGAGATTTTTTCACGTGGGTGTCAAATTATTTTTCTTGTTAAAATTGGTTGTGAGATAAATATGAATAGCATTTATATATGTTATGAATTTTTTCATAAATTTTGGTGAAGTCCAGCTTTGATGAGGAATGGAAATCTTCTAATGGGTGAAATTTAATGTGAAAATGACATAAATTAATTTGAATGATTGTACTTTTTTTTTTGCATTCTAGAAGGCGGTCACTTTTCCCATCTTAATTTTTATCACAAAACAACATAAATATGCAAATTTTCGCCTTTGATAAAGAAAAATTGTTGTTTTTATAATGTACGAGGGCATTACACTAATTGTACAAGACCAATGTATTAACTGTACAAGTGGTGTACAAGATTGCGTTGCTCATTGAGCTTGAAGAGTTTTTCATTCAAAATCTTTTTCCTATATCGGATGATAATACCCCAACCTAGGACAATTTGTATACGTATTAGTGGATGTCATATTAAGCCAAAAATAATAAATTAACTCCACACATGTCTATGGCATAAACTTTCCAATATAAAAAATTCGAAAATAATGATGTCATTTTTTCCTTATTTGATTCACCAAACAATGAAAAATACATATAGTAGTCTAGTGGTTATGAAAAGACCTGGATTGTTATAGTGTATAAGGTCATTATACTAACTGCATAAGGTATATATACGAATCAAGGATGTACAAGGTTTCAGATTTCTCATAGTATTTGAATAGATTTTATCCTAGGTCGAGTGCTAATACATGAACCTAGACATTAATTAAATGCATTGGTGAATGTCACTTGAGCTTACGCATAATGAGTAACTTAGTACATTGTTATGGCATAAAGTTCCCAATCTAAAAAAATGGAAATTTTAGTTGATGTCATTTATTTTTTCTTATTTGCTCACTAAAAAATGGAAACATTACATATTACTCTAGTGGTTATGAAAAAGAGGGGTTCGTTATAATGCAAGGTCATTATACTAATCTGTACAAGGTCATTATACAGACCAATGTACTAATTGTACAAGAGGTGTACAAACTTACATTTTTCATTGTATTTAAATAGTTTTTTATTCGAAATCTCTTTCCTATATCGTATGATAATACACCAACTTAGGACAATCTTTATACGTATTTGTGGTGTAAAACCCGGGAAAAATGCATTTTTTATGAGAAATGGCAAAACGGTAAATTGCTACCGGGCACAAGTTGAAAGCGTGAAATTTCAGATATTGATGATTAAACTGACTTCACCGTTGGAATCATTCTTGCAAAATCTAGTTACCCAAGTGAATTTCGTCAGATTCCGAGATAATGTAATTTTCACGTTTTCGCGTGGATTGTCCGGTGACTCCAAAAACCGAGATTTTTGAAGAAAATTCCTTGCCGGTGATAATTTAAAAAATTCATAAAAGATAATTTTAACTTGAACCAGGACGAAATAAATTGTTTCGAAAAAACGAATCTAACAAGAGACACGTATATGGCGAGCCATGCGTTAAGTATAGGCGGACAAAGATATTTTGCACAAAATATCTTCCATTTGGTGTTGAGAAAACATTGAGAGAGAGAAAGATGAGAAAGGCCAAGTGTTTTCTTCTACATTCACGTATTTCATCAATGGAAGTCGTCAGAGCCTGTGAGTTAAAGCTTGCCTCGATAAGGCATTTATAGCACTAAAGGAGAGATTTCAATCGAAGATCCAAAAGAGGGTATTTGGGGAAATCAAAGTTTTTGTATTAGAGCCGGTTTCGAGACCTCCTAAGACTTACCACGCTTCAAGATAGGATTCTTCCTAATTTGGTTTTTATTCCTACCTCGCTGATTTTTGGGATTGATTGTGGATGGTTTTATGTCGTATTTATGACATAAGCCAGGCCGTGTTTGTGGCCTTGATTTGGAGGATATTGTGGCAGATGGAAAAGGTATGTTTCAGGGATGGTTTCGAGTCAACACGGCGTGTATTGAAGTTACCAAGAACCTCTCTGGAACGCTATTGTGTGGAAGCCATGCTATTGTGTGGCTGGGCTCGAATTGTAGCTTTTGGGTACGCAATTGTTGGCTTTCCACGCACTATGTGAGCCCCTATACACCTTTCAAACCTCCAACTTTATATGGCTATATCTTTCGCCCAAACTCCGATTCACACGCTCTTAGACTCTATGGAAAGCTCTTTCGAGTGTAGAATATGACCATAGCGCCGTTGAATAGAATTCGGGGGCTCATATTTACCGAAATTTTGATTTTTTCACCATATTTAATTGCTCGGGTCGGGTTGATGTGATGAAAGGTGGATATGTGTGGTCTAATGTATTGACATTGGTGTATGTTTAGTTGATAATTATATACATATTGATATAATTATCCATAATATATGGTGAAATGATTGGTTATAGTGTCCAGGTGCAATCGCCATTACATGGCTTGGATTGTGTCATTGCTTGAACATCAGAATGACATGTTGTAAAGATGTTGATATATACGTGCATAATATATTAACATGAATGAAATGTAGTATGGAAGTCATATGTAGGTGTTGTGATTCATCCATGACAATCTGAGAGTGGTGGATTATGTAGTCCATGTAGCATTCATTATACATGTGGCATGATACAACATGCAATGGTGCATTACATTGCATATGCACGGGAGACACCGCATGACATGGGTGTGAGTGTATGATAGAGATCGACACTATGTTTAGTGTTCGATGGTGGGCTTGGTAAAATGGGACAATGTCCAAAATGAGTGTCACGGTTGCATAAAAGAAAAGAATGAAAAATAATGTAAGGCCAGTATAACAAGAAGGATATATACCCGATCAAGCAAAAACCCAGATTCTTGGTTAGACATATGTATCCAACAATGAAAGTTCACGAAGTGTCTAAGGCGGTTAAGCCCGCAAAGAGACCTCGGAAATTCGCACCATAAACACACGACTCTGGGTAAAACGCGAATATCGTATTTGTCCGCGATTTGATTTATAAAACAAAAAGCTTTGTTTTCAAAAAAAATGGTCAGTTGATGGAATATAATGACGGTTTTCACACTTGCATGTGCATGAGGGAGTTGGTGAGGACTCGGACATGGGACAGGTGAGTCACATTCTCATCCATGGCACGTAGACATTTGAGTAGGAATGTGTATGTTTTTACTTGAATGTATGAAATGGCATTGCATGTGCACTTAGCGGGAGAGCCCTTGTGGTGTTCATTCTCTAACAGTATCACACCCCGCCTTGGGACCCTTCAAAGTGTGATCTACAATGATGGACGGCGCCTGATGAGGTCGTGATTTTCAAGAAGGCCGTAGATGTGCCTTGATAATTCTTTTTGTAAAGTGCTAGGACAAGCTAGTTATAGCATGCATTTTGTATAAAAGAATTGTAATTAAAGTCTTTTTGGACTCATTACAATGTAGTCGGGCATGTAATAATGGTAAGAGTGGTCGTGGATCGACCCCTTACGAACTCGTATTATAGTATTATTAATACATTTTCAGCTTAAATATGAATGAATGGGTCTTGGTGAAGGGACAGATCGAGGTGGTGCCGAGAACTTGGTATCTACGAGTATGTGGTACTGGTCTGGTACCAAGACTTAGGTGCAGAACACCATATAGAATTCAAGGGTTGATTCGCTAATCAATGGACCCCTGGTTTTGTGTGTCACAATGGTATCGTGAGTTTAGGTATACGAGTACCTAGGGCTTGTGGGCATGGGTTTTAATTATCGTGATACATTGTGTGTTCATGTTCGTGTTACATGAATCACGTTTTGTGTTATGTGAATTATATACATAGTAATTTGTATCTAGGAAAAACAGAACACTAGGGTTAGAAACAAAAACCTGCAGCTTTCAGAAAATAATGAACGGGATAGTTCGAGATGTTGATGTCTATTAGTGGTTGGCTTATGCATTACTAGTTAGACTAGAAAAGGAATCTTAACTTGTTATTTGACGTGTGTTGATGGCAAGTCGAGGAAGAGAGAACGTAGAGGTGGTGGACAGGGTAACAACCGAATGCCACCGGCCTTCTATCAGCAAGCCTCCATGGAGGCTATTGGTACTGCCACTGCTACTATTGCACAGGCGAGTGTTGGAGCTACCACTATTGCACAAGCTATTACAACAGTGGGCCAGGGAGGGTCAAGTAACCTCCAGAGGTTTATAGCACATCATCCTCCAACATTCATTAGAAGAGGGGATCCGAGGGTGGCTAACCATTGGTTCCGACAAATCGAGAAGATATTGGAGGCTATAAAGATCACCATTGATGCCTCTCGAATAAAGCTGGGCGCATTCTAGCTAGAGAGTGAATCCCAAGTATGGTGGGATTGGGCGAAGCCTCAAGGAACTTGGAGGTACGGTACGGGAAGAGTTTTGGTGAGCTCTTCTACGTGGGCAAAGATTCGCCCACTTACATGCAAAAAGCTCGAGAGTTCCTAGAGTTGAAACAATGAACGATGACAATGCTTGAATACGTGACTAAGTTCACCGAAGTTAGCTTTGAGCCATCGATGATTATGTGGCCACGGATATGGCCAAAGTGAGAAAGTTCGAGGATGGGTTGAAATTATCCATCCGGGGTAAAATTGTGGGACTCTTCTTAGAAGATTTGGACTCGATGGTCAAGACAGTTATGACCATTGAGAGAGCGGATGACGACGAGCATCCGGATGCGGTATGAGGATGGTGAGGAAGGAGAGTCAACTCTCTTCTTCTAGCTCAGGAAAGAAGTAGAGGACTTCTACTCCGCGAGGGTTTCATGGACAGGGCCGCAACTATTAAGGCCAAGGCCAAGATAAGTCATCCCAAGATGGGAGACACATCAGAGCTACTAGCCAGTTAGGGTAGAGGACATGCTACGGACATGCATCCTTGATCTCAAGGGTTACTAGGAAGAGCATTTACCCTTGGTGGAATTAGCCTACAACAATAGTTATCAGGCGAGTATGCAGATGGCATCGTATGAGGCATTATATGGGAGGCTATGTAGATCTTCAGTTTGTTGGACGGAGGTGGGAGAGAAACCCACTAGGAGTCCTGGATGGCAAAGACACTTCGAAGGTGGATTTGATACGGAAGCGTCTTCTCATGGCTTAGAGCCGGTAGAAGAGTTACGCTAACAAACGGCGATGACCTCTAGAGCTGAGGCGGGGCGATCATGTCTTCAAGGTGATGCCTGCAAGAGGAGCGATCGTGTTCGCAAAAGGGGAAAGCCGTCTAGGTATATCCGGCCTTTTGAGGTACTCGAGAGGGTTAATACAGTTGCTTATCGGTTGGCACTACCACCGAATTTAACATTTGTTCACGTGGTATTTCGTGTCTCTATTCTCCTCCGTATACACTCCAAATCCGACCATGAAGGGATCGGGGTAAGCCATATGTTACGCAGATGGACCTTCGAGGAGTGGACTAGTAAGTATCATGGATAGCTAAGATCAGTTTTGTGAAGAAAGACCGTGCGGAGGCTAGTAGCGTGTCAGGCAAAGATCGAGAGTGGAGGAGTAACATGGAAACGCGAAGACATTATGCGTGCCGATTATCATTTCCTATTTGAGGATGAAAGTATGCTTTTAGTCATTTGATATTAAATGACGATTGCATATGCTTGTGAAACCCGGGGACGGTATGCATATGATTTTAGTCATTTGAATTTCGAGACGAAATTCTTTTTAAGGGGGAGAATAAAACTTAAAAAAATGTAATTTTTCGAGAAAGGGAAACTGTGAATTCATCAAGTATAGGTTGAAAGTTTGAAATTTTCTAGATCTCTGATGATGAAACGGACTTCACCGCTGGATTCGCCCACAAAATCTAGTTACCCATGTGAATTTCACCGACCCCATATACCGAATTTTCACGTTTCTTCGACCCCAAAAAGAGATTTTTAAAGAAAATCTGGAAGTTGGGTACAATTTAAAGAAAGTTCATATAAAGATAATTTGAACTAATCAGATCAAAATAAATTGTTTCGAAAAACCGGATCAAAACAAAAGGAGACACGTGGCACGATGTGAGTCTTGTATTGAAGTATAAAGGGACAAAGATATTTTGGAACAAAATATCTCCCATTTGTGTCGAGAAAACGTCAGAGAGAGCAGAGAGAGATGCGGAGAGAAGCCAGGTTTTCTTCAGGATTCACTGGTTTCGCCTGGCCGGTCGTCGAGCCTGCAGTTAAAGTTTTTTGTCTCAATAAGGGCTACCCGTAGGCACCAAAAAGGAGAGATTTCGCCGAAGATCCAAAAGATGAGATTTTGGGGAAATCAAAGTTTTCGGGTTTAGGAGGTGTTCTCAAGACCTCCTTACCTCATCTCTTGCAGTATTTCACGCTCTAAGAGGTAGAGATTCTACTTTGGTTTTGATTCCTAACTTTAAGGATTTTGGAATTGATTGTGATGGTTTTATGCCTGTTTATGGCATGTTTTGTGTCTTGTTTGTGGCATGTTTTATGGCCTAAATTGAGAGGATATTTTGGCAGGTGGAAAAGGGTTTTTTTCGGGATGGTTTCGGGTCAAAGCAGCATGTACTGAAGCTACCAAGAGCTCTCTGGCACGCTATTGCGTGGCTGGGCTCGAAATTGCAGCCTCAGGTACATAATTGCATGGGTTTCCACACAATTTTGTAGCCCTTGTACACTTTCAAACCTCCAACATTAAATGGTCATATCTTTCTCGTCCGAACTCCAATTCATACGTTCTTAGACTCTATGGAAAGCTCTTTGAGTCTAAAATTTGACCATATGACAATGAAAGGAATTTAGTGCTCACATTTTTACTGAAAATTTGATTGTTGCACCAAGTGTACTACCGGGTTGGGTTGATGACGAAAGTGTGGATGTGTGGTCTTAAAAGTATCGATATCGTGTATGTTTAGCTGAGAATTATATGCATATTGATATACTATCCATATATGGTGAAATGTATGGGGTTATAGTGTCCATATGTGCATTGTGTGTGTCATTGCTTGAACATCTAATGGCATGTTGTGTGTTGATGTTGATATATACATGCATATTATATCACATGAATGAAATAGAAGTCAAGGCGTGATTTGATCTATCCATGAACCCGTGAGTGGTGTCGATTATGTTGTCCATGTACCATTCATTATACAGTGGTATGATACATGCAATGGTGTACCGCATTTGTGATATGCACTGAGACATCGTGATGACATCGTGAGTGTACGATAGAGATCAACACCGGTTTGGCGCTCAAGGAAAATGTTGTGAGTACATGGTCGATCGACACTGTGTTTTGTGTTTGATGGTATGTCATGAGTACATGGTCGATCGACACTGTGTTTGGTGTTCAATGGTGGGCTCGATAAAATGGGGCAACTTCCAAAATGAGCCTCACGATTGCATAAAAGAAAAAGGAAATGAAAAATACGTGTGTTGGCTATAGCAAGAAGAGATAGATACCCCCTCTGGTGAAAACCTGGTATTCTTGGTTAGACATATGTATCCAGCGATGAAAGTTCGCGAAAGTGTCGAAGCGTGGAGAAGCCCGCAAAGGGAGATCCCAAATTCACCCACAAAAAAAAAAAAAAAAACACGAGACTTGGTAAAACAAGTGAATATCAGAGTTTGTCCAATGGATTTTGATTTATAAAACAAAAGCTTTTGTTTTGAAAAAAATAGTCATTGATGGAACATAATGATGGTTTTCACACTTGGCATATGCATGTGAGGAGTCGATGAGGACTCGGGATATGTGGGACAGTGGTGAGTCACATTCATGAACGCATGGCATGTAGACATTTGAGGTAAACAGTATGTTTACTTGAATGTGTGGAATTGAGCATTGCATGTGCACTTGCTGAGTACTCTCAGGAATTATTCTTCATCGGGCATTGCTCACTCCTGTCATGAGACTCCCCAAAAAGTGTGGTCTACATCAATGGACGATGCTCAGACGAGGACGTGATTTCGAAGAAGGCTGACATGTGGCCTTGATAAATCTTTCTGTAAAAAGTGCTTAAGACAAGCTAGTTATAGCATGTATTTTTGTATAAAAGAATTTTACTAAATCTTTTCGACTATTGCTAATATAGTCGAAAGATGTACAATGGTAAGAGGGTCGTGATCGGGACTCTACAGATCGTATTTAAGTGTATTCTTATCATATTTTGAGGTTAAATATGAAATGAATGGGTCCCTTGGTGATAAGGAATGAATGGGTCCCAAAGTTGAAAGGACCCTGTCCATGAGCACGCGGGTAATCGCCTCTAGCACAGTGACTTAGGAAGGCAATGACCTAAGGTAGAAATTACTTGTTGACTCGCTAGTCAACTAGACCCTGGTTTGGGGTGTCAATGTTTTAGTGGATGTCATATTAAGCAAAAAAATAATGAATAACCTTGTGACGCCCTAATTTCCAGGGGTTTTTTTTTTCCTGGGTCCCACTGGTTTAGAAACATATTTGTAAAACTCATGTGAACAATGTCCATGAATAGTGCTAAAGAATAGTAGCTCAAACAGTGCACAACATAGTGTAGTGTGCAATTAGACAACACTGTCGCTACCAGAAGAAGGCTACACTATCAGGCGCATGGTCATGCGGCAGGCAAGGTGCACGGCTGCTCTGTCGCACCCACCCCAAGCCAAGCCGCCTTCCAAAGGCCCTCGCGTGATGCGCAGCTCCGCCTTGTAGGCCGCGACGTAAAAACACTCGCAACACCACCCTTAGAGGATCGTGTTATGACATAAAAGTCTCATCTACAAATGTCCCACCCCGGGAAAACTCTATCGCAAACTGTATGTTCTATCGCCAGCACACGCCAGACCGTTGCATGGGAGATCCCGGCCACGACACATGCCTATCGCGAGCGCTAGGTTAGGTCGTAGTGTTGGCTCGAGAACCAGTCGCGATATGAAAACCACGCCGCGACTAATGTAGCGCAGCATTCTTGTCACTACCAGAAATCCTCTATCTTGATCCAAAACCAACAAAGATCCCGCCGCATTTCCTATGTTCACGACTAGGGAAATTCCTCGTCGCAACTCCAGAGATGCAAGAGCCAATCTCTTCGGGCTTTCCGCACCTCCAAACATCCCAAGCATTTTACTCAACATCCAACAAGCTTTTACAAAGGCAATCAAGAATCCCGGAAAAACTTGCAAACCCGTATTAGTCATACTAAAATGAGTTTTAATTACAAACTCCGACTCATTACATATACAACCTGGTTTCACCCATAATTTTGCAAAAACACAAGTAAATCCAATTCTGGCTTTCTTCCCAACTAAACCTTAAACGTGCCCACATTCGGGTGTACCTCCAATACTTGAAAATATTTTCCCACGACGGGGTGAGCAATGCTCAGTAGAGAAATACTCCTATAAGGGTTACTCCCCACCTAAGTGCACATGCAATGTCTTGTATGAAAACTGTTTCAAAACAAAAGAGTTTTTTTTATAAATCATTCCATTGGACAACCCTCCGAGAAGTTCACTGGACAACCCTCCGATATCAAAACATAGTGGACAACCCTCCGATATCAAAACATATCGATGTATCTGATATCAAAACATATCAATAACCTCCGAGACAAAACATATTGGATAACCCTCCCAATATCAAAACATATTTGACAACCCTCCGATATCAAAACATATTGAAAAACCCTCCGATATCAAAACATATTGGACAACCCTCCGATATAATCCATTCAAAACCCATGTCAATATATTAAGCACGCGTATATCAACATCATTTTCGCACAACCTGCATGTTATTCAATTAAGAAATCAACATACAAACTGGACTTTTAGTCTCCAACCCAGAAAAAATAGCATACACAATCAGCATGTCAATCAATATTCAACAATGAAACACAACTAGGATCATCATACTCAGATCCCACAAAGTAGCAAGTGAAATTGGTTCTAGAACTATAGTTCGAAAACTAAGATGCACCTAAAATTGATCCCACCATCAACAAATATACCAAACCATTTCTAACCAACCTTACGCTAGAGTTTCACCCTCTATGGCTATTGGAATGGTTTTAAACAAGGACCTTACATTTGGGTGCTTTTTTTTCCCATCGGCAACTAGGTTCCTTTTTCCTTTTCTTTCTTTCTTTCTTTTCTTTTTCGTTTCGATTTCCTTTCTCTCCTCGCCTTATCTCTTTTTTTAACTTCCACGCACCTTCTCCCTCACCACTCTTCTATTTTTGGCTTTTTCCTCTCCTTCTTTTATCTCCCATTTTCTTTATTATTTGTTTTTTTTTTTTTTTGTTTGATCTCGTGGGGGTAAGTCAAACCAACCAACCACTCCCCCCCACCCGCCTCCTAACAAGAAACCCACTGAAGGGCCGCCTTCATGCAACCCGCCTACATGGAAGGCCAGGGTGCCCTATCACCTTAGTGCCACAGGACACTCATCCTGCCACATATTTTTCAAAACATAAATTTTCGATAATCTCCGAATCTTAACGAAATTGGCCGGGTGCTAGATTTGTAAGACGATTCTAATCTGAAATTCAAGCCATCATTCGAGGATCTAGAAAATCCCAGCTTTTCTCCTCCGGACTATTTCTTAAATTACCGTTGGCCTCTTTTTTTATAGGTTTTACATTCTCCCATTTCAAAGAATTTCATCCCGAAATTCACACACACACACATACACACACAGATATATATCACCACATGCATATGCAATAGTCATTTAACATTTAATGACTAAACCACGTACCTCCGTCCTTAGAGAGGAAGGATATCTGGTACGCATCGTGTCCTCATGTGTATATATATATATATATATATATATATATATATATATATATATATATATATATCACCACATGCATATGCAATAGTCATTTAACATTTAATGACTAAACCACGTACCTCCGTCCTTAGAGAGGAAGGATATCTGGTACGCATCGTGTCCTCATGTTCCCATGTTGCCTCCTTAACTCCTAGGTGCTTCTACAACACCTTCACTAGCCTCATAGTCTTGTGTCGCAAAACTTGATTTTGGTTATCCATGATACGCACAGGTCCCTCCTCGAAGGTCCCATCTACATTAACAACAAGCTCTCCCCAATCCACAACATGAGTTGGATCTGGAGTATACTTTCGGAGCATGGAGACATGGAATACTTCATGGACATTTGCTAAACTCAGAGGCAATGCTAACCGATACGCAACCACACCCACCCTGTCGAGTACCTCGAAGGGCCCAATAAACATCGACGATAGCTTTCCCGCTTGTCAAACCTTAATACTCCCCTTTTATGCATTACCTTCAAGAAGACGTGATCACCCACCTCAAACTCTGGGGAATGACGCTGCTTATCTGCTGCAGTTTTTCACCCGCCCGAGCCGTGAGAAGACGCTTCCGTATCAAACCTACCTTCTTAGAGGTGTCTCTAATCAAATCTAGACCAGTGATGGAACTCTCTCCCACCTCTGTCCAAAAAATTGGGGGATTGACATGGCCTCCAATATAAAGCCTCATAGGGTGCCATCTGTATACTCGCCTGATAACTGTTGTTGTAGGCGACCCACCGCGGGTGCGCTCCTCCCAGCCTACTCCCAAGATCCGTGACACATGCTCGTAGCATGTCCTCTAAAACCTATATGGTCATCTCCGACTGACCATTTGTTTATGGATGAAAAGCGGTGCTCATCATCAACTGTGTCCCCATGGCCTTCTAGAAACTCTTCCAAAAGTGTGTACTGTAAACCTGGGATCCCTGTCCGATACTATGGACACTGGTACTCCATGTAGCCGGACAATGTCTCGAATATATAACTGGTAGAATTCCTCTAATGTGAAGGTCATCCACACTGGTAGAAAATGTGTCAACTTAGTGAGCTTGTCCACTATCACCCACACCGCATCATGTCTTCATGGTGTCTGTGGCAAGTGGGTCACAAAGTCCATCATGACATGCTCCCACTTCCACTCGGCTACTTCAAATGGCTGGAGTAAACTTGATGGCCTCTGATGCTCAGCTTTTACCTGCTAACATGTGAGACATCCGTGCCTAGCTGTATCCTGTCATTGATGGATATCAACTCTGCGTCCTGTCCCTAGGACTCAATCACTTTGCTCAGTAGGGAAGGCGAAGTCACCAAACTCCCTAGCGCTCCCTGAGCCTGATCATTGTACTGTAGTTTAAACTGTCCCACGGTCTCGAGCATCTGCCACTCCCGGGAAGCTACACTAGCCAGTACTCCCCGTGACTTCTGACTGACCTCATTAGCCACTACATTTGCCTTACCAAGATGGTAATGCAAAGTAAAGTCATAATTCTCCGTGATATTCTCCATCCATTCACATGCCTCACGCTGGAGGTCCCACAGGTGAAAATATACTCAGACCTTATGGTTTGAAAATACTTCAAACTCGCTTCACCATATTAGTGGCTCAATCCTTAAGGCAAGGACAATGGCCTCTAACTCCATATCATGTGTAGGGTAATTCTACTCATGATTCTTTAACTACCGAGAACCATAAGCTACCACCCTCCCATATTGCATTAAAACACATCCTAGTTCGTCCTTAAAGGCATCACAGTACACCGTGTACCTCTGTCCCTGCTTTGGGACTATCAGAATAGGAGCTAAAGTAAGCCTCTTTTTCAATTCCTGGAATGCCTTCTCACACAGCGTCATTCCACTCAAACTTGACCCTTTCTGGGTCAATCTTGTCATGTGATGCTACTAAATTCAGAGAAATCCTCAATGGAACCTCCTATAAGATTCGTCAATCCCAAGAAAACCATGTATCTCGAAGACTGACTTTGGCCTCTCCCAACTTATAACAGCCTCAACTTTTTCAGGGTCTACTAACGCACCTGAAGTTGATACTACGTGTTCCAAAAATTTCACCTCAGTAAGCCAAAATTCACATTTACTGAATTTGGCGTACAATTGATGGTCCCTGAGCGCCTAGAGAACAATCCTCAAATGATCATCATGCTCCTCCTTAGACTGGGAGTAGATCAAGATGTCGTCAACAAAGACTACAACAAACTGATCCAAGTAGGGCTAGAATCCCCTATGCGTGAGATCCATGAATGTCGTAGGAGAATTCGTCAATCTAAAGGGCATCACTGTGAACTCAAAATGCCCATTCCGCGTCCTAAATGCTATTTTAGGGATATCATCCTCCCTAACTCTCAACTGATGATAACCAGTATAAATCTATCTTGGAGTAGACTCATGCCCCTTTCAACTGATCAAACAAGTCATCAATCCTTGATAATGGATACCGATTCTTGATCGTTACCTTGTTCAACTGTCGTTAGTCAATAAACAGTCGAAGGGTCTTATCCTTCTTCTTTGCAATGTAACTGAGCACCTAATGGTGGAAGGGCTGTCTATCAAAACCCTCGGTCTAACAAGTCCTAC
Organism: Tetrastigma voinierianum; assembly: GCA_016808115.1. Lineage (NCBI taxonomy): Eukaryota > Viridiplantae > Streptophyta > Magnoliopsida > Vitales > Vitaceae > Tetrastigma > Tetrastigma voinierianum. Next base: position 156,751 of record JAEQBH010003072.1, read on the forward strand.
AGTTGGACCTTGAGTTCCTGCAATTTAACCGGTGTCATCCTATGAGGAGTCATAGAAATGGGCGACATACCAGGGTGTAACTCAATAATAAAGTCTACATCTCTGTGCGGAGGTAATCCGGATGGCTAATCCATAAAAACATCCTCATACTTGCAAACTACCCGAGGTAGACCCAAAGCTTGTCTCCCCTCATCCTCTAGGGTAAGGTGTGTTGGGTAGGAAACAACCTTAACTAGAAACCTAAATAAGCCAACTGATATTGTTCTCTAATTGTGACGTGGTTGTGGGTTGCGATAGAGGAAAACCCGAATTGAAGTCGAAGATATTCCATGATAGAATCAAGTGTGACAAACTTTTGGTTCGTTTCTCTATTCTTCTCTTCTTATTTCAAGTATCAAATTGTTTACTAATTATTGAAATGATTTTCAATAAACGCATATTGGATTTATTTTAAGTGATTTGAGAAAATGTATTGTGAAATGATTGCCATGAAAAAAATTGCACGAGTATTGAAATGTGCTATTTGAGTATAAATGTATATACCCTATTGTAAATTTCTATGACTAGGTTTTAATGCCCTTAATAGAATGTTATCCTTCATATTTAAGTTAAGGATAGATTGGTATTCCAATAAGGGTCAAACTAGTAGTACTGTGAACGAACGTAATGTAGTGTCACTCCGATTTGTAGCTCAACTAGACAAAGATTTGTGAGTGTGTTCACAAATTATTTTAATAACCCACAAGAGCCCAAATGAGACCATACCTGTGGTTATAAAAAGCTTTTATACCGGTCCCGTTGCACTCAACAGACTACCATGCTAGCAGGGATTCCGTTATCCCACGTGATCGAAAAACATTGGCTAAATTCGTTTAAGGGAAAAATGATAAGAATATTTGTGAAATGCATGATTTGAGTTTTGAATGAGTTATTGCATATGAAAGTGCATACTTGGAATGATCAATAAATTGTAAATGAATGTATATGAAATGAATATATATACGTATTGTATTGCATTGATCATTCAATAAGGTTTAAAAGCATTGCTTTAGAAAAGTCGCATGATTTGTGTTAAAATAAAACGAAGAGAGCTGTATAGAACCACTAAGCATGAAAATGCTTAGCGCGATGTTTTTATCATCGTGTAGGTACCGAGTGAACAGGTACAAAGACATAGACCGCAGTGAATCAGAGTCATCGTCAAAGTCACACGGAGGATAAGTAAAGCTTCGTCACATGCATACATGAAATTATTTGACTCATTTTGTACAAACACTACTATGAAAATTGAACTTATAATTATGTTTTGTAAATATTTGATAGTTGGAAAACCCAAGCACACGCCGCATTTGTATAAAGGTGGGAATGGACCAAATGGGCATGAAATGCCACATTGAATGAAAAAGAGTTTTGTGATCAATGATGGGCCCCCTTTATGTTAAAGTGGTATTTACGTATATATATTTTCATTGAGTAATTGAATTGTGTTTGGAAAAGTAATTGTATTTGAATAATTCGAAATGATTCAAAAAAAAAAGTGAAGACCGCGTCCCCGGGTCTGGGTTCAACCTCAGAGTTGAGTCGGGTACGGCGGCACAGGCCTTCACAATAATGCAACCAAACTTGTTAGGAGGATTAAGACCTTATAAAGAATGATTTACAATTAGTTGAACTCATGGAATATGTTAGAAAGATTATATGATCAACTTGTTTAATTAGATAATGAGATCTTGATTTGGAATGGACTTAACGTTTTGTTTTAAATGGAGACCTAAAGACTAAAGAAGCGAATTTTCGAGGAAGTTTATTGCTTAAGGCTTATGATCCACCCTAAAAGGTTTAATAGTATAAAGATTTGGAAGCACTTTGGAGGTAAAATATAAAGTAGGATATTACATGATCTGTGGCTTTGGGTTTAGTATGCTTGTATATGGAAGTTTACATCAAATAGTCAATGGTATTTTGCAATTAATTAGAATTTCTAAATGAGTGTGGAAACTTATTACTATAGATTCTCATGATAAGGTTACCAAGAACCTTTGTTGATGATAATGTTTCATGGCAATGCTTTGTTTATGGATAAAGTCTAATAATTTTCTATCAGCCTAGCTTCTCGGTATTAAGGAGATTTTGAGAATGAGATGTTTGATTTTATGGTATGTAATAAGAATTCTTATTTTACTTCTATAATTTGACTTCACCTAAAAAAAAAAATCTAAGTACTAAGTCGAAGCCTTTGATAGTAGCTTTGCTACTTAGGCTAAATGACTAATTTGGGAAAGTAATCACAAGTGGAAATATTTGTTGAGAGATATTGTTTTGAATCCTGAAAGTAATTAGAATGAGTTCTACTTTGGTTAAATTTTTCTTGTAAAATAGCTGCTAAGGTAGTAAATGATGATACTTTCATGTAGGTTTATGATAGAAGTTTACGATCCCCATGTGTTACACCATGTCGAGAAAAAAAAATTAACACGAACTTGTGCAATTGGATCACGGAAGGATAACCCTAAATGAAGATAATTAAAGAAAATCAAGGTACATGATAAGAGTTATACGATAATCTCAAGCAATATTTGGTATTTGAATTTAGTGATTATGTTATTTGAAAGTTTGCTTATCGAGTTACAATGAGATTTGGAGAAAAACTAAATTTTGGTTTATAAGACCATTTGAAATATTTGAAAAGTATATGTTCGGTGATTGTCATTTTAGTTTGAAGTCCATGTGACGCCCAAAACCCGTGGGTCTCGCTGACAATCATTAACCTACAAGTCTATGGAAATCGGGTATCCCCGATATCGGCAGACTCACATGTCCTCATACCGAGACTCATCCCTGCATATTTAATTCATAAATACACAAAATAACTTCATACAGTTCGTATACAAAACTTGAGAGTTATAGCACCTCACTCACACATGTCTCGTATATCGAGACTCATCCCTGCATATTTAATTCATAAATACACAAAATAACTTCATACAGTTCATATACAAAACTTGAGAGTTATAGCACCTCACTCACACATATGGTACAAATATGTGCATTAGAACCAAATGTTGTTCCAATATACAAAACATGATATGTATTACGAGTAACAGTTCTCATACATATACAAAAATACATCAAGGCCATAACCCGACCCCCTTCTCAACCGTCAGCCTCTAGGGAGCGTCGTCTGCCTGCACGTGAACTGTACTTGAAAGGGGGGTCCCACAATGGGGTGAGCTACGCCGCAGAAACAAAACGCACTTTCAGTGGCTAGCTCCCACCTAGATGCATGCAAATGATCATTTCACTACACAAACAACAAAATCCATGCAAATATGTCGGCCCTATCATGGAAAAACTACATGCATGTATGAGACGACACTTACGCTTCTACGCATTCCGTCAACCTTCTACCCACCACCCAATGCGGCGCCAATAGGGAATCAATATCGAGTCGGGCCACAACCCAGAAGGTTCATGCATATTATTAATCTACTTCGTCTTTTTAGGCAAATGTAACTTTTCGGGGTCTCACCGTGGGTCTCTTACACCCTCCGACATTTTTCGGGCTTTCACCGATGGATACGCTGTCTAACTAGGTTTTCAGGATTTTCACCTGAGGGGGTGTCTATCCCCTACTTGCTATGATCGATACTATTCATTTTCCATTTTCATTTAACACTGTGTGACTCAATTGGACTTTGTCCCATTCTCGAGCCCACACAATTCAACACCAAACGCAATGCTAAATCAGTACTATGTACACACACCCATGTAATGCGGTGATTTGTCGTACACCAATGCAATGCAATTGTGCCTTTGCACCAAAACTCACTCTAACTCATGCCCAATGTATGAAGACCTCTACATGGACATTTTACCTTGTACACTATGTGTGCAATCTTAAGAACCTCGCGTCTAATGCACAGTAGTTCATATATTCAGTTCAATATCAATTTACATGTTGTCATGCTAGAGTTCCACACACTTAATTCAATACATCATGCAAACATACATTCCCATAACTCCTAACATCAATTAGGCAAATAGAGGTCATGGCTCATGTCTCCAGGCTGGGACATAGCACCTCGGTCCTACAGGCTGCAACATGCCAAAACATGGCCATGTTCAAGCACAACACATATAACTCCAATTGTTTGGAATACACAATAAAGTCATCATGTCATCTCTTAAACGAGAGATGGCACTTTGATCTACAATTCACAATGGCTTAAGATTCAAGCCTCATACCATCATAACTGAGTATAGAATTAACCCCAGACATCACAAAATCCATGATTTAAAATTGATCTAAAAGCAAGGAGAAACAGTTTTGGAAACACTGCTTAATGGCTACTCGCCAAACAGTTAATTAAACTCGTCTAAACATATCTCCCCTTTGAATGCATTTCTGAGTCAAAAGGAGTTGAAAATTGGATAGCCCAATTTCAAGGAGATATGTTCTTCTATAATTCTAAATTACCTAGAAATTAGAATCATTCAATTTTGATGTGTGATGGCCAAGTTATGGCTAAAACAAAGTCATGCGATCTCAACACAACACAGGAAAATTGCCTGAACCTAACTCCACTTTGAGTGAATTTATGAGTCAAAAGGAGTCGGAAATTGGATAGACCTATTTCAAGGAAATATGTTCTACTATAAATATAGTTTACCCAGCAATTAGAATCATTCAATTTTGATGTGTGATGGGCAAGTTATGGCCAAAACACAGTCATGGGGTCGAAGGGAAAAAAAAACTGGGCAGCATCTCCCCTAAAACACAACATTTACCCTATACACAAAATCTCCTCCATTGAGGGTCACAACCAAACTCAACCAATGCCATTTCCACATTCCCAAGCAAGGAAAATAAACTTCAAATAAGCAAAGTCCTCACTCTTATGGGATCAAGTTCGATCCTTCAACTCGCAGAAATGGAGATGTTTTGACCTCCCTCCCTCCTTTTCTCTCTCTTCCTTGCTCTCTTACTTAGTTTTCTTGTTTCCTTTCTCACCTCTTTCCATGAACTGACCTTGCCCAGCAGCAATCCCCCTCTCCTCTCCTCAATCCACGAAATCCTCTCTTCTTCACAATGCTTGATTCATTCTCATCCCTTCCACTAAGCTAGAACCTATTCTACGGGTGATGTACAAGTTCTCAACCACTCTGACACTTGTCCTGTTGACACTTGTCCTTGACTAGGACAAGTGTCTCTCATGCCACCAAAACCCCCACTAGTTGCATGCACCATAGAGGTATGACACTTGGCCTCCAATTGCCCATTAGTCTAGTGTCACATGGTGTGACGCCCTAATTCTCGAGGGGTCATTTTTGTACTTTTTTTAAACAAGGCCCACAAAGTACCCGTGAATAAAGGTGTCCATGCAAGGACACTAAACAAGGCACTATCGCAGTTCGTCAGATACACAAAGGCGCACACTCGTGGCGCACCGCTGGCGTACATAAAGCGCAAATACATGCACATCTAGGCGCCCGGCCACTGGGCGCCGCGGCGTAAGCTTACGAAGCTCTATCGCGCGATGCCAGCCCCGTAGCGGCGCTGGGTACTCCATCGCGACAATTACCCGTGAAGCCCAGCCCGATCGCAGAACACCAAGGCCAGGCCGCGACACCAATAAACCAGTCTTCTGTCGATGCAGAAAGTTCCGCCGCTATAGACTCTACTCTCCTATCAAGTGCCGCCGCCGCGAACACAAAGGTCATGTCGCGATTACCTAACCGACCACCATAATGGCCAACCTCACAAGATAGAAGGAAACTCATTGACATACTGGCCTTCACACCTGAGTACCACCGCCGAGAACCCAAAAAATCTATGCGTCACGCACACACACGTACCCTCGACTACCTAAAGCCATGTCGCGAAACCTAAACCTCTGCTATGCACATTGCATAGCCTTCTCTGCCGCTACAAGGAGTTCTCTCAGAATGATAGAGCACCGACAATTGGCTGCGATGTGCCTTCCCATGCCTGCACACGCACAAGCTGCAGGTCCTCCGTCGCGGCACGCAGCTGCGCCTATTGCACACGCCGAAGTTCTTTCATGTCGCGACACTACCATGTCGCGAATTAAAGCCGAATTCGCAGTAGCCCACCCGCCTGATGGCCCGTGATTTTTTTGTTCAGCATACTATGAAATCAACCTAAATTTTCCATATCACTATAAAAGCCACTGAAATCTAGAAAACTCGCCAAAATGTATATATTATACAAAATGAGCTTAATTACAATTTGTCTGTAATTACAAATTACAAAAAAACTGGTTCTTCTACCCAAAATTTACGGTACTGGCCAAACAAGACCATATCTTTGTCTCTCTTCTTGCCACTAGGTCCCCTGGATGCGTCCCATCCCTAGGTGAACCTTCAGTACCCGGGAATTATTTCCTACACCGAGGTGAGCAACGCCAAAGAGCTGAATTTTCCTACACGGGTTACTCCTCACCCAGGTGCTCATGACACCACAAACATTCAAGTAAATCATGCTTATCCCTACTTGAATGTCTACATGCCCCATCCCATGCCTCGAGTCCTCACCGACTCCCTCACACATGCATTTTCCATGTATGAAAAACAGTTTTCAAAACAAAGATATTTGTTTTATTTGTGGATAACCCTCCGATATAAATAGTGGACATACTCTGATAAATAGATATTGTGGACAACCCTTCGATATATATTGACGTGATCTCGATAAATAACTTTGGTCAACCCTCCAAAGACTTGTCATGCACTTACGCCACTGCTCTATGGTGTCCCCGTGCATATAAAATGCAATATGCCATTTTCATGTTAATATATCTAACATGAATATACTAACATTGTTCATACACAAGCATCATGTTATTCAACATCAGCAATAACACAAACAACACACATGGGCCAATCAATGGTCCGGTAACTTATCTCAAAATTGCCCGAACAATTTAACTGACTGCTCAAAATACCTTTAAAATCTTATACCAAATATTCTATATCTGGGACTAAAATACACAACCATTTTGGCCCCAAACAACCCAACCATTAGGATACTTCTTACCAAAGATTAAAACTAAGAAGAGTAAAAACCCCTATTTCTTGAGTAGTTTGTTAAAGCTCCCTAATTCCGGTCTTGATGCGAAGCTCTAGCTACGAGGATAAACTTTCCCTCTTGCTCCGCTTGAAACTACCAATTTGATCGTCATAAAATTTAGAGAGAAGGTAGAGCTTCTCTATCTACAACTCTCTCTTTCTCTTTTCTTTTCTGTTCTTTATTCTTCTCCCATCCCACCTCAAGTCCAAGATGGGCCATGGATGTCCACCATGCTACTTGTCACCTCTCATCACCTCCTCGGATTACCTTATCCATTTATCCATCTACTTTGGATTTTTACCCAATTACGTGTTGCTACATGCCCCTTTAAGGGTCCCACTTGAACCCTTTGTCTGAGACATCCTACACCTCTGACATAGTGCAATGTGAGCCACTCATCACGTGCCAAGTGTCTCATGCCACTCTCGCTGCCTCAAAACACGTGCAATTCCGACTATTTAGAAATTCGGCTGGTACTGATGCGATAGCTAGATTCGCGAGACCCATTTCCCCAATCTATGAAGTCCGTTTCGTCATCCGAGATCTAGAAAGATTCCGGATTGTTTTGATCAAAATTATCGTTTTACCCTTCTTTAGAAAAATCTGGATTTTCTCGGGTTTTACACATGGCACCCCATGGTTGGCTCGATCCGCCTCGACATGCATGAAAATTTGGCTGTCTCGGAATTCGACACAGTTTGTTTGATTTAACTAGATTTTGCAAGACGATTCCAACGACGTGATCCGTTTCATCATTCGAGATCTAGGAAAAAAAATCTAGGGTCTTATCTGTACCGACCGAGCAAAATTACTGCTTTTGCTCCTTCCTGATAAAAAATACATTTTTTCCTCGGGTTTCTTTGCCAAATCCATCTAAGTTCATAAATGACTTTTATATTTTGGCCTTGAGTAAATAAGTTCTCGGGTCTCTCTTATGCTATGACATAGGAGCCTATTCTTATCAATTTTTGGAGACTAAACTTATCAAAAGTATTTGTTCAACAGAGATGATGTAAATAAAAAACGATATTTCTTTGTTATTGTCAAGTTAGTAAAGCTCTAGTCAGACAATCATAATATTTGAGAGATATTTGTGAGTTAGAAAATTTGATAAGAAAATGATATTCAAAAACTAGTTAAATACCTACTTATATCAAGTTTAGAGGACTAAACTTTTGTTAAGGGGGGGAGGATGTAGCACCAAGTAATTTTCAAAGGGATAGAAAAAATAATTTCTTTAAAAATTAAAGTAAGGCAAGGGTAATTCTCCTATGAAACCCTATGTATAAATAAAAATAATAATAAAAATATTTTATTATTCATTGATCCTTCGTTTCTCATAGTCTCTCATGATCGTAGTAACTCCATGTTGGGGCATTAAATAAAAAAAGTTTCTACAGGTAAGATTTTCCTGCATCTTACTATAGAATCGAATATATATATATATATATATATATATATATATATATATTATTTTGTTCTTCTCCCCTATGAGTGGTTTTCTTGTTCGTAGACCTGAAAACCTGGTGATATAAGATTCAAGGTTAAAGAAGTAATTCAAAGGTAAGATCTTTTCTTATTTATTTTCCTATAATTTTCTTATGTATTCTTTAATTTTCTTTAATATTAGATCAACCCTCAAGAAATCGTGAGATTAGATCCACTTTCTTTCTTTTAAAAATAAAATAAAAAATACTAGTTAGCGTGTGTCTTAATGAATTGTTTCGATAATGAGAATAAAAAAAGTGAGTCAAAGCCAGAGGACCACCATATGCTTTGAGTTTGTGAAAAAATAGTATACCACCTGTACTAAGGAGTATAGAAAAAAAAATAGTTAAAATAAATAAAGATATATACATGGGACCACATACTTTGAGTATTGTGAATCAATACAAAAAAAAAAAAAGGTCGGTAATTACAGTGAATTAACGGTAGGTAATGTGAATAAGTAAGTCGGGGTGCTCAAACGAAATTGGCACGATTTTTGTTGTGAGGAATTTAAAAGACATAAAGGGACATTTAGTAAAAAGTCAAAAGGGACATATTGTTATGGTAAATATCATTTAATGTTAAAAGAAATTAAGTCTAAAAGTCTTTCATCAAATTGGCCTAGAAAACTTAAAGTCTAGGTAATTATTGATATTGGAAAAATAAAAGTTTCTACCCTAATTATTTTGAAAGAAAAAAGCATGAAAGTTTTGATGATAAATTCTTGGGGATTAATAATAAAACAAACATGAAAAATTTTGGAAGATAAAGTTTTATAAATATATGTAGTCTGATATGATTGACATATACAAGGGTATCCAACATGCTAAGTCAAGCCGCCCACTTTGATAAATGTGAGGCTCCACGGGCCCGATTCGAGTCAGCTCTTAGTCAATCGTCGCTCGTGCCAAACCCTTATATTTTTTGTAGGCAGAAGTTTAAGGCGGCGTCTAATGGACCTAGATGCAGCTGATAAGCCCAATAATTAAAACTGAAGGTTTTAAATTTTAACTCTTCGCTAAAATTTAATGCACCAACTAAATTGTACATATATTTGACTTATATAATAAACTTTTTGTTATAAATAATTCATCAGAAACGCCAAATTTAATGCCATTACTTATCTGAATCATTATGGATGTACTTATTACTGTATTAACGGGCACTTCTATATATACTGATCCTGATACCCAAAGATAAAGGGAGAATAGGGACTTCTTTGTGTTTCTCTCTTTCTTCATCATCATTTTCTCTTCCCTTTCTTCATTCTTTATGCAAGACGTTATCATCACAAGAGCTCAGATAGACAAACTCACAAAACTAGTAAGGTATTATGAGTATGTATTTTTCTTTTTTCCTTTTCTTTCTTTTCAAAAGAAAATTTTATAGCTAGAAGCTATCAAACTGGATGTTATTTATTGATTAGTTATGTTCTAAATTATAAAGATTTCTTCCATCATTGATTCATAACTTGAAAATTATGTGATTGAATGAGGAAATTTGATCCATAACCCTCAAGTTCTCATTTTAAAACATTACCACTTGAGCTCAGATATATTATTATTAAATTTTAAGTTATTAAGTTATAATTTTCTTATATCTTTCACCCTTTATTCATATACTCTTGAATTTATTTCAAAAAATGACTAATATCACGAAGCTCAAATTTGTCGCCTCGATATTTCGGAAAGAATTATTTATCTTGGATATTGACGTTGAACCACTTGACTTCATTTTAATCTTGAAATACTATCAAGAGTTAGAAATACCGCATTCCAAAGCAGGATCATTAAAGCTTTAATATTCATTTGCCATCATATTGATGAAGGCCTCAAAAGTGAATATCTTACGGTCATAGATCCATTAATCCTCTGGAAAAGTTTGAAAGAATGATATGACCATCAAAAGACCATAATACTTCCAAGGGCCCATTATGATTGGATTCATTTACGACTACAAGATTTTAAGTTGGTCAGTAACTATAACTCAACCTTGCTTAAAATTAGCTCTTAGCTAAAATTATATGGAAAAAAGGTCTCGGATGAGGACATGCTTGAGAAAACATATACCACTTTTCATGCCTCTAATATGCTCCCGCAGTAGCAATATAGAGAGCGTCGTTTTACCAAATATTCCAAGTTAATTGCATGTATCCTTGTAGCTCAGCAAAATAATGAATTGTTATTAAAAAAATCACCAATCTCGCCCTTCGACCATATCATTGCTCAACCAATTCCACAATCTGCTTGTTAGACGGGTGACGCATGCGGTGTGGGCGTGAGATTTTTATGGACGGCCAGAGTCGTAGTCTGGTCACCATATTTTTGAACTTCAAAAAGGATTGGCTATCAATCCTAGCAAGAAAAAATAACCGTAAGCCTAATCATTTAGAAATATTACTGAAAGGCAATCGGGCCACATAACAAAAGTGCTTATGATCGAATGCTACAGATGGAATGAAAGGTCACTAGTCACATACTTATCAGATGACCAAGCATTCGTTGACTTTGTTATAAATAATTCAATCTATTGAGAAATGAATGACCACACATTTACCGTAACTATTATGGATGTACTTATTAACGTATTAATGAAGACCTATATATATGGGGATCCCCTGATATGTTATACTATAATAAGACCTATTGAGTTCTCTCTTTCTTTTCTCAGTTTATTCCCTTCCTTTTCTTTCATTCTTTATAAACACATTATCAGCACGATTTCATTTTGCTCATTTCCTCGTAATACAAAAGACCATCTATATCCAACAAGTTTTATATCTTTAGTTGTTTGAATTACCGGCCCAAATACTTCTCATAGCCGTTGATTTTAATCTCGTTTGAATTACTTCTTTCCATTTTAACCAATCATTTCGACGTCGATCTATTCAAAGGGATATTTTTATATATATATATATATATATATATATAAAGATATATATATATATAAATTTTTTTTTTTTTTTTTTTTTTTTTTTTTTTTTTTTTTTTTTTTTTTTTTTTTTTTTTTTTTTTTTTTTTTTTTTTTTTTTTTTTTTTTTTTTTTTTTTAAAAAAATGTTATAATAAATTGTATCCCCATCCTCCACTCATGTACTTATGATGTCCAAGTAGCCACCCTGAAAGAAAAGCAACACCTAAGGGTAGTATTTCAATCCCATATTTTGACTTTATGTATAATTAATAGATATCTCATCATTGTTATGTACGGCATAAATCTCATGAGATAATTATTCAATTGATGCCTCTGTAAGGGTTATTAGTTCATCACTAACCTTTCACATTTGTGGTGATCTTCAAGAGCATTGAATTTAATAATTTTCCTTTTCCTGAATGTAGTCTTTGAGGTAGCCAGTCGTCCGCTTTTAATTGTGTTTAGGCTCACGGGAAGCCATGCTATATTTCAATTTTCCTATTGGAATTTCAATCAGTCGATATTTGCAGCCGTATATGTGATTTTGCACCTTGAGCTGAATCAATAAATTCTACCATTTCAAATTGATTTGCAAGATTTGTAAATTAATTATTTTGACCCCAATTCGCATTGCTTTGTGGGGAGGGGTAGGGGTGGGGGTCAATATGAGAAAAAGATAGCGATTCAAACATACTTCTCACCATTATTCTAGAATTTATTTTCTCCTGAACACCAATGTGGAAAACATATCGACAATCTAAGAGAACAGTAATAAAAACCCCGCACCGTGAGCTCAATATAGTTATTAATATGAAGCGACGAAAATCATGTATCACGCTGACTTTACGCTGAGGACCTAGTTGGTCTGGATGAGTGGGTGCAACGGGAACATAACAACAGTCAACATACGTGGAAATATTAGGTTGATAACCCGCGATAAGTCAGAATGGGAGATAAATCTTGATTGGTTGTAGAATGAGGGGGAATTAAATTCACAACATGAATAATAGCATACCCCATGCCGGTAAAGACAATTTGGTGTTCAAAAGTAATGGTATATCAATTAATTGCCGACGTTTGATAAAGGATTCAACCAACCCATTATGAGGTGAATTATTATACTGAGTACGAACATCTATTCCAATGATATACAATAATCAAGGTAGTTGTCAGGATGAGAAATCATAATCCATTATCAAGACGTAATTTGTTCGATAGGATGATCAAGTAATTGCACCTTGAGCCGTAATCATCCACTAATCCCAGAGATGCAAATGATTCTAAAAGGTATACATGGACCATCCGGGACACTAATTAAAACCATAAAATAACCATTAGGGGTGGGTGAATAGCCCACAAATATCCCCTTGAATACGCTCTAGAGGGATTCACCAATCTTGTAAGATTGTTTATTAATCTGCTGAGAATACGTAATCAAAAATCAGCGAGATTTTAAAAATTGCTCACGTAATGGATGCCCGTTAGGAATTTTGAACTATACTACACAAAATCATTGAAAGTTCCTTGGCCCAAGCCGCTCACGCCACAAGAAAATGCTGGTCATCAACTCTCGGCCCGCGACAAATACGAGATTCAAGAGGTTCACAGTTGTTTGATATAATCCATGCGATGAAGAAACTAATCGCTCCAAGATTTGTTTCTTCGCGAATGAAAATACTCATTTCCATTATGATTCAAGCCAATGTGATATCTGTCGCTAATATCCCTGAAAAATGGGCGTAAATTTCGATTAGATTTATTGTGAATAATACCATTAGAACAACAGTAGCTCTTCTAGAGCCTTTAATTAGTCAATGGGACCCGAGATAGTTGATCATTAAATGGAACTAAAGTTAAGTTTGAAAAGTATTTTCATCACGTTAAATTATGAGTTGTGCACAATCAACAAGACATGTATTCCGTGAGAATGCATCCATATATCTTCAAAAGAAAGACAAAAATTTTAAATAGAAGAACTCGATTTGTATTAAATATGTAATAAAAGTAATACAGTTATTATAAGTGTTAATCATAGCACACAATGCCATTACCAATAAATGGTCACTCTTCAATTTGACTTCAAATGAAGTCAAAGATATCAAAAGAGTTAAAGTTGTATTGCACTTTCATCATTATCAACGGTAAATTGTCCTCAATTTTATCATAGCTTCTTGGAGGGGAGACTTGATAGACTGGCTAGGATCCATTGTCCCTTGACCATTAATAAAGTTGGTCTCACTTGCCACGCTTCCTTTCGATGGAGGCTTGATACAAGTCAAATCAAATGTCGGGTCGTATGATGTATGCGTGACCAAAGGACTTCATTCCACATATAGTATTCACCATAAACCCTTTTGTTATGTGGCCTAATTGCCTTTCTCGGTAATATTTCTGAATGATTCAACTTCTGGTTATTGAAGTTGTTTTTCTTATTGTGAGGTTGATTATAATCACTTTTGAGGCCTTCATCAATATGATGGGGAAGGAATATTAAAGCTTTAGCGCAATCCTGATGGGATGCGGTATTTTCGTCTTTGATAGTATTCAAAGATTCATAACATCCAGGTGGATTTCAGCATCCAATATCCAAGATAAATACCTCGCCCTCAAATATCAAGGGCAAGCAAATTCGAAATAAATGAGTTATTAGTCATTTTCTAAAATAATGAATAATATGTATGAATAAAGTGAAAAGATATAAGAAAACTATAGTCTAAATAGCTAAAATTTAATAATAATATATTCCGAGCTTAAAGTGAAAATGTTTAAAATGAGAACTTGAGGGCTATGGTTCAAATTTCTTTCTATCACATAGAAGATATATTTTCGTTATGAATCGTCGAGGTTATAGCCATGATCGTACCATATTCTTGAATCATGGTGATTATACTTAACCACAATAAGAAAAACAACTCCAATAACAAGCAGTTAATCATTCAGGTAAGAATACTTGAGCGCAACTAGCCACATAACAAAAGGGTTTATGAGACTAAATGCTACAAATGTGGAATGAAAGGTCACTAGTCACGTACCTATCGTACAGCCAAGCATTTGGTTAACCTTTAGCAAGCCTCTATAAAAGGAAAAGGTAACCAAATTGAGACCAACTTTATTAATGGTCAAGGGACAATGAATCTTGATGATCCTTATCAAGTCTCCCTCCAAGAAGCTAACAAACAAATTGATGACAATTCATTTGGCAATGATGGTGCAATAATCTTAACTCATTTTGATATCTCCGACTTTCTTGAAGATCCAAGTGGAAAATTCAATTTCATTTGATTGGTGATGGCAATGTGTGCTATGATTAACATATATGCTTATTATGTTACTTTTTATTACATAATTAATACAAACTGAGTTCTTCCATTTGAATTGTCTTTCTTTTGAAGATACATGGATCATTCTCTCTCGAGATGTCATTTCTGGTTAGATTCTACCGGCCAACCAGCACAATTAACAGTTAAGAAAATACTTTCAAAACTATAGCTTTTAGTCCTTATTTAGAATGTTCAAACTATCTCAAGTCCCCATTGACTTAATTAAATGCTCAAAGAGCTACTATTGTTTCGCCATCGGCACCAAGTTTCAAACTCATGATGTCCTTTATTCTAATAAATCAATCAATTTACTTGTTTCAAGGATATTCTAAAAATGGATATCACATTGAAACTATGAATGATAATGAAGATGAGTATTTACTCATTACTAGGCAAAAACAAATCTTGGAAAATTTGATTTCTTCATCATATGAATTATATCAAACAACTATTAGACCTCTTAAATCTCATGTTGTCGCGGAACTTAAGTTCAATGACTCCAAAAGTATTTCTTTAATATAGTAATGAAACTTAATTTTGGACACCCGAGACTTTCAATATACCCATAGTTCTCAAAATTTAATCCGGCATCCATTAACAAGAATACACTCAAACCCAGATATTCATTTGTTTATTTCTGATGTCATATAGTCATCCAGATATGAGTTCAAATCTTTTTATAAGATAAGAACGTTTAGTCCCCAGATTCAGAAAACCGATCCACAATGAGTTATCAGGGTCAGATCATCCATCACCGACGTGATCTTTTACCCATATTTATTTATCTCCACCAGGATCCTCCGCGTACGCCTCCTGTTCACACATCCGGTCCCATTTTGCAAGTCAGGATAGAACCGGCCAAGATCTCAGAGGTATATCTCTGAAAGAATCCATTGAGTTATAATATTATCAGGTGAAGAAACTGATATTAATATTTCTTGAATTGGAATGTTAAAAATTAATGCACTGAGGATATATCCAGGTCCATACACAGATATAAATATCTGGAAGGTTCACGCCAAAGCTGAAATATTCCAATATTCAGAAATATGGTAAGAGCTTGAAGTATGAGAAAATGAAGGGAAAAAGAAAAAGTCCAGGCACAAATAACAGAATAATGGCACAGCCAAATAATTTTTTTCCAGAGTTGAGTTGCTATGACACAGCCTTTATGCGCACGCAAAGAAACAGTTCTTCAAGCGCTGAGGGTACTTGGTGTTTCGGGTCCCGTACATAACCCAGCTGAGAGGAAAAGAAGAAAGTATGATCGGCCCACACAAAACGTTTATTTCTCAAAGCCAGATCCACAGCAAATATACAGCATATGAGCAGAAAGAGGAAGCTTCAAAAGCAGAGAGTCCAGAAGTTATCTCAATCCCCAGTATCCCATTCCGCCTTTGGGAGCATCCCTGTTAAGCCGGGTTTAGCTGATTTGATTCATATCCTTCCAGTTCCCCGTGTAAACCACGTTCGCGTTTCTGCTGGCTCAAGATCTGTCGTTCACTCACACTTCAACAATGCCAGATGCTGCGCCATAATACAATGCATGCTGAAGTCTGAGGTGTCCGGAAGTCAATTGAAGAGTTACTCATCTCACTCAAGAATGTCAAAGATCTTCCGTCTGAAAAACTTCCGAAAAACTGGTGATCGCCTCCCCTTCAAAGAATGTGTTTCACAAGAACCCGCCATATGTTCCGGGGTAACGAGATCTCGTTTATCCGCGTCAGGCGCGAGGCGCGTTCTGATCTCGTTATTCTCGGCTCACTTTTGGCAGGTTGCAGCAGCCGCAGAAAACAGCGTACTTTGGCAGCGAGCGCTTGTTTCGTCCCGCGCATTCATCACACCAGGAGCAGAACAGAGGCCCTCCAGCTTTCTGGAGCAAAGAGATCTGAAGTTTCTATGCGAAAAGGCGGCGCAGGCCAGAGCCCACGCCAAGTCCGGCAGTATCCTAGCAATCCATCCCATTTTCAGAGGTCATCCTGATGTTATACAAGGTTCCATAGGTCAATACGGGCAAGATCTGCTCTTCTATGAAACAGGAAGGTCTGAGCCGGGCAGCTGTATCCCTCCCATCATGGGCCTTGTTCAAGGTACATGAGTTATGTTTGCAAACCCAAATAAAACATAAATAAAAAGCCTTGTATATGATCCCTCAAGCTCCGGTCATCGATACCCGAGGTTTAGAGCGTGTCCATGTTCTTATCAGTCTTCTGTCATGATAATGTATTCGATGGTTTTTTAAATCAAGAGAACCCCCCAGATCATACAGGCACTGAGGCGGTCCCAGTCCCCCGAGGAGTTACGGTGGTTCATTTGGTTAACCCGTCCTCATATAGTTATATGCCATGCGTCCCTGCGAGGCACCCGCAGAATTGTTTTAGCAGATATTGTTCGGTGATGCCAGCACTGGATCCATGATAGTCCATGAATCCACCGGTGAAACTCAGCAAAGCTTTGCCAAAGTCTGCGAGGTTCAGAGGATCTGTGAAAGAGGTGGTTCTGAATAGGTGAGAAACAGAGTGCTCGGTATAAATGAGATCATGATACTACATGAAGAGGAATGAGATGGAAGAACGTCATAGTCTCAGAACTCTCCACATTATTTGTCTCTGAAGACAACAAGACAGAATGTGTCTATCCATCATTTGTCCCAGGCACATGTACTCATAAGAAAGATAGGAGTTAGCAGATAGAGAGGTAGAGAGGCAGAGAGCAACATATCCAGAAAACAGAACGCACAGAAACAGATCATAAAGTGTAGCGAGTTTTCAGCAAATGCAATGGCATGAGTTAAACGTATATCGTGAAATACTGAAAATGTCATACAGTAGAGTATGAGCTGCGATATAGAGGATATGCGTACAAATAGATCCATCAAACATTTCAGATCATGGTTGTCTTAATATACACTGACACTCATGAGGTCACACAGGAGCGGCTTCTCGCGAGCATTTCAGGCACCTTTACTATGCACAAATCCCCGCCAGCCTGGGAAACCCGCACAAAGAGCACGAAACGGTAGACTTTCTGCTTCATACGCCAGAGATCCACGGCGGCTAAGAGAGTCTCAGCTCAGCTAGTTCTTCCGCCAGTAGCTGTACGCGCCCGGATTTCAGTAGAAGGTGTTAGAGGTTTATGCAGAGCTGCCAGAGTCTCCGGTCATATCATCCAACACTCGGGTCTGATCGCAAGATCCCAACTGAGTCCCCATTTTCGCTGAGTCCATCCGATATGTTCTGGCACTGCGCTCAGATGAAAACCCCATCCCCGAGAGTCCTCATGAGGCTCACACTTCAGACGCCCACTCCCATCCATATTTCTCAATCCATGTACTTCAACCACCCAAAACGCCATCCAAATCAACGATATGTCCATTTGATGAGAAACATTATATAGAAACATTTAACGATTGATGCAAACGGTTCTGAATTCCGATCACGAAGATCATGGCTAATCCTCGTATCAGAACGCATCCCTTAACTATGAGTTGTCATGAGCATCCCGGTGGCTCGCGCATATTCTTTTTTATATTACGTTATATGTCATTACAGTGTTACATGAGGTATGGTTCAGGTTAATGGTGGTGGTAATGTTCTTTGTTTGATAATATTTATTCCGTCAAACTGACAAAGATGAGTTGAACAAAACCACGCGGCAGTCGTCTCGAGGCGCGGACATCATCTGGGGGATCATCCACTCCACAACATCTGAGTCAGAGTCCGTCCAAACAACAGCTCCAGGTCATTAGCGTCATATGTGCCAGTCTCTGATCATCGGTCATACTCAGCATTATGTTTATTCCATTCTATTAGTAGATTTGACGTTTCTATGTCTCCTGTTCTTCCGATATACCGGAAGGCATGTTAACTGGTTTCTCACAAAGTCCGAGAAGCCTTCAAGGTCCATTCACATCCATCCGTCAGTTATCGAAAAAGGCGATCCAGCTCAAATAAGATAAACTATCTCAACTGATGGGTCTTGAAGGTTTCCTCTGGTCCCATATCCAACAGCATGTGTGTCAGAGGTCATAGGTATCCCACAGAGAGATGACAACATCATCCATTAAGAAGAGTTCGACAGTTCCCAATTGAGACCAGAAAGAACATATAAGAGTGGAAGGTTTAAGAGTTCCCTTCCATAAGAACATCTATTCATACGGAAACACAAAAAGTCATTATTTTTATTTCTTCTTCCTTCTTCTTCATTTTCAACATGACGTCGAGTCGTTCAAAGATTCAGAAACAAACGTTTTCAATATGAGCGTCAATCAACAGATAAGAGTATGGTCAGAGTTCTTCAACCCAGTCCAGGAACCGGCCGCCAGCAAAAATTCACGTGCGCCGACAAACATGCCCAAGCAACAATTAATCGGTCCATTTCGATCCAACCATCACGTGGTGGAATTGTTCTCAATATTAATGCACATACAGGCTTCAATTTTTCAATTAAAGGCAAGAGTAGAATACCAAAATATAGGTAATGAGAATGATTTTTGTAAAAAAGTGGAAAAATGTAGCTGCATGGTATATTTCTATGTCATTATATTTCACAAAATTATCGCCTTTTTCAAAAAGAACGTGTACCCAATAGAAGATGAAACTAACGGCTAACTGGTGTGGAGGGAATGGTACGGTCGAATAGTCAAGACTCAGACTGACCGCAATGCAAGAGGTAATGAGATTTTTCCCTCGCACCACAACTCCTACAACAACATTTCAAAACAAAAATTGTGATAAGATGCTTGTAAATGAAAAATATTTGAAAAGAAAATAGGTAAAAGTAGTAATCACTGGAAAACCCAAATTAAGACTTAAAACAATATAAAGTAAAATTTCAACAAAAATTGAGGTTCCGTGTCTCAGGAAACTACTCCCGCTTGTGTAGCCATTGGATTCAAGGGAGGGTCCTGTGAGGAGAAGCCTTCACGCATGCAAAGGGTGTGTGTCGAAGGTGCCTTCATGCTCGCCCATTGTTTTGGTAATCTGGTCTCGTGGCAAATGGCCGATCAAGGTGTGGAGGAATGGTGGATTCTGCATTAACCGCCCATTGTTCTCCAACAATTCTTCCCCTATTTGTTAATATCATGCCTTCCTACCCGTGTACCACTCGTGCAAATCCCATCGACGGTTCCCCCATCCTCGCCACCGGGCTTTTGCTTATTGCTCAAGTGGAAATGTCGAGCACCAGTGCCACGTTGCCAAATGTGAGCCGTAAGGCCTCATTCTGGGCAATTGATAATTGCATTTGATGTGGCCAGAAATGGTCTTCCCATTATAATGGGCACTTGATTAGTGCCCCTCGCCTCCGGTTCTCAGTAAGGTCAGAACCATCAACCACCTGGATAGTAGAACTTATTCACTTACCAACACATCCTCCACTATCCCTTTGGTGGCTTTCACCGAACGACGGCCAAAGATGTGGTGATGTTGGGTTGTTTCACTTCTCCCAAAACCCAGCCGTCTATACACCTAGTGGCATGGCATTAGGTTGACACTGGCACCCAAGTCTAACATTGCTTTGTCAATGCAGGTTCCTCCAATGTTAACTGAGATAGTTGGGGTCCCTAGATCCTCAGATTTGCACCACATTGTCTCTGCATTGATGATGGAGCTAACTTGTTCGGGCTTAAGAATACCCTTTGTTAATGCCCAACCCTTGACGTATGGTGAGATCTTTCAAAAATTTTGCATAGGCAGGACTTGCCTCGATGATGTCTAAAAGGGGTATGTTGACCTCACCCATTTTAGGAATTTCAGATGCCCCGCCCCGCCGGGACGCCGCTTCTTAGTGTCAAAAATGAGGTACGGCAAGGTTTGGGATTGAGTCCTCTCCCTTCAAGAAAATGTGTTCGCTCCACCCTTCCTTTTTCCTCGCTTCTCAATGCTCAAGTATCAAAGCCGATCAACCTCTTTTCCACTTCTTAAGATAACATACTTGATCTCATCCATTTTGGGAGGTTCACCTTGAATAGCTCACCATGGACTGATTTGGCAAAGCAATGGTAAGGGAACCTCCCCATTTTTACGATGATTTTCCATTTCATGGATGCCCTCGTGATACGTCAATTTCTGCTAATGCTACTTTCCAGCCCATCTATTCTCTTGTTCAAGGAGCTTCTACATTCACTTTTGAAACCAACTGAGCATTGATGCCGTTCCTCCGACAAATTTCCCACCACCGGCTTTTATTCATGTAATGGTCGCCAATGTGAGAGGAAGGAAAAGCCATCGTGCCGTGGGAAGTGGTGGTAGAATGCCATTGCTGTGCTCGGGGTACATAAGGCCAGGAGGCTGAGGGGGTTTCCTGTGAGCGCTAGGGTGACCCCCTCCAATTGGGGGTTAAAAGGCCATATGGAGCATCAGAGCCATGGGTTTGTCTCAGCTCCACCACATTTGCATCCTCAAACCAGTGGGTTTGGACATGGTTCTCCCGTGGTCATAATCGGAAGTTGAACAATTTTTGACTGCATGGCTTCTGGCCACTACTCCCGACCTCATGGACTCTTTTTCTTTCTAATTCCTCCAATCTTCAGCCAAGGTAGATACCTTTAGCTTTCTAGCTCCATATCTTCTGAGAGGGCATACATGCCTCCTCTTGGTTCACCGTGGCTCGAATCGCTCCTGGCTTCTCTGGTTTGTCATCCCAAATTCTTGACATTCCCGCCACATAATTGAGGTGAATTCCATTGCCTCATCAGGATTTTTACTCAAGAAATCTCCTCCACACATAGTTTCCAATAATTGTTTCATGGAAGGGACATTCCATCATAAAATGGTCTATCAAAGATCCATGGTCAGTTCCATGGTGTGACATGCAATCGAGAAGTTCTTAAGCAATTTCTCCTAAAGATCGTGAACTCTCAATTATCATGAAATGCGCAAATGTGTAAATTTGTTTCTTCGTTGTTTTGGTCTTGTGAGCATCAAGAATTTTTTAGAAATTCCGTCTCAGCCTCTCCTAATTCTCATGGTTCTCGGCTCCTAATGCATTTAGCCAAATTTTTGCTTTTCTCATTCTTGTGGTCGCTGAAAAGGCTTTCAACTCTGAGGGAGCTCCATGTCCACCGCAGACCTTCTTGAAGTGGCATACTTCCTCAAACTCCCTTATGTGATTGTAAGGGTTTTTCATTCTCCATGCCATGGAACGTGAAGTAGGGGCACCAAATAGGGTCTCACTGCCACCTCCTCAGCAGGGGGAATTATGCATGAGGGTGCACTGCACCAGGGTGCGGATCCCTCGCGATCGATATGCATTGGGCTCCCTAGGAAACTTGTCAGCTTTGTCGCCCTCCCTCGTGGAGGATCCAGCCTGAGCACCGTGAGGATCACCCTCAAGCCCCTCGTTCCCCGTGCGCCAGCCTCACTCCCTCTCAAGCCTACCCGCAAAGTGTCTTATCCCACTCGCATAAACCGGCCTCCCGCACACTTCCCACAATCACCGTGAAAACAAACCAAAACAAAACTAACAAAAGTACATAGTTAGCTAAAATTAAAGCAAAGAAAACCGAATGTAATCGGAAAATTTTAAAATCCCCATAGCTGAACTGCAAGTAAGTGGAAAAATTATAAAATCAAAAGGGAATGATATATCAAAACTGCGGATATGAATCACAAGTTCAACAACTTCTTATCTCACTAGGGCACCATCCCCGGCAACGGCGCCATTTGATTCGCGTGCACGCAGAGCTATAGGAATCAACAAAAATTTGTATCCTGGTGTCCTACGCCGTAGCGAGGCTACCGCAAAGATAGTGGTCTAGGGCCTAACACTTGTGGGATGGGTTTTCTTCGTGAAATGATAGAAGTGCGTATTTGAGTTGGAAACTGGTATTTCCTTTGGATTTTATGCCTTTGTTCAAAAACAGGAGTTGGATGGTTGTAACCGTAAATAAATTAAAGGAAAGGGCTTAGAAGTTAAGACTCCCCTCAAGTCTTCGGTCACCGGATTGATTTTTAAGGTGTATCTTAATGCCCTCGGTTTGTTTCTCAAGGCTGGGATAATGACCTATAGTCTTTCTCCCTAAAAACAGATCTTGATTTGGCACTAAAACCTAAAACCTAAATTACTCCCCTCATGAGATATGGCATTCATTGAGCATTCAAGTCCCTTTACAGCAGTATATGGCCTCAAAGAGGGGCAAACCACGGCAACTAATAGCGTATTAACCAAGGGATGACAAAGGATCTAAGATTACATCCACTGTAATCCACAAAGCTTGCCAACACACATCAAGAGGTCGGATCTAGGAGGTTTCCAACCTAGGGTGAGACACAGTGAGCTAAATGCTCATAAATGCAAGCAGATAAAATGAGAGGGCATGAAACTACCTCCAAATTCTCCACTCAAAGGACTTCCCTTCATGAAAGGGCTTAGTTCGCATCCCTTGAGTTGTCATCCTCAAGGTGTGTGTTTGGCAAATTAGAAAATAAGTATAGAAAGAAGAGAGAGAAGTGAGAGCAACTACAACCTAAAACAAAGTCAAGCAATAAAGCTTGACTAAAAATGAAGTTAGGGGGTTACAAGTTATAAGGTGGTTTATATAGCCAACCCTTAAATGTGTGAAATACCAAAATGCTCTAAAATATAATATTACAATAAGGACAAATGGTAATTAATCAAAACGTGGTCGTTTGGGATCAAAAATACCAAAAACACAGGCTGAGCAATTTCGCTATGCAGCAAATTTCGCTAGTATAGCGAAAATTTTGCTATGCTAGCGAAATTTCGCTAGCCTAGAGAAATTTTTGTGAGATAGCGAAATTGAGAATTTTCGCTAGCAACAGTAAAGCCTAGCGAAATTTTCACATAAAGTGTAAATTCGCTAGATTGCAAAATTTTTCGCTATGATTGCAATTGGCATCTTAGCTAAATTTTCAATCATAGCCAAATTCCTCACAGACCGGCCATCTTTGGTTTTTCAATATTTCCACTTGATATTTCCTCATTTTGGGTTGATGAAATCACCGAGAATTCTCGCATTCAGCACCAATACGACGCCAAGCTTGCTGACTGAAGTTCCCAAGACCTGCAAAACTACCCAAAACAATCTCGAAACCAAATTAGTAAAGCATTCATGGACATGCACATGAAAATAAGTGTTCACCATATGGGATTAGTTAGCACTCAAAACCTATTTTAAATAGGGTTCAAAATAGCACTTTTTGGGCACTAATCATGAGTAAACTAAACTTCTTGGAAAACAAATCTAGTTGTAATACGTGTATCCAAATTTAGACCCTATTAGACCCAGAAATTCGTCAAAGTGAGGCTCTATTTTCGGGTCAATTATGGTTTAGTTCTGATACAGTTTTGGTGTTTCGGAACAGTTTTGGTTTTTAGGCCTTAAGTTGATTTTCACTCATCCAAATTGAGTAATTCAAATTTCAGTAAATCCAGTCTTTAGGTAACACTCTCCTTGAAATAAGTGTATTCAAATTTGAACCCCATTAAACCCAGAAATTCGTCTAAAAGGAGCTCTGTTTTTAGGAAAATTCTGGTTCTGTGTTGAATATAGAATAGTCCCATATGTTTATGTGAGACTCGAGAAAATTACAATTTTCTGAAAAAGGGTAAAATCGTAATTTCGGTTAAAACCCGAAATTTTTCTAGATCTCGGATGACGAAATGGACTCACCATTAGAATCCTCTTGTGAAATCTAGCTACCACGTCGAATTTCGTCGAATTCCGAGACAGTAGGAATTTCACGTTTTTCGAGGCACCGAGTGTCGGGTGCTATAAAACGGGTTTGAGAGACATGTGATGTGATAAAAGTCACCTACTACATGTACCCATGTGACACATGTTGCATGGTTAGTGAGAGGATGAGATGGATGGCCAAGATTGTGCCAAGTGTCAAAAATCAAGACAAAAGGACACAAGTGGAATTAATGAAAATGTTAATGACAATAAGACGAAAGATGAATAGTGTTCATCTTCTTCATTTTCGAGACAAAATGGGCAGTGGCTGGAACGGATTGATGCAGTGGCGTGAGATTTGAGTTTTAGAGAGAGAAGGTGTGCCTTCTCTCTAGATTTTCGGCCATCCGGACCGTCGGTTCTCGACGGAGCATGAAGCAAAGTGATCTACACAGCGAGGGTTACGTGTGGACACCGGGATTGGGTGGAGTTCACAACTCCAAGAGGTAGGGATCTTTTCCCACTATGTTATTTTTCAAGAGCCATGTGAATGGTTAGGATAGTCCTCCGAGGCTTGATTTAACCGTGAAATTCCTCGGGTCTCAAAACCTTTCGGAACCCACCGGAAGGAAAACTTTACTATACGTGAACAGTTAACCGAGGGGTTTCACTGCTCACGTGGATAGTGGGCGCTGATTTTCTCGTGAAATGTGTTTTGTAAGCGACAAAAAACAAATTGTTTGTGTTTGCTAATTAGCCTATGTGGAGCTAATTTTTGTGTTATTGATGCAGCCCGAACATGATTGTTGTGAGTAAATTATGTTATATATGCATGTAAATTGTATTAACATAAATTATTTAAATTGGCATAATGCATTCCATATGCATCAAGTAAATTTTTAAAATATTAGGGTGTGGGTGCACAGACATGAATGAAACAAAAATGAAAATGTTTGTGAAAGGAATTTCCTCGACGAAAAAGATTTTTTCGGAGAATTGTGCTTCTCGTGATTGTCCAATAATTCATACATCGTAGGGCCTATGAATTGTTTCGGTGGTTATCCTAAATGATTCGCCTCCCGAGGGTTGTCCAACATTTTACCGAAATCCTCGGTGAGGTGTTTTCAAGAACAAATAGCTTTCTTTGTTTTGAAAATCGGATTTTACTCCTCAAAGATCTACCTTAGGCATATGTGAGGGAGCTCTATGAGGACTCCTGACATGGGTTTGGGCATGTAGACATTCTCGAGTAGGGTTCATAATTGCTTGATGTGATTTTTGCTACAGACATGTGCACTTAGGTGGGAGTAACCCAGTAGGAAATTATCACTACTAGTTTGCTCACCCCGTCGAGGGATCACCATTTCAAAGTAATGTGAGCATCTGAAGGTGGCACTCATTAGAGTCTTTGAGAAGAAAGCCATTTCTTGTGGGTTTGATGTTGTTGTATAACATGTATTGGGAAATTCTGTGCTACTCTTAATATATGTGTTGAATTAAGAGTGCGATTTATTAACTCTCGATTATTGTATATAGTTGATGTATTTTGTGAGTATTAATGCAAGGGCCCAAGTGGCCATTATTTTACTGCATGTGACCTCGTGGTGGTCACGCCAGAACTGCTGGGACAGTTCTCAGATTTGGTAGCCCCATACAAAGGAGACTCGTCGATTTTCATGAGTGCGTGCTCGTTACCCGACATTCACACATTTTCGCAGTTGACGGAAGTCGCCAACTGACCGGAATGGGGTTTGTTGCATATGATTTAATATATTAAATTATGGTCTCTGCATTACCTTATGAATACGGACATTGGTATGAAATGTTTTCTCAGATAGAATTGTGTCTCATTATGTTTACGCCTTTAGAGACATCGGGCATTAACATAATTCCCTGCTATATTGCCATTAAATGAGGGCGAGGACGATGTCGCCCACGAGGAACCGCCGTGCACTACGCATTTGACCAATGTGCCTTTGCTAAGTACCGAGGATTGCGGCCGCCGTCATTACACAAGCTAGTGCAGGCTGGGGAGGTCCGAGTAACCCAGAGGTCTAGTGGCACAACAATCCTCCGACATCTGCTGGGGGAGGAGATCCGATGGCGGCCGACCATTGGTTCATGCAGATCGAGAAGGTGTTAGAGGCTACGGAGATTACCTCCGACACTACCAGATTAGACTAGTCGCATTCCCAGGTGCTGCAGGCGAGGCCCAAGTATGGTGAACAAAAGACCTCTGTGAGATCTAGAGGCAATGACATGGGCGTAGTTCCAAAGAGTCGCTCTATGGGTTAGTATTTTCCGACACGCTGGTTTACGTCAAGGCTCAAAGGGAGTTCCTAGAAATGGCGCAGGACTACGACCATGACGGAGTATGTGGCTAGATTCACGCTAGCTAGCCCGCTTTTGTTGATGACTACGCGGCCACGTATTACGCTGGCAGTCGAGATCTCGAATGGTCGGGTTATCCATTCGGGAAGTGTGCTTTGTAGGACTCGCCTCACTCGACATGGACCCATGGTCGGGACATCTATGACCATAGAGAGAGAGATTCAGAAACGCCCTCGGAGCACCTCTGGATGCGAGTGTTAGTAGCAAGAGAAATGAGACACCTCTTCTAGTTAGGGAAAGAAGCAGAAGGCTTCTAGTTCACATGGGTTCTAGTATCGTACATCCCGTGCCGTGGACGGATTAGAGTTACTCGGCCGGTGGCAAATGGTGTGCTACCACTGCCGCCACTCTGACATATCAGAGGGATTACCCCCGCAGACAAGGATCCCGGTGGTTTTGGGACAAACAGACCTGGGCCAAGCAATCCAGAGGGACATGAGAGGATACAGTAAATTCCTCCACAGACCGGTACAGCCGTAGGAGCCGCTAACTCGTGGAGCGCCGTACTGTGCACCTCCCGTTACAGCAGCCGCAGAGGCCGACCATGGGCCGAGGCAGAGGACGAGGCCCACGTGATGTGGGATGCTCTGGTCAGGCGTGTCTACGCCCCATCACACCACCGGATGAGTCGCCAGATCAGCCAGCTATACAGTAGTAATGTTTCTATCTCGCTACAAGTAAGAGTGTTGTTTGATTAAGTGGTGTCAGATTCATTTATTACCGCATCGCCTGTGATAGAGTTGGTTCTTTGAGGTTACAGCCCTGGAGGAGCCCTTGTATGTGAGTTCTCCCTTAGGATTAAATATTAGAATAAAGGATGATATGTCATGGTTACGAGTTAGAGATCTCGGGGACTCTACTCACAGGGGACCTGAGGGTCATGGACATGTCGTAGTTCGATGTCATCTGGGATGGATTACTCGACACTACAGTGGTCACATCGATTGTGAGCAGAGAGTTACCGCCTACACGCAGGACGGTATTCGTGTTGTGTTTCAAGGGACAAGACGTATATTTCGCCTTTAATGCCACGAGTCTAGGTGTCAGGATGTACGTTGGCTGAAGCCTTACCCTAAAGGACGAGGTCGTACGTACTTAGATCTACCTCGCAGTAGTTTGGCAGTATGAGGATGCTTCTTCCGGATGAGCTGGGCTGTGGATTGCCTCCGCAGCAGGGTCAGAGGACTTCCCGTGATCGAGTTACACTGGTACTCGCCCATCTCGCGACTTCGCACAGATGGCACCACTGAGTTGCAGTAGAACCCGAGTCCGAAGCATGTGAGCTACCGGACAAGGGGGTTCATTAGAATCGCAAGTACTTCACCATGGGCGCTCCGCTTTATTTGCAAAGA
Organism: Tetrastigma voinierianum; assembly: GCA_016808115.1. NCBI lineage: Eukaryota > Viridiplantae > Streptophyta > Magnoliopsida > Vitales > Vitaceae > Tetrastigma > Tetrastigma voinierianum. Next base: position 184,941 of record JAEQBH010003072.1, read on the forward strand.
AGAAGGACAAGACCTCTGATCGTGCATTGACTAATACATTTGAACAGTAACACATCAAGAACCTGGCACTCCATTACCAAGATCACTTTAGACTTGGTTTGATCACTTGAGAGGAGCGAGTCTACTCCTTGCAAGATAGATCTTCGTGACCGCAACATCACCGAGGGTTAGGAGCATTTATTATCCCTAAGACAAAGGTTTAGACGCTGCTAGAGCACTTCGAGCCACAATGATGTCCTTCGATCGACACGCGCCAAAGAAGATTCACGGACTCATGCATAGGGTATTCCAACCCTATCTAGATCAATTGTCGTAGTTCGCACACATTTCGATCTACCGCAAGAGTGGGAGCATGAGTATCATTTGCTGATTGTGTTGCACGAAGAGGCCACCGGGCCAGGCGCCAAGTTCAAGAAGTGCAAGTTTCGCTTATCGAGGTGAGATTTCAGACACGCCAAAATGCGATCGCGTGTCAAGCACCTAGAGAAGGTCGAGAGGCAGATGAGCTGGGAGAAATAAGTTAGTTCGAGATATGTAGTTTCTGGATTACTGGTACTACAGAGATTCATTAAGGATTTCTCCCGATTAGCATCACCTATGACGCATTAACCCTAAGGAGGTCAAGTTTGATCGGGATGACTGATAGGAGGCATTCCAGAATTGAAGAGGAGGCTTACTCACCTATCTTGATAGTCCTGCATAAGGGATGTGGGTGTGCACGGTGTATTGTGATGCTCAAGGCCGACTGGATGTGTTTGGCGTGCCCGGAGAGTAGCAGCCTGGCGGGCCCCCAAGCACAAGAATCAAGGAGCGTATCACCCACACACGATACGGAGCTGGCACCGTATTCTTCGCCTTGAAGATTTGGCACCACTACTTATATGGCGATGAGTTCGAGGTGTACACCATAAAAGCTCCCAAGTATATTTTCATCTGACCTCAATATGAGGCAACACAGATGGATGGAGTTTAGAGGACTATGACTTCACTTCAGACACACCCTAAGAAGGCAAATGTGGTGGCCGGAGCACTACCGGAAGTCACGGGAGCATTGGCAGTATAGCTTCTCAGAGTGGCGGATGCTCGAGGACTGTGGACAGCTGGGCTATAGTACAAATGAAAGCAGCTCAGGGTGCGTTGGAGGAAGTTTAGTAGCTGGGAGCATCATCTCCTAAGAGCGCAGTGACGAGTCCTGTGGGCGTGGAGACAAAGATAGTGCCCATAGGACCGCATCAGCCATGCACAAAAAGCGACGAGGGTCGATGTACCCACAATACGATGATAGTTGCCTTCTTATAGAGGACGGGTAGTGGTTCCCTAGTTGATCGATTTGAGAGAGTGAGATTCTCGCGAGTTTCACCGTCGATTTGCCGCAGGCATCCAGTGGGTACGAAGATGTATCAGATCTTCAGCCGCCGCATTACTTGAGCCGGGATGAAGAGACACGTAGGGGACTTTGTTCGACGATGTCTCACATGTCAGCAGGTTAAGGCTAAGCACCGGTTATCAGCTATCACCATCGAGGTGGTCGAGTGGAAGTGGAGAACGCCACGCGATGGATTTTGTGACCCATCACTAATTTTATTAATCGCAAGGACATGACGCGGTACGGGTGATAAAGGATTGACTCACTAAGCCGATACATTTTCTAGTCAGGCGGATGACCTTCATACTGGAGATTCTGGGTCTAATAGATATCTGCAGAGATAGTCCAAATACATGGAGTACCGCATCCATAGTGCCTGATAGAGACCTTGTGTTTTACAAGACACTTTTTGGAAGAGTTTCAAAAGGCTGCGGCACACAACCGACCATGAGTACAACCTTCCCCCACCCACGTACGATGGTCGGGCCGGGGAGAGGACTTATGTTGTGTAGCCAGAGACAATGCCGTGAGCACAAGGCCCTGACATAAGGTAATTGGGAAAGAGCACTTGCCCCAGTGGAATTCGCCCACAATGGGCTATCGCGAGTATACAGATGGCACCATATGAGGCATTATATGGGAGGCCATGCAGATCACCGATATGTTGGACCGAGGTGGGAGAGAGCTCCATCACCGGGCCCTCGACTGGACAGAGACACCTCCGAGAAGGTGAGCTTCTTTGATACGACATCGCCTTCTCCTCTCACCCGCCAGCCGGTAGAAGAGTTATGCCGACGCCGCGAAGACGACCCCAGAGTTCGAGGTCGAGATCATGTCTCTCAAGGTGATGCCTAAGAGAGAGGAGTGCGGTTAGGTCTCGCGTTTATGAAGCCATCGAGGTTTATCGGGCCCTTCGAGATACTTGAGAGGGCAGGGCAATGTAGGGCGCATCATCATGCTATCACAAAGATGACAAGTGTCTACGAGGTTTTTCACGCCTTCATGTTTCCTAGGTACACCCAGATCCAAATTTCATGTAAAGGGATCTGGTGAGAGATTCTAGGTAGACAATTAATAGACCTTCGTGAGGAGGGACCAGCAGCATTATGGATAGTTTCCAGGATCGCTCTTATAGCCGCAAGACCGTGAGGCTAGTGAGGGTGCTATGGCGTGACCGTGTGGAGTGGAGGAGTCAATTGGAGTGCGAGGACACGACAAAGGGCCACTTATCCTTCTGTTTAGGATGAAGGCGTACGTGGTTTAATCGTTGGTCATTTAAATGACTAGTTTACATGCAGGTAGTGCACGCTGTATGTAGTATGCATGTGAGTTGTAGTGATTGTCCGCACTCAAGACGAAATTCCTTTAAGGATGGAGAATGTGAAACCGAGAAAATTCCACTCTTCTCGAAAAATGGGTAAAATCGTAATTTCGCCAAACTCCAAATTTTTCTGATCTCGATGACTTTAAACGCATCACTCGAATCGCCTCGCCAAATCTAGCTACCACGCCAAATTCGTCGAATTTCGAGATAGCCTTAATTTCACGCTTTCAAGTCACAGGTGTCCGGCGGCCGTAAAACGAAGTCCTGAGATATGTGATGTGACAAAAGTCACCTACTACATGTACTCAAGTTGACACATGTTGCATGATTAATTAGAGGATGAGATGGATGGCCGAGATTGTGCCAAGTATAAAAAATCAAGACAACAGGACACAAGTGGAATTAATGAGAATGTTAATGATAATAAGACGAAAGATGAACAATGTTCATCTTCTTCATTTTGAGACAAAATGGGCCATGGCTGGAACGGATTGATGCAGTGAGCGTGAGATTTGAGTTTTAGAGAGAGAAGGTGTGCCTTCTCTAGATTTCCAAATTATCTCGACCGCTCTGCTCGACTAAGCAAGAAGCAAAGTCGATCTACGCATGAGGGTCACGCGACGGGACACCAATTGGGTGGAGTCTGATAACTCAAGAGGTGATCTCTGCATAGCGCAGGCTGGAGCTAAAATCAACAAAATTTATATACACCTGTTCCTACTACCGCTTTGAGTCAAGCTTACCGCAAAGATAGTATGTCTAGGGCCGAACACGATGGAAGTCATCCTAGAAATGGTTTGCATTAGGGAATGAAGGTAAGGTTTTCTATTTGGACTTTTTGGATTTGTGTCAAAAGTCAAATGGTTTAAATTGAAATTGCAAAAACCTGGAAATGGAAACTGAACTTAAAGTGAAGAAATTAAACTTTGGAACATTTAGGGTCACCAACTTGACAAGCTGTGTAAGCAAACACATGTCCTCGGTGTTTTATCCTCCCATGTGAGTCAACAGCAGGATGCGCTTATGGCCCCTTTGTTTAAAACCCTAACATTCCTTTATCATTTTTCTAAGGCTAGTAAAGACCATCTGAAGAATCACAAATGCATTCTCACCCGAAAGATCGAACCCTAAAGTATGGAGTAGAGTATCACAAAACAATAAAAGTCAATGTTATTTAACCCTAATTTGAAGAACCCTAACATGTAAAATGCTACCTCAGAGGTAAAAAGTAAGGACCATCTAAAGAGCCACGACTGCCACTGCTAATCGGATCTAAAGCATGAGTATTGGCCAAGACAATAACATCCCATGTTATGCAACTAATTTTGAAAATAAGGGCCATAAATACACTAGCCCAAGGTGACTTTTAGTACAAGAGGACAACATGCTTAACCCTACTCACTGCTAGCTTCCTTCCCTTCAAAGAAGGGCGAGGTTTAGCTAAGCATCTCTTGAGTTGTCATCCTCAAGAGGTGTTTGCACCGAAAGTGAAAGAAAGAAGAGAGAAAGAAGAGAGAGAAGAGAGAAAAATAAAAAAAGCAAAGCTAAAAATAAAACAATCTATTTACAAAGGAAGAAAAAGAAAATAACTTACAAATACCAAAACTTGTATTCCCTTCTATCCTCCTCTCTCTTTATTACAAGACATGAGGTATTTGAGTAAGCCCTCCCCTTTAAAGTATGAAACTACCAAAAACCCTAATAACTAAAGCAAGTTATAGGACAATTGGGTAATAAACCAAGTTTGGAAGGCTACAGATTAATTACATGTAGGATGATAAGGCCTGCAAATTTCGCTAGAGGTAGAGAATTTCGCTAATTAGCGAATTTTAAGTAGTAAGGGTTAGCGAATTTGGCAAATGGCTTAGCGAAATTCAAGTAAGGCTTTAGAGATTTTTGCAATGCTTTAGCGAATTGCAATGTTGAAATTTCTCACATAGCGAAATTTCGCTAAGCTAGCGAAATTGTCGTAAAGGAGTAGTTTAATTTCGCAAATGCACGCTATGCAAGTTGGCTAGCGAATTTCGCAGAATTTGTGTCGAGATTGCGAACCCGCTTGGCGGTCACTGCGAAATTCGCTAGGATTGCAGACCAAGCTGCAACAGCCGCAAATTCGTTTGTCGTTTCCCGCATGCCTCTCGCCCCGTTTTCAATCGTATCTCATTTCCTCCACTTTCCTTTGTTTTTCCATTGATTTTTGGGTTTGTTGATGGCTGAGACTAAACTTCCAACCTCATGATTATCATTCAGATTGTGGTTGAAAGCCTAGAAGTGCATAAATACCTACAAACAACCAAAACATGCTCCAAATGCATAAGTGTTACTAAGAAGACATGAACACTTCAATTGGTTTATATGACATGATTAATGCACAAAAAGTACCTCAAAACCTATTTTTAATATAGGGTTCAAAATTGTACTTTGACACTAATCACACCCCAACCAAACGCTGTTAGTCCCTTGAAGTAATGCAAATAAGAATCAGATGTACGTGGTGATTTCAAAAGGTTGTGTTTCAAAAGGTTATTGTACTTATATACAAACTAACATTACTTAAAGTGAACAATTGAAATCAACATTTGAAAACCTGTATACAAGAATAAAAAATCCATAAGAGAACAATTTTTAGAACAACATCAAGCAAGTACCATGATTTTCAACTTGGATTTCCACCTAAGTCTAATGGTTCATTTTAAATCTAGATTGAATCAATAAAATGCAAAATTTGTTTCCCAACCTAGCATTGACATGGCCTTAAACTCGTTGAACAATTAAGATAGGTCGGGTTACACTTCTCTCGTTTTCTCAATTATATCAGGATGCAATGCTTAAAAACCGACTTCACCAAAGTCCATGTAACGGGGTCCACCGACGACCCCAACCAATTAAGGTTTAGGGGCATCGTCAAAAAGGATCAAAGACCACTAACTCTAAAGGCTTCACACGGCTCAACCCGATCAAAATCAAGCACCCACACCGCCAATTTACCTATCCACCCATGTAATCTAACACAAAATCGATGACCCAACCAATGAAGGCCAGCTTAGGGCATCGGGTTTCCAAAGGCTTTCACTATACACCCCTCGGATCATGTTTCTGCCTCTCAAAGCAAAACTTCACGATTTTATTCTTCTTTTCTTTTTTTTCTTTTCTCTTTTCTTTCCTCAAATAATAAATATCGGTCTTCAATTGTTGGTAACTTTAAACCGATTTAGGTTGTCAACATGCTCTAAGGCCGGTTTTGCAAAGTGGAAGGAGGCATACAATTTACAACCTATTGAAGCAATCTAGAGTGCAAAGCAGTGTGAAATAAAGATAAAGCGGAAATTTCAAGTTGAGTACGGAACCTGTAAATGACCAAAAATTGTTTCAAGCATGGAATTTGTCCTAGCATATAGGTGACAAAAAGTGATTCAATTTTCCAACATGAAGCAATTCAATTGTCCACTTGTAGCAATTCAATTGTCCAATCAAGCAAAACGACATTACATATGGAAAAGGCACAAAACCTGACATGCAAAAAGCTGTATATATATATAGACTGAATAACTTTTGATATAGCCAAAGTGGCTAGTACATGAATATCAAGCTAAACACAAAAATATCACTGCCTACCATAAAATGAAAACTGCTAAGTTAAAAATTTTCGAAAACTAACTAAAACTAACAAAATTAATTAACTTAAAAAATGTAAAAATAAATGTGTGGAATCCAATTGGTTTTTGAAAACACCGAATCCGCCCACTTCGACTACTCTAAGGGGGTCAAGGAGAATGATCTCCTCAACCCATGCATTTGCTGGGGCTGGCTCCATGGTTTTGGGTGACCAATTGTTGATGTGGTCCTCGGGCCGATGGCTTGAATTAATCAATCGACTTGCAACAAGGTGTTGTCATAAGACCAAAATTTCTTCATCTCCGACCGATCACTGCACCCTCGGGCACTTTTGTTTTCTTTGCACACTGACCAATTGAAACACTTTCATCATAAATTTGATTTTCGCTCTAACAAATTCCTTTGCTTGTTGTTCATAAGTGGAAGATGTGTTTAACTCCAAGGTCATGTTGCCACTAAATGTAAGTTGCATGACTCCATTTCGGCAATTTATTATTGCATTGGCTGTGGCCATGAAATGCCCTCAAGATGATCGTACATGATTGTCTATTTGCAATCGCTCTACATCAAGCACTACAAAATCTAACGGTAGTAGAATTCCTGGGTTCATTCTTCACCAAGACATCCTCAACTATCCCCTTCGGGATCTTCACCGATCCATCGGCCAATGATAGTGTGATGTTGAGGTTTTAAGTTCACCTAAACCTAGATGCTTGTATACCGAATACGGCATTAGCCCTCACACTGGCTCCTAAACTGCTAAGGACTTTTCTATGCAATTCCCACCAATATTGGATCTAAATTAAGCGAGGAACTCAGACCCTTGTATTTGGATGTATTTGCTTTGAATTATGGCACGACATGTTCAAAGGAGAATGCGTTCTTTCTCTCAATGCCTAATCCTCTTGATTGTGCAAAGATCTTTCAAAATTTTTGCATGTGCACTTGTTTTGATTATGTCCAATAAAGGTATGTTGAATCTCTCTTTTCATCATTTTAAGATCTCTAAAATGCCCACACAGATGCCTTCTTCTTACCCTCTAAGTGCTTGGGGAATGGAGGTGGTATGCTGATTTCATTGAGTCCTCCTTCAAGAAAATGTGTTCTGGCTCCACTCTTCCCTTTTTTCCGTTTCCCTTAACAGTTCGGTATCGGGCCGATCAACCTCTTTTTCCACTCTTGCTGTAATGACAAATGACTTCATCCATTTTGGGAGGTGTCACCGGAATAGCTCGGGCCTCGCGGGACTCCTTGGATTTTGGCAAAGCACGAGAAGGGAACCTCCCCGCCTTGCAATGATTTTCCATTCTTGCTATGGATGCCGCAGTCGTCAATTCTAAGCAGCGCTACTAACCCATCTATTCTCTTGTTCAAGGAGCTTTCTACATTTTAATTTTGTTCAATCGAGCATTGATGCCTTTGCTCCTCCACAGCCCCACCACTCTGCTCGATTCGGGTGGCGTCTGCTCCAACAGAGAGGAGGTGGGCGTTTGTCGAAGCCGTGAAGTGGTGGTAGAACATCGCCGTGCTCCTAGGGTACATATACGGAGGTTGAGGTTTCCAAGACAAGTTTGGACAAGGCCTCCAATTAGGTTATTAGTGTTACCATATGGAGCATCTATGGGTGGTTGATTTTGACTTATGGCATGTTACCCTAGGCAAAGGTTCTCGTAATTATTTGACTGAAAATTGAAGCAAGAAAATCGGGATGAAGATAACTCATTTATCGCTTGTACTTCATGTCGGTTTTCATTTGTATCATCCAATCTCTTTGAGCGAAACTAATCAATTTTAAGCTTTCATCTCCGTGTTCGGGAAATGCGAATCTGTCGCTCTTTGGTGGTTCAATGGCCCCAATCTTCAACCCTGTGACTAGGTTCATCCCAAGTCTTTGAGGTTTCAGCTACATAGTTCAAAAAATCCATAGCTTCATCAGGATGTTTACTCAAAAAGTTACCCCCACACATAGTTTCCAGCAATTGTTTCATGGGAGGAGACATACCACCATAGAAGTGGTTCACCAACATCCATGTGTCAAACCCATGGTGTGGACATGCACTGATGGTTTCCATAAATCTCCAATACTCGGTAAAATCTCTCTCACCATCCCGAATGCAAAGGTATAAATCTGCCTTTCAAATTATTAGTCTTGTGAGCAATCAAGAACTTTTCAAGAATTCAAATTCTTTGCAAATACCCCAATTTATGGTTCTAGGCCATTCCCAATGAGTTGAGCTTTGCTATCTTGGCCTCATTCTTGTAGTCAATGGAAAATGCTCTCTTTAGCTTCAGCAAATCCATGTCCATCATACCTTCCTTGAAGGTAGTGCAAACCCCTCAAAATCCTCTTAGATGTGTGTATGGATTTTCATTTTCCATACCATGCATATGTGGGAAGTAGGGTATTAAATATGGCCTCACCGCTACATCATCGCCAGGAGGAATGATACAGACGGGGCACTAACTCAGAGGGTGGATGTGATCCCTCATGGTTCTATATGCATTCGATTCATAGGTTCCCGGTTGACTTTGTTAAAACCTCACAGGTATGGATCCATGGTATCGCCTTGCATTAATCGACTTCCACTAGCTAGGTCAAGTTGTGTACTTATCTCACAATCTTACCCGATGTGTCTCTATCCCATCATGTAATACACAGTTGTTACACAATTAAAGAGACAAATAAAGATACAACAACCCGCAAAAAGACATTAAAATTAACTAAAATAAAAAACCGAACAATGAAAACTAAAATCGAAAATAAAGGCGCCATCGCAAAGTGAAGCAATCGCGCCTCGCAATCGAGTTGCAAAAAGAGGTAAAAAGCAGTTACCTTCACTGCGGATGCGATCACAAGTACCAATCCTACCATAAGTAGTTAAGCACCATCCCCATAACGGCGCCACATTTGATTCATCACGCAGGTCGAGCTTAAATCACCAAAATTTATATACACCTGTTTCAAGCTTACCACGGTAGTCAAGCTGAATCATCGCAAAGATAGTGGTTCAGGGTCGAACACGGGATGGGTTTTCATCCTAGAAATGGTTCACATAGGAAATTGAATGCAAGGCTTTCTATTTGACTCGATTTGTGTCAAAAGTCAGGAATGGTTTAAATTGAAATTGCAAAACCTGAGCCTGCAAAACTGAAATTTAAAGTAAAGAAATTAAACTTTGAAGATTTAGGTCACCAACTGACAAGCTAGGGCAAATACCACATGTCCCTCGTGTTTTATCCTCCTATGTGAGTCAACACAGATGCGCTATGGCCCCTTTTGTTTAAAACCCTGGGCTGATTCCCTTTATCATTTTTCAAGGCTAGTAGTTATCGATCAAAGAATCACGCCATCTTCACCTTGAGCACCTAACCCTAAAGTATGGAGAGTATCACAAACAATAAAAGTCAATGTTATTTAACCTCAATTAAGAACCCTAACATAAATACCTCGTGAGGCAAGTAAGGACTATCTAAAAGAGCCATGCACTGGCCACTACACTGGATCTAAAGCATGGAGAGTATTGGCCAAGACACAATAACATCCATGTTATGCAACTCGAATTTTGAAAATAAGGGCCACAACATACACCCTATGACTTTTAGTACAAGAGGACAACATGCTTAACCCCAATTAATTAAGCTAGCTTCCCTTCCTCTTCTTCAGCGCTGAAGTGAGGGTTTTTTGAAAGCCAAGGCATCTCTTTGGTTGTCATCCCTCAAGAGGTGTTTGGCAGTCGGAAAGTGAAAGGAAAGAAGAGAGAAAAAGAAGAGAGAGAAGAGAGAGGAAAATAAAATAAAGCTTAAAAAATGCACTTATTTTACAAAGAAAAGAAAATAACTTACAAATCACCAAAACTCAGATTCCCTTCTATCCTCCTTTAGTTTACACACACGAGGGTGATGCAAGCCCCTCAAAGTATGAAACTACCAAAACCCCAATAACTAGCTAAGTTATAGGACAACTGGGTAATAAACCAAGTTTGAAGGCTATTGCATTAATTACGTAGATTATTATATTCGCAAATTTCAAGTAGAGGTGAGTAAATTTCATGCCAATTAGCTTAATTTGGCAAGGGTTAGCTTGAATTTGGCAAATGGCTTACGAATTGGTAAAGGTTTTAGCGAATTTGGCAATGTTTCAGCAAATTTGTAATGCTGAAATACAGCAGAGATAAATTTCGCTAAGCTAGCGAAATTGTCAATAGAAGCCAATTCGCAAATGCACAAAGCAAGGTGTCAAGGCTAATTTCGTAATTTGTGTCGAGATTGGCGAATCGCTTATGGTCACTTGGCGGGGGACCGCCAGGATTGCGACTGGTTGGCAATGTGCCATGTACCCCGCTTTGTCGCTCCCCGCATGCTCTCGCCCCGTCTTCAATCGCATCTCATTTCTCCACTTTTCCCCTTTGTTTTTCCATTGATTTTGGGCTTGTTGATGGCTGAGACTAAACTTCCAACCTCATGATTGATCATTTGCATTGTGGTTGAAGCTCAGAAGTGCATAAATACCACAAAACAACCAAAAAACATGCTCCAAATGGCATAAGTGTTACTAAGATGACATGAACACTTCAATTGGTTTATATGACATGATTAATGCACAAAAAGTACTCAAAACCTATCTAATATAGGGTTCAAAATTGTACTTTTTGGACACTAATCAAGAGGTAGGGATCTTTTCCTACTCATGTTATTTTTTGGCTAAGAACCATGTGAATGGTTAGGGATAGTCTGAGGCTTGATTTAACCGTGAAATCTGGGTCCTTCAAACCTTTGAACCGAATGGAGAAAAATCCTAATTTGCGGCCAAAGTGAACATTGGCAACCGGTGGGTTTCACTGCTCATGTGAATAGTGACATGATTTTCGTGTGAAAATGTGTTTTGTAAGTAATTAAAATGAATTGCTTGGTTTGCTAATCAGCCCATGTGGAGCTTAATTTTGGTGTTATTGATGAAAATTGGAATGGGGTCACGATTTGTGAGTAAATTATGTTATTATATGCATGTGGAATTGTATCAACATAAATTATTTGAATTGATATAATGCATTCCATATGTACTAGGCAACCCTAGAATATTAGGGTGCGGGTGCATGACATGAAATGAAACAAAATGAAAATGTTTGTGAAAAGAAATTCCCTCGACGGAAGATTTTCCGAGAATTCCCGTGTTGAGATTGTCCAACAATCACGCTGAGGGGCTCATGAATTGCTCTCGAGGGAAGCTATCCAACAACATTCGCCCGAAAGGTCGTTCAACATTTTACCAACTCGGTGAGTGCCTCAAGAACAAAAATATTTCTGCCTTGAAAAATCGTGATTACAAATCGCATCTCGGGGCTTAAGCATACGGAGGGAGCCCGTGAGAACTCGGACATGGGTTTGGGCATGCAGACATTCGAGCAGGTTCATGTAATCGTTTTTGATGTGATTTCTTTTTGCCATGACATAATTCTAGGTGCATGGAGTAACCTGCAGGGAAATTATCACGCCACCGGGCTTTGCTCACTCTGGTCAGGGATCACCATTTCCTCGTGTACAAGGAGCGATTCCGAAGGCGGCACTCATATTAGAGGCCTTTGAGAAGAGTCGCTTGTGGCTTTGTTGCTGTATAACATGTGTATTAGAAATTGTACATTTTAATATATGTTGAATTATAAGAAAGTGATTTATTAACTCTTGGATTATTGTATATAGTTAATGTATTTTGTGAGATAATAAGGGCCCAAGTGGCCATTATTTTACTCCGTATGTGGACCCTCGTGTGGTCATTGTGAACTCCGTTTGGGGGACAGGTCTTCGATTTGGGGTAGAGCTCCCCGTACAGCGGAGATTCTACCCGATTATGAGTGGTGCTCTGCCATCCCGATATTCATTTAATATTCCATGCTGACGTTGTCAATGGACCCTGAACGGTGTCACAGCTTAGGGACATATCCGAGCTTCGGTCCCCGACCGGATGATTCCAATCAACAAAAAAATAATTTCTCAAATTAGTTCTTTGGGGGAATGAGAGAGGCTCATTAGGCAATACTTACGCTGAAAACTGTGGGAAAATCCAATTGAGAGAAAAGTGTGGAGATGAGTGATTTTGCTCCAGCATGAAATCGAGCTATGATCGGGGAAGAAGAAGAAAGAAGAAAGAAGAGAAAAAAAGATATTTAAGGTAAGAGATCAACCCTAACCCTTCCTAATGTTGTGGTTTGGGAGCTCAGGCACAACCCCGCCGGCACACCATTTTTCCACGACTTATTTCATGCCTTTGGGGGTTGCTCTAAGTTGTTATATGGTTGTTTGAATTGGTTGTGGTCCTTAATTGAAGAATTTTTTGTATAAAGGAAATGTTAAGTTTTTAAGGGAGATGCTGTCAAAATTTTCCAAAACCCATGTTTTTGTTTTAGCCATCACTCATCCAAATTGAGTGATTCAAATTTCTAGGTAAACTAGACTTCTAGGAAAACAAATATATCTGAAATAAGTATATCCAAATTTGGACCTCATTAGACCCAACAATTCGTCAAAGTGAGGCTTTTTTTTCGGGTCAATTCTGGTTCAGTTTTGATATAGTTTTGGTGTTTCGGAACAATTTTGGTATTTAGGCCATAAGTTGAGTTTCACTCATCCAAATTGAGTGATTCAAATTTCTAAGTAAACTAAACTTCTAAGAAAACAAATCTCACTGAAATACGTGTATCCAAATTTAGATCCCAGCTAGGACCCAAAAATTCGCCGTGAGGCCCTCGCTTTCTGGTCAATTCTAGTTCGCTCCGATACGCTTTGGTGTTTGAACATTTTTATTAGCCATGTTGATTCACTAATCCAAATCGAGTGATTCAAATTTCTGGGTAAACTAGACTTCTAGGAGAACAAATTTCCCTGAAATAAGTGTATTCAAATTTGAACCCCATTAAACCCAGAAATTCGTTTAAAAGGAGCTCTGTTTTTAGGAAAATTATAGTTCTGTGTTGAATATAGAATAGTCCCAGATGTTTAGGACATATCTGAAGTTTCGCAGCCTCACCTGATGATTCCTAAATTTCAACAAACAGATTTATAGAGAGCAAACTGGACAAGTGAAGGTGTGCTTGCAGAAAACAAGTAACTAGAAACCTAAATTAGCCAACTGATATTGTTCTCTAATTGTGATGAATTAGGCATGGCGCAGGAAAATCCTGATTAAAAAATGAGATTCCAAGGGATAGGGAATCGGTTCGACAACCTCTTTGTTCGTTTCATTCTTGCCTCAAGTATCAAAATTATTTCAGTAATTATTGAAATGACCTTTCAATAAAACTACATATTGATTTATTTTAAGTGACTTGAGAAAAAATGTATTCTCAAATGATCACGCTTGAAAAAAATCGCATGAGTATCAAATGTGCTATTTGATAAATGTATATACTCCCATTGTAAATTTATGATCGTTTAATGCCCTGGTTAGAATGTTATGGCGTCATGATTCGAAAGCTAAGGATAGGGATTGGTATACCAATGGCACAACCTGGGCAAAGACGGCGGAACGTATAGGTCACTGATCCATAGCCCAATGATAACATCTATGAAGTTCACAAATCAGATTTTTAATAACTACCGTAAGCCCAACGGACCGTGATCGCGGTTATAAAAGCTTTTTATACCAGTCAGAACCCGCAGAGAATCCATCAATATAGTGATTCTATGGTCTTACGTGACCGAAAAACATTGGCTAAATTCATGTTAAGGAAAATGTGATAAGAATATTTGGTGAATGCATGATTTGAGTTTCTAGAATGATACTGTACATAAAAGTATATTACTTGGAATGTATATGTTATATATATATATTGTAAAATCGTGAGAAAAATTGAAATTAAGAAAATATAAAATAATAATAATAAATAATTAAATTATAATGTATTCTCATGGAAGTCAGAAACATTCAGATATCGGATTTGATGAAACTGACTAATGGGTCGATTCTTCCTCGAAATCTATAACTAGAAAAGTTCTGCACGACTCGAGATACACTTTTTTACTACTTTGGCGGTGGTGAGCTCGGTAATGGGACAACATCCAAAATGAGTCTCATGGTTGCATAGCATGACAAATACATGTGTTGGGCATAGAGAGAAGGGATAGATACCCCCTCGGGTGAAAAACCCCGTAGTTGCAATTAGACATGATCACTAGCAATGAAAGCCGATAAAAATGTTGGGAAGGCGTTGATTCGTGCCACAGTAGGGTGACCCGGAATCAATAAAATTTATATCCTAAGTTCCTCCTACTGTCGTAGCAAAGCTAATGCAAAGATAGTGGTTCAGCTCAACACACTGATGGGTTTTCTGCATAAAATGATTATAAGTCAAAAATGGTGAATTTGGTTTGGATTTTAAGGCTTGGTAAAAACAGGGGAGTTGATGGTTTGCAAACTGAAATTTAAATAAAATAAAATGTAAAAGAAGTCTCCTTAAAGTGTCAGGCTACTGGATTTAGGTTCTCAAGGTCACTGAGAGGTTCTCGGGTCCATTTCTTCGCGTTGGGGAGGATGACATATAGTCATCTCCGAACTGTATCTCTTCATTTAGCTATAAACCTAACCTAAAAATAATTATCCTTTGAAAATGGTGTTTACCGAAAGCAAAGCAAAGGTCACCGATGAAGAACTCACCCTCCACTCAAATCTTTACAATGATTAATAGAGGGTAACTAGTGTATCTCGCGATCTAGCAATACATCCACCGAACCCTTAAAAAGATTACCAAATAAAGGTCATTCAAGGTGAATTTAGGGGATTTGAAACTCCAGAGTCTGGGGGAAGGAAACACAAAATCGCATACCCGTGATGAAAATGTGGGAACCCCAGCCTCTAGATCCCGCACCCAACAAAATTCCACTTCAAGGAGGAGGGTTTTGACAACCATCCTTCGAAAGTCATCCCTCGAAGGGCGTCTGGTCGCCCTAAAATAGAAAAGAAAGCGGAAAGAAATGAAAAATGTAGAAGAAGTGGAAAACGGGAGAGCTGGTCCCAAAAATTCATTGTCGACTGACGATTGTTGGGCAAACCTTGAATGTAGCTTATATAATGCGGCCGTAGAAAGTATGGAAATTACAAAACAAACCAAACAAAAGCTATTAAGGGCGCAGAGTATGAGAAAAACCAAACGGTCGCTTGATCAAAAATGTGAGCGCATGTACCTTCGCCATATGCACGCTTATTCTCGCACTATCATAAAGTGAAAATTCGGCCATAGCGAAATTGAAATTCATTTATGCATCAAAGAATTTCATGATAGCTTAAAATCTTGAATGTAACGAAAATTCTGGTACTGCTCATCACTGCTCCATTGCTTCCTCGTATTACTATTCCCACGTACTATTCCATTTCTTCTAGCTTTGATATTCTCTCATTCCCGGCTTGTCAAAACTGACAAAAATACATATGAAATTGATTGAAACAAACCACTTTGTTATGGATTGATTGACACAACATTTGGCTTCCAAATTCCCCAAAACCATAAAAAATTTTTAATGCGATCAAGAGAATAGTAGGGACCCTTAATGTGAAAATTGTTACCAGGAATGATTAGTACACAAAGCACTCAAAACTATAACAAATAGGCCTCAAAATAGCACTTCGCACTAATCACACCCTCTTAACCTACATATCAAGTAAATTCCTAAAGATCAAAATAAAAAGAAGAAGAAAAAGTGATACAAAACAATAACAAAATAACAAGTTCACATAAAAATGCGGTTTTTAGAAAAAGGAAGTCAGAATGAGTAATGCCTAACCCTATAAAAATCATCAAACCTGTCCAATAATTACCAAGAGAGAATGAACGCCATACAAAATTGAGTATTAGTGTTAGCCTCCTTCTCGTGAATCAACCCAGAACTTCCACCAAAATATAAGTGTTTGCTGCGATCGCCCTCAACAATAAACCGAAGCAACCGCACTCTCCCCCCAACCTAGCTTACTACCATGACCTAGCATGCTAACCTTCGAACCTAAACAGATCAGGCCAAACCTTATTCCACAATTCTTGCTGTAGGGTGCAATGCCGAGGAATCGACCTCACAAAGTCCATGTAACGTGGATCTACCGATGACCCCCAACCAATTAAGGCTTGAGGCACCAAAGGATCTTTCGACCACAACCTTCGTGTGTTTCACCCCGACCAATGATTTCGAAACTCCAGCACCACAACTTGCTGGAACTCCACCCATCCACCGTGTAGTGAACACTAAGCTCACAGCACTCATAACCGTGTTAAGGCTTCAGTGGCACTGGGCAGTTGTTTCTCTCTCATACACCCCTCGGACTGCCTGGTTTCAAGCGCAAAGCCAAGGTAATTTTTCTTCTTTTCTTTTCTTTTCTTTAATTTTTGAAGACATACTTGGCTTTCGGTCCATGGGGGTCCTTAATCCACAAGGTGGCTCAATGAAACTAGGTAGTTGGTTTCAAGGCTTGGGGAGGTTAGGCGCTTTCACAAAGTTATTAAAGAACCCATGTGCACAAAGCAGGTGATAGCTAAAGGTAAGAAAAGGGCCGTCGTGCCAACAAGAGTTCAACTGATCATCCACTCTACACTAGCATGGGAACCAATCTAACATCAATAGAAATCGGATAGAGCTCACTTTGTGCATCACAAAGAAGTAAAAAAAAAATGGGTGTGCTGAACAAATAAGTCGTATAGTATACACCCATTAAAAGCACCAATGTCACCGATATCACAAATAGGCTTCTCAAAATAATAACAAAAATACAAACAAAGCTACTCCTTCGCACCTCTCCCCTTCGCAACCAAATATCTCAATGTCTCAGCAATGGGGCCCTGATTGGAAAGTTAGGGGAAGGAAGGTTAAACCTTGATTATATTTGATCGTTGTTGGATAGAGACTTCTCACAAGCTTCACTGACACTCCTTATTCACCCGCTTAATAAAATAAAACAAGTTAGAGAAGAAAAAGAGAGAAAAAGCACTAAACAAATTCCTTTAGAAAATTACACATTCATAAAATTTCAAAAAAGTGTTCTTGGGCAATATTTGATTCTACACTCTAAGCTTTCCAATCTGTACCAAGAATCTAAAAACGGAGGTCCTGGATGAAAAGTTATGAGTGAAACAAAATCAGAGGCAAAACATCAAGATAATGTACTTTATGTTACCATAGCGAATTTTCGCTATAAAGTGAAATTTCTATGTGTAATAGTGAATCTTTTGAAAAATAAAATAAAATAATTAATAATACTTAAAAATAAAAATAAAACTTTTGAGAGGCCTTTTGCAGCCAAAACAAAGTAATAATAAAAAACAAAATAAACAAAGAATCCTAATTCTTTTAATAATAATAAAATAAATAAAAATAAAATAAAATAAAAACATCTATAAGTGGACATCCGTATTCAAATTTTGCTACATGTGCTGCACTTCATTATGAAGTCGTAGAAATCTCCTCGCTTCTCCTCCCCGTCGCTAATCTTCATTCGCTCCAAAAATCTCACTCAACCGCAAAATTAGTACAAGAAAAAATTGGGTAAGAAAACAAAAGTTAAAAGTGAAAAATGTAAGCTAGAAAGATTAACTTAAAAATTAGTGAAATCTAAAAAGAATAATTATAGAAATCCAAATAAAACACACAAAATAAAATTAAAACAAAACAAGAAAATTAAAACAAAAAGCTGTGGATCGTGTCCCTCAAACCACTTAGCCTCGAGGTCACCGAACTCCACGAGCTCAAAAATGCCGGTTCCTGGGTGCTCCAAATCCGAATCCAGCACCGAACCAACCACTCCGCCATGCGATGTGAGGCAACCGCCATTGTTTTTGATAGTGGCAAAATCGTGATGTGAGCTACCAACTCAGAGTTTTTAACGCGTGCAGCCGACGCGGGGTGGCTTCGTGTCGGGTGCTCTAGGCTGTACCGTGTTTCCGTGTAAGCGTAATATACACTGGTCAGCGAGGCTACCGCGCGCCTCGTGGCTCGGGGTACATAAAGGGTTCCAATCAGTGGTAAATGGTTTCAAAATAAGCTCTTGTGGCTCTTCCACTATTTCTTTTCCCCAGTACTACCTCATTTGAAGGGAAGGATTTTCTTGAGCTCCCCTTCCAACCCTCCTTCCTTCCTTGAAAACAACATCACATATTCCAGATTCACAATCCTCGTATAATCTGTTAATAAAATCCCCTATAACCTCGGGTGTGGCCATTGTTCAACACCAGGCTCTCCATTTCATAAAAGTCACTTTGGCACTTTCCTTTGGTGGATACTGCTGTCAGACGATCGTGTTCTCAATGAGTCTCAGATGTCGTCCCATTTATGCTCGTAAGTCACTTTTCAGTCCATCTAATTTCCGTTCAAACTGCCTTCCACAGCGACAATTCCTCTATATTCGAATGGGCAATAATCCTTTCTACTCCGCCACAAAGTCATCCACTATCCGTAAGGTCTAAATGAAGCTGTTCAAATGGAGGGATCGTAACGTGGTGGCTGAGGTGATCGAGGAGTTGAAACGCAAACGTAAGGTTCGGAGGCGATACCGTGGAGGTTCGTTCTATGAGGAATTGGTGATTCCCCAACTATGGTTGTAAGTACTACCATGGTGAACTCATCCATCGGGTTTCTATAGTCCCTCATGGACCTATATTCATTTAGATTCCTCTCCACAAAGCTGCTGACTTTGCCACACCGCCCCGTAATCCCTCATAGACACGGCGCAATACGCTGAGTAGCCCGCTCCGGATTTCTAATCCACTCGGAAATTCCCCAGAGTGGTGTGGTGGCATTTAATGTCAACAACACAGTTCACATCTGAACAATCATCTCATCATTTGTCAATAATAATCTCTCACTGCTGATCTCATCATCCCTGGCCTCATTTTTTAACAAAACCCTCCCCGTTAATATAATGAATACAAATATTATCTGATACAACAAAGATAAATATACAAAGAAATAATAGCTAATCCTACCTAAAAGGTTAGAACTCGTGAACTAAAACTAATATTAATAAGTAGAATATACAGAGAGAAATTACCAAGACTCAGGTATTGAGGATCATGGGCAGTTCATCAAAGCCATCATTTGCAATAAGGAACTATCCCCTGCATCGGCGCTCTATTTGATTCGGTGCTACATGATCCTGAATCAACAAAATTTATATCCTGTTCCTCCTATTGTCGAATAAAGTTACTACAAAGATAGTGGTTCAGGGGTCGAACACAGGATGAGTTTTCGTATAAAATGATTTAAGTGAAGTCAAAAATGGGCAGAATTTGGCTCGATTTTAAGGCTTGCAAAAATGTGGGAGTTTCGATGGTCAAAACTGAAATTTAAATAAAATAAAATGTAAAAGAAGTCTCCCCTAAAGTGTCAGTTAATGGATTTAGGTTCTCAAGGTCACCGAGGTTCTCGGTCCATTTCTTCGCTTGGGGAGTGTGATTTATACATATGTCATCTCCTAATCCCATCTTCATTTATCTATAAACCTAACCCAAAATAATTATCCTTTTGAAAAAATGGTGTTTATCTGAGCAGCCAGCATCACTGGCGTTGAAGAACCATTCTCCCACCACCTTACAAATGATTAGTCAGAGTGGTAACTAATGAATCCTCAAAGTGATTCAGCAATTAGCATCCACCTAACCCTAAAAGATTACCAAATAAAGGTCATTCAAGGTGAATTCAGGATTTAAACCCCTAGAGTTCAAAGGAAACACAAACCCGCTGCCAGATACCATGGAAAAATGGGAACCTCCAGCTTCCTGTAGATCCCGTGACCCAACACCTTCCACTTCAAGGAGGAAGGGTTTTGTACAACCATCCTCTCGAGTTGTCATCCCTGAGGTGCTCGTCGCCCAAAATAGAAAAGAAAGGGAAAGAAAATGAAACAGAGAAGAAGCGGGAAAACGGGAGAGCTGAAAGCTTCTCCAAAAATTTATTGCCGACTTGATTGATCATTACAAACATTGACTCTAGCTTATATACGGCTCAGAGCAAGGGAAATTATAAAAACAAACCAAAAACAAAAAGCTATTGGCAAGGGCAAAAGCGAGAAAAACCAAAAACGGAGTCGCTTGGGATCAAAAAACAGAGCGCATAATTTTCGCTTGGCGCACGCTGATTGCTATCATAGCTTAAAAATTCAGTCATAGCGTAATTGAAATTTTCGCCATGCATGCAATTTTCTATGATAGCTTAAAAATCTCCAAATAGAATAAATTTCGTGCATCGCTCATCAACGGTTCCATTGCTTCCTCGTGCTAATATTCCCACCGTAATTAGTCTCCATTTCTTCTAGCTTTGATATTCTTCATTCTCAGCCAATAAAATTGATAAAAATACATAGAAATTGATGGAAATCAACCCACTTTGTTAAGTGATTGGATTGACACGACATTTGGCTTCCAATTCCCGCAAAAAACTACAAGGCAAAATGCCAAATTTCGAATGCGATCGTAGAATAGTAGGGACCTTTAATGTGCAAATCGGGTTATTTTGTGAATGATTAGTACAATAAAAGCAATCAAAACCTATAATAAATAGGGGTTCAAAATAGCACTTTGGGCACTAATCAGGTGTAAGGCTATCCCGCGTGAAAAACCCGAAAACTGTGGATCCATAAATGCATAAACAAATAGGATTTTACTAAATAAATGAACATTGGAGGTTTATCCAATGAGTTTTGATTTATAAAACAAAAAAGATTTTGTTTTGGAAAAAGGGTCATTGGATTAAA
This sequence comes from Tetrastigma voinierianum, assembly GCA_016808115.1. Lineage (NCBI taxonomy): Eukaryota > Viridiplantae > Streptophyta > Magnoliopsida > Vitales > Vitaceae > Tetrastigma > Tetrastigma voinierianum. The sequence goes on from JAEQBH010003072.1 coordinate 205,965, forward strand.
CATCAATGACGGTTTTTTTCACACTAGGCATATGCATGTGTGAGGGAGTCGGTTAGGACTCGGGACATGGAGCATGATGAGTCTCATCTGATTCACAACATGTAGTATTCCAAGGTAGGATTACATATTCTATATGGAATGTGATATGATGTGATTATGGCATTGCATGTGCACTTAGGTGGGGAGTAGCCCTTGTAGGATTTATTTCATCGAGCAATGCTCACTCTGGCCGTGGGACCCAAGCATTTCCTTAGGTCGGCTTCGTATAGGCGACTGACTCCCATCCGAGACCGCACGATTGAAGAAAGTCAGCTATGGCTTTGTTTTTTTTTTTTTATCTCTTATTTGAGAAAAACTTTAGTTCTATATACATTTTGTATAAGAGTGTACAATTGAACTTATGTAAACTATTACTACATAGTTGGCATGTATATTATTCTAGTATGGCTTGAATGGGTCCGAGTGGTCACTTCTCATTACTCGCCAACCGGACCGTGTGGTCATTGTATTATATCGCCCGAGGGGTCATCAAGTGTGATATTATTGTTGTACTGGTCGATTTCTGAGAGTTCTTCGACAAAGTGAGATCATCCGATTTCGTTGAATTATTGATCCCGATAAATGGGACACCTACGCATGTGGTATCGAAGTCGTACACGATATCCACGTTGACAATAAGTGTCAACGGACCCTCGGGTTTTGGGGCGCTATAATTTGCATTTCCAGCTTAGGTAAACGATTGTACTAGAGCCTCGAATGTGGGTATCCACAAGTAATTCCTAAAATAAGCAGAACTTGGTAACAGAATTTAGGTATATGAATACCTTGAACTGTTGAGCATGGGTTAGATCAATGCATGGTGTGCATTATATGTTTTGTGTTCTAACATGACTCTGTGTTTGTGTGTTACAAATTGTGCAAAATATATGCATTGACATGATGTATTTAGTAAAGGATGAACACTAGGGTTATAAAACACAACCTTAGGGGGGTTCTAAATATAAATGAAATGATGATAGTTCTGAGAACTGATAATTATTAATGTTTGAAAAAACCAAATCTCAATTTTCTATTTGACATGTGTAGATGGCAAGTCGGGCAAGGACGAGGTAGCCAAGGCAATAGCCACCCACTGTATTTGACCAATGCATCTTTATAGAGGGTGCCGTGAGCTGCCACCTTGCAATGGGCCTAGCCCAGCTGGGGATCATGAGAGTCGAGTAACCTCCAGAGGTTTAAATTGCACCATCCTCCGGCATTCATAGGAGGAGGGGATCCGATGGTGGCTGACCATTGGTTTAGATAGATTGAGAAGATATTGGAGGCTATGGAGATCACCTCTAATGTGGTAAATATCAAACTAGCGCTATTTCATCTAGAGGGTGAATCCCAGGTATGGTGGGACTAGGTCAAGACTTCTTAGGACTAGGAGGCTATGACATTGGGAGATTTCCATGAGCTCTTCATGGGCAATATTTTCCCGGCATCTACTAGACATGCCAAGGCTTGGGAGTTTCTAGAGTTGAGATAGGGAGCCATGACAGTACTCTAGTACGTGGCTAAGTTCATAGAGTTAGCAAGTTTTAGGGATGATTATGTGGCCACAGACATGGCTAAGGTGAGGAAATTCGAGGATGGTTTGAAGTTGTCCATCCGAGGTAAGATTGTGGGATTTCTCTTGTAGGATATGGACTCTATGGTCAGGACAGCTATGGCTATATAGAGAGAGATTGATGACACAAAGAGCATTCGGGATGCGGGTGCTAGTGGGAAGAGGAAGGAGAGCCAGCCTTCTTCTAGCACAAGGAAGAAGCAGAGGACTTCCACCTACGCAGTTTCAGCGGCCAACTATCATAGCTAAGGCGTCATGCTACTAGCCGTACAAGACCGCATGAAATTTTTATTACGCCCATCACCGACATATGAAGCGGGATTGCTCAAAGGCGTGGATCCCAGTGGTTGCGGACAGCACAATCCCGCCAATGCTGGGACATGCACGAAGATAGTTTGTTCCTTCTTACCCCATGGGCTGCAGGAACCGTGATTTCGGGCCTCCTGTGGTGCTGCACAAGCGCCTACTTCTGGCCAGCATGAAAGCCAAAGAGGCTAGAGTATGGTTGAGGCTGTGATGTGGCTTCAAGCTTCTGGACTTTGGGACCAAGGGCATGTCTACGCATTACACCATAGATCAGCCTACAACCGCCCTCCTCATATATTGTGGTATGTTTATGCTATCTCGGGTCAGGCAAGGATCGCTTTGATTCGTGCATCGATTCATTCATCATCACCGCTTCATGTGTGAGAATTCGTTTAGAGGTGTTGAGATCTGGAAAAGTCGCTGCATGTGAGCCTCCCTCAGAACTGTGGTGGGTGTGGATCAGATATGCTCGGGTTGCAGTTAGAGATCTTTGGGATTCTACCCATTGTGGGACCAGCGTCATGTACATGCCTGAGTTTGACGTCATCCTCGGATTTTTCGACCGTCGACGACACCGGAAGTTGTCATTGGATCGTGATTGTAAGAGAGAGTTACGCCTGCCATATGGGACGGATTTTGTGTTATGCTTCAAGGATAAGAACGAAGTGCTTTACCACAGATCAGATATGACTCCAGTGTGGTGCATGGGATGGGGCTGATGGGTTGGCTAGTAAGCTTACCCTGGAGGACGAGATGAGACAGGATCTGGGTCTACCCTTGGGTGGTTTTAAGGTGAGTACGAGGATGTCTTTGGATGAATCCATCTGGATTACCTATGCACGTGATGTAGACTTACTACTGAGTTATACCCTGGTATGCCTTCATTTCTATGACTCCTCATAGAGATGGCACCGCTGAGTCAGAACCTCAAAGGTCCAATCGCGTGGAATTGCTGGGAAAGGGTTTGTGGCTAGATCGAGCACTTCACCTCGGGCGCCTAGTTCTCAAGTATACAAAGAAAGATAAGACCCTTCGAATGTGCACAACATCGATGGGCCAGAATAAAGGTTATTATGATCAAGTTAAACTCGCGATCCGTTACCGAGGATTGATGATTTATTTGGGATTAGTTGGGAGAGGGGTGCGAGTCTGTACCCAAGATGTGCACTCGCACCGCGCCACGCTGAGAGTTAAGGAGGCGTATATCCCTAAGACAATATTTAGGACGCTACCGGCATTTTGAGTTCACAAAGGATGCCATTTGGTGAACTTTAATGTTCCAAAGGGCATTCATGTATCCTCATGCGCAGGGTATCTAACTCATTGAGACGGGTCACGTAGTCTTCAAGTGACGACATTTTGACCACTCCGCCTATGCTGGAGGAGCATGCGAGGATTCACTCGAGTGGATCGCCTCCAGCCCTCAGAGAACACCGGGCCAGGACGCCAAGTGCAAGTGTGGTTTTGGCCACTCAGGTGAGATTCTTGGGACATGTAGTGTCACTTCCTCGTGTATTATGGGACCGGAGAACGTCGAGGCGCTTATGAGTCGAGAGCCAAAGTCACTGAGATGGCCAGCTTCGGAACTCTGGTGCGGTATTACATGAGATTCACCAGAATCTCCAATTAACTACAATTCATGACGTAGATTAACAAATTCGAGTGGGACCAGACGCCCCAAAACGTTAGGGTCATTTTTATTTTTATTTTCATACGCCTCAAATTCGGTATAAAACAACCTTTTTATTACAATGGTATATGAAACATTGTATGTTTTTCTTACAAATACAAAAAGGCTTATAATATTTTACAAGAGTTTGATGTACAACTTTTTTACACTTTTATATGCCAAAATATATTAAAACTATATTGTTCTAATATATTTTACATAAATGCTTCCCTGTAAGGCCACAACCCAAATTCCTTCTTCAGAATTACCGCCTCTTTCGGGCGGAGCAATCGCCTCCTCGCTGCAGATTCGAAGTGTGGGTCCCCACCCACAAAGTGACACTCCAAGAGAGAAATTCCTCCTACAAGGGCTACTCCCACCTGGCACATGCAAATGCCGCTGTTTTGAAATTTCACACACATTCACACAAAATATATAGAATATCTATATGAATGTCATATGCCAAATCCCATGTCTCGAGCCCTCACCGACTTCACACACAAAAAAAAAAAAAAAAAAAAAAAAAAAGTACTTCCATGTATAATAAATCATTTCTAAAACAAAAGATTTTGTTTTAGCTCCTCAATGGCGTTAGTTGACAGATCTCGTATAAAATTTTGTACCACCCCTCCGATATTTTTCATTTGATAGACTCGATAATAATGTGATCACCCTCCGATATTATTCATTTTTGGACAGATCTCGATAAATTTGGTAGACAACCTCTAGAAACTGCTTATTCATGTCGTGCATTCATGCCACCAAATATGCTAATGTTCCTATGCATGTGAGGTGCATAACCAATGCATGATATTTATTTATTTTCATGCATGCATGTAATAATTTCCCCAAATCGCATGTTATTCAATGAGACTATGACATGCAAACTCGACTTTCCATCCAGCTTTCCTCAAATAAAAACATAAAGATGCATTACTTTACATATTTTCACATAAAAAACTACATGGTATCTACTATTGCATGCATGCCCATATCGACATTCTCTCTCAAAACAACATGTTATTTAAACAAGAACACAACACATGCAAAATTGAAATTCTTTACAGTTTTCTAAATAATAAACAATGGTACACAAAAAATCCAGCATCCATAATATTTTCTAGCAGGTTTAACCTGTACCAAAAATCCATTTCTAGCATCCAAATTCCCAGAAAATGTACACAATTTGCATTCAAATTGTTTTAAGTCATTCATTTACATGCATGCATGCAACAAGTTCACATACAACATGTTATACAATGAGAATTATGACATGCCATTAACCAATTTAATCCAGCTTCTCAATAAAAATACATCATGCATTACTTTTCATATTTTCACATCAAAAATTGCATGGTATCTAATATTGCATGCATGACTATATCAACATTTCTCTCTAAAAACAACATGTTATTTAAATAAGAACACAACACATGCAAACTGGAAATTCTTTCCAGTTTTCTAAACAATAAACAAGTGGGTAGCTAATAAAAAATCTAGCATCCATAATATTATTTTCCAAATGTGTTCAACTCAAATGCGCACAAGCCCCAGTTTCGCATAAAAATGCCCAAAACGCATTACGACATTGCTTCAAACTGCTTTTTAACCAGCCCTCATGTTTCGACTAAGCTCCATGGCCATTGAATGGCCTCACTAAGGGTATCCCTAGTAGGAAAGAACTCACTTTGTTGGAGTGTATACTCAACTCCTCCTTCCTTTCTTCTTCCTTTTTCCCTTTCCTTTCTTTCTTCCTTCTTTTCTCCCTTTCTTTGTTTCTCTCTTTTCTTTCTTTCTCTCTTGTCTATGAACTATTTTCCTTCCACCACCAAACTGAGTTTTTTTGGTTTGAGTTATGTGTAGAACACCTAGTCTAACCACCTTGACACATGGCAAACCAATGCCATGTGTTTCCCATGCCTTAACTTCATATCCACTCAAGTCATGCAAGGTTTGAGGGCATGGCACTTGGCCCACCCATGTGCCAAGTGTCCCTCACCCTAGTGCATGCACCCCCAAATGCCACGTGTCAGCCCCCAGATTCGCCTAAACGCCTCGAAATATGTGATATTGACCGTCTCAAATCCACAAAAATTTAATTAGGTAAGCAGAGTTTCGCAATAGAGATTCCAAAGGTACAACTTTTTGTCATCCCAGATCTAGAAAATTTTGGGCTTTTCATGACTATTCCGACAATCACTGCTGTATTCCTTTTTTTCTTAACATTTTAAATTTAATTTTTCATAATGCACAGGAATGACCTCGTGGTGAGAAGGGGTATCAAGAATTACAAAAGGAGGCTTACTACGCCTTATTCTAATAGTCTCAAAGGGACAAGAGGTACACAATGTAATGGGATGCCTCGAAGGACCGACCGGGAGCTTTGATGCAGTTCTAGTGGTAGTAGCGCTTTATGGTTCTCTGCACAGTGAATCATGAGTGGAATTACCCCACACATGACATGGAGTTGGCGGCCATAGTCTTCGCGTTGAAGATTTGGCGCCACTACCTATATAGTGACCAGTTCGAGGTGTTTTCAAACCACAGTGGGACCTCAACATGAAGCAACGCAGATGGATGGAGTATCTAGAGGATTATGACTTCACTTTTCATTACCAACCTGGTAAGGAAAATGTCAGGTCAGACAGACTACCGAAAGTCACAGGAGTACCGCTAGTATTTCCCAGAGTGGCGTATGCTCAGGTTGTAAGACAATGGATACAAAGGCGTAGATCAAGCTTCAGTGCCTGATTTAGCGGCGCCTTCCCATCGAGCAGAGTGATCGAGTCTCAAGGGCAGGACCTAGAGATAGTGTCCATTAGGGATCGGGTATAGTCAAGTGTAGGTGACAAAGGCTGGGTCATTCACACAGATGGTAGTCTTCTCGTATAAGGGATGTGTCAGAAGCCCTGAAGCGACAGCATCTAAGATAGGAGATCCCCGCCGTAGCTCATTGCTCGATTACCTGGTATCCAGTGGCAATGTAAGATGTACCTATGATATTCATCGCCAATATTACCGGCCGGCATGATGAGACATGCCGCATTTTGTTCAACGATGTCTCACATGTCACAGGTAGCGCTTATAACTGACATCAAGGCTACTCCACCATTGAGGGTAGTGGAAGTGGGAACATATCATTAGTACATCGCCACCTATCCTCTTTCTTCTTGTTTACGAAAGGCGCACGCAGATAGCTTCGCTTAAGATTAAATGACTAGTTTATATGCATGTGATCGTACGGTTGCATATGCATGTGATTTGATGCGATAAAGGGAATTGTGACTAAATTCTTTGGGAATGAAAACCTGGGAAAATTAGAAATTTTCAGGAAAAATGGAAAAATAATAATAATAATAGTAAATGGCCATAATAGTTCAGTAGTTTGAAAATTTCTAGATTCGATAAAACTGATCATTATCAAGGATTTGTCTGCAAGAAACACTAATCAAAGTTTCGTTGAATTGGCAAGAGAGCAGTTGGAATTCTTACTTATTTTATGGGTGGTGAGCTCAGTAATGGACAACGCCCAAAATGAGTTCCATACAGGTGATAGCATGAAAATACATGTATCAAGTATAGCAAGAAGGGATATTTCTGAAAAAAACCCAGAGTTTCCGTGGTTAAACATGATCACCGATGGTGAAAGCCCGTGAGAAATTGGAAGGCATGCAAGGCCTGACGTGAAAACGGAAATTTGTGGCCAACAAATGGTAAAAACACATGTGAATACTGGCTAAATAAATGAACATTAGAGGTTTATCCAATGGGTTTTGATTTATAAAACAAAAAGATTTTGTTTTGAAAAAAGGATCATTAGATTAAACATCAATGACGGTTTTTTCCACACCTGGCATATGCATGTGTGATAATGCGACTCCTGGACATGGGGTATGATATTCATCTCATTCATGACATAGTATTCCATGGTAGGATTACATATTCTGGTGTAATGTGATACATGTGATTATGAGATTGCATGTGCACTTAGCGGGAGTAGCCCTCAGAGGGAGTTATTCTCTATCAAGTAATGTCACCCCTGCCTGTGGCATCGCATTTTTAGGTGCGTGTCAGTACTGTGAGGCTAACCACTGGTCCGGACCGCACGATTGAAGAAAGTTTCATTATGGGTCGTTTTTTTTTTTCTTATTTGAAAGAAAAACTTAGTTTTGTATACATTTTGTATAAGAGTGTACAATTGAACTCATGTAAACTATTACTAAGCATAATGGTAACGATATTATTCGAGTATGGTTGAATGGGTCCGGAGTGGTCACTATTACTCATAAATGGACCCCTGTGGTCACAGTTATATTGGGCCCCAATGGGGTCATGTGATAATATTGTTGTACAAAGTTGATTTCTGAGAGCTCCCCTGCATAAAAGATACTGCCTCATTTTTATTGAATTATGGATCCCGATAATAAATAATGCGGTATCTAGTTACACGATATCCATGGCTTTCCATTTAATAATGAGGTGCTATCACAAGACCTCGGCTGGGGGCGCCACATATACGGACAGGTTGCATTGATAATTCAATAAGGTGGAAATCATTGTTGAAAAGTCGACATGATTTTTATTAAAATGAAATGAAGATAATCGTGATAGGAACCACTAAGCATGAAAATGCTTAGTTTTGTTTTATCACGCAGTGATGAGTCTTAAACTCTATCTATTTTAATCCATTTTTCCTCGCTTTATTTTGTATATTAAGATGGAGGCTTTTCTAATGCCAGCATTATTGGTTATTCACCAACTTTGTGTTTTGCAGGTTTTAATTTAAAAATGAGAAAATTTAAGCAAGAAATAAGAGATAAAGAGCAATTGCAGCAATCTATATCGTGACAGAGTTTTGTGTGTCGCGACAATGTTCAAGCAAATGGCGAAACTTGTTACAACAATATTTTCATCCATCAAAAGGACCGAATATAGAAGAAAAGCTATCGCGGATAAAAGACGCCGTGTCATGACAACACGTAGAAGAATATAACAAGTCGTACCGAAACAAAGAGAACAATAAGGCGGTTGTTTTTGCGTCGGATCAAACCAAGGAACCTTCGTTGAGACATAAAGCTCTGTGGTCAATGTGACACCAGAAACAGGAAGAAAGTCGGGTGATTCTATCGCGATACAGCAGTTTTGCGTCGCCACAAGAAATTATAAATAGGAAGAATACCGCGATAAATCAAGTATGTTGTGACACAAGGAAAATATAAGGCAAAACTCATCAAGAAATAAAAGCCCCGTCGCGACACCGACATTGCAACGTGAAAAGTCACTTTAGATAATATGAGCAGGCAAGCGTAGAATAAATGTCGCGACACAAAAGACAAGGTTTCGGTCTTGATAGAGAAACAAAGTCACAAGCAAGTGATGTCGACTTGAGCGAATTGACCCGTCAGACAAGAGTTCACCGCCATGACATACTCAATCAAAGAGTTTTTGCGTCACAACAGATATTAAGGTTGCGACACATAAATAAGCTGAACACAGATAAACAAGGTCGTGATAGAATTTTCCATCTCGCGACAATGATTTCGACACAATGAAGAGAAGTCTTGTTTCGTGACACACAGAACCGTCATATACAAAATGAGCCAAGGCAAAAATTTCAGTGGCGATATAAAAACTAGTATCGTAAAGGCATGTACAACACCACGTTATGTTGCAACATAAAAACAGTTGCAACAATAAATCAAAGGCGGAGACAAGACTTTATCAGCGACAGAATGGGCCGATACAATACAAGAAGCATCATAAACAAAACCAACAGATTTGCTACCACATAAAAAGTAGGTCGCGATAATAATTTCGCCAAGAAGTCGGCACGTAACAATGTCACAAACACAATTGTTAATGTCAGAACATACTGTCCACTAAAGAAGACAGCAGAGGGAAATCTTCGCGACATGTAATGCATGCAACGGCTGCACCTTGCAGACAACAAAGTTAAAGAGACAAAGAAAGATATAGCGTCGTGACAGTAAACATTATCAAGAAACAAATATTGCCTATTGCACGCTTCATGTCGCAATAGAGAACTGCAACAAAGAATTAAAGTTCTATCGCGACATAAATACTTTCTCGTAGTCGCGACCAAGAATGTAACTTGTTTCTTTAATTTTGGAAATCACAATGCAGCTCTGATTTTATGCCCAAACTTCTCAGCTTTAGTAAATAGAAACATTTCGAGGAAAGTTAGTAAAGTACTAATCTAAGGAAACCGTAGCATCCGGGGCTGATGACTCTTTTTGTATTATATTTTTCTTTTCTTTTTTTTTTCGTCGATTAGAATTAACATAGGATTTTAATTTGTCTACCGGACTGGAAAGAATGGAATTTGTCTAAGTTTTTAAAGTCAGGAAGCCATTTTTGTCAAGATCACCTCTCGATTAATACTAAGCTAATTTAATGAAGTCTGTAGAAAAGCTGGAATTTATTTCTTTCGCTTGATTACGCTTGCATTGGAAATTTCCTTTATCATTACTCTTGTTTACTACGATTCAGCTTTTCTGAAACCTATAACTTCCGCCGGGACAAGATCTCATGTTAGTTATGCGGTCTTTCCTGACACTCAGAAGAGTTCTCTGACTGGAGAAATTTGAATTTATTTGAATGATGTTGTTCATGAAAGGAATTGTTCCCAACATTAGTAACTTATACCCAATTATATCGTTGTCAGCTCGATTTCTAGAGGCCCTCCTCGAGTGACACATAGTCGATATTCCTGAAGTGCGGATGCGCATTGTGGGTACGCTGGACTATCAAGAACTAATGAGCTCTAAATAGTCATTTTTAGATAAATCATCAATTTACTCATGGTTTGAGAATTAGTTAAGGGATCTATCAATTTAATCAATTAGAGATTTCTCCTTGCTCTTGAGGAATGATCTTGATCATGTGTTAGCTTAGATCTAATTAAGGAAAGAGAGAACTCTTTAAGATCTCAAGGATGAGACATTATTCATCTTGTAGAGATCTAGAAAATGGCCTTGTCTTGGGAAGCAAGAAATATGTAGTCATAAGAAATGGGTATGAAGTATTGGAAAAGAAAATACCCGCATCTTTACGTAGAATCAATACAAGTAATTGGTTAGATACATAATCAAATGAACATGACTCTCTAATTAGTGAAATGTATGGTTATGGAGAAATCCAAACCATACTACCTTGCCTCTGACATTTTTTTAGATTCCAATTCATGAGTAATTTAGATTATGTTGTAGGAATTGAGAACCACGTTGTTGAAATCCTTGCTGTCTACTTCCGTTAATAATTCGTCACCTGTTAGGTTTAGGATTTTAAATTTTCTTTTATTATAGATGGGTAAATTTAAAGCTAGGCTTAGGATTTTAAATTTTCTTTTATTATGATGTAGAAATCTAAACAATAGAATTAGGCGCTACTCGAAAAATTATATGAAATGGAAGTTCAAATAATGTGGAAATTAAGTAATTAGGGTAGTTGAACTTTAAATTCTTTTTTATCTCTGTAGGATTGATATCTGGACCTATAGGTCCACTTTTATTACTTGTACGACCTGTGCACTTGTAGCATTTTGATCAAACTAAATTTTCAATGAATTCAATATATACATGTTCTATTTGGTCAAGAAGTTTTTGATGCCTTTACTAGGGATTAGGTAATAGAATTTTGGTAATAGTGTCATAAATTTTTATATATACATAAATTATTACAGTTTTTAGAAGGCCATTACTGGGATTAGATAATATCTATTCGTATAAGTATTTAAATTTGTATATAATTCATTAACAAGTTTTAATGCCACAAGTGGGATTAGATAACATTCATCTTGCATTAAAGGGTTAAATTTGTATATATAATTTGTCAACAAGTTTTTCGCACCGTCTAGGATTAGATAATTTTCATTCCGTAATAGTGCGTAAATTCAGATATATAATTTGGTCAACAAGTTTTTAGCGCCATTGCCTAGACTAATTAAAATCAAGATTTTATAAAAGAGAGAAATAAGCATTTGGACTTTTTTTCTTTGTTTACAAAGATCACAGAAATAAATAAAAGTCAGCTTTTAATAAAGAAGTGGGTTTAATAAGCACTCTATATTTGGAGCCGTATATATAATTTTTATATCACCGACTCCATTTAATCTCGTGTTTTTCTACTTTTAGGAAGAATTTAAATGCATAGAAGACCAGATCTGCTACCTCTAGACACTGAAATTGAGAGAACCCTGTAGAATCTGAGAAGAATCACTAGTGCAGAATCCAGAAATATGGCAAATTAGAGAGAAAGATTGCAGGCTATTCTAGAAGAAGAAGAAGAAGTAGAGAGACCTCAAAGACCTAACACTATGGAGGAATTTTGGAGGCATATTATCCAAGAGGAGTACTCAGCTGTGAGACAATCATTGAAGTGAACAATTTTGAGTCAAGCCAAATTTTTAATTACTATAAAGAACACTGGCTCACAAGCCACTCCTTCAAGACCAATGAGCACTGGGGAGATTCTCACAGGATGGAAAATACAAGCTGTTGAATAGGTGGAGACCAAATGTAATCAAGCTTCAACTATTCCCATTTTCATTGAGACATGGCAAGAACTTTGGTTTCACTTCCACCGCCAAGAGATCAACAGAACCTGGGTGGAGGCATACATATAGATTTTCCCCTCCAACTCTCATTGTTGAGAGAAGAGGAGAAATAATTGTCTTCAAGCAAGGGAAAGATGAGAGTCTCTACATTGCATGGGAAAGGTTCAAAAGATTGCTGAAAAGATGCCTTGTGCATGGAATAGATCTGACAACTCATATGGATATTTTCTATCATGCCATGAATTATGCCTTTGGCGGCATAATCAGATGTGGTCCACCTGAGCTTTGAAAGAGTTATGCAAGAAGGCAAGGGAAATGATCGAAGACCTAGCCAAATGCAACTACAAGGCTCCATCTGAAGCTTCAAGGAGCAGGATGAAAGGAAATGGTCTCATTGGGCTTGATAGAATGACAAATGCATAGCTAAAAGTTTGATGCAAGATGAACAAACTAGAAAACAAGGAGCAAGAATGCACACCACATGAAGTGGGAGCAGTAGAAGAATGAAGTAGAATAAGTGCTAAGGAACTAGAAGGAGAAGAGCCCTACCAAGTTGAGGAGGCCAAGTATATGAATGAGCAAAGAAGTTATCACTTCAAGCCTAACCCCAACTTGCTAACACATTATACACCAGCACTGAGGAACCATGAAAACTTTTCATATGGTGGAGGAGCACAGTAGGGCCCTAGACCTGGACAGAATTATCAGCAAGCCTATGCTCAGCCCAAGTTCTAAGAACAACAGTAACATAGGGATGATAGAGGAGTGTATTAGGGTTAGAAAAGGACTCAATCCTTTAAAGATCGGATGCTTCATTTCATGTCAGAAAACAAGAGGATTTTGAATCTGCATGAAAAGATATTTTCTGACCTTGAAAATTTCCAAGCAAACACAATCGTAGCCAAACAAAATACCAATGCCAATGAGAAATTTGAGACTCAAGTAGGGCAAGGCTGGGTCTTATCCTTGCAAGGCCAATCCGTAGTTTCTAGTACCGGTGATCAATCCAAAGATCTCATATCAACTGACATCGCAATGGGAACAGAGGCAATGATGAATTGCAAGGAAGCAAGAAGGTGTAGGACAAAGCATGCATGGAAACCGGTTTAATGAAGAATAGCTGAGACTAGAGGAGCAAACAAGGAGAATTACTGGAACTAAAGACACTTTGCAGCTTGAGTCCAACTAAGGACATTAAATTGAGCAACTTCTTGGGAGGCAACCTGTGAATTTTACCTTAAGTTTTAAATAGCTTTAATCGATTAGTAGAATTTGCATTTGAAGTTTTAGTTAATTTGTTAGTAGTTTTATGTTAGTGTTGTTGATTTTCAGGACAATGGAGCAACAATTCAAGAAGATCCTTATTAAGAAGAACATTGTTTCAAAAAGAAAATATACAGAAAATGACCATAAGGGGGAGTAATTCGAATTCCCTAAACCTGTATTTAATAACAATGCATATCCGTCAGGAATGTTGGGGCATGTTTAAATAAAAATATATTCTGAAAATCAAGAAAAGATACATTGAATTAAGAAATGAGATGAGTTTTCATGAATGAATTGAAGAAGTTGATACTTGAATAGTGTTCATACTTATGTTCAATTGAGTAAGAGTGGTTGTATATTGCCTTGAATGTTTTATGAGAGAAGAAAGAGAAAGATAAAAATTCAGAAAATTTTGATTAATGTCACAACACACTTGAAAGGAAGTTTATGTCGCAACACAATTCTCTAATGTCGCGACATGAATTCAAAGGAGCACTAAAGGAATTGTCGCAACATATTTTTCTGTGTCGCGACACAATCAAGCAACTGTCTCTAAAATTCTATCGCAACAACTATTTTTACTTGTCGCGATAGAGCATTAATGATAAAGTAAACCCTAGGCAATGTGGTCGCGACATTTAATGAAGGGTAAGATCAACCAGTTGGCTTATAAATAGAAAAAAAATTTAAAACTGAAGAGCCAACTTTCTAATAAACTCTCAACCTTCTCAACTTCTCACTAAAATTTCCACATTCTCATTCTCTAAATCCCTAGAGCTCAAGCCCCGAATTCTACCATGTTTGACTCTACCACCTTTGATTCCTCGTCTCTCAACGAACCTGCGAAGAGGGCACCTGAGATGGAAAAGGAAATAGAACAAAGTTCTCAAGAAGTAGTTGTGCAAGTTGAGGATATGGAAGATGAAAATGAAAAGCAACAGCAAAAGGGAGAAGAATCAAGAAAAAGAAAAAGGGGAGATGATGAAACTAGAGCAAAACAGATGAAAGAAAGAACAAAGAGCTTTATTTTAGAACAAGCAGCAGCTCTAATGGAAGGAAGTTTGAAAGACAGAGGCTTCATTTCCAAAAGAGGGTTAAAAGGTTGTCTTTCACAATGCTAGGAAAATAGAGGATGAGTAAATAATTAGGTGAACATAGAGAACCGCTGTGTTATGCATCTTGGTGAAAGAATTCTTAATAATATGGTAGAAAAGAAGGAAAAGAGTATATTTGTGAGGTGACACCGGTAGAATTCAAGTAGAGAGAAGAGATAAACAAAGCTGCTCACCTGAGGGTGCAAAAGGATGGTTCAAGTTCAAGAAATAACCACCAAAAGAGACAACATCAGAAATAGTAGACCTACTCACTGCTGAAAAGGAAATGGAAAGGGACATGAAAACCTTGAACTATTACAAAGGAGACCTCGACCGGCAGTCAAGGTATGGTTCTACTTTATCGCCCCCTTATGCCTTCTAAGCATTTAAGCACAATGAGAAAAGAGAAAGCAACTCTCCTCTACCATTGTCAAGGGGTTGCAGAGATAAATGTAGGGAAAAAATTATTGAAAATCTACTGGTTACTCGAGAGCAAATGCAAAGGCATGGGATTCCACACCCAGCCATAATCACTCGACTCGCATTCATGAGATAGAAGAAGAATGGGGGACCAGGAAACCTATCTCAGAGCCTCCTCCGACCCTAACTAATATAAATCTGGGGGCACCAGAACGAGGGCGTAAGGAAAAGAAACAAAAGAAGAAAAAGGGAATGAAGGATGCACTAAGTTAGAACAGTGGGAAAACCAATGTCCATTACAACCAGAAGCTCAAAGGAGTGAAAGCCAATTCTGGAGTGCACCCCCAAAGCTGAGACAAACATGAACAAGCTGAAAGTTCAGGGCAGAACTACAATCATACAGAATTGATAGAATTGCTGATGTCTATGCGGCAGGAAATAAAGGAAATAGACAATCAACTAAAGACACAACTTCAGCTCAAGGATGAGTATTTTGATGCAGAGCCCGTAAGAAGTGAACCGCACTAAGTGGATGCATCGGGTAAGAAAAATGACGAAGAGTGGAAGAGGAACAGAAAAGGGGATGCATAAGTTTTTAACAGCTGGGAGTAGGACAATGCCCTAAAGGCAAGTATGGACTTAAGAGATAACAACCGCATGAATAAATCAGGACACTACAAACAGTTTTCGCATGATGAGCTATGATAAAATAATAGACACTCCCTGAATTTAGCTATGAGTTAATGAACTATGCAGTAGTGCAATACCAAGATACTGTACCGGGCGATAAAGACAATTTCCAAAGAAAAGATACCCCTACCACAAACTGGTCTTTGACTCCAGAATCATACTATAGTTCCCTGTGGCGTTACGCACTCACCTATACCTTATACTAACCTGTAGATTCACTCTGAGTAGTTCCTCACACGATGTAATGTAAACAAGAAAAATGAAATCATAGTACAACAGAAAAAGGAACTCACCCCGTAGAAAGGAGGTGGAAGGAATATCTATGATGGAAGTATTAAGGAGAGGGATGCAAAGAATAAAAATGAATAATACCTCTCTTTCCCACTCATCCTCTTTTGTATTCAAAGCCCATTCTTCAATAAAATAAAAAATTTTAGCAAAAATTTTGTGTCTAATTGTGTTTCGATTGGTGTGTTTTTAATTTTCTTTGCTTCACTGTTTGTCATTTGCTTGGTTGAATAAAGAAGAAATCAACTACTTGGATAATATTGTTTATTTGTTGCAGCATGCTTGGGTGAAATGACTTGAGAACAATTGTGGTTATGCTATATTGTTGTGAGCTACATGCATAATCAAAATAAATTCTTTACTTGATTAAAACAACACAACAACAAAAATTCAAATCCAAACAACTTACTACGATTTATTGTAGTGTAGGCTAATCCTCGTAATTGAAAAGGAAGGTAATTTATCTAGAGTCAGAAATCTGAATGATCAGATTTAGAAAAGATGTACTCATGAAACAACACGGATCGCCGAGACCTTGTGTAAAACAACAAGGTCAAGAATATCTGAAAACAATGCACATGGTAAAAAATGAGTCCTTAATAAATTGTGAAAAATTAGGGACATCTTCTGAGTTCACTCACAACAACAGTCCAATGTCCTGTAATCCTGTTGGGATTATTAGTCGCAGCAAATCCTAGGCAATACCAATTAATATGAAAGATATAGGCCATCTTTGGGAAGCTGAGGTCTTTCAAGCCTACCTCACACATATGTGCACAAGCATACACTTTAGTCTAATTATCGCCAAATTGCCTAATTTCTTCATTGAACCAGTAATTAGAAACCTCAAACCATTCCTTTATCATAATCCTACAGTAAAGAACCCTTTGTTGCCCAGATTTCAGGAAAATAACCTCAAAATGCAGAAAAAGACAAGATTGGGGGAATGCTATTTTGAATTAAAGGAAAAAAAAAAAACAAGAATGAAGAATGGAAGAAAGAAAAGAACAAATGAAGGAAAGGAAAGAAATGTTGAAGAGATAAGATTGCAAATTGTCAAATTGGAATAAGTTTTGTTTTGTAGCCTTCCTCTCTTAGTTAATTAAGTTCATAGGGGTGTTTAAGAAACCTAGTACCTAATACCAAGCGGTATGGAAGTACGCTAAGCCAAAGTTCACTAAGAGTGGTAGAAAGCCTAAAAAGACAAAACATTGCACTATTCCTAAAATCTTTGGCAAGTAAAAAACAAAGAGGGCTTCCTATGCAAGGGGATAGGCTTGATAAGAATGATAGTGGCAAATAAAATTACCAAGATGAGAGTATGCAGTATGATACATCAAGATCAAGTTTGGGGGAAAAATTTATTTTCTGACATCAGTAGAAAAGAAAGGGATGAAGGAAAGAGACAAGGATGCAAAAAAGTAAATGTTGGAATCTGGGTAATTTTTAGCCTAAATTCTCCAGTTATTATGATAACCAAAAGCGGGCTTTCTGAAGCCTAAAGACTGAAAATTGATCTTGAAGAGTTGTATTTGCCTGATAGTGGAACTAATATGAAAGAACAAACTATATAAGGACTTGGAAATGATATCTGATGCTTGTATCAAACCCATAAAGAAGTTAGCTAGATTTAGCTAAGGAGAAAGGAAGAAGTTCATCCTTTGTTTGCCGCTTTTTCTATATAGACTAAAACCCTCATTAACATAATTCACAGGGCCTTTTACTTCTCTTGCATACATATTTTTGGATAATTTTGCTTGATAAATAGTTTCTCTTAATTGTTCATGATTTAAAAATAAGGGTCAAGTCTATGACACTGCAAATTACTGAGTCATACAAGTAGTAAAATCTTAATGTAAGTCCGAGGGTATCATTCCCACGAGATTGATAGCGAATTACAGGATCAACTACCCGCAAACTACTAAAATTTCCATACTATTTGGACTCAGAAACTCTACTTATTAGAGATTTTATCTAAAACGGCACAAATTAAAGAATCCTATATTCTTGAATATATTCAAATTAGGCTAAAGAAACAAAATAAAGTAGACAAAATCAGTCATCCATAAAGAATGGATTGAATCAGTTTCACAACGAGAAGCGAAAAAATACTATCGATATGAAATACAATGAGGCAGGTCGATTCATTACTAAAATCCATTGCTATGTTTTTATGTGGATCTGATTTTTGTCAGATTTCCCAATTATTGGAATTGGATTTCTCCATATTCAGCATTAGATATCCTTGCTTCTCTCGAAGATAAAGATCTAACCGGCTACGTATTTGGAATTTTCTTGCAGTGGGTGTTTTTCTTTCCTGATACTTCACCCATTTCTGTTGACCATGAGACTTTGCTTTACCTTCTAAGTTAACAAAAATTTCTACTACTCAATCAAGGTGCAAATCAACCTTCGGATCTATGGGTTCATCCCTTTCCCTTGATTAGATCTAAGCTAACACGGGAATTGAAACTTACCTGTAGATTAAGGTGAACTCGTTATTTATATTTATTACATCACCCCTCGACTTCAATTGAGCGAATGGGGATTTATCCAAAATGAACTCGAGCTCGGCCAGTTCGTCTGATAGTAGTTGAACATACCGAGAAAGAATGCTCTCGACTCTCGGGAATCTCCATCTGCAGTATCACGCATAAGGGCATCACGATGCTCAGTAAGACCCATTCCCTGTTACTAGGTACTACTCTTGAACAACCATTAAAATGACACGATTAAAGTAAAAGCAGACAAATTATTTCTAAGTAAATTGTGCGGGAAGAGCGTAACTAAATGTAAAATCAAATCCGGTAGAGTTGCGTTAGATTCTTGCATTGCGAATTAAGAAATGGAGCAGATCACATATGACCACTATAATTACAATAAAGCGAAAAAATGAATTCGAAATTTGTCTAGATTTCCCTTAAATTTTGATGATAATATAAGAAAAATAACATAACTAAATCAATTCTACTCGTCTACTTAGTTCGCGATTCAAAGCCAAAGAAAAATTAAAGCTAAAAATAAATTCTACTCTAAAATATACAAGTTCCTTTTCTTCCCTTTGAATTGGTGAGAAGCCAGGCTTTGCTTTACTATTCTAAAGCTATCTATTTATACTATAAAAAATGAATCTGGGCAGATCTGAAAATGATCAGAGTGGAAATCAAAGAAAAAGCCATTCATTTCACATGTCGCGACCTCAGTTGATGTGTGACATGGCCTGTCTTAATTGCTCGCGTTGATTCGCGATCTCTTTCTTTTCAGTTGCAACCAGTTTGTCTTGCATCAGCTTTGATCAGTGGTCGCGACATCATTGAGTGTTGCGAAGGCTTTGTTTACTCAATGTTCCTTGAGTGTTTATGTATGACCTAAATTGTGTCGCGACATCATTATCTTCCTTTTCTCACAGCCACGAGTTGCGGCGTCAATTTTTTGTTGCAACTTCACTTTGTTGTTGTATGATGACTTCATGTTGTGACTCTGATTCTTTAAAGTTCTCAATTGTGTTGGTGGTCTTCTTGTCTTCATATGCGCCAATTTTATGTGCGACATCAGCAGTGATGTTCACGGCCTCTTTACTTCCATTCCTTTTCTTCAGTTTGCAACCTTAGTTCTACGTTTACCTTCAATTTACTATTTACTTATTTTCCGGTGCGACCTCGGTTATGGGGCATCAATTTCTGCTCATCTTTTCTTGGTCTGACCTAAATTAGTGGTGGCGACATCATTCTGCGATCCTTGACTTGGCAAAGGTCAGGGTTGATTCCTTACCAGGTGTACATTGGAGCTCTGAGGTTGAGCCTCCTTTCTTTTGCAAAGACCTCTCTTGTAGCTTCATAGACGGATTCTTATCGCGACCTCAGAGTGGTGTCGCGACATCAAAGTGATGTCGTGACATGAATTTCGTCATTTGATTGTTTCCTTTAGTCTCGACCACGTTTTCTTTGTCGCGACCCTCCTTTTCAATCCATGACTTGATTTGTTCAAGTTTTGATTTCTTCTTCAAAGCCAAATTTGTTGGTGTGTGACACGGAATGGTAGCTGGCTGAGCATTCTATCGCGACTTAAATTTCCGATCGTGACCTCAGTCTCTTCTGGTGATTTCTTCGATTTTGCTAAATTTGAGTTACGCTTTATTTTCTGAAAATGAAATTTGGAGTCAATTATCACTTTCTTCACAAACAAATCAACATTTATCTCATAATAAACTCAGAAAAATGGATTAAAAATCTAATGAGTTTTTAGACTCATCAAATTCCCCCAAACTTAAAATTTTGCTTGTCCCCAAGCAAAGAAAGAAAGAATTGTTTGTCCTCAAACAAATAAGCTTAGAAAATTTTTAAGGACATTTTTCTTATTCATACCACAGTCTTTATCATTCCACCTTCTGATTTGGAATTAAGAGATACCAACATCATTTTAAATTTCAGTTTTGATTCAAGAATAAGACATGGTATACTTCTATCACAAAATTCTTGATAAACTAATGTATTTCGCCAGTTTATTAAACAAGTCTTGTTACGTATTGTGTGCGAGGTCTTCAATCCTTTTCATCGCATGGTGGGTTTAGTTAATCTTCTAAGAGTTTTCTTAGGCTTGTTGTCAAGTCCCACTCAAACATTTTCATAATAATCTCCACTAATGTAGTAAATCCAACCTTGAAATCAATGAGTCTTTCGAGCTTGCTAATGTGTTGGGCTTAGGTAATTGGGTAGATGTGGAAAAATTTAAGTTGTAAATCACCCGGTTCCACCTTTTCTCTATACTTGTTGCCTTCAACTTTCACCCTTTTCTTCTTTATTCTTCTTGAGTTCTCTTCAATGCGGGCTGATTCATCTTCATGTTGAATTCTTTTTAGAGAATTTCAATTTCCATATGTACTTTATTCAGGCCAGTTCCTTTGTTTCTTGAACTCCTTTGCTTTTGTTTTTCTAGAATTGGGAATAGTGCAATGTTTTGTCTTCTTAGGCTTTCTATAACTTAGAGACTTTTGTTGTAAACTCCATACAGTTGGCATTAGAGTACTTGGTGACTAAAACACCCCTCACGAGGCAATTGTTGAGAAATAGGCCCTTGAAGACAAAACTTATTCCTTATTTCCTAGCTTACGCTTCTTTACTTCTTCACCTCCTTCATTGCAAAAATTTGGAAATATTTTTTCCCCGAACTCTGTTCTTATAAGTAAACTTTTTTTTTGAACTAGAAACTAGATAATACTCGTCTTTCTTTGCGGGAGTTTATTGAAAAGAAGGAATTTCGGTTTTTCGATTGTTGTTTTATTGAAGAGAAATAAAACTATTTGGCTCCAAATCAAGGAACTGAGAATATGTAAGCATATATTGAGGTAGGCTTAAGCTTAATCTGCCAAGGATGGCCTCTATCATTTCTTTGTTTGTTTTTCACTGAATTTCGCCTCATTCAAAAAATCAAACAAAATCTAGGATCATGGACTCTCAATCACAGGAGATTCCCGGAAGATGTTTCTAATTCACATCCAAAGTTTCATAAGTTTTGTTGACAGGTGTATTATTTCTTCAAGACTTGTATTTATTCTTTGTCTGCCCATTATTTTCATCGAGTGTTTTGTTTCTTGACAATAACAAATTTTCCAATTCTTGTAAACTATTTGAAGTTAAACAATGCGATGATACCTAATTTCAAGTTAATAGTTCACGCCTTGATTATTCTGAATTTACATTTCTTGAGAAGAACAAAATTGACTTTATTTGATTCTTGCAGAAAAGAAAATGACCACGAAGTAAATTAGATATGTAAACAATCAATTTGTAAGTCGCGAATTTTATTCAAATATCAAAACATTTCGATATTGTACAATGCCTTTCTTTACAAATAAGGCGCAACTAAATTGAAAACTCTCTATTTCTTGATCTAAATCCTAGATCCTTCCTAAAAGGTTGCGCTCACCTTCAAAAATTTGATTCACCAAACCTTGAGCTCCTCGAGAGTGATTCGATTAACAAGGTCGTTCCAACAAATTCGAAGCTTGGTTGATGGGTTCTAATTAACCCTTCTTCTTATTCCCTTCCATCGACCACTCTCTTGATTACATGGCATTTTTATGGAATAAGGAATGGAATTGGTTTGTTTTTCGGTACTCAGTCATTCCATAAACTCGTGTTCCACGATAACAAACTCTTCTTTTCTCATTCCCATACCAACATTCTCTTTTGTTTGTTTTTCCTTGTTATCCACATCCTTTTTATAGTGATTTTAAATCTCTTGGGAAGAACAAGGCCATTTATTCTTTCTTTAAATTTTTGATGAATGAATTGAATGAGGTTTCTCGAATTCTTGCTCTTTTGATATTTCCAACGGAGGTTTTGGGAATTTGGTGAGAATATAGATCGTTTTTCTTGAATTTTTTAAATTTCCTCTGATTATTCTCCTCGAAACTAAGCATACTAAACCAATTCGTTCAATAAAGACATTGATTTTTGTTTCTGTATTAATAACTATTTATTTCAAGATTACGAATGAATGATCACGAACTGAAAGGTTTAAGGGTAGTGCGGAGTCCTAATGATTTGAGGTGGGTGAATAGAGCCCAGCTTTAATGTCATAACGGCGCTATAGAATCCGACATTAACTATTGGGCCTCTAAATTAATGATTTTCAATAATTTTATTTTTTTTTATTTTTTTTTAATGCTGGACGCCCAAAATGAGAGATTTTAACCTTCTTTATTTGACTTCGAGACTATTCTGGTCACGACTTCAAAATTTTAGTTGTGACACAGGCTGTAGTGTGGCAGGGGAAAATGGTGTTGCAACATAAAAATGTTCTTTCCCTCCTTTATTTCGAGAAGTCATGACTTTAGTTTCAGTTGTTTGTAGCTTTCTTTTCCACTTTTTATTTTTCGCCCGGCTGTTCTTAGTTTGCAACTTTTGAATTAATGTGCGACCCCAGGCATAAACTTTCGAATTCACGACAATTTTCAGTTTATTCAATTCAATAAGCATTTCTTCAGCTCCTTCTTCATCAGCTGCAAAAAATTCAACAACTTCCCTTCTACGCTAATTCAAAGCAGCTTCAAAACAAGATAAAATTCCCCAAACCAATCATGCTACTCTCGAAGACAAACTACAAAATCAAATTAAGAGAATATACTTTTTGGTCTCTTATGTAGTTAAGTTTGATTGCAGATGCACTCATTTACCTGATCTTAATTTGTCTGTAAACTAAAAAAAATACTTTACCTACTCTTCAATCAATAATGAATAAAATCAATTAAGCTATTTGAAATTTAAACAAGAAAATTGTAAACTATATGAAAAACTAAAATTTTTAAATCCAAGCGGTGTGGATTGCCTTCCTGGTACGCTCGATTTTTAGTCTTTAAAATTTGGACTTTACTGCTGCCATTGTTACATTTCTTCAATTTCCTTTGTTGAAGCAGAAGGAGTTACTCTTCTCAATTTCTTTCTCCCAAGATAGTGCTTTAATCTCTAACCATTAACTTTGAACTCCTCATGATTCTTTGGTTCTAGGAGTGTCGCGCTAAGCGTATTACTTGATACCACTGTAAATGAGTCCATCTATTTGGACTTCAACTTTTCTGGAAGAGTCTTGATGCAGGTTGAATAGCAAGACACGATCTGCCTTGAATTCCCTCCTCAAAGTGATCATTTGCCCATTTTTTGTTTATCCTTGTAAATTCGCAGCACTATCATAGAGCTTCATTCCCTCAGCTCTTCAATTCATTTAAGCTGGGTAGCCTCTCTTCCTTAGCTGACTTTAAAATCAAAATTCGCTTCTTGATGGCCCACATAACTATATTCTAGCTGAGGTAGGTGACAAGGTTTCAAAGACAAACTTTGTATGGGGACATTCCGATGGGAGTTTTAAAGCGGGTTCTATATGCAAGTGCATCATCAAGCAGACCAATCTCTTACTGCTGGAACTACAGTCTTTTCTAGAATTTTCTTTGTTTTCCACTGTTGGAAATTTAAACACTATTGTTTGAGGATGATAAGCCAAGCTCATAATGTGTTGATACCATATATGCTCATGAGTTTATTAAAACACCTTATTTGAAAAATGAACCTCCGTAGCCCCAATTATAGTTCAGGTGTTCCAATCTGCGAGAATATTTCTTTGTAAAAATCCACAAGATTTGTATTGGCATCATTCTTTGGACAAGGCTGCTATATCTACCCATTTGATACATAATCCACAGCTAAGTATGTATATATTTCCAAATGGCTTTGGAAAGGCCCCATCAAATCCATTCCCCATACATGAACAATTGCACCACCGGGATAACTGCGGGGGCATCGTACCTTTTAGCATATATTTCCCATTCTTTGGCATTGATCACATAACTTCACCCATTCAAAACAGTCCTTAAAAATAGTAGGCCAGTAAAATCCTGACTTGAGAATTTTGTGGGTTGTTTTATCTCTGTAAATGTCCTCATATAGTGTGCATGACATTAGCATAAAATCTTGCTTTGCTCACCTTACAGGTACATCTCCTTATAATCGGATCAGCTCCTCTTTTAAACAATAATGGGTCATCGGATGTAGTACCTTACATCGGTCCTTGGCTTCTTTCTCTATTGATGTGTGGTCACGGTGGAATAATTCCACAGTGAAAAGTTCTGTCTATAAACATCTTAGGGGTGATTGGGTGGCCCATTTGAAATAGCTGCTCATCTGGAAAGAAATTTCCATATTTCTCTTCTTTCTTCTTGTACAATTAGGTTTCTCTCTACTCTTGACAAGTGATCATTATCCACATTCACTACCCTTCTTGTCTTTTATTTCTAAATCAAACTCCTGTAATAATAAACCCACACAGTCAATCTGGCTTTGTGCTTTCTTTGCCATTCAGATATTAATTGCTTTATGATCAGTGTGTATAACATATGGGACCCCAAAATGTATGGCCTAAATTTTCACATGCAAATACTATTTATGGCATCCTTTTCGATAGTAGAGTAATTTTCTTGTGCCATTAAAGGTTTTGCTAGCACCAGTATATGGCCTTGAACACTTTCATCTTTACGTCCCCGTCCCGGCTCATTTGCAAAATCTTGGCATCACACATGATTTCAAATTCTCTGTTCCAATGGTTTTGCCATGATAGGAGCTTCAACTAGTCGATTTGATTTCTTTAAATGCTTTGCGGATTCATCAAAATAGAGACTTAGTATCTTTTTCCGTGATACTGCGTAGTGAGTACAGCAATTTTGAAATCTATGATAAATCTTCTATAAAATCCAGCATGTCCTAAGAAACTTCTGATTCCCTTGACTGTAGTGGGTGGCATTAGATTTCTTATAATTGAAACTTTTGCTTGGTCTACCTCAAGTCCTGCTGCAGAAATCATGTGCCCCAGAATGATTTCATGCATAACCATAAAATGGCATTTTTCCTAATTCGAGCTAGATTCTTGTCTTTGCACCTTTGGAAGTACTTTCCCAGTTATGCGAGCCTTGTTCAAATTGGATCCATACCTTTGTAAAATCATCCATGAAGATCTCCATATGTACGCTGGGTCGGAAAATATGGAGCATCATGCATCTGGAAGGTACCGAAGCATTACCTGAGCGATATGGCATTCTCTAAGCAAAAGTACCAAATGGGCATGTAAAATGGTTTTCTCCTGATCTTCAAGTCTGTATAATTTGGTTATATCGAGTATCCATCGAAAACAAAAATGAGGGTGTCACTGCTTGACACATCCATTGTTTGTCCGATGGCGAGTAGTCCTTTACGGTTGCGGTATTCAATTTACGTAGTCGATACACACCTCCATCTGTCATAGTTCTTGTAGGAATCGATTCATTCTTTTTATTTAAGATCACGGTGAATCCACCTTTCTTAGGAACCACATGTAGGCTTACCAAGAAGCTATCGATATAGCATATATAAACACGCATTTAACCATTTGAACTTCTTTTCCTAACTTCTTTCATCGCTGAGTTGACCTCCTTTGATTCTCGATAGAAGTTTTATTGGCATCCTCCGGCAATATTTTGTGCATGCAAATGGAGGGTGATACCCTTCGAGATCCTCGATTGGCCAGTACAATTGCTTCCTTGTATTTTCGGGAATCACGGCCTTACATTCTTGACTTTGATCCAATGCAGCTGATATGATAACTAGTTTTCTCTTCTGGTTCTAAAAACTCATATTTTAAATGACTGGGCAATTCTTTTGATATATCGACCCATACGCACTAGTTTCTTAGTCATGGGGTTTCTTTGTTACATTTGCTTACTTCATCTTGGTACTCATTTATACTCAAATTGTTTCCTTATTAAACAAATTTGAAGGCGTGCCACAATCAGACCTCGAATCACGAAATTCATCTCAATTTCATTGATAGAGTGTTGGAAGGATCTGTCAATTCAATTCATCATTGAGAAGACTATTGTTTCTTACAGCCATACAACTGTCTTCCTCTACATTAGGATGTTCCAGACTCCTTTTAATATTAAAATGCTGCTTTGCTTCATTTCTGACCCCAGTGTCAATTCACGCTACATGCGATACATCGAGCGCTCAGTTGCTAAGAAGGTCTTCCTAACAATGGAAGACTTGTGTATCTTCCTCCATATCGCATGATAACAAAATCCAGGAAGATGGTTCCCGGCCTTGACAAGTACATCTTCGAATGCCTTGGTTGTGCCATAGATCCTCGTCCATGAAATGTAATTCTTTGATGATTAAGTTCCCCAAATTAAGTCTCTGTCCTATTTGATGAGGCATCAAATTTATACTTGCTCGAGGAATCACATAAAGCTTTCTTGAATTCATATTTCCTTATGGACGGGAATGGTAAGCGCACTAGGGTCCTTCATCTTTCTTTAGGAGCTTTCTTCCGGATAATGTAACACTTGCGTAGCCGGTCAAGTTAACTATTCCCTCCTCAACTATCTTTCTTTTCTTACTCAGTATTTCCTTCAGAAATTTTGCATAAAGGCATTGGCTAATCACCTGCAATGAGGATATTTATTTCTATTTTGTAGAAATATCCAAGAATTTAAGCTGTTCCTCTCTTCTTGACTTACGAAGTCTACGTAAAATGGCACTGAAGGTGTATAGGTTGAGTAATTCCTTCCTTCTTTTAAGTCATTACTTTCAACCGAATTTGTTCAATGCAGTTGTTCTTCTCTCCCCTTGGCCTTCGAGTCTCTTCTTTTACGCCTCAGTCTCTTCTTTTCTTTCTGTTCTTTTGTTGCTGCTCAAATCCTTCCCACTTCTTAATTGAATTGCCATGCAGTCTTTTGGGTTCTTCTGAGGTATCTCTCTAGGGAATGTACCCTTACTCACAGGTTGGCATATTCAAGGCCCGGTTGCCTATGTGTCTCCAGGTACTATTGAGGCACTAGCGATGAAACATTTGAGTATTAGACTGAAAGCTTCCAAAGTCCTGATGGTTTACTGTTCATGGGTGTAATAGCCTCTTTATTTAGCCCCCGTGAGCTGCGACATTTGTTTAGCCCCGAATGGTTGGGTCCTCCTACGACCACGATATGCATTACGCTTTCACCTCCTTCTTCTTATTTCTTTGAACCTTGGTGGTACATTGATATCCTTCGCTGAGGATTACATCCCATGCTGGGCCTTATGGCACCCCTCCACCATATGAGAAATTCTCATGGTTCTCGGTGTTGGATTGTAGTGTGTAGGCGAGGTTAGGATTGGCTTGAAGTAGTAACTTCTTGGCTCGCTCACGTACTTAACCTCTCGGCTTCCCTTAAGAGGAATCTTCTTACGTTGGCACATCGGTACTTCTTCTCATAAGTTCTCTTTCTCTGCTCCTATTTCATAGCGGTGTGCATCTTCCTCTCTTGTTTGTCGTCCACATGCATTATGGCATCGACGTGCCTCCGTGGCTTTCATCTTGCTCGGCTCACGGCCACTTTTCCTCACGCTATTTCCTCTTGAAAACTCGGATGGAGCTTTCATATTGCATTTTGCGGGTCTTCTATCGGATCTCGCCTCTTAGGCACTACGTTTAGATGCTCCACAACATGAAGCATCGATAATACCCTTAGAAGTATCATTTAAAGCATGATACTATGTCCATCTGAGTCTTCAAATCTGCCTGGCCATCGGGCATCTCTTGACAACCTTTTGAATCTCCCAGGCTACATATAGACTCTACTTCCAGCATTGGAATACTATTATCTACGTCTTCTCACGAAGTGAGATAGGAAAATCTGCCCAGTAAGAGCCTGCCCAGCTCTTCCCAGTGTCAGTAGGAACCATATAGTAATGATTCATACCATGTGGCTGCTATATCTCTCAAAGAAAATGGGAAGAGATGCAATTTTATCACCTCTGGCCTCACCCCATTCAGCTTCACTGTATTCTCCATCCTGAGGAATCTTCCCAGGTGCTTGTTTGGGTCTTCGGTGGGATGACCACTAAACTGATATTGTTGAACCATTGTAATCAAGGTTGGCTTTAGTTCGAAATTATTTGCATCTACAGTAGGTTGTCACGATTCTGAGAATATTCTTCACAGACCAGGCCTCAGAAATCCTCCATTGTTGTGTTAGTAATGGAGGCCTTACAGATCTTTGTCCTCTGTTCTTTAATGCGATCATGTCCTCTCATACGCCATAGCTACGTTTTACGCTCTTGCAGTCACTTCTCGAAGCTCCCCAGGTGTTTTCTCTGGTGTTAAAGTGTCTTGCTGGAATCGAATTGAATCCACATTTCTATGCATTAAAGTTTTCTGAAATCAAAACACACTCAAATTAATAGGATTAGTCAAACCAGAACAAATATTTTCAATGGCTTGTTAAAGATTAGTGGCTAAAATAGCCACTTTGCTTGCAAAACTATTTTGTTCTTTTCTTAAAATGTCAATTAGTATTTCCTTCTTTATTAGAATATTGAGTCTATTTAATTCTTTCAATCCCCGAGCAGCGACACTATAAAAACTTGTTTGCCTTTTCTATATAGACTAAAACCCCTCAATTAACATAATTACAAGGAGCCTTACACTTCTCTTGCATACATGTTACTTTGGATAATTTTACTTGATAAAATAGTTTTCTCTTAATTGTTCATGATTTAAAAATAAGGGTCAAGTCTATGACGAAAACGCAAATTCTGAGGTCATACAAGTAGTAAAATCCCGAGATATGAAGTCAGGTATCATTCCCACGAGATTGATGGCAATTACATATCGACTACCCCAAACTACTAAAATTTATACTATTTGGACTCCAAATTCATAATGAAAGATTTTATCTAAACAACACTAAATTAAAATCCCTATACTATGAATATATTCAAATTGAAATGCTAAAACAAAAATAAATGAATAAATAAACATCCATAAAGAATGGAGTTGAAAAAGTTTCACCTTGAGAAAACGAAAAAAACTATCATAATGAAATACAATGGAGCAGTCCCGTTCCGCACTAAAATCCATTTGCTCTACATTTTATGTATGGATCTGATTTTTGTCGAATTTCCCAATTATTGGAATTGGATTTCTCATATTCAGCGATTAGATATCCTTGCTTCTCTAGAAGACAAGGTCCCAACCGACTACACAGTATTCGAATTTTCTTGTAAGATGCAGGTGTTTTCTTTCTCGATACTTCCCTGCAGTTTCACGGTGTGAAGAACTTTTGCTTTACCTTCTAAGGATTTTCGCAAAATTTCTACTACTCAATCGGTGGCTCAACCTTCAGATCTATGGGTTCATCCCTTTCCCTTGATTAGATTTGAGCTAACACGGGGATTGAAACTTAAATGTAGATTAAGGTGAACTCTCTGATTATTTATATTGTAATACCCCGTCCCGAGAGAGTGTACAGTACATGATACTGTAGGGGTGTATAAGAGTACCAAGTGTCACACTGTAGTATTTTGGAGATGAAATTAGGAAATTATAAATTTTGGAACCGAGGAATTTGGTACTTAAAACAATGGTACAATTATCTCATTAGCAAAAATGATATGTAAGGAATAATTAAGTTAGAGATGGGCCATAGTAGGAATTTCAAAAGTTGGATTTGGGTCGGAAAGTTGAGGGTGAAAATTATAATTGTGGAAGTTAAAATAGTAAAATAATAATAATGAATTGCCGAATTTTGGGGGAAGTCTGAAAATTCTCACAGATCTGGATAGCCCAGAAACGGATGGGCGCCGTTAAGTTCGTCTCGCGAAATCTAGTGACCTAGAAAGTTTCGTTTAATTCGAGACGGTCGGAATATTTCACAATTTCTAGGCGGCAGTTTAAGTGAAACACAGAAACCGGGATTTTAGAAAAATCTCGAAAAATTGCAAGTATATAAAGAATATTCATTTAGGATAAATAAAATTGAAACCGGGACAAAATAAATTGTTTCGGGGCTAAAACGGACTGAGAAAGGAAGAAAAAGGGATATGTGGGTCCCATTTAAAGAAAAAAAAAAAAAATAAAATAAAAAGATAAAAATCAAACCTCAAATGACGGACGGGAGAGAGAGCGTCGAGATGCAGAGAGAGTTTTTGATTTTTTTTTAGTTTTTATTTTTCAAATCTTCTTTCTCAGATTTACGAAAATCTGACCGTCGGATTTCGTCGGGATAAACACGGAAAGTGCTCTACGCGACGAGGGCTACGCGTGAGTACTAAAAACACAGGATTTCACCGAGAATTCAGGTAAATATGCAAAAAGGCAAATTTTAGTTTTCTCGGATCGTCATTACAGTGGTCGAATTTTGGACCAAAGTTTAGAGATTACTCTGCTTGACGAGGAGCTACGCGTGGACACAAAATCTGGCTTTTGTCAAACTTGAAGAGGTGGGAGATTTTCCTACTTGTATTATTTCGAGCCTAAAGGCTATATAGTATTAGAATATTCTTAGGGCCATAAATTCGGTCCAAAATTTTAAGTTTTGAGTTTAGGAATTTTAGGAAATTTTAATAAATTTTGGGACTATTTTCGGACCAGTCAGTGAATTGAGTTGTTTTCGGACGAGTTTTAGTTTAAAATTTCAGGATTTTATTCAAACAGTTCGGACATAATTTTAAATGTTTTGGGTGTTTTTGGTATATGGAAAGTGCTGAGTACAGAATCCCCAGCCATATGCACAGTGAATGGCATTTGGGGCCCACATATTTTAAGAAAATTTTAATTGTAACACCAAGTCATTACCAAATTGCTTGGTTGTGCTGGCGTGTGTGATCTAATACATCGAGTGTGTAGGCTAAAAACAAGGCGGGAAAGTTGTGGAAGCTGATAACCGAGTTTAGCAATGAAAGAGTGAGTGTTCTAATCATTTTCCAAATACTAATTAATATTATTATTATTATAAAGCATTTTGCTTTGGTATTTCATGGTTTGAGTTCAAACCATTTCAAGAAGAAGCAAGCAATAAATTAGAAATCAAACGGAAATGGTTTAGTTAAACCATAATTGAAAGCAAGCATTGGTTTTAAATTGTAAAACCATTTTCAAGCAAGCGGCAAGTAAGTAAATGGTTTTGAACAATTAAACCATTTTTGGCAGCAAACAAATGGTTTAAATTGTAAAAACCATTTTTCAAAAACAAGCAAGCGACAAAAGTGTTTGTGAAAACGGGCCTTCCAGTTCTAAGCAAACAAGCTAGGTCGGAGGTATTAAAGTACGATGCGCTTGGTGGTGTTAGGATCATACATGCATTGTAGTTTTGCACGGTCGGCAAACTTAGGACATACATCATGCATTTAAAGGAGGCCGTGGCACGTCTGGGTATATAAGGTTATGAGCTCTAACTAAATTATGGTGATGGCGACCCGGGTCAATTCCGCCCATATTCCTTGAAAAGGTGATGCGGACCAGGTCCTTCCACTTCGCCTGATCGCCCGAGGCTTCCGTGTTCACTAGAGTATAGTAAGCAAAAATAGGCCTCCAGTGGTTGATGTTTTATAAGCATAATATACAGTTTTAAAAAAATCACCCATTGGTTCCCGATTTGCGAGGCTTAGGAGAGTTTTAAAAGCAAGCGGTTGAGCCGGGCTCCGTTTAGATTTAAAGCGATCGGTTGAGCCAGCTCAGTGGGATTTTAAAGCAAACGGTTGAGCCAGACTGATTTTATTTCAAAGCATGCGGTTGAGCGAGCTCTGTTTTTATAGAAAAGTTTTGAGAAACTTTTAAAGCAAAAGGTTTGTGAAAGGTTTTAAGAAACTTTTCAAGCGAGATAAAACAAGCAAGCAAGAAAAAGTTTTGAGAAGTTTTATAAACTTCCTAAGCGAAAATAAGAAATGAGAGTTTTATAAGCTTTTAAAGAGAAAAGAAAAAATAAACAAGCAAAACAGAGTATTAAAGTTTTATAAACTTTTAAAAGCAAACAAACAAAGAAAAGTTTAGAAACTTTTAAAGTATGAAAAAGCAAGTAGGAAACCACGGAAAATATTTGTAAAGAGAGTTTTACATTTTGAGATGTATTTTAGGAAAAGCAAAACCTTTTATAAAATCATACACTCACTGAGCTCGTTTAGCTCATTATTTTGTATTTTAAAAACTATTTTCGAGTCTGGACACTCGACAGGAGGCGATTAGGATTCTCCTGACATTTATATCAGTGATGTAATTAAGAATATTGTGTAAGGAAATACTTTGAATTTGTATAAAGGAACATATGTATGCGCTGTAGTGTAGTTTTGTGAAGTGTTGGTATCTTTGGTTGCCATATTACAGATCTGAGTGTAAATTGGATGTATACGAGTTGGAATTTGACTATGTCTTATTAGATCATCTTTGCGAAGTTTTCCTCGCTGTTAAGATTTTACCGTCTTAAGTTAGAAAATAAAGAAAAATTTTATAGGAGGTATAAGCAAGCGTCTGACCGGCTTCCCGCGGGGATTTCTAGTCGTTGGGGTAGCGGTTGGCGATTTACGTGGAGTGCGAAACTACGCCCGCTCTCAGCGAAAGGGGGTGAGGGTGTGTGAAAGTGGTATCGGAAGCGAGGGTTGTATACAATGACCTAGGACTTGAGGAAAAATGATACCACGCAAGGTGGTATCAGAGCATAAGTATTAGCAACCATGCATGTTCAAACTTAAAGTACGCACATATCAGTAATTCAAAGTATTAAAATGGTTGATATTTTGGAAATTACAGAACTATGTCAGGTAGAGGGCGTAGAGTCGTCTAGGAAGTAGTTCAATGAGTTTACGGAGTGTCTGATGTACGAGAGAGATGAGCACGTATTGGGTTCCACTCGCATCTATGAATCGACCTCCGGTAGCGGTCGAGAGGAATTTGGACCATGCGCCTTGAAGGTGCTCGAGTGCGGGAATGTTTGGCGAGCAAGTGTGCAGTTGCACGGATAGTAGCCATAGCGACACGTCGTGATCATGACCTCCACCACCACTAGAGAGGCCATGGAAGAGCAAGAGTCAATAGAGAGAGAGTCTAGCCCGGTCGCCCAGAGCCGTATGACGACCGGTGGTGATCCAGAAGCAGCCTGGTTATGGCTAGATAGAGTAAACAAGATTTATAGAGTTATGGGCTGCACGGATGAGCATAGGGTCTTGTTTTCCAGTTTTCTGATGGAAGACAGGGCTAAGGATTGGTGGGATGTCGTAGAGAGGAGGTATCCTGATGGAATAGCATGGGACCAATTTCAACAAGAATTCACTGACCGATTATTTCCTCAAAGTCACAAGGATTCAAAAATTGAGGAGTTCTTCAAGTTAGAACAAAAGAACATGTATCGTATCCAGGGCATGAGAAGATTCGGAACTAGTTAGATTGGTTCCATACATTCCAAGCGAGATGAAGTCTGAGGAAATGCAAGAGGTTTTTATCAGAACTACAACACTGGATCAGAGTGCATTTATCAGTGGTCCCTCAGAATAGATTTGCGGACTTAGTTGAGGCCCCAGCTCGAGGTTGAGAGAAGCCTTCTGACCATGTATCGAGTAGACGGGAGAGTAGAGTAAGAGGAGTGCACCGAGGCACGTCCCGACAAAGCTTAGGACGATGCAGGTAGAAAGAAAAGAAGCAAGAAGCGGAGGTTCATAGAGGCCCGAGGTGCGAGTCGAGGCTATCTCTATTCGGATCCGGTGAGGCCCCGGTTGCTAGCGGTGGCACCCAGTGTTCCTCACATTTTGTCATATGTGTCGAGGCGACACCATGGGTCACGGGGAGGGTCGGTCTGAGGGTGTTTCCCTTGTGGCGAGAAGGCCATTTATTAGGGAGTGTCCTCGGTGATTGGTGCGGGGCTGCTCGATGCTTGATCTAGCTACGATGCAGAGATGAGCACCAC
Organism: Tetrastigma voinierianum; assembly: GCA_016808115.1. Lineage (NCBI taxonomy): Eukaryota > Viridiplantae > Streptophyta > Magnoliopsida > Vitales > Vitaceae > Tetrastigma > Tetrastigma voinierianum. Next base: position 240,117 of record JAEQBH010003072.1, read on the forward strand.
TGAAGTGTCGTCGGGGAGGACTCAAGCGAGGGGCCCAATATACCTGTTGCACGAGCGAGGAGTGGCGCCGTGGTAGAAGTAGAGCGGTGCCCAGGGGATCTGACAAGAGCCTCGCACTCGGGCGGTATATCTTTGTGACTCGGCGAGATGCGAGATCTGACTCGGGATGTAGTCCTTTGGTATTATTTCTATCCCTTGAACATGATGCATATACATTAGTGGACCCGGAGCTACGCATTCATTTGCATCAAGCCATTCTTAGATCGTTTTCGAGATAGAGACCCGGCCATTAGGGTCGTATGAGTTTCCCTTCCGGTTGGAGATCAGGTTACTCGCATGAACGGAGTGGTCGAGAGATAGTAGAGTTACGATTGGGGGCGAGGAGTTCCCATCGGATCTTGTAGCTCTAGATGAGGAGTTTGATGTGGTTCTCGGTATGGATTAGGCTGTCTGCATGTAGAGCCACGTTAGATTGTTATAAAAGGAAGTAAGTGAATATGCGGAAATTGGAGGTAAAGTTCGGGATTACGTAGAGTTATCTTCTGTATGATCATCATGACCTGAGAGAATGCTACGTAAAGGTTGTCAGGGTTATCTAGCTTATGTGGTGGAGACAGGGAAGGAGGGGACTATATTGGATAAGATTCCAGTTGTTAGAGAGTTCGCAGATGTGTTTCCAGATGATATTGCAGGATTACCTCCAGAAAGAGAAGTGGAGTTCACCATTGATTTGATCCGGGGGCAGGCCCATTTCGTTTCCTCGCCTAGGATGGCTCTATGAGTTAGGGAAGGCTTAAGGCTTAGTTAGAAGAATTGTTAAGTAAAGGGGATTCGTTATTGAGCATATCCCGTGAGAACTCAGTTCTCTTCGTGAAGAGAAAGATGGGAGTTTGCGGTGTGTATAGATTCTGAGCGGTGAACAAAGTTACCATCGCGATCAGTATCCCTCCTAGGATCGATGAGTTATTCGATCAGCTCGGGGGTCAGAGTGTACTCAGAAGATAGATTTGAGGTGGCGGGGTATCATCGGTTGAGGGTGCGGGAGGTGATGTTCCTAAGGCGCATTCGGGACACGCTCCCAGGGCATTATGAGTTTTGGTAATGCCGTTTTGGTTTGACTAATGCTCGTTTATGGATTTGATGAACCGGTCATTCCAACGTATTTGGATAGGTTCGTCATAGTTTTATTGATGATATCTAGTGTATTCGGGTGGTTCGGAGCATTGAGAACACGAGGATTGTATTGGAGCCCCCAAGGAGTGGCGGTTGTATGCGGAAGTTGAGCCAGGGTGTCGGTTTGGCGGCGCCGACAGGTGGCATTCCTAGGTCATGTCATTTCAGCTGATGGGGTGAGTGGATCCCGAAAATGAAGCGGTGGTAAATTGGAAACCACCAAGAATGTATCGAGAGTCAGAGCTTCCTTGGTTTAGCAGTTATTATAGGAAGTTTGTTGAGGGTTCTTCAAGATAAACGGCCCACGACCCCTAGTGACAAGGAAAGATGTTAAGTATGATTAGGTAGATGCTTGCCAATTGAGTTTCGAAGAGTTGAAAGGTAGATTGACTTAAGCTCAGTTCTAGCACCCATGGAAGAGATGGATTTATGGTTTATAGTGATGCTTGAGCGAGGCCTTGGTTTGTGTTTGATGCGGAATGATAGGGTGATTGCAGTTTGTTTATAGGTGCCTAACACCTTCGGCGGGTAAAGGCGGAGCATCGGGGAGGCACGTGGGGAAGATCTGAGTTTACTCCACATTCAGTGTGGAAATGGAAAGATCACTATGGATTTATGGGTCTTCCACGGACTTAGAAACATGATGCTATGGGTGATAGTTGGTCGATTGGCGAAATCTGATCATTTTCTACCAGTTAATATTGAGGATTCATTGGAAAAGTTGGCCCAATTGTATGTGGACGAGATAATTGAGACTCGGGGTTCTAGTTTGATAGTTTGGTCGAGAACCCCGGGTTCACATCTAGGTTTTAGCTGGTTACAAACGGCGTTAGGTACTTTCAGCTACACTTTATCGACATTTCATCCTCAGACGGATGGTCGGTCTGAGAGGACTATTAGGCGTTAGAGGATATGTTGAGAGCTTGTGTCTTTGGAGATTGAGGGAAGTTGGGATACTCGCCAGCGCCTAATGGGTTGCCTACAAAATGATAGCTATCAAGCCGGTATAGATGAGCTCCATTTTAGGCGTTGACATGGCGGAAATGCAGGACTCCGGTGTCTTTGGGATGAAAAGAGGTTGGTGAAAGAAGACTGTAGGTCTGAACTGAGTACGGATCACTTCGGAGAAAGTGAAGTTGTTAGTGATAGCTTGAAGATAGCAAGAGATAAACGAGAAAGTTATGGGACAAGCAGAGTAAATAGAGACTTACAGTCGAGATAGGTGACGAGTCTTTTGAAGATTTCACCTTGGAAAGGTGTGTTGAGATTTGGGAAGCGAGGCAAGCTTAGTCAGAGATAGGACCTTATGAGATTATGAGCAAAGTAGGGCCGGTGGCTTACAAGTTGGAAGTTGCCCCGAGTTATCGAGTTCGCAGTACATTCCATTGTATCGATGTTGAGAAATATATCCCGGATCCTTCAAATGTAGTGAGAGAAGCGACGGTGCGGAGTTAAAGGAAATTTGACTTGGAATCTTTGTGCGAGATTGGAGCAGTGTTGAGAAGCAAAGTGATTCCATTAGTTAAAAAGTCTTATGGAAGAATCATGAGAGGGGCCCATTTACTTGGGGCCAGGATGCTCAAAATGCCGTCGATTTTTCCCTCACTTATTTTCAGATGGTATTTTCGTTTCGCTTTCTTTTGGAGTTTAGTTATTCATTTTGAGGATTGAAATGTTCCTAAGGAGGGAGGATTTTGTAACACCAGTCCCGAGAGGTGTACGGTCACGCCCAATCTTGTGGGGGTGTATAAGAGTACCAGTGTCACCTTTGTAGTATTTTGGAGATGAAATTAGGAAATTATAAATTTTGGAACCGATTTGGTACTTAAAACAAAGTACAATTGTCATTTGCTTAAAAGGATATGTAAGGCATAATTAAGTTAGAGATGGGCCATAGTAGGAATTTCAAAAGTTGGATTTGCAATTAAGGAAAGTTGAGGGGGTGAAAGTATAATTAATGGAAGTTTAAATAGTAAAATAATAATAATGAATTGCCATAATTTTTCAGGGAAGTCTCGAAAATTCTGCAGATCTCGGATGGCCAGAAGCAGTTGTAGATTAAAGTTAGTCTCGCGAAATCTAGTGACTAGAAAAGTTCGTTTAATTCAGGAGCAATTCGGAATATTTCACAATTTAGCGACAGAGTTTAAGTGAAACACAGCAGGGACTAGAAAAATCTAGAAAAATTGCAAGTATATAAAGAATATTCATTTAGGATAAATAAAATTGAAACCGGGACAAAATAAATTGTTTCGGGGCTGAAGCAGATTTGAGAAAGGAAGAGAAAAAGGGACATGTGGGTCCCACTTAAAAGAAAAAAGAAAAAAAATAAAATAAAAGATAAAAGATGAACCTCGAATGACGGACGGGAGAGAGGCGTCGAGATGAGAGAAGGGTGCAGATTTTTTTGGTTTTGTGCTAAATTGCTTAACACTACCAGTTCTGAAAATCATTTGGCGCTTCGAATTCGTCGGGATAAACCACGGAAAAATGCTCTGCTTGACAGAGGCTCGTGAGTACTAAAAACCACGGGTTTCAGAAATTCGGTAAATATGTGAAAAACCCAAATTTTAGTTTTCTCGGATACGTCATTCAGTGGTCGAGTACCGGACCAAAGTTTAAGTTACTCTGTGACGAGAGCTACGCGTGGACACCAAAATCTTGGCTTTTTGTCAAACTTGAAGAGGTGGGAAATTTTCCTACTTGTATTATTTCGAGCCTAAAGGCTATATAATGGCTTGGAATATTCTTAGAGGCCATAAATTCAGTCCCAAAATTTTTAGGCTGAGTTTAGGAATTTTTAGGAAATTTTAGGAAATTTTGGGACTATTTTCGGACAGTCAGGAGTTTGAATTTGGAGATTTGTTTCGGACTGAGTTTGGTTAAAATTTTAGGATTTTATTCAAGGTCAGGACGAAATTTTGAGAGGAAATGTTTTAATTGATTTTAGACTATATGGAAAGTCCTTTAGTCTAGAATCCTAGCCATATGCCTGTGAATGGCATTTAGGGGCCCATATTTTACGAAAATTTTAATTGTAGCGCAGTGTGCAAATTGCTTGGTTGATAACTGGCGTGTGTGATCAGCCATCGAATTATGTTGGCTAAAAGCAAAGTTGGGAAAGTTGTGGAGCCCCAGTGCTCCAAGTTTAGCAAGCAAAGGGTGGTATAAAGCTCATTTTCCAAATGCTAGTGTATTATTATTATTATTATAAAAATGACACCTTTGGTATTTCATGGTTTGAAGTTCTAAACCATTTTCAAGAAGCAAGCAATAAATTAGAAATCAAGCAAAGGGTTTTAGTTAAACCATAATTAGCAAGCATTGGTTTTAAATTGTAAAACCATTTTCTGAGCAAAGCAACAAGTAAGTAAATGGTTTGAATAATTAAACCATTTTCAAATAAGCAATGAATGGTTTTAAATTGTAAAACCATTTTGAAAGCGAGCAAGCAAAGCGAAGAATGTTTGTGAAAACGGCCTTCCTAGTTCTAAGCAGCAAATGGTCGAGGTATTTAAAATGCGTGCCGCGGTGGTGTTAGGATCATACATGCATTGTAGTTTTGCACGGTCGGCAAACTTAGGACGCCACATCATGCATTTAAAAGGAGGCAGTGCGCGTGTCACGAGGGTATATAAGGTTATGAGAGCTCACAACTAAATTATGGTGATGGCGACCAGTCCAGTTCGCCATATTCAGGAAAAGGTGATGCGGACCCGAGTCCTTCCACCGCACGATCGCCCGAACTATAGTGTTGGCTAGGGTATAGTAAGCGAAAATAGGCTCCAGGTGGTTGATGTTTTATAAGCATAATATACGAGTTTTAAAAAAATCAACCATTGGTTCCGGTTTTAGAGCTTGGAGAGTTTAAGCGAAGCGGTTGAGCCGGGCTCCGTTTAGATTCAAGCGATCGGTTGAGCCAAGCTCCGTGGGATTTAAAGCAAGCGGTTGAGCCCAGGCTCCGTTTTATTTTCAAAGCATGCGGTTGAGCGACTCTATTTTTATGAAAAGTTTTGAGAAACTTTTCGCGAAGGACTGTGAAAGGTTTTAAGAAACTTTTCAAGCAAGATAAAGCAAACAAGCAAGAAAAGTTTTGAGAAGTTTTATAAACTTCTAAGCAACGAATGAGAGTTTATAAACTTTTAAAAGAAAGAAAAATAAGAAACCAAACAACCAAGTATTAAAAGTTTTATAAACTTTTTTAAAAATGACAAACAAAGAAAGTTTTAGAAACTTTTAAAACTAGCAAAAACAAAGTAAAGAACTACGGAAATATTTGTAAAGAGTTTTACATTTTTGAGATGTTTTAGGAAAAACCAAACCTTTTATAAAGCATACGCTCATTTGAGAACAGGTTTTATCACCAATTTATTTTGTATTTTAAACTATTTTCAGTCTGAGGGCAGTGACAGCTGGAATGATTAAGAGGATTCTCGACATTTATATCGATTGATGTAATTAAGAATATTGTAGGAAATACTTTGAATTGTCTCGGAACATATGTATGCACATAGAGTAGTTTTGTGATAATGTGTTGGTATGCTGGTTGCCATATTTTGGATCTGATGTAAATTGGACCTTATACGAGTTTGGAATTTGACTATGTCTGTTGAATCATCTTCTTAGAAGTTTTCTCAGCTATTAAGATTTTACCAAATCTTAAGTTAGAAATAGAAAAAAATTTTTATAGGAGGTATAAACCAAAGCGTGCGGCAACTTCTGAGGGTTTCTAGTCGTTGGGAGGTAGCAGTTTGGGAGATTTACGTGGGTGGGGCGGCACGCCCCATGCCTTTGGAAGGGGTGGGGTGTGTCATGCTGTGATTAAATCTTACCCCTCCCGACTTCAATTGTGACGAGATGGGATTTATCAAAATGAACTCGAGCTGTGGTTAAAATCAGGTAGTGGGAGAGCATACTTTAGAAGAATCTGCAAACTCACCGAGGAAATCCTCAGTCTCTGTGTCATGCGAGGAGCAATCACAGGATATCATAGTACGATACATTCCCTCAAGGCGGTACTAGGTACTACTATTGAGACATCCATTAAAAGCGACAGATTAAGTAAAAAGCTAGAGACGAATTAATTCTCAGTAAATTGTGCGGAAAAGTATAACTAAATGTAAATCAAATCCGAGTACATGGCTGTGCTTGACTTCGCTTTTAAATGGAAGGAAAATGTAAAAAAATGAAAAAGAAAATGTAGGTTGATTTTGAGTTTTGGAAAATCGAGTCCCTCGGGAAGACAGATTTTCTTTAGATCGCCACTTACTTTTGTTGTTATTTTATAAAGGAAAACCAAGTGAGCAGAAAAAACCCCTGATGACTCCGATTATGGAAAAAAGCGTCTGAAAATTAGATTTTTAGATTAGAAATTCGGATTACTGCTCGGAAGGTACCTCATATCGGGGTGGCACCCTCTATTTGAGGAACTCGTCTCTAATAGTGAATTGGGTATGTAGCAGGAGCATATGGGTCACATATCAGCGGATAGTCTTTTAGGCTAAACATGCAACCGTCGGACCCGACTTAATTGGTATCTAGCATGCTTAAAAACGCATCAGCAAAGGAGCAAATAAGTGTACTTGTGGTCCACGGCCTGCAGCTACATCAAGGTTAGCCAACAAACATCGCAAGCATGCAAACACCCCCAAACACAAAACATCCATGTGAAATTCATTGCAAACATTAAAGTACATACTTGTGGTCCCTAGCAGCGATGCATAAGGAATTCGATCAAGGCTCAAATGCATCACAAATGTCAAAAAATTCAAATAGCATATGCGCATATGAATGTCTACAAATACCAACGCCTAAACTTCAATGCAAAGTCCCTAGCCATGCATAAGCGGGAATAGGTAAAGGCGAAATAATACATCATACATCTACATTTAAACCAAATATTGGATCGTACGAAAAGAAGAGGCGGTGAAATGAGGTAAGTGGTTTGCTTACTTTAGCACACATTCCTTTAAAATCCTAAACCGACCCTTACGCACCAATCCCACATTGCCCACTACTCCACTTTGTTCAAATCGAGGCGAACTGGACCACAAGGCAGCCTACGGGTTCCAGGGCAACTAGAAACCACATCATAGTGGGTCGAAATTTGAAACATGCTAAATAGAGTACGCCCACTTGGCTATCTTGCACAACCGGTTGAATCGGTTCCTCAACAAGTCAAACGATTGAAAAATTCTGAACACTATCAGAAAATTCCTCACAAGTCAGGAATCCAGCAAATAAAAGGAATGCAATTCCGATTTCGAATGACAAGAACTAACCCAAACAAAGAAAAGTACTTAAACTATCATTACGGAAAGCCTAACCCATAAACGGTGGTTCGGTTTCCCAACCAGTCAGATTATTGAGAAAAGATTTCAAAATTCAGAACCTTCCTTACAAAGTCAGGAATTCAAAAGACAAACGAGTGCAATTCCGTTTCAGAGATGACCCCGAGAACCAACATAAATATAAACTATCAGCGCCATTCACATAGGCGAACCTAATGATATTTGGATTCAGTTTCCCTTTCAGTCAATCCGTTGAAGAAGCTCTCAAAATTTGTCAGAACCTTTCCTAAAAGGTCAGGAATCTAAAAGTAAACAGTGATTGATTCTCATCTTGGATGAGTGAGAACCAACAAAACAAACTAAAAGTACCCAAACTGCCGTTCCATGAAACCTAACCTAAATAGACGTAAGTCTAGTTCCCAACCAGTCCATCTCGTTGAGAGAAGAGGCTCTCAAAATTTTCAGAGACCTTCTAAAATATTCAGGAATCTAAAAAAATCAACGGTGATCAATTCTCAGCTCGGTTGAGTGAGAACCAATCAAAACAAACCAAACTACCCAAACTGCCGTTCACATAAGACCTAACCTAAATGAACCCAGTGATCTGGTTTCCCAACCAATCCATCTCGTTCTGAGAGAAACCAAAATTTTCCAAAACCTTCCTAAAAGATTCAGAAATCTAACAAAACAAACGGTGATTGATTCTCATCTAGGATGAGTGAGAACCAACCAAAACAAACCAAACTACCCAAACTGCCGTTCCTGCAAACCTAACCTAAAGAACCTACTGATCTGGTTTCCCAACCAGTCCATCTCGTTGAGAGAGGCTCTCAAAATTTTCCATAACCTTCCTAAAAGATTCAGGAATCTAACAAAACAAACGGTGATCGATTCTCAGCTCGGATGAGTGAGAACCAACCAAAACAAACCGTTGTTCTCTAAAACCTATCTTGACAAAAGCTGTTGACGGCTCTCACGTATGGTGAAAAACCGGCTCAAATAGTTGAGAGAAACCTCAAATTTGATCAGAATGTCTCTTAAAGAATGAGTGGAGCCAGGGTCTATTTCTTACATCTTCCTGCGAGAAAAGCAAGCTAAGCATCGCGAGAGATCGGAGTAGCGTGTGGTTTGAGCTCGGAAAAGTGTCCCTTCCACTTTGATCTTTCTCCTTTTGTCTTGATTTCCCACCTCGGCTTCTGAGCCTACCTGGTGTTTTCCACCTTCAAGCTTTGAAAAGAAAGAGCTGTCGGTCTCGGAAGACTTCCCCATTTAACTCCTCTCCCTCATTTTCCATGCAAGGTGAATATCTTAAGTTTCGAAGCTTGCCGCCTAGTATCCATATGGATTCATGGTGGGCTGCATGCTCAACAAGCCAAGACCCAAAATGGACCCACAATACTGCCCATGGTCAGGCTGGGCTTATGGGCCCAAACCATATAGGATTTGGGCTCCAAAATCCTAAAAAAGCAGCGCTCCACACAAGGCAGCCCAGCTAACGGTTGAACCAGATTGTAGTCCATCGATTAGAGGAAAGAAAATTATGAAATTTTGATAGAATGTTTCCTGAAGAATAAGGAGACCAACAAAAAAAACGGTGCACCATTCCAAGTCCGGATGAAGTAGATATGATCGAAACAAGGAGGAGTGCTCACCAAAATCACTCAACAGGTGTCTGCCATGCGCCAGTAGAACTGTCAAACCCGATTAGTCAAACGGTTGAAAAAATTATGAATTTTTAACAGAAACCTCCTTGGCAAATAAGGAATCCAACAAAACAAACAATGAACAATTCTGAGTTCGGACAAGGGAGATATGATCGAAACAAGCTCAAGTGCTCCGAATTTGACATACTCTAATAAACTTTGATTGAGCTAAAACCTCGAGGGGGCCCCACTTGCTTCCTATAGCACGATGCCAATAACTAAAAAAATAAGCCACTTGTGTACTATAAAATGAACTTCATATGCACTCAGCGGATACATACAGGCCCCACCCGAGGCTGGAGACGGACTAAGCCTAAAGGCCCTGTGGGTGTTATATAGGAGACAATGGGTGGTGAAACACCCATAGGATAAATGCAAGTGTTGAGGGGAAAAATTGAGGGTCTACAGCTGCGTTCCGATTACTACATTGCGAATTAAGAAATGGAGCATAGATCACCTTTAACCCTTTATATTCTGATAAAGCCCGAGGAAAATGAATTCGAAGAATTTGTCTAGATTTCATAAATTTTCGAGCGATAATACTTAAAAAATAATAGAACTAAAAATCAGCTCACTCACGTCTGCCTGGTCGCAGTTAAAACCGAAAAATTAAAATAAAAATAAATAAAATAAAAATTCTACTCCTAAAATATACACGAGTTCATCTTATTTTCCCTTTGCTTAGGTAGTGAGACGGGTGCTACTATTCTAAAGTATCTGCCCATCTTTGTAAAGCAAATGCAGAAGCACAGAATCCCAAAATGATCGGTGGAAATCAGAAAAACCCGACTCAGCATACATGTTATTTCTCTCGAGTTGATGTCGCGACTTGTAATATGTCTTGATTGCTCATGATCGAGTCTGACCTCTTTCTTTTAAGTTGCAACCGGTTGTCTTGCAACGGCTTTGATCGATTAAATTAGTACATCATGAGAATTAATTAGTGACTTCATTTCTCAATGTTCCTTGGAGTGTTTATGTACGACCTCTCGAGTTACATGTCGCGACATCATTGTCTTCCTTTTCTCCCAGCTTACGAGTTCACGGCGTGGGTTTTTGTAGTTGCGACCACTTTGCTGTTGTATGATGACTTCATGTTGCGGCTTTAGTTCAGCTGGTCACAATTGTGTTGGTGGTCTTCTTGTCTTCATATCTTTCAATTTTATGTCGCGACATCATGATGATGTTGCGGCCTCTTTTGCTTCCCATTCCTTTTCTTCAGTTTGCAACCTCAGTTACATGTCGCGACATCAATTTCTATGCTCAGCTTTTCTTGAGTCGCGACCCTAAATTAATTAATTCGCGACATGCATTTTGATCTTCCCCGACATAAAAATTCGCAAGTTCAGTTCGCACCGGTGCTTCTATTGGGCTGGGTTGCGACCTCCTTTCTTTTGCAAAGACCTCTCTGCCTTCATAGGCGGATTCTTGTCGCGACCTCGAGTGAGTGTCCCGACATCATTCATATCCTTTTGGTATTAGCGACATCAAAGTGATGTCGCGACATGAATTTCGTCATTTGATTGTTTCTTTAGTCTCAGCCACATTTTCTTTATCGCAGCCTCCCTTTTTCAAGTCCGACTTCACTTGTTCAAGTTTCGATTTCTTCTTCAAAGCCAAATTTGTTGATGTACCGTGACACCGGAATGGTAGCAGCGAGCATTCACATGCGTGACTTAAATTTCCAGTCGTGACCTCAATTCTGCTGCAGGCTTATTTCTTCTGATTTTTTGCTAAATTTTGAGTTTACCTTTATTTTCACCGCAAAATGAAATTTGAGTCAATTATCCCACTTTTCTTCAAACCAAATCAACATTTTATCTCATAATAAGCTTCGAGAAAAATGGATTAAAAATCTAATAAGTTTTAGACTCATCAATCTCACACACTCCACGGATCAGATGGTTGGTAGATTGGTACATATTATAAATCATTACTTGTTTTGTGACAGTAATTGAAATTTTTCCCTAAGTCTGATTGAAAATTAAATTTGAAACCATGCTGCAACTGACTAGTTCAATTCAGGAAGCCGATTCAAGAAGGATTGCAATAAAAAACAAAAAAATGTCCCTAAAAATAAAGCTGAATTGTTTGAGGACAAACAAATATTCTTTTCTTTGCTTGGGGACAAGCAAAACTTTAAGTTTGGGAAAAGTTGATGAGTCTTAAACTCATCTATTTTTAATCCATTTTTCTAGCTTATTTTTAGTATATTCAGACCTATTTTAATGCCAAATTATGGATTATTCACCAAATTTGTGTTTTGCAAGTTTTAATTTAAAAGGAAAATTTAAGCAAGAAAAGAAAGAGAAAAGAGCAATTGCGGATCTATGTCGCGCTAGTGTTCTATGTGTCGTGACAAATTAGAAACAAATGGCTAAGGAAATCTTGTCCTGACAATATTTCTTACATTACTTAACCTGAGGACTGAATATAAAGAAAAGCTATGTCACGACAAAGATAGCGTGTCGCGACAAAAACATGAAGAAAGAATGTAACAAGTCGGTGAGACAAAGAGAAATAATGTTGATAAGGTTTCTTATCTTTGGATGTCAAAACCCGGAGGAACCTATCGAGACATAAACTCACAATCTTGACACTAGAAACGGGAAGAAGCGGGGGAAGAGATTCTATCACGACAAAATTATCTTATGTAATGAGAATTAAGAATAATCACGACATATCGATTTGTGTTGCTGTGCGAGGAAAATATAAAGGCGAGAATCTACGTAGTGACATAAAGCTCTACGTCGCGACACGATTATTACTGGCGATGGAAAAGCTTGTTGAGACAATGTATGAAGAAGTTCTATCGTGACAAAGTAATGAATGTTGCAACACTAAAGGAGTAAGGTTTTGGTCACGACCAAAGAAACAAGTCGCGACAGCCAAATGATGCTAACTTAAGCGGTGACATGGTTGCGACAAAGGGTTCAATGTTGCGTGCCACTTCAAGGCTGAAAGTTTGATGTCGTGCGAGAGATATTATAGTCCTGACTCATAAATAAGCTGAACACAAATAAATAAAGATTCGCGATAGAATTTTCCATCGCAGCCAAAGGTCCCAACACAATGAAGAAGTCTTATGCCATTGACACAACGGATGTAACGCTCTTTACGCTTAAGACCTATTCATTAAACATAACCATACCCATTTTAACATGAATGATTAATATTCATTTAAAACATAATTATTTATGGGTATATGATATCAATACCTAATCACATTATTTGACATAAAAGAATATATATATATATATATATATATATATATATATATATATATATATATATATATCTCTCTTTATATGCATATATATATATATATATATACATTCCTTAATTGAATAGGGCATGGTATTTCTTGAATAACACATTTATACAAATTGGCATTCCATGCCTTTTCAAATACATTTAAAATGATATTCTTGAGTTACTCTCTTTAAAACCACATTCTGTCTCCAAAACCAAATGGAGTCAAAATACATATTCTTCTCCTTAGAAGACTTTTTACATCATTGAATTCAATGCAAAATATCATGAATGGAATGATATGCATGGGACGGAGCATTTACTTATACTCCACGTTGTTTGACGGTGACTCTGTGCCCGACGATCTTTGATCCTGCTACTTTCTACTTGGTACCTGGGCGTTGATAAAAACAACACGCTAAGCATCTTCATGCTTAGTGGTTCTATAAGATTCTCTCTTTATTTCAGTTTAAATCAAATCATGCAATTTCATAAGACAATGCTTTCGTACTTTCTCAAATGACCAATGCAGTACAATACATACATAAAGATATATTTCCATTTAATCAATTACAATTCATTGGTCATCTCAAACTATGCATTTTCATGTGCAACAAATCCATTCGGATCATAAATATATTTTGTCATTCACATTATCATTTTCATTTTAGCCCTGTCGAATTTAACATATGCTTTGGTTACACGGGATAGCGAATCATAAACACGGTCCAACGAATTTGCAAGCCGATGTAAACACGGTTTATAAAAAATATGCCTTTCGATTTGATGTACGCCTCATAGATATTGTCAGTTGGACTATGGATCGATATGTCACAATAGTACGTTTATTCGACTCTTATTGGTATACAAATTTATCCTTAACTCGAATTCTAATGGTTAACATTCTTTTAAGGGCATTCAAATCATTCAATACAATTTACAATATATATATATATATATATGTGTACATTTATTATCTGAATAATTTATTTTCACATTCATCTGATTTTCTTATGCAAATTCGTTTCCCTGAAGCAATTGTGTGACACCACAAATCAGAGATTCTTTTTTTTTTTCCCGCAGGTAACCTTCAACAAGATATATAATAATAGCCTCATTCACGCATATTCTAAAGTATACTCTGTTATTAAGCAATGACACACTGCGATTCTCTGTTCAAGATTCATTAATTAGTGCACTTAGGTCACGTAGTCAACTTTCGAAACTATGTGAGGCACCAAATTCCATCCTCAGGAATATGGTTAGATTCTAGACTCAGAGATATTTCCATAAAATTAGAAGCACGCAAAGCCGGACTTGGACGAGGAAGTTATGGTCATCCAAAGTTGGAATTGCCGAGCTCATTCCCTAGACGAGGTCGGCTCTGCCAAAGGAGGTCAGCTCGGCCAGAAGAGGTCGGATCAGCTATATTTGAGAACCAAATGCCATCCAAAGTAATTTGGTCATATTCTAGACTCAAGGATCTTTCCATAGAGTCTAAGAACATCTGACACGGACTTCGGACGAGGAAGTTATGGTCATTCGAAGTTGGCGCTTCACATGAGCAGCAACTGACATACAGAACCGACAAGTACCTACTTTCTTTCGTCTCTTTCGAACATAATATGAGCTCAAATTATATTGAGCCATATATGGATGGATTCTAGACTCAAAGTTATTTCCATAGAGTTCTGAGCGTGTAGAAACGGACTTGAGACGAAAGTTGTGATTCGTCATTGCGAGTTGTACAATAGAGCTCATTCCTGGCGAGCTCGGCGGAAGAGCCCGACCAAGGAGGTGTTTCGGCCTCACGGCCATCCTGCGGGGTTCGGCTACCGCGGCTCATCCACGCTGATCTCGGCCCACCGCGGCTCATCCACACTAAGCTCGTCCATACACGGCTCATCCCTCGCGGGCTCGGCCACCACAGCGGCTCATCCTTCTTTGTTTCGGCCGCCTACAGCTCATCCTGCTGACCGACCCGCCTACGGCTCATCCTGCTGAGAGCCATTTTCTGACTCATCCCTGCTGGGCTCATTATACATAGCTCAACCCTCTTTGACTCGTACACCACGGCTCATCCTTGCTATGCTCGGCCATTACCACGGCTCATCCTGCGGGCTCGGCCACACACGGCTCAACTCAGGAGCAAAGTCGGCACCGGCCCGAAAGAGCTCGGCTGCGCGAGAGATGACTGACGGAAGAGCTCAGCTACGTACCAAGAGGTCAGCTCGGCGGAAGAGCTCGGCTGCGCCCAAAGAGGTCGGCTCGGCGGAAGAGCTCGGCCACAGCTCATCTCTCGGACCCTTCGAAATTAAAAGGCCATAGCTTGGTTGTAGAGGTCGATTTAGGTGATTAAGCCTTCATCAAACTTGCGATGGGGCTACAATATACCAGAAGAGCAACGGGAAAAATTACCTTTTACTTCCCAACAAAAATCAGTCTTAAGTTCGAAATACAATACATAGGACAGGAAACAGAGCGACTTTCTATGATTTAAACGCAACCAAACATCCCCTCAAGGCAAGACACAACCCTTACCAAATTGTATTAAACATATAATCTAAGTTTAATTACAATTTTATTTACATCACAAGTACAAAATTTTGACAACAGTTCAGTTTAAACAAAAACTGGGTTTTCTGCAAAAAATTTTACAAAAAGAACCTGATAGACCATCTTAGATCTTTCTCTCGACTAAGACCTCATGAAGTGCCTTCTCTTGGTGTACCTCAGAATTTTGAAGCTATTTTCCCACAACGGGGTTAGCTATGCCAGTAGAAAGTCTCCTCTAGGGCTCTCACTAGTGCACATGCAATGCTTTTAATCCATAAAATCATTCACACACACTCATATAAAATATGCATATCTCTATATAGATATATATCGTACCCGATCCTCGCTTGACTCTCTCGCCATGCAATTTGCCATATGAAAACTAATTCAAAACAAAGCTTTTTTTGTTTTGAAACCAACTAACGACCTACGATGTCATACAACCCTCTGAATATATATATATATATATATATATATATATATATATATATATATATATATATTATTTATTTTATTTTATTTTTACACACACTTGGACAACCTCAGGAATGTAGAACCCTTTGGACCACCTCAGGAACCCTTGTTGGATGACCCTACGATAGAGTTCATTGAATGAACTTTTTTGAATGTAATTTGTTGAATGACCCCTCGAATCAACATTTACTAGACGACCCATAGAATATCCATTTTAATGTATTATATTATTATTATTATTTATTAACTTCTTCTTCTGTATAACGATTTAGTGTTGTTGTGTAATATGCCTCTCATGTTGTGTGACCATATTCACTAATATACACTGAAGCATCATGTATTAATATAACAAGCATGCATATATTAACATCATTTTCTCACACAATCATGTTATTTATTCAATCAAGCAATAAAAACGCTAATTTCAATCTCCAAACTGAGAAAATAGCATGCACGATCTGACGAATCATCTACTTTCCGAGATCCCGAACTACGATCTGATAATCGAGTTCCGAAGCTGCGGTTAAAAACTACACAAACCCAGAAACCAGTCTCAACCAACAACAATTTCTATCAAAATTATTCTTTAAACCCAGCCTTTGCTAGAGACTGCTTTATCATAGCCATTTCATGGCTCTTAAACAAGACTAACAGTAGGAGAGAACTCACCTATCGAAGTGCGGAGTCAGGTTCCCAGCTGCTACTGACTCCTCTGTTTGTTAATCAGACAACTGCTGGTTCTCTTTCCTTTCCGTTGTCTTTCTTCTTTCTTTCTTTTTCTTTTTCTTCTTTTTTATTTTTTCTCTTTTCTTCTCCTCTTTTCTTTTTCCCTTTTTCTCTCTTAACCCTGAGACAAATTGCTTCCCCAGGTGGAGATACTTACCTAGGTGTAGAACACCTCTTCAACCTCTCCTCATGACATAACATTCCACATGTCATTTCATGCCCACTTCCCACCACTATCCTCTCATGCAAGATAGAAGTGTGACACTTGGCTCTCACCCAGTGCCAGTGTCCCTCTCCCATCAGTGCCCGTAGCGTACATCTTCATGCCAACGTGTCCTCCCTCTCATTAAAATCCTTTTGTCTTTCGAAATATGTTTGATGACCAGCTACAGTGGCAATTTGACTATGTACTTAGATTTCGCGAGACAAACTCAACGGTATGTCTCGCGTCGTCATCAGAGATCGAAGAAACTCAGTTTACAACGTGTCTATAGTTTACTTTATCTAGGGGTCTCTGGAAATTGTCTCAAATCATAAAACAAATCATTTCAAACACAAATCAATATCACTTTCTTGTCAATCATACGAGAAATTCAAATCATTAATTATTCAAATATTTTGAGACCAGTGAGGTTTGAGAACAATCGAAATCATTAAACTGATTCCAATCTTTCAATCTAGAGCTTCCAATAACAGACTTTCAACTTGGTCATCCCCTATTCAAATACAATGACAATCACATATTAGTCGGTTGTCCACAAGAGTTTTTGGTTAGGTTGATGTCACCACCAATACTCCTTGCACGAAATTTTATGGGGACACATGAGCCATATTTTGCTCATGCTTCCTTTAAGAACATTATAGCTCTATTAGTCTAATTTTAGTAGGAATTGGAATCATTTCATTTGGATGACCCAAACTCAAGTTACAGCATTTTAATTCCAAACTAGTCGGTATGCCCAGCTCACTTGGTTACCTACTGTTATTCTCAATTTCAGGGGTCTTAACTCCATAAATTGGTAATGGTTCCTTCCACATATTTGAATCTATGGTTATAAGGTTTCTTCTCCAATTAGAATCATCCAATTTGGATCATCAAACTCAAGTTATTGCATTTTACATCCAGACTACTCCAATTTGCAAGGCAGAGTCAGACTGTTCTTATACATAGCTCAACTTTGATAGATTTCTAGGCACTTTGGGGTAACAATTTGCATACACTTTCTTCAGATAAATTATTCCCCTAGAAGTCTATGTTACCCATAATTTTGAATCACTCAATTTGGATGAGTGTAACTCAACTTATGGCCAAAACACCATAACAACATCCAAAACAAAGCATACCCATGAGCTACATGAACTCACATTTAAGCCCATATTCGGGAGCCTTAGAGATACAATATATCTGATCACTTCACACACATTTGTATCCCTATCTCTTATGGTTGTTACCAATTAGAATCCACTTAATTTTGGATGATTATAGCAATCTATAGCTGAAACAAAACGGGGCTTTTCACAAAATTTTGATAGCATTGCCTTTGAAAACCCAAACATTTCCCCTTTTTTACAAACGCTCCTTAAACCAATCCCAACCAATAATACCATGACCTCAAGGCCAGAACTAAAATCATCCAGACACTTACACAAAGCTAGGGTTTCTCCAAACCCAGGCTTACAAGAAAAGAAGGGTTTAGGGTTGTCTCTTACCTCCCAGATCTTTGGATTCTTCAATGCCAAGGTTCTTACTTGTTCTTGATCTTAATCATCACATTCACATGGAGAAATCACCAATTTTCTCCGCTAAGCATCCTTGGATGATGCCTAGCTCTCACAAAAATGCCCAAATGAGGTTTGTCTCTCGAAGACAATGTGGTCTTAAATCTATGTCTCATAAGGCCTTGTTTGTGCTACACCACAATCCCCATTTCTCATTTTCTCACTTTAACACTTCATTTCAATTTCATTTTGATTTCGTTTCCTTTCATTTTACATTTTAATGCCACTTCTCATTTTAGAACCATTTGGGTCCCCATTTGACATTTTACTAATTCATTTGACTCCATATTAAAATTTCTAGGATTGTATATTTTTTTGTTAAGGCATTTAAATTCCGAGAAAAATTTCGGTAAATTGTTTGTACTAAACATATAATAAAAAATATTATATATATGAAAAAAATACAAAGGTATTTTTGGGGCGTTACAACAAAACTGGGTTGCGACACAAAGATGAGTTGAAAGCAAAAAATCTTGTCGTGACATAAAAACTAGGTCGCGACCCGAAAGACCATCTAGCTGCAGTAGACTATGCCATGACATAAAATGAAGTTGCAACGAAATGGGAGTTAAGTGGAGACAAGACTCTGTACGCAGCCAGACTTTCTGATCGACAGAGTGCTAACCATCTGAAACATTGTTACAACAAAAACCAATAGAGCTGTTGTCGCGACATAGAAACTAGGTTGCGACACAATTTTGAAGAAGCTGCACATAAACAATGTCGCAACACAATTATTAATCATAACATAATTGTTCGATAAACACACATGAGAATATTAAAAAACTTCATGACATAGAATAGAAACGAACAACGGACAAGGACAAAGTGTTAAAGAGCCAAGTCTATTGCGGGGAGAATTAAGCATGCACAGAAGCAAATATTGTCGCGACGGGAATGCTCCACATCTTGCAACCAGTACCCAGCAAAGAAATAAAATTCTGTCGTAATAACACTTCGAGTCGCGACCAAGAAGAATGCAACATAGGCGAAATTTTGGGAAATCCACAGTATAGCCTCCTAATTTAGAGCCTTAAAATATAAGCCGAAACATTTGAGGAAAGCAAGACAATCAGTCGGCGGAAAACCATAGCATCTGGGGGGTTGAGGACTCTTTTTGTATTATATTTTCCTCTTATTTTTCTTTATTTTTTTTTTTTCGTCGATTAGAATTAGCGTAGTGGTAAAGCAGCAGTGTGTAAAATGTACGCCTATATGCAAGTGTCTTAGCGTCGCCCAGTAATAGTGTACTCACGGGTACGGTCTTCCCGATCCACGGGGACGGGTGTAATGACTGCAAAGGTTCGGCTTTTTAGATAATATCGAAGAGATGATTTTAGGAAGAAGGTAGATATGTGAAAGTCAGCGGGTTTTAGATTCTAATGGTGTGGTATTGAAGGCTAGGAATTATATCTCCCTGTCACTTTTAATGGATTATTTCTTCCAAGATATTATTATTCAATGTATTTACAATTTGTCAATGGCGAGGTGATCTTGCCCACGAGATATCCTCTCTCGAGGTATATCCCACTTTATCTATCTAAATGAATAGAGTTGAGTATATCTCTATCTCCTTCGGTATTAAAGACCTTCATGGTCCCAACCCCGAATGCCACCTTCGGGATCGAATATCTATTTACCGAATCGACCGAAAGTCGCTTCTACGCCTGCATCCTCGATAACCTCATCTCGAATCTTTGGCCTCAAAGGTGATTATGCCAAATGCTGGGCCGATATCACCATATAATTAAACCACGTATATATAGAGCATGCAAAACAAACTGATAAATAATCGAATAAAATAAAGATCCAAACTCTTAATCATCAACACATGACAAGGTTCAACATAACCCTAGATATAGATCTAGAACATAATGAATGATGAGAATTGAAAATATTTAGTATTAAAACATCATTCTCAACCAAAAAATGAGAAAAGTGTTAAATCCCGGCACTTTTTCAAGTCCGTGGCCACCGCTTAATTCGCGCCTTCTGCTCAGATGCCTCCTCCCTTTAATTTATGAGTCAATCGTACTTTAAATGATAGGGTTCATATCTCGAGCTGACGTCGCGACGTTTTCCACTTGTTGACTCGCGATTGCTGGACCGGAGATCGCGGACGCCGGGCGCGACGTGGGACGCCGCGACGCGGATACCGCTTCCGCCCGCATCTCCACCACTTCCAAAATTGCTTTCAAAAGTCGCTACTCCAATGCACCTATGATCCAAACCGTGACACCAAGTCGTGGGTCTAGCCACAAAACTATAAAATTACTTAATAAATAAACGAAAAGATGAGGCAAGACCAACGGCGAGTATAATATGAGTGTTTGCACTCATCACACCCCCAACTTAGTTTTTGTCATCCTCACAAGAACTGACTCTAAACAGGACACACACCCGACCTACTGCAAATTAACACTAAGACCGTGTTGCACATGCTGAGAAATAGGGGATCATTTTGGACTGCTTCACACTGCTGCTGTTTTGCTCAAAGTTCACCAAATGCATACAGATATTTGACTTCCGGAAAACTCGATTGAAATAGGTAGAAGTGACTCGTGCACCAAATCCCATGATATCTAATAGCCTTCCCAAAGCCTTATGTGCTTATAATGAATGACCTTCAAGATATGCCTAGGTTCCAATCTCCCAAACTTGAGCTCAACCTACCCATTCGAAGAAAGTTTAACTAGAAAAGGATAGGAACGGAATCAATATTTATTCATTGACCAAATACTAGAAACTTCCTATAAATTCAAAATAAAATGGAAGAAACCTAGTGCCAAGAAGTTTCAGCCGAGTGTTCTCAGAGCGGACCCATCAGACTCCCACCGCTGGTTAAGGGCACCAGCATTAAATTCTTCCAAATCACCTCGAACACTCAACCAAACTCGATACCCTAGTTGCATGAATGATCCATCTCCTCTCGTCCCATGAAGCGGCGTTGAAGTCAATGACTCCCCGCCGCTGGCTCAGTGCATTGTGGCTTTGACAGTCCCTCAAAGATCGGTGGCCCGAGATTCCGATTGGATGATCTCGCTATTCTATGTATACCTATTTTTGTCATTTGTCTTTTCTTTTCAGCATTTTCATTTGCTTTTGTATTTTTATTTTGTCTATTTTATTTTATTTTATTTTTTCTTTTGTCTTTTGTCGGGCTCGATGGCAATCCTCTTTTTGACTCAAGGTCCCATCACTTAAATACGGTACTCCAATCTCCCAAGGTTACCGAATCCATAGTAGTCGGGGTCTCGCGCCTATGCAATACCAAGGTCATTAGTGTGAGGTGATGTGGTTCTTGAGATCCGGTTTGATCTACCCTGGATTGGTCTACTAATCCTTTTCACCTATTCAACCTAATTACCAGTATCAAACATTGTATTGTGATTTGACTATCCATGTCACTGAAGGAATTCAAAATAAAAATGATCCTCGACTTTCAACATGGCACACATACACGATTACCTACACATGCAACTAATACATATAAAAATGACCGAATACAAACGCAAGCAAAACTAACACATAAACCGAAATAAATGAAAACAACTAATAGGCCGAACAAAACAAAAACATTAATATAAATCAATAAAGACAAAACAAAACCGAACAAAACAAAACAACTTAAACAAACAAAACACGACACACACACTCCCCCCAAATAAAATGTCCTGTCCCCACCGGCAAGGAAATAAACACAGAGGCGGGCTGGACTCCCCGGTGATCACCGCGGGCGGTGCGAGGCCGGTGGAGCCGTGAGTCAGGCGATCTCAGGCTCGCAGACCGCCGTTGAAGAATGATGGCCCGATTGGCCAGACCGGCCCGCACACGCGCGACTTAACGCTCCATATCTCGTAACGAGGACTCCTGCTCCTCGGGTCTCATCCTGCATCGCGCCAAAAGCGCCGCGAGAGCACCGGTCCCTCAAGGCTCCGTGAGGGACTAGTGGGCCGCCTCCCGGAGGTCAGAGGGTGGTGGTGGAGGGACGCCCACCCACCCCTCTGGGATCACCTGTGAAGCCAATGTCATAATCATGCAGCCATCCGTCCCGAGGGCTCTGCGACCGAATCATAAACCTCAGTCATGGACAATTGTGCAGTCCCGCTTAATCGAATGGCCCCTTTATAGGGTGGAGCCGTGCCCTCATTATCGCCGAGGGCACCCCCATTGTTTGCACAAGCTAAAGATAAGGAAGGTGCCCTAAGTTCATCTTTGCATCCCTGCTATGGAGGATGGCATCTCGATAACCTCGCCCTACATCAAAGGTATATCCTCAGATGGCATAATCGGTTGTGGCGCGCTCGCGCTCACTTCACACACGCTCGCCGTCAATGTGAGACGCCGACGTGACGGCGGATGCCAAACCCAGGGATGAAGGCCAAATGCTCGCCTTGAAATCGACCGCATGACCCGCACTATTTATTTTCCACTCCACCCCGACCATCGGGTCAATACGCCGTATAACCTCGGGTAGCTCTGGTGCTCGTGGAGCCGGGTCGAATGCCTCCTCAAGGACATGCTCGGTAATCGTAATAACTATTGATCGACTCTAGATTACGTAGAACTCTCGCGACCACACCCATCGCCGCCGACGAGGTGGTCAGTACAAACACGCTATCCCCTTAGCCGCAATGGTCTCATAAGAAATCATCCGGGCGGTGAAACCCCTTCTGATGAATGATCTGCTTTTGCAAATGGTGCCAAACCGACGGCTAAGACTCGCATTCACAAACCGTGATGTGATATCGGTAGCGAGGGTCTGGGTCTCACTGCCCGACTACTGGCAACCACTTTTTGCCTCTCGCGTACATTAGTCGCTAGGGTACGTAAGTGGTGATAAAGACCACCCACCTAGACAAAAACACAAACACCTAGTAGCACTACAAGAAATCGAAACTAACTAATTTCCTACTGACTCAAACACCCTAATAAACCTAGTGTGAACCGAAATGGGCACCTACCAAACCCCTAGACCACTCGTGAAAGCAAATGTATCCTAGAAGACCACACCCAAGCTAGAACCGAGCACAGTGTGGTGAAAATGCCACAATGACTCTGGAACCGTATGGAGATGATGACTCAGGGAAACACACAATGGTGGTCGGAGAACTGCAGAGGCCTCTCGACCAAATAAGTGTGAAAGAGGGCTCCTGCAGTCCCAGGAGGGCAAAGTGCCAGGAAGGCTAGGGTTTCGCAGCGGCGCGCGAGATGAAGAGCCAAAATGAACTGCTTCGGGCTTAAAATGTGGCAACGTCGCGATGCATGGGCAACGCTGCGACGCTACAGCAGAGTGAAATTAATAATGTCGCGCGACGCGCTCAGAACAATTAACGCCGCTGACGCGGACAGAACAAGTGAAAATCCACTACACGACGCAAATCCACGCCATGATGCGGAGGTGAGAGGATATACCTGACGCCGCTGACGTCAGAGCCACGTCGCGACGTGACAGAGAGGGGTCAATTTGACGTCGCGACGTGCAAATCCACGTCGCGACGTGGGAGGTCCACGTCGCGACGTGACAGAGAAGCTATGGATCAGTAATAAATTTGTGCACATTGATGATCTCTTGATCAGGAAAACCCTCCCACTCGTACTTGTGACTTTATGGACTCAGAATGGCCAAATTCTTGAACGAATCCTCCCTAATTAGTCAGACTGGGCGTTTTGAAATTAAACAAACAAGTAGAAACACCGACATTTGAGAAAGAAACCCTATATTGCTGAAAATAAACAATAGAAATTGGAACTAAGAAAAGGAAAGTTTAAGAAACACTTGGGTTGCTCCCAAGAAGCGTTTATGTTTAATGTCGTCACCGACGACCTCGAATCTCAACGTGTGATATGCTTAGAAGAAACCTGAATGCTTACGCATCTCCCATAATGCCCACACACTCAATGCTCAAGGTGGGTGAAATATTCTTCTCCGATCATCCCTTTCCCATCTCGCGTCTTTCGTAAGGTGAATAGGCTTATTCGGTGGCTTTTTCGCATCGCCGCAACCCTCTGCGGTAATGAAGCCGCGAGATATCTTCATTTGATCGGGCCATCCGTGCTTCGGTTGGAAGACATGGAAAGTGAACTCGCCTCCTTGATTCTCGCTTGAGTCACCTTCTGCACATTGATTTGAGCTTTTCCTGTGGCTAGGAAAGGTCTACCAAGTATGATGGGGACCGAAATGCCTTCCATGTCCGTAATGACAAAGTCCATTGAAGGACGAATTTACCAACTTTACTAGCACATTTTCGACTATACCTCGAGGGTGCTGGTATGACCTATCCGCTAGCTGTAGACTGATTGTGGCCTTCCATTTCTCGATTCTCCCAATTTAGCCTTTAAACATCGAGTGGCACTGTTGATGCTAATCCCAAGTCACATAAGGTTTTTCCTACACCCGATTCCCAGAGAACTAAGATAGAAAATTTACTCCGAATCTTGAAGTTCTCGGAAGCTTCTTTGCGGTGATGGCACTGCATTCCCGCTTAAGGCGATGGTCCCATACTCTTCCAATTTCTTATTACTTGCCAAGATCTTTTTCATGATTTTCACATAACTTGGCATATTCTCTAATGCTTCCAAAAAGGGTATGTTAATATGTAGTTTCTTGAAGATATCAAGAAACTTTATGAACTGCTTCTCTAACTTACCTTTCTTCAATCTGGGATACTCGAATATGTTTCAAGTGTGTTCATCCATTTTAACTGCTTTGTCTCATCCCTAACTTTGTTATCCTCGACCGCTCTCGATTCGTGGTCGCTTCTGGCCAGATTCGTCTTGGAAATGACCCCTGACCATGCCCTTTTATTTTCTAGTTCTCAGATCACCGGGTTGTGGCCCCAAGTTTTCCACTCTCTTCCACTTAGAGTGATGGCCTTGCAAGATTCTTTTCCTTCTCGCCTGTGGTTTACCTCCCGAATTGCTTCGCAATGATCCCAAATGAAGCCCGCTACCGTATTGGCCATTTGCCCCATTTGAACCTCCAAATTTCTCAACTGTGCCGCTTGATTGTTCAATTGGGTTGCCTGTTGCTGCATATTCGCCTTGGTCTCATTCATGAAGGCAGAGTGGGAGGTCAGCATTTGTGCAAGGGCTTGTTCTAAGTCCATCTTTTTCTCAGGAGGTGGTTCACTATCTCGGTTTGACGGCATATTGTTCTGATTATTCCTCCATCCATACCCTCGATTGTTCCGACTATTCGATTATTACGCCACCCTTTGGCCTTGATTTTGATTCCGGAGTAATTGTTTCCATATCAAATTTTGCCGTGGATTGGATTTTGGTTGAACCGCTACACATACCGGGCCCGCTCTACCGCTTCGCTTCGATCGACACTCGTGCCGCTGCGGCCGCCCCCAGCGTAAATCACACAACTCCCATGGGTTAGTCTGTATGGTGTTCGCAGTACCTTGCTGTCTATTTAACTGTTTAGTCAACTGTGCCACATGATTAACCAGATTATTGAGGACTTCGTTATCTGTGCCACCAATGGCCTTCACCGGGGTAGTCTTCTCCTAAAGCACCTATTTGTATTGCAGCAAAGATTCTCTTAATTTCATATGCTTGGTCAGTGGTTTTCTTCATTAATGATCCTCCAGCCGAGGCATCAATCACTGCTTTTGCCGTGATTTCAAACCATTATAGAAAGTATGGACTCGCATCCATCCTGCAGAAGTCCGTGGGTGTGGCCCTTTCAATAGTTTTGTGAAATTGCCCCATGCCTCTCGGCTTCTCTCCTTCTAATCGTTCAAAGTATTGATCTCTTGTACAAGTTGGGTAATTCAAGGAGGGAAAACTTGGTCAGAATTTCCACTAAGTCATTCCAAGTGGTAACGGAGTCCGGTACGATCGTTGTAGCCGTGTCGGGCTCTATCACCAAGTGAAAGTGGGAACAATCGCAGCCTGAGAGCTTCTTCAGTAACCCCATTGTACTTTATCGTATCACATACTTCGAGGAAGTTAGTCAAATGCATATTCGGGTTCTCATGGGGTAGCCCATGGAACAAGATGTCCCAAGCATCCGTACGCTGACCGACTTTAATCGGGTTGTTTGCTTGAATCTGGGTGGTCGCCCTGATACGCCGCCTCGAACAATGCTTGGTGGTAGTATGAACTCGGCCCAAGAGCATGAAAGGATCATCCGGCTATATAAACGCCCGCGCTGATTCTTCCGTGATTCCCCATTTCGCCTCTCTGCGGGTTCCTTCCGCCTCGTTCACAAGATTTTGTCGCGTTTCCATGATTATCGATTTAACTGCTCGCTCTCCTCGTTCCTACATACCGTGCGTAAGTCTTTTCTCCCCGCTCGGGATCAAACAGTGTCAAGTTAGTTTGATCTCGATGTCGCATGTACTTACCGAACCTACACTCCGCACAACACACCGAACCAACAAAAACCAAATTATCAAGACTGCAAAATAAACACAAGTAAAGAAAATTCCGCATCAATATCTAATTGCTTAATTTCTCTATATCAATCTAAGCCTCGTCCCACTCGCAAATCTGGCGCTCAAAAAACTTGACAAATAAAACGCTACAGGTAAACACGCCTACAAAGAAGTGTACGCTGGCCGCCTAAGTAATATAGTGTACTCACTTTACAAATATCGATCCACAGATGTGTGTATTGACTACAAAGGTTCGGCTTTAGATAATATCCGAAGAGATGATTTTAGGAAAAAGGTGAATATGTGAAAGTCGCATCGAGTTTCTGGGGATTCTAATGAATTATCAGAATAAGGCTGTGGTTATATCTCCTCGCTACTTAATGATTATTTCTTCAAGATATTATTATTCAATGTATTTGCCACTTGTCAATGGCAGGTGATCTTATTTCACGAGATATCCCTCTCTCGAGGTATATCCGCCTATCTTCGTGAATAGAGTTGAGTATATCTCATCTCAACTCGCATTCCGAGATGCTTAAACGTCGACCCCAAATGCCACCTTCGTGGATCTAATATTCTATTTGCTCGAATCGACTCAAAGTCGCTTCTACCTGTGATCCTGATAACCCCCCATCTCTCGAATCTCATTTCCACAGGATGTTAATAAGTTTACGACATCACCATATAATTAAACCACGTATATAGAGTGTATGCGAACAAATTGATAAATAACTCGAATAAAATAAAGATCCAAACTTTAATCCATCAACACATGACAAATGGTTCAACATAACCCTAGATATAGATCTAGAACATAATGAATGATAGAATGAAAATATTATGATAAAACATCACCTCAAATCAAAAATGAGAAAAGTACAAATCCCGTGCACTTCTTCAAAGTCCTGTCACCGCCTGTAATTCCGCTTCGCTCGTATGCCTCCTCCCTTTAATTTCGTCATTCGTGATTTCTTTTGGGGTACCGGATAGTGGTTCAGATCTCTGAGCTGACGCCGCACGCTTTCCACTTGTTGACTTCGCATTGTCAATCCGACGCCGACGCTAGCGTCGCGACGCGTAGGACGTCGCGCGATTGGGGACGCCGCTGATTCTTGCGGACGCCGCGACGTTGACGCCGCGACAAAGTACGCCGCTTCCTCGTCTGATCCCCATTGCTCCAAAAATTGCTTTCAAAAGCTGCTCTTTTCGCTCCAATGCACCTACATCCAAACCAGACACCAAGTCAGGGGTCTAGCCACAAAAACTATAAAATTACTATCAAATAAACGAAAAGATGAAAGACCGACGCGAGTATAATATGAGTGTTTTAGGTACTCATCAGTAGGATTTCAATTTGTTTACTAGATTTGAAACAGTGAATTGTTCAAAAGTTTTGAAGTTGAGCTATTTACATAACATCATCTGACATCGCTTGAACTTAATGAAGTCCAAGATAGTGCCGAATTTATTTCTTTTAGTTGATTACAGCTTGCATTGAAATTTCAATCAAGATTGAATGTTGTTTATCATGGATTCGCGCTTTCTTTCTGAACCAAACTTCCGCTGGAAAGATATGATGTTAGTTATGGTCTTTTCCCGCATAATTAGAAAAAGATTGGACAGAATTTTGAATTTATTTGAATGGTGTCAGTTTATGAAGTGAATCGTTCCCAACACATTAACTTATACCTAATTAAGGACTCATTGCCTAGCTCGATTTTCGTGGAGGCCCTCTAAGTGATACAAAGTTGAGATTCCCGAGAGTATGGATGCGCGATTAGTGGGTATGCTAGACTATTAAAGAACCAATGAGCTCTAAAATACTTCTAGATAAATCATCAATTTATTCATGGTTCGAGAATTGGTTAAGGGATCTACCAATCTAATCAATTAGATTTCCATTCCCTGAGGAACACTGATCCTATGTTAGCTTAGATCTAATCAAGGAAAAGAGAGAACTCTTTAAGATCTCAAGGATGAGACATCATTCATCTTGGTGTAGATCTAGAAAATGGCCTGCCTTTGAAGTAAGAAATCACAATACAAGAACGGGTATGAAGTATTGGAAAAGAAAAATACACAGATCTTACGGAGAATTTGATTACAAGTAATTGGTTAGATACATGTTTCAGAAATGAACATGACTCTATAATTAGTGAAATGTATGGTTAAGGTAGAAATCCAAACTATACTACCTTGCCTCTTGACATTTTTAGATTCCAATTCATGAAAGAATATAATTAAATTATGTTGCAGGAATTGCTAATTTCACAACAGTGAAATCCCAGTGTCTACTTCCAACAATAATCTAGTTCAGTCCAGTTAGGTCTAGGATTTTAAATTTTCCTTTTATTATAGATGTAGAAATTTAAACAATAGAATTCTAGTTAGGTTACTGAAAATTATATGAAATGGAAGTTCAAATAGTGTGGAACTTGAGTAGTTAGGGTAGTTTAACTTTAAATTCTTTTTTATCTCTATGGGATTGATATCCGGACTTATAGGTGATTCGTGCCACAATAGGTGCACCGGAATCAACAAAATTTGTATCCTAGGATTCCTATTGCCGTAGTAGAGCTACTGCAATATAGTGGCCTAAGGCCTAACCTGTGGATGGGGTTTTCTTCATGCTAAATGAGTCACAGCTTGATTGAAATTGGTGTTTCCACTTCGATTTGGGGTTTGGTAAAAAAAGTGAGGCTGATGGTCAAAATCAGAATCGCAGAGAAATAAAGTGTAAAAGAACTTGAGTTTCGACCACTCGGGCTTAGGGCTTAAGCAATCGTAATGTCTCGAGTCCTTTTCCCTCGGCTACCAGGAGGATGACCTATAATCATTTCCCCGAGCCGTATCTAGATTTACATAAAATCAAACTTCTAAGAGTTTCCTCTCCTAGTATACAAAGATTTACGACCCATTAATGTTTCAAAGCAAGTAAAAACTTATCCGCTAGATCTAACCTGCAGAGCTAATAAATGGCAATCCACTGAGCATCGCGATTCTGGCATTGGGTGCATCCACTGAACCTTGAAAGTTTTCCAAGTACTAACCACTTAGGGTACATCACAAGGATTTAAACCCACATGAGAGATGCAGAAACATAAATGAATATAGATGCCTGCATTAATAACAGAGGACAATGTACTACCTCCAACCTTTAACCCAGTGGTCCTCCTCTTCTAGGATGAGGGAGATTTAGCCAAGCATCCCTTGAGTTGTCATCCTCAAAGGGGTGTTTGGCAGGTGAGAAAATACAAGAAAGGGAGAGAAAGTGAAAGAAAGTTGTAGAAGCAGCTGAAAGCCGAAAGCTTTGGCGCCAACTTTATTGATAAACTAAAAACTACTGTTACATGAGCTTGACTGAGCTTATATAGTCCTCAGAGTCAAGGAAATTACATAAAAATATGAAAGAATAGAAGTTACAATAAGGGCATTTTAATAAAAAGCCATAAAAATATGTTCAAAAAGCAAATAACACAAAGATGTGGCACTGCTAAATTTTCAGTTTGCAAAATTTTCGCACTCAGGAAATCAAGAAGTTGCGTAAAATTTCAGAACACCGCAAAATTCTCTTGCTCTTCTCTCCTTTTTGCATTTTAGGCTCCAATTGCCTTCTAATTTGCACGCAACTGGTGCACGGCCCGACCATCGTATTTGAATCTGACATGAAGAATATAGTGTAATTGGTATGCAAACTAATAAAAAATATCCACAAAATATGATCAATAGTATAGCCGGGACCTCAATGTATTAATTGGGTTATTTAAGTTTATTAGTACACAAAAAGTGCTCAAAACCTACAATCAATAGGGCTTAAAACAACACTATTTGGGCACTAATCACTCCCCCCAACCGACACATTGCTAGTACCTTAACAACGACAAAAAGAAGGAAGAGCAGATAAGTTATGCTAATGCAAAAGGGGATGGTATTTCCAAAAAGTGTATGGACAAGTAATGCTCTCCCCTCAGTGTGAATGATTGAGACCCTGCATAATAACCAGCTTGGGAGAAAAATTGCCATTTAACCAAGCTCGTAAGAGTATCTATCCTAAGGGAATCGACCAAACTTCCAATCTAATTCAGTGTTTATGTGATCAAGCCAACAATAACCTGCTAAACTGCTCTCCCCCCAACCAAGTTACTGCTAAATCCTAGCACCTTGACCAACCTAAATAACTCTGGTTCCACTCTTTTGTCATACTTCTTTTTGTATCGTAGGATGCAATGTTGAGAAATCGACCTCACCAAAGTCCATGTAACGGGGGTCCACCGATGACTCCCAACCAACTAAGGCTTAGGGCATCAAGTCATGAGGATCTCTCGACCACTAACTCCTCGGGTTTCACCCAGGACTACGAATGAATTTGAAATTCCAGTACCTACGACTCGCTAAACCTCACCCATCCACCCATGTAGCGAGCACTAAGTCGGTGTTCCCCAAACTTTCAAGGTTTAAGGCAACTGTGCTTTAATGACTTTCGCCGTAAAACCCCTGACCGTGCTCTCTGCTCTCAAGGTAAAGCCGTCACGCTTTTTCTCTTTCTCTCTTTTTCTTTCTTTTTTTCTTTTTTCTTTTATTTTTCTTTTTCTTTTTTCTCTTTCTTTCATTTTTTGGAAGACACATTGCCTTCTATTATGGAACCTGTCCCTTTACGTGGCCAAATCTAAACTAGGGTAGTTTACACCTAAAAAAGGAGTTACAATTTCTCAAAAAAGCTATTAAAGAAAAATCGATAGTACAAGGTGTGGCTAGCTAAAGGTGGAAGAAAAAGATTGAATATCAGGGGACTTCAACTGACCAACCAATTAATCATGCATGGAACAAATCTAGTATCAATGGCATTGGGCAATGTTTCAATTTTTCAACTTAAAGGAAAGGCAAAACCACACAAAAAAAAATGGGGGCAAAAATGTTGCAAATGAGTTAAGAAACTAAACTGTCTGATATGTATAGTAGTGTGTATCACTAGCAAAAAAAGCTTTCTCAACAAGAAGCAAAAAGCAAACCATTAAACATGCAAAATGGGCTTTTCTTATACATGCAGAAGATTCGAAAAGTGTAAAACAAACTGATATCTACAGTATAAGAAAATCACTTCCTTCTCCCCCCAACCAAAAGCTAACTCTCCCCCCAACCAAATGCACCATCGACCTGAACGCGTGACTGAAAGGTGAGCGGAGGAAGTGCCACCTCCTCGCCGGCAGAGTCGGCGAAGCAGTGTCCCCGATCCGACTCCGGCCGAGGCGTCGTTTCGGCGGGAGTGGTCGCGAATCACGCAGCCGGCTAGCACATCCAGGAGGCCGCAGGCTGCGTATGAAGGTCAAGTCCCATCAAGTAGAGCGTAAAAGCCCGAAAGGTGCACATACGGAGATCGCAGTGGAGCACTCCGTGTGACTGGATCTGCATAAGGATGGCCTGATTCTTTGCCAGTATGGCGCTGATCTGAGTCATGGCAGCCTCAGTGCGAGTCATCCTATCTACTAGGGCTGCATGGGCAGTCGCAAATGATGCCGATGTGGCGGAGAATGTGCGGATTGCATCCATGATGGTTAAAAAGTCTCGAGTGGAGATGGTGATGGACTACTAAGGCTGTGCGAAAGTGCTTGGCCCAGCAATATCTGAATGGGCAGCTAGCATGGTGGTCAAGGGCACAAGAGGTACAACTGGTATAAGAGCCTGAGGTACTGGAGCAGTGGTAGCCGGAGTTGGGGGGGCTGGAGCCTGAGGCTCCTCAATGTGCTCAACTGTAGGGGGCTGGTCCTCAGGTGGAATATCAACAGCTATCTGATCCTTGACTAGGTCCGGAGGTGGCAGATGATAGGAAAGGGGCATAGTGTGCCACCGATCAACGGTAAGGATGGCCTCGCAGTCTCAACAACACTCCAATCTAGGCTCCTCAGGGAAGTCGATATGCTCTAGCACCTAGCACAAGAGTCTCGGGAATAATAGAGGCGTGGACTCAACTCAGGGTAAACTTCTAAGATGGACCTTGTCCTCGAAGTGGAACAAGGATGTCATAATAAGCTCTGATGGGATGAACTAGAAGCCCTCTTATATGCGGTATAGGGCCTCTAAGATGGCTCCTCTTCTCTGGACTATATGCTGGAGCAGGAAGATTAGACCACAATATGTGTTCTATAAGACGCATGCCCAAAGGAGCTACCTCCGAACAGACCGTCCACTGCAGTTGTCCCCTGAGAAGACGGACCATCTCCCTAGGTGAGGGATGGGGCCACTGCCTATAAGCTGCCGAGTTGGCGAGGACCACCGGCAGATTAAAAGTAGTCAGTGGATGTCGAGGCCTCGAACCCCCTCGCCTAAATAGCCGACGGAGAAATGAATAGCGATCGTTAGGTTCGCTACCGATGTCATCGCAGGATAGAACTCAATGACCACCCGAGGGTAGAAAATCGACGAGGTGTCATGAACGCCCCAGGAGTACCGGCTACACTAGTGCACGAGTCCCGAGCCCGAGCCCTGGGAAAAGTCCGGGAGGATCATAATGAACCTCTCGCATGTAGCTCCTCCCCACTCGGTAATCGCATTCCCCCTACCAGGGTTGTAGGGGCCAAGGTCGCCGATGATGTAGAGGCCTGTGACAAGTCCGCATGGGGGCTCCAGTAATGCCCTAATGGGGTGGTGACTGTGGCTCTGCAGCTCCCAACTGGAAGACTCCCGGCCCGAGGTCCCGTCTCGGGATCTGGGTGGGCCCTACGAGATGGCCTGAGATGTGATGAGGCAGGCGGAGTGAGGCCAACCTGAGTGTGGTATCTCCTCAAGGCAAGGGCATCAGAAGAGGAGCCCACAATAGGACTGCCCTAGGTGGCAGCAGTGGTGAACAAGGTGGCGTGGCGCCTAGCCGGCAGAGCAAACGGCGGCCGCTGTGACGGGCCAGATACGTGGCGACGGCAGACTGGGGGATGCAGTGAGGCGCGGCGATCGCGACAACTGGGCCGCAGGAGGGGCTGCAGGGGAGGGAGGAACTGCGCACCCTAGGGCCGGAAGCATAACCACCATGTCTTCACTATGGTCAGGCTGCAGGAGGAGAGGGAGCAGGGGAATTTCAAACAGAAATGAGATTCGAATGGAAATGGGAAGGTGAAGGTTTATATAGAGGTGGGGTAAGTGGAAGGCTCCTCATGAATGACGGTGGTATTATGCCTATTAAATGGCCTACCAAAAGAAATGCAAAGTTTGCAGGGCTGAATCTGAAGGTCGCAGCAGAAAGATGAAAGGGCAGAGACGAACAAAGGCAACCTCCGCGAAATTCTCGCACCCCGCAAAATTTCCAGCTCAACCGGCTTCTCCCGCCCACTATAACACCTGGAAAAACCTAAAATTATTAGAAGACACGCTTAAAAGAGAAAATTTGCAAAAGCAAAACAAACCAAACAACAACCAGGGACACAAAAAATTACAAAATTAAACAATTAAATTATAGTGACTTCTGAGATACTGCAGAAGTCACTCCTAAATGTGTGGTAAAGAGGTTTCATGGAGGGTCAAGGAGGGGGATTTCCTCCTTGTCTATTGAGTGTTGAGCTGCATATGGCTTCAGCCTTTGGCCATTGACCTTGAACACTTGATTGTCTTCGGGCATCGGTGTGCTCCATCAACCATCAGGACTTCTGGATGTAGGAATGGCCCACCCATCTTGATTTAAGCTCTCGTCTCGAAAGAGCGGAGTCGAGTCATAGAGCAAGATTTCTCGTCCCCTTTTGAAATGTTTATGTAGCCATCACTGATCATGCCACCTCTTCACTTTATCTTTTGCAATTTTGAGTTGAGGTAGGCTGCTTTCTCGCCTTCTAGCTCGTTGATATCGAGGAGGCTTTTGAGACCACCTCTGCCCATGTCCAAGTTCAATTTTCTTACTACCCACCATGCCTTGTATTCAATTTCCACAGTGTGTGGCAAGCCATATAAACCACATACAGATAGTGCTCCAAATGGTCTCAGAGCCGCCCCGTATGCCTAGAGAGAGCCAAGAAGCTTGAGACCAATCTTTTCTGCTAGAATTTACCACTTCACCGCATTGTCTTGATCTCTCGTTGGCTAGTTCAACCCGGCCACTGTCCGAGGGTGGTATATGGGGTGGCTACTTTATGTCGACACCATGGCCTTAGCGAGGAGGCTTTCAAAAGGTTTGTTGCAGAAAATGCAACCTCCATCACTAAATTATGGCTTTAGGACCCCAAATCAGAGAATATATTCTCCTTCAAAAATTTCAACCACCTTTGTGGTCTCGCCTCGTAAGGAACCGGCTTCCAACCCACTTGGACACATAGTCGACTCCCACCAAAAATGTAGAGGTATCCAAGGGAAGAAGGAATGGTCCCATGAAATCGATCCCATACACTAAAAGGTCAACTACCAAAATCAGTTTAAAGGCATCATGTACGCGATAAATCTTCCCCAACCTTGCCATTTTTCGTATTCCCTTGCACACATGGTATGTGCATCCTTGAAAAGAGAGGGCCAGTGAAATCCAGATTGGAGCACCTTCCTAGAAGTTTTCTCAGCAAAGGCTTCCACAGCAAATCTCATGGCACACGAGATTCCGTGTTGCCTCTACTTCAGGCACACACCTTCTGATTATCTGGTCAGCACAATATTTATACAAGAATGGTTCCTCCCAATAATAGAAGTGAATTTTTGCAAAGAAGAATTTCTTGTCTTGTGCTTTCCAATCTGCTGGTAGCACCCCTGTGACCAAGTAATTTGCAATGCAGATACCAGCCTCCTTCAACTAGGAGCAAGACTCAAGGAACCCATCGCTGATCGAAGGGTTATGAGTGTTGAAAAGCATTGTTAACTTCGATAGTGATCAAGAACAACATTTTCTACACCCTTTGGTCTCCCGATTGCGAGGTTATTAAACTTTAGCAGAGAAATCTCCAATTCGATAAGCCTAGCCTTAGCATTTTGTTTGGTGAGCAGGTACTTCAAGGCTGAGTGATCCGTGAATGCTATTATGTCCAACCCAACCAAATAAGCTCAAAATTTGTCTGTGGCATGTAATTCACCGCGCCAAATGCATTCGTGGTCAGATAATTCTCTATGCCTCATTCGTTGTTTTCATTGCATAATAGACCATTATGGCGCTTCCTCCTTCCCTTTGTCCGAGAACCGCTCCAATGGCCATATCGCTTTGCATCGCACATCATCAAGGGTAATTTCCGGGGCTAGTGGGCTCACTATTAGTGCAAAATGTCAAATAGGCTTTAAGCTCCTCAAAGCTCTTTTGGTAAATGCATCCCAAATAATTTGGCATCTTTTCCATCAATTTTATACAGAGGTTTTGGCAATTTTTGAGAAGTCCATGATGAACCTCCCGTAAAGCCCGTGCATGCTCCCAAGAATTGCCTTACGCCTTGATATTTGGGTGGGGGAAGGCAACTCGAAACCGTTGATTTTCGCCATCAACTCTAACCTTTTCTCTCAAATACGCCCCAATACTATTCCCTGGTCACTCATAAAGGCATTCCAGCTCAAACTGTGTTTTTCTTCTATACACCAGACAGATGCTTCTAGGTTGATTAGGCATTCTTCAAAGCTCCCCCCGTAAACTGTAATGTCATCCATGTAAACCTCCATAATGCGCTTCAACAAACTGACAAAATACCCAGCACATAATTCACTGTAATGTAATGGCACACAGCTAAAGGACATTCTTCAGATGCATATGTGCCAAATGGGCATGTGAAGGTGGTCTTTTCCGGGTCTTCTCGCAAAGAATTTGTATTTGAAAGTATCCTCAATAGCCATCTAGGAAACAAGAGAAGGTCGACTGTAAATCCTCTCTGCCGATCCCATGAAGGGCAGAGGGAAGTGATCCTTCCCGTTACTTCATTCACCTCCTATAATCAGACTACATACCTCCAATCGCTGGTAAGGCGGTGGGCATCTCTTCTCCTTTGTCGCTATGCAACCGTGGTTTTTCCCTTAACTTTCAGCACCACCTAGGTTGGACTCACCCCAAAGCAACCGACATAGTGGTAGAGGCTGCTCAAATTGGAGCAAATTTTTTAGTACTTCACCACTGACTTTGCCTCCTCCTCTAGGTAAATGTGATGGGTGCAAACTTCCGGGCTAATAATTCCTCTCGATCAAGAATCTTCCACCCAGTCTTGCTCGTTCTCCCTTAGGATGCCAGACCACCTTCCCGCGAGGTTCCTCGAAGGTGATTAAAATGACAACTCGGACACTCAAGCCCCGCCTCCAAATAGGCATATTTCAACTCCAACGACAAGGGTTTGAGCTCCAATTTACGGGGTTCATCGGGTTCCTTCCCTTAATTAGCAGACTTCTTTCTTTTTCTCCATTACCCTACACACTTTCACTCCTTGGCTTCACGCCTCTTCCGAACACTCCGCCCGCTTCTTCTACCAAGAACTCGCCTATCCGTTGGTCACCGCTCTCCGGTGATTGTGTCAATGATGTACACTTCCTCCGATCCATCTTCCACCGGTTGCATGTGCTTTTTACTCAAGTGGAAGATGTTGAGTTCAAGGGTCATGTTCGGCTGGGTGAGCCGCATAACACCATTTCAAAGAATTGATAATCGCATCGAGGTGGCCAAGAATGGTCTCCCTAGGATGATAGGCACATAGTTAGCCCCTACTGCAGCTGGTTATGTATCAAGTACAATAAAATCCACTAGATAATAGAATTTGTCGACTTGGATGAGAACATCCTCCACTGTCCTTTTTGGTATCTTGATGGATCTATCTGTAAGAGACAATGTGATGGAGGTGGGCTTTAGTTCTCCCAACCCGAGATGCTTGTACATCAAATATGGGAGGAGATTCTACACTTCGCATCTGTGTCTAGCAAAGGCCTTTCTACAAGTGCCTCCAATATTAACCGAAATGGTTGGACAACCCGGATCTTTGTACTTCACTGGAGTCTTGCACTGGATGATAGCACTGACTTGTTCAGTCAGGAAGGCCTTCTTGTCAACATTCAGCCCCCTTTTCACTGTACACAAGTCCTTCAAAAAATTTTCATAGGTGGGGACTTGTTTGATCATGTCAAGCAAGGGGATGTTGACCTTTACTTGCCTTAGCACTTCTGAAGATTTCAAATCGACACAAACTTCTCTTTAAACTTAAAGGCTCGAGGAAAAGGTCAGTGCCATTTTTCTCGCAATACTTGATCACCACCTCCCTCTAGTTCAGCTTTCTTCACCTTCCCGACCCTTTTTATCGCTTCGGTGCTAGCCGCTTGGGTTTTTCCGCCACTTCTCAATGTGATGATCAGCCTCTAACTTCATCCATATCCTAGAATTTGGCTCACCGGGAAGAGTTCACTTCATGCAACCCGGGTTTGGTTGTGTCTAAGAGGGAATTTCTTTTCCCTGACTCTGGTCGCTGGTTGACAAACTTTGATATTGAATATCGCAGTGGTCATATTTTTGGAAATTTCTACCATTAGCCATGCTTTTTAAGAAATTTCTCGAGTGTAAAGGTTCATTTTCTCTATTGGAGCGTGCTTTCCACCGTGTCAATTCTTTGATCGGGCTCGGCATTCACCGCTCTTTGTTCTTCCACAGTTGCCTACCACCTTACCTTCAAGTTCATAATAGCTTGTTCAACCCGAGATGAAGATGGTGGTGGCCGTGGGCCGGGCCGAGATGATCCATGCCGCTGGTTGCGGCGCCAGAAGTACATAGGAGCAGGCTTCGTTTCCGTGAGAGGTTCGGGTGGTTCTCCAATGGGATTGTATGTATTGCTGTATGGGGCAGTGGCTGGTGGCTTGTATTGGCCCACAGTATTGGCTGAACCAGCCACAAAAGTTCCCTTGTCAAGGCACATCAAGTACGTTTCTCGTGTCGTGGATCGATAGTTGTGCTATTGGGTTGGTTAGGCGAGATGCCTCATTTACCGCTCGTACTCTCATGCTCGATTCCTCATTTCAAGCTTTTCCAACCTCCTTGCCAAGGTGGACAGCTTTGCTTTTGTCTCCACATGTCCCCCGAGAGCGAGTATATGCCTCCCCTTTGATTTGGTGGTGGCCTCATCCTATCTCGCCCCTAAGATTCGCTCATCCCAAAGCTTGAGGTCTCAGCTACATAGTTGAGGAAGTCCATGGCTTCATCTGGATTCTTACTCAGAAAATCCCCTCCACACATAGTCTCCAATAACTGCTTCATGGCAGAGGACATTCCATCATAGAAGTGGTTGACCAATATCCATGTATCAAAGCCATGGTGTGGGCATGCACTGATGGTTTCCATATATCTCTCCCAACATTGATAGAACTTCTCATTATCATGGGCTACAAATGTATAAATTTGCCTCTTCAAATTGTCAACTCAGGTACACCAAGAACTTTTTCAAAACTCT
This sequence comes from Tetrastigma voinierianum, assembly GCA_016808115.1. Classification (NCBI taxonomy): domain Eukaryota; kingdom Viridiplantae; phylum Streptophyta; class Magnoliopsida; order Vitales; family Vitaceae; genus Tetrastigma; species Tetrastigma voinierianum. Next base: position 278,807 of record JAEQBH010003072.1, read on the forward strand.
ACCTACGCGCCCGCCCAATTCGGATGGTCTCCGCCTTAGAGCACTGGGGCTTCACCCTCGCTCACTTTCAGGGTTAAGGGAAAGGGCTTCAACTTAAGCAGATCCATATCGATTGCACCTTCCACAAAAGTTGTGCAAACTTCCTCAAACTCCCGGATGTGTGTGTATGGATTCTCATTTTCCATACCATGGAAGGTTAGGAACAGGGACACCAAATAAGGCCTAACAACCACATCTTCTGCATGAGGTACAATGCATGAGGCTGCACTCACCCTTGGGGGGTGTATGTGGTCCCTCATTGACATGTAGGCATTAGGGTTTCTTAGTATCCCCTGCTAACTCTGTTGCTCCTCAAGTGGAGGCTCCATCTAATTAGTATGTAGACTAACTTCACACCCCTGTTCTTGAGAAGCACTGGTTCTCTCTAGCCTGCCTGCAGTGTTTCTATCCCAATGTTGCATAAAATCCTAGGAACACAACACAAAACAGCGAGAAACTAAAAACAAGGCTACCAAAAAGGGTTATAGTTGATCAAATTTTAGAAACATATAAAAACTGAGTATGCACAGTATTAAACATGCAATTTCCCCTGCAGTGAACTGTAAATGGGGAAATAATGATAAAATCAAAAAGGAATGAGTATTCACCAACACTTGTGATGTTGATCAAAAGTTCAACAGCTTCTCACTCACACTTCGGCACCATCCCCGACAACGATGCCATTTGATTCGTGCCACAATAGGTGCACCGGAATCAACAAAATTTGTATCCTAGATTCTATTTCAGAAAGGTGAGCTATCAGAGTATAGTGGCCTAAGGTCGAACTCAGGGATGGGTTTTCTTCATGCTAAATGAGTCACAGTTGATTGAAATTGGTGTTTCCACTTTGGATTTGGGGTTTTGGTAAAAACAGTGAGGTTGATGGCTGGTAAAACTGTAACTGCGGAGAGTCAAAGTGTGTGCTAACTCCTTGGAAGCCTCACCACCGAGCTAGGGTTCAAGGTAATCAATGTCCTCGAGTCCTTTTCCTCGCTGGCCGGGAGGATGACCTATAGTCATTTTCCTGCCTGATCTAGGTTTGGCTATAAAACCGGCGTAACCCTAAGTGAGTTTCCTTCCCTAGTATACAACATTTGCGACCTATTAATGTTTCAAAGCGCTAAACCATCCGTTGGATCTAACCTGTAGGAGCTAATAAATGGTAACTAATTGAGCATCAGTGTATCTAGAAATAAGTATCCACTGAACCTTGAAAGTTTTCCAAGTACTAACCACTCAAGGTACATCACAGGGATTCAAACCCACATGAGAGATGCAGAAACATAAATGAATATAGATGCTTGCGTTATTAGCAGAGGATAGTGTACTACCTCCAACCTTTAACCCAATGGTCCTCCTCTTCTAGGATGAGGGAGATTTAGGCCAAGCATCCCTTGAGTTGTCATCCTCAAAGGTGTTTAGCAGTGAGAAATACTACAGAAAGGGAGAGAAGTGAAAGAAAGTCATAGAGGCGGGAAAGCCAAAGCTTTTACAAGAACTTTATTGATAAACTAAAACTGTTGTTACATGAGCTTGACTGAGCTTATATAGTGCTCAGAGTCAAGGAAATTACATAAAAATATATTAATAGAAGTTACATTAAGGGGGCATTTTGGTCAAAAGCCACAAAATACGCTCAAAAACAAAGCCAACACAAAGATATACATGCACCTCGCGAAAGCGAAATTTCAACACGGGAAAATTCCTACATCTTCCTTTCTGCATTTTAGCTCCAATGCTCTCTCGATTTGCACATGCAAATGAATCGACTACGTTCATCAGACTTGAATCGACATACGAAGAATATAGGTAATCGGGTATGCAAACTACAAAAATATCCACAAAATATGATCAATAGTATAGCCGGGACCTCAATGTATTAATTGGGTTATTTAAGTTGATTAGTACACAAAAAGTGCTCAAAACCTACAATCAATAGGGCTTAAAACAGCACTATTTGGGCATTAATCAATAGGTCCACTTTTATTACTTGTACGAATTGTGCACTTGCAGCATTTTGACCAAACTAAATTTTCAATGAATTCAATAACAAATCATTTTTATTATGAGCACACGTTTATTCGTCAGCAAGTTTTTGATGCCTTAATGGATTAGGTAATAGTCTGGGTGTCATAAATTAGATATATACGTAAATCGGGTCAACAAGTTTTCGTGTTGTCATTTCGGGGATTAGATAATATTCATTCGATAATAGTGGCAGAAATTTGTATATATAATTTGGTCAACAAGTTTTTGGCACCGTTGCCAGGGATTAGATAATATTCATTCGGTAATGGTGGCAGAAATTTGTATATATAATTTGGTCAACAGTAGGTACCGAGTGAACAGGTTCGAAAGCAAAGATCGTGGTAAGGCGTAGTCATTGTCAAAAGCTGCACAAAGTAAAATTAAAGCTCCGACCATGCATACATGAAACCCCATGATCATTTTTTGCTACTTTTTGTATTAAAACTATGTTGTGAAAATTGAACTCTTATAAATGTTTAATAAATGTTTTTATATTAAAATGACTTATAATGTCGTAATATATAAAGGTGGGAAATGGAGCAAATGGGCATATAATGCCATATTGAATGAAAATGTGTATTGAGAACAAAATGATGGGCCCCCTTTAAGTTAAAATTATTAGCTAAACGAGAGGTATTTGGACCAATAGTTCAAACATCTAAAGATATAAAACATGTTTGATATCGATGGATCTTTGTACAAAAGCAAAATGAGAAAAATGAAATCGTACGATATAAAGCACGCCTTGTAGCCCAAGGCTTCTCACAAAGACATCGAATTGATTATGAGGAGACGTATTCTCCCGTAATGGATGCAACTGCATTTCGTTATTTAATATATTTAGTGGTCTCCGAAAGACTTGATATGTGGTTGATGGATGTAGTCACAACCTATTTATATGGATCTATTGATACTAATGTATATATGAAAATCTCTTAAGGATTCAAATTACTTGAAGTAATGAATTCAAAACCACAGAGCATGTATTTAATCAAGTTACAACGATCTTTATATAGATTAAAATGGTCTAGTCGAATGTGGTATAATCGTTTAAGCCAGTATTTGCTCAAGGAAGGATATGTGAATAATTCAATTTGCCCATGTGATTTTATCAAGAAAGTAGCAACTAAATTGCAATTATTGTGGTATATGTGGATGATTTGAATTTTATTGGGACTCTAGAAGAGCTCATCAAAACAATTGACTACTTAAAGAAGGAATTTGAAATGAAAGATCTTGGGAAAACAAAACATTGTCTCGCTCGGCAGACGTAACATTGTTCGATGGTGTATTAAAAATATCAATCAACAGCGCTGTAAAAAGTCTTGAAGCACTTTCATATGGATAAATCACACCCCCTTAGTTCCCCATGGTTGTTAGGTCGCTTAAAGTGACTAAAGATCCATTTAGGCTTAAAGAAGAAAATGAAGAATTGCTTGGTCCTGAAGTACCATATCTCAGTAAAATTTGTGCTTTAATGTATCTTGCAAATTATACTCGACCAAACATTGCTTTCTCAGTTAATTTACTAGCAAGATACAGTTTAGCTCCAACCAAAAGGCACTAGCACGGAATTAAACATGTATTAAGATATATTCGCGGGACATGTGATAGGGATTATTTTATTCCAAAACATTGGAACCACAATTTTTCTGTTATGCAGATGTAGGCTATATCCTGGAGGTCAGGAAAACAAACAAAAGTGGCCACCTCCTCCAACATTCAAAAATACTTGTCATGCATGAAGCTAGTCGAGAATGTGTTTGGTTGAGATCCATGATACAACATATCAGAAAATCATGTGGATTATCTTCTATTAAGAACAAACCAACGTCTTATACGAAGATAATGTTGCGTGTATTGCACAAGTCAAAGGAAGATATATTAAAGGTGATCGAACTAAGCACATTTCACCAAAATTCTTCTATACTCATGAACTTCAGAACAGTGGTGAAATCAAAGTGCAACAGATAAGGTCCAGTGATAATCTAGAGGATTTATTTACAAAAGCCCTGCCCATTACAACATTCAAGAAACTTGTACACCAGATTGGTATGCGTCGGGTAAAAGATCTTCAAAATGAAGTATTATGTCACTATCAAGGGGAGAATTGTTAACGATGTTAGTATACTGCACTCTTTTTCCCTTCACCTAGGTTTTATCCCACTAGGTTTTACTGGCAAAGTTTTTAATGAGACAATACTAACTATATTGTGATGGTCAATCAAGGGGGAGTGTTGTAAATAATTCACTGAGAAATGTGAATGACCACACATTTACCGGTGAATCATTATGGATGTACTTATTACTGTATTAATGAAGACCTCTATATATATGGGATCCCTGATAATGACAGAAAGAGAAGAAAAAAGACCTTTAGAGTTCTCTCTTTCTACTCTCATTTTCTCTCCTCCTTTCTTCATTCTTTATAAGAAAGAGAACTCTCTTTCTTATCATTGGACATACAATTATCTCAACCAAATGCATGCTCTTCATAAGAAAGATCCTTATCAAGTCTCCCTCCAAGAAGCTAACAATCAAATTGATGACAATTTCCTTGATAATGATGGTGCAATACCTTTAACATATTTTGATATCTCTGACTTCTATAAAGATCCATAAAATTTAATTCATTTGATCGTGATGGCAATGTGTGCTATGATTAACATATATGCTTATTATGTTACTTTTTATTACATATTTAATACAAATTGAGTTCTTCTATTTAAATTTTGCCTTTCTTTTGAAAATATATGGATCATTCTCCTAGATATGCATGTCTTGTTGATTGTAACTCACACAATTTTACGTGATAAGAAACACTTTTCAAACTTAACTTTAGTTCCATTTAATGTTCAAAGTATCTCAGGTCCCATTGACCTAATTAAAGTTGATGATGCCCTTTATTCTAATAAATCTAATCAAAATTTACTTAGTTTCAAGGATATTTGCCGAAATGGATACCGCATTGAAACTGTGAATCATGGTGGAAATGAGTATTTACTCATTACTGGGCAAAAACAAATCTTGGAACAATTGATTTCTTTTTCATATGGATTATATCAAGCAACTATTAGACCTCTTGAATCTCATGTTGTCATGAACCAGAAGTTCGATGACCCAAAAGCATTTTTATTGTGGCATGAACAGCTTGGACACCCAGGACTTTCAATGATGCGCCGTATAGTTCAAAATTCTAAAGAGCAGAAAAATTTTTAAATCTCATGATTTTAGTTGTACTGCTTATTCTCAAGGAAAATTAATTATTAGACCATCTTTTACAAAGATTAAGGCCTCGAACCCACCGCATTTCTAACGTATTCAAGGGATATTTGTGGGCCTATCTACCCACCTAGTGGACCTTTTGTTATTTCATGGTTTTAAATACGCGGCCCACTAGATGGTCCATGATACATCTTTCTACCTAAATGTTGCATTTTCCGGATACACCAAATAATTCGAATGAGCATTAATTTCCCCGATCATCCTATCAAGATAATTCGTCTTGATAATGCTGTGAATTCTCATCTCAAGCCTTCCTTGATTATTGTATGTCCATTGGAATAGATGTTCAATACTCAATTGCTCATGTTCGTACTCAGAATGGGTTAGATGAATCCTTTATCAAACGTCTGCAATTAATTGCTAAACTATTACTTTTGAACACCAAATTTCCTTTATTAGCATGGGGGCATGCTACGTCTATGCCGCAAATTTAATTCGCCGTCCTACAAACTAATCAAGATTTATCCCCATTACAACTTGTTCTAGGTTATCAACCTAATATTTTACATTTACATGTTGTGCTATTTATGTTCCCCTTGCACCCATTCATCAAACTAAACTAGGTCCTCAACATCGTCTTGGTATTTATGTTCGTTTTCAATCTTCATCTATTATTAACTATATTGAGCCTTTCATAGGTAAGGTTTTTACTCCTCGATTTGCAGATTGTATTTTTAATGAAGATGTTTTCCCGCCATTAGGGGGAGAAAAGCCAATTCATGAAGAATGGCGAGAAATTACATGGACTGAATCATCTTTTTCTCATCTTGACCTCCCCCACAAAGCAATCCGAATTAGAGGTCCAAAAGATAATTCATTTACAAAATCTTGCAAATCGATTGCCTGATGCATTTATTGAGTCAACAAAGATTACAAAATCACATATACCAGCTGCAAATATCCCAACACATATTGAAATTCCAATGGGAAAATTGAAATATAACGTGGCCAATGAGCCTAATCCACAATTAAAACGCGAATGGCCTATTGGCTCAAAAGATACAATTCTTAGAAAAAGAAAAGTGTTAAATTCAATCCTCCTGAAGAGCATACAAATGTGAAAAGATTAAATGATGAACTAATAACCCCTGCAGAGGCATCAATTGAATAATTATCTCATGAGATGGTACCGGTACATAACAATGAAGATATATCTATTAATTATATACATAAGGGTAAAATATGGGATCGAAATACTACCCTTATAGATGATGATGTTTCTTTCCAAATGGCTATGGACATCATAAGCAATGATGAAGATCAGGAGCCACAAAACATGAATGAATGTCGACGTCGAAATGATAGGTTAAAATTGAAAGAAACAATTCAAACAAAGTTAAAATCACTGGCTAAATGAGAGGTATTTTGACCAGTAGTCCAAACACCTAAAGAAATAAAACCTGATGGATATCAATGACCTTGTAATGAAAAGCGAAATGGTGCGATATATAAAAGCACGCTCAGAAATTCTAAGGCTTCTCACAAAGACATGGAATTGATTATGAGGAGACGTATTCTCTCGTAATGGATACAACTAAATTTTGTTATTTAATATATTTAGCGGTCTCCGAATGACTTGATATGCGGTTGATGGATGTAGTCACAACCTATTTATATGGATCTATACATACTAATGTATATTTGAAAATCCTTGAAGGATTCAAATTACCTTAAGTAATGAATTCAAAACCACGGAGCATGTATTCAATCAAGTTACAACGATCTTTATATGGATTAAAATAGTCTAATTGAATGTGGTATAATCGTTTAAGCCAGTATTTGCTCAAGGAAGGATATGTGAATAATTCAAATGGCCCATGCATTTTTATCAAGAAAGTAGCAACCGGATTTGAAATTATTCGGTATATGTGGATGATTTGAATTTGATTGGGACTCCTAAAGAGCTCATCAAAACAATTGACTACTTAAAGAAGGATTTGAAATGAAAGATCTTGGGAAAAATAAATATAGTCTTGGCTTGCAAATCGATCATTGTTCAGATGGTGTATTAATCCATCAATCATCATATATAGAAAAAGTCTTGAAACGCTTTCATATGGATAAATCACACTCTTGGGCCTTCTGATAGCTTGTTAGGTCACTTGAAGTGACCAAAGATCCATTTTGGCCTAAAGAAGAAAATGAAGAATTGCTTGGTCCTGAAGTACCATAGCTCAGTGCAATTGCTGCACTAATGTATCTTGCAAATTATACTCGACCTGACATTACTTTCTCAATTAATTTACTAGCAAGAGATACAGCCTCAGCCTCCAACTAAAAAAGCATTGAACAGTCTAAACATGTATTAAGATATCTTTGTGGGACATGTGGCACATCATTTCATTCCCAAAACATTGAACCCATAATTTTTGTTATAAATGTAGTTATCTTCTGGGACCACAAAGCTCATCACGTAATGCATTATATTTAATTATGGAAATATCACATATCCCTCGAAGGTCAAGAAACAATGGTACACCTCCTCCAACCATTCAAAAATACTCTGCATGTACGAAGTTAGCTTTCTCCGAGAATGTGTTCGTCAAGATCCATGATACAACACATCATAAAATCATGTAAATTATCTTCTATCAAGAGCAAACCAATAATATTATATGAAGATAATGTTGCGTGTATTTCACAAGTCAAAGTAGGATATATTAAAGGTGATCGAGCTAAGCACATTTCACCAAAATTCTTCTATACTCATGAACTTCATAACAAGCAGAAATCAAGTGCAACAAATAAGGTCCATTTATTAATCCAAATACAGTATTTATTTAAAAACCCCTACCCACTACAAATATTCAAGAAACTTGTGGCAATGCATTGGTATGTAGTCGTAAAAGATCTTCAAAATGAAGTATTATGTCACTATCAGTGTGGGAGATCATAAAGATGTTAAGATAATCGCACTCTTTTCCCTTCGTCCAAGTTTTATCCCGCTAGGTTTTACTGGCAAGGTTTTTAATGAGACAGTACTAACTATCTAGTGATGGTCATTCGAGGGGGAGTGTTATAAATAATTCATTGAGAAATGTGAATGACCACACATTTACCGGTGAATCGTTATGGATGTGTTCTATTATCAGATAATGAGATCCATATATCAGAATCGTTATGGATGTACTTATTATCAGATACAGAAGACCCCCATATGAGCAGGACCCGAGAATTAAAAGAAAATGAGAAAAATGACCTTTAGAACTCTCTCTTTGTTCTCTCAATTTCTCTATTCCTTTCTTCATTGAGAAATGTGAATGACCACAAATTTACCGGTGAATCATTATGGATGTACTTATTACTGTATTAATGAAGACCTCTATATATATGGGATCCCTAATACTGAAAGATAAGGAAAATTTTGATCCTCTCAGTTTCTTCGTTTCTCACTTTCTTCCTTGCTTCTAGGTCAAATGATCTTCTGGGAACTTCAAGCTTAACTCAACAACTATGGGGAACCTTGAAAGTAATTTATCCATATGAAAGTGCTTAAGGACTTTTTCTGTATATGTTGATTAATGGATTAATACACCATATGAACAATGCTTGATCTACAGGCTGAGACAATATTTTGTTTTCCCAAGATATTTCATTTCAAATTCCTTCTTTAAGTAGTCAATTTTTTTGATGAGCACTTCAAGAGTCCTAATCAAATGCAAATCATCCACACATACCGCAATAATTGAAAATCAAGTTACTACTTTCTTGATAAAAACACATGGGCAAATTGAATTATTCACATATCCTTCTTTGAGTAAATACTAGCTTAAACAATTATACAACATTTGACCAAACTGATCCAATTGATACTTTCTTGATAAAAACGAATGGGCAAATTGAATTATTCACATATCCTTCTTCTTTGAAAGCAAATATCGGGTTTTTAAACGACATACTCACATTTGACCACACTATTTTAATCAATATAAAGGTCGTTATAACTTGATTGAATACAAGCTCCGTGGTTTTGAATTCATTACTTTAGGTAATTTGAATCCTTCATGGATTTTCATATATACATTAGTATCAATAAATCCATATAAACAGGGATGACTACATCCACGTTTATATCGAGTCCTTCAAGACCGCTAAATATATTAAATAACTAAATGTTGTTGCATCCATTACTGAGAATACATCTCCTCATAAACTAATTCCATGTTTTGTGAGAAGCCTCAAATTCGCGTGCTTTTATATCGACATTTCATTTTGCTCATTTCGCTTTCATACAAAGATCCATCAATATCTAACAGGTATTATATCTTTAGGTCTTTGAACTACTAGTTTAAATACCTCTTGTTTAGCCAGTGATTTTAACTCTGTTTAAATTGATTCTTTCCATTTTAACCAATCATTTTGACGTCGACATTCATTCATCTTCATCGTTGCTTATGATGTCCATAAATAATTTTGGAAAGAAAAGCATCATCTATAAGGGTAGTATTTCGATCCCATATTTTACCCTTATGTATATAATTAATAGATATCTCTTCATTGTTATTTACCGGAACAATCTCATGAGATAATTGTTCAATTGATGCCTCTGCAGGGGTTATTAGTTCATCATTTAATCCTTTCATATTTGTATGCTCTCCAGAAGCATGCTCTTTAGGAGATGATGATCATTGAATTGTGATAAGAAATAGAGAACTCTATTACTGGGCAAGAAGAGAAACTAAGAGTTAAATCCATATAAGTCATAATGTGTTATATATATATAACCGAAATGGATATCAATCATTTCATGATAACACAAAATGATGATATATATAACACGTGTTATAAGCAATGATGTGGCATTATATACATTGAAACTATGAATCATAATGGAAATGAGTATTTACTCATTACAGGGCAAAAACAAATCTTGAAACAATTGATTTCTTCATTATATGGATTATATCAAACAAATATTAGACCTCGTGAATCTCATGTTGTCATGAACCACACATTATATGACCAAAAATCATTTTTACTTTGGCATGAACAGTTTGGATACCCGGGACTTTCAATGATGTGTCGTATAGTTCAAAATTCTAACGGGCATCCATTAACGAGTAGAAAAATTTTAAAATCACATAATTTTATGTCTATTGCTTGATCTCAAGGGAAATTCATTATTAGACCATCTTTTACAAAGATTAGCGCCTAATCCCCGTGAGAACGTATTCAAGGATATTTGCGGGGCCTAGCCTCACCCACCTAGTGGAGTTAATTTTATGGTTTTAATCAACGTGTCCACTAGATGGTCTCATATATGCCTTCTTTCTACCCGGAATGTTACATTTGCCAAATTACTAGCCCAAATAATTCAACTCAGGACACAATTCCCTAATCATCCTATCAAGACAATCCGTCTTGATAATGCTGGTGAATTCTCATCTCAAGCCTTCCTTGATTATTGTATGTCCATTGGAATAGATGTTCAATACTTAATTGCTCATGTTCATATCACTTTCAAAATGGGTTATTTAACTTTATCAAACGTCTACAATTAATTGCTAAACCATTACTTTTGAACACCAAATTGCCTTTATCGGCATGGGGTCATGCTATTATTCATGCTGCGAATTTAATTTGCCTTCGTTCTACAACCAATCAAGATTTATCCCTATAACAACTTGTTCTAGGTTATCAACCTAATATTTCACATTTACGTGTTGTGTTGTTTATGTTCCCCTTGCACCCACTCATCGAACTAAACTAGGTCCTCAACGTCATCTTTGTATTTATGTTGGTTTTCAATCTTCATCTATTATTAACTATATTAAGCCTCTCATAGGTAAGGTTTTTACTACTCGCTTTCCAGATTGTCATTTTAATGAAGATGTTTTCCCGCCATTAGGGGGAGAAAAGCCAATTCCAAAAGAATGGCGAGAAATTACATGGACTAAATCATCTTTTTCTCATCTTGACCCCCCCACAAAGAAATCTAAATTAGAGGTCCAAAAGATAATTCATTTATAAAATCTTGCAAATCGATTGCCTGATGCATTTATTGATTCAACAAAGGATACAAAATCACATATACCAACTGCAAATATCCTAGTACAGATTGAAATTCCAATGGGAAAATTGAAATATAGTGTGGCCAATGAGCCTAAGCGACAATTAAAACACGAACGACCTATTGGCTCAAAAGATACAATTCCTAGAAAAAGGAAAAGTGTTAAATTCAATGCTCCTAAGAGCATACAAATGTGAAAGGATTAAATGATGAACTAATAACCCCTTCAGAGGCATCAATTAAACAATTATCTCATAAGATTGTACTGGTACATAACAATGAAGAGATATCTATTAATTATATACATAAGGGTAAAATATGGGATCAAAATACTACCCTTATAGATGATGCTTTTCCTTTCCAAGTGGCTATGGACATCATAAGCAATGATGGAAGAAATCTTTATCAACTTAGATTTTCAGAACTTTAGGCTATGAATAACATCCAGTTTTATAGCTTTTGGCTATAAAATTTTCTTTAGAAAAAAAGAAAAATACATACTCATAATACCTTATTGGTTTGGTGACTTTGTCTGTTTGAGTTCTCATGCTAATAATGTGTTATAAAGAATGAAGAAAGGAAGAGAGAAACTAAGAGAAGAAAGAGAGAACTCTAAAGGTCCTTTTTCTCTTTTCTTTTCATTATCAAGGATCCCATATATAGTAGGGTTCTTTCATTAATACAAGATAGTACATTCATACGATTCACCACTAAATGTGTGGTATGGGGAATAAATTATTTATAATTTATACAACATCATATTGATGAATGACCACACATTTACCGGTGAATCATTATGGATATACTTATTACTGTATTAATGAGGACCCCTATATATATATGGGATCCCGGATAATGAAAGATAAGGCGAATTGGGACCTCTTGAGTTCTCTCTTTCGCCTCTCTTCCTTTCTTCATTCTTTATAACACGTTATCAACACGATTTCATTTTTCTCATTTTGTTTTCGTACAAAGATCCATCGATATCCAACAGGTTTTATATCTTTAGGTGTTTGAACTACTGGTCCAAATACCTCTCGTTTAGCCAATGATTTTAACTCTGTTTGAATTGCTTCTTTCAATTTTAACCAATCATTTCGACGTCGACATTCATTCATATTTTGTGACTCCTGATCTTCATCATTGTTTATGTGTCCATAGCCACTTGGAAAGAAAAAACATCATCTAAAAGTGTAGTATTTTGATCCCATATTTTTCCCTTATGTATATAATTAATAGATATTTCTTCATTGTTATGTACCGATACAATCTCATGAGATAATTGTTCAATTGATGCCTCTATAGGAATTATTAGTTCATCATTTAATCCTTTCACATTTGTATGCTCTTCAGGAGCATTGAATTTAACACTTTTTCTTTTTCTAAGAATTGTATTTTTTGAGCCACTAGGTCGTCCGCATTTTAATTGTGGCTTAAGCTCATTGGCCACGCTATATTTCAATTTTTCCATTGGAATTTCAATCCATGTTGGGATATTTGCAGTTGGTATATGTGATTTTGTAACCTTTGTTGAATCAATAAATGTATCAGCACCTATTATAAGATTTTGCAAATGAATTCATCTTTGACCTCTATCCATTGCTTGCGGGGGGGTAAAGATGAGAAAAAGATGATTAAGTCCATGTAATTTATTTCCATTCTTCTGGAATTGGTTTTTCTCCCCCTAATAACGGGAAAACATCTTCATTTAAATGACAATCTGTAAATCGAGCAGTAAAAACCTTACTTGTGAGAGGCTCAATAGAGTTAATAACATATGAAGATTGAAAACCAACATAAATACCAAGACGGCGTTGAGGACCCAGTTTAGTTCAATGAGTGGGTGCAAGGGGAACATAAACAGCACAACCAAAAACACGTAAATGTGAAATATTAGGTTGATAACCTAGAACAAGTTGTAATGGGGATAAATCTTGATTGGCTATAGGACGAAGGCGAATTAAATTCACAACATGAATAATAGCATGCCCCATGCTGATAAAGGCAATTTGGTATTCAAAAGTAATGGTCTAGTAATTAATTGCAGACGTTTGATAAATGATTCAGCCAACCCATTCTGAGTATGAACATGAGGAATTGAGTATTGAACATCTATTCCAATGGACATACAATAATCAAGGAAGGCTGAGATGAGAATTACCAAAGTGATTATCAAGACGAATTGTCTTGATAGGATGACTGGGCGAATCGTGTTATGAGTCGAATTATCTGGGCTAGTAATCTGGAAAATGCAACATTCCAGGTAAAAAGAAGGCATATATGAGACCATCTAGTGGACGCATCAATTAAAACCATAAAATAATGAAAAGGTCCACTAGATGGGTGAATAGGCCTACAAATATCCCCTTGAATATGTTCTAGAAATGCAGGGGATTCAGAGGCAATTTTTGTAAAAGATTGTCTAATAATTAATTTGCCTTGAGAACTAGTACAACTAAAATCATGAGATTTTAAATTTTGTCTACTCATTAATGATTCATAATGATTCTCCATATGAAAGCGCTTTAGGACTTTTTCTGTATAGGTTGATTGATGGATTAATACACTATCTGAACAATGCTCGATCTGTAGGCCGAGACAATATTTTGTTTTCCTAAGATCTTTCATTTCAAATTCCTTCTTTAAGTAGTCAATTGTTTTGATAAGCTCTTCTAGAGTCCCAATCAAATTTAAATCATCCACATATATCACAATAATTGTAAATCCGGGCCTACTATAAAACTCACAAAATTGAATTATTCACATATCCTTCTTTAAGCAAATATTGGCTTAAATGACTATACCACATTTGACCAAACTGTTTTAATCCATATAAAGATCGTTGTAACTTAATTGAATACATGCCCCGTGGTTTTTAATTTATTACTTCAGGTAATTTAAATCCTTCAAGGATTTTCATATATACATTAGTATCAATAAATTCATATAAATAAGATGTGACTACATCCATCAGCCGCATATCAAGTCCTTCGAAGACCGCTAAATATATTAAATAACGAAATGTAGTTGCATCCATTACGGGAGAATAAATCTCCTCATAATCAATTCCATGTCTTTGCGAGAATCCTTGGGCCCCAAGGCGTGCTTTATATCGTACTATTTCATTTTTCTTATTTCACTTTCGTACAAAGATCCATCGATATCCAATAGGTTTTATATCTTTAGGTGTTTGAACTACTCGTCCAAATACCTCTTGTTTAGCTAATGATTTTAACTCTGTTTGAATTGTTTTTTTTCCATTTTAACCAATCATTTAGATGTCGACATTCATTCGTCTTCATCATTGCTTATGATGTCCATAGCCACTTGGAAAGAAAAAACATCATCTATAAGGGTAGTATTTCGATCCCATATTTTACCCTTATGCATATAATTAATAGATATCTCTTCATTGTTATGTACCAGTACAATCTCATGAGATAATTGTTCAATTGATGCCTCTGAAGGGGTTATTAGTTCATCATTTAATCCTTTCACATTTATATACTCTTTAGGAGGATGCTCTTCAGGAGATGATGATCAGGGAATTATGATAAGAAATAGAGAACTCTATTACTAGGCAAAGAGAGAAACTGAGAGTTAAATCCATATCAGTCATAATGTGTTATATATATATAACCAAAATGGATATCAATCATTTCATGATAACACGAAATGATGATATATATAACACGTGTTATAAGCAATGTTGTGGCATTATATACATTGAAACTATAAATCATAATGGAAATGAGTATTTACTCATTACTAGATAAAAAAAAATCTTGGAACAATTGATTTCTTCATCATATGGATTACATCAAACAACTATTAAACCTCTTGAATCTCATGATGTCATGAACCATACATTATATGACCCAAAATCATTTTTACTGTGGCATGAACGGTTTGGACACCCTGGACTTTCAATGATGCGTTGTATAGTTCAAAATTCTAACGGGCATCCATTAACAAGAAGACAAATTTTAAAATCTCATGATTTTAGTTCTACTGCTTATTCTCAATGGAAATTAATTATTAGACCATCTTTTACAAAAATTGCGTCTGAATCCCCTGCATTTCTAGAACGTATTCAAGGAGATATTTGTGGGCATATTCACCCACCTAGTGGACCTTTTTGTTATTTTACTTGCTTAATCGACAAGGTCCACTAGATGGTCTCATGTATGCCTTCTTCTACCTTTAAACGTCAGATTTTCCAGACATTAAACTTTATAATTTACTAAGGCACAACTCCCTGATCATCCTATCAAGACAATCCGTCTTGATAATGCTAGTGAATACTTATCTTAAGCCTTCCTTGATTATTGTATGTCCATTTGAATAGACACAATACCAATCGCTTCATGCTCATTCTCGAATCGCTTAATAACCTTTATCAAATCACTACAAGAAAACTTATTTTTCCTGACAAAAATTTAAGGGTGAATTGTAATTTTGTCGCTAAAAAGAACTTTTACCGATGAAATTTTAGATATCGTTGCTAATGTCAAATTTCTGGAAAACTTTTGTAACGAATTTGAATTCTTCGTCGCCAAAAGATGGATGGCGGGAAAATTTGGCGGCTTTTCGGCGCAAACACTATTGTGATGAAAAAAGACTATTTGCCAACGAAAATATTTGTTACTAAATACAATTTTTTTGTGACGAAAATAATTTCCTTACTAAAAGTTACAAAATTTTATCCATATTTGCTTACAAAATGGTTTCATCAGTAAATATATTATTTTCTGACAAAATGAGTAATTTTGTCACTGAATAGTGTTGCTAAATTGTAATAGTAATAAGTCATATTGACAAATAGATAAAAGGTTTATGCTATAAAATAATATAATACGTATTTTTTGAGACTTGATATTTAAATTATAATATTTTATTTATATATATATATATAATAATAATACTAATTAAAGATTTATAAAATTAAATACTAGAATATAGATTTATAGAAATTTAAATGTTTTTTTATGTAATAATAGTATTGTTTGAAATAATAAAAAGGTAAATTTATTTAAGCAATTAATTGTTATAGTGTAATATATGTTATATTTTTTTTATATAGATAATAATAAATAACCAAGATATAATATAAATTTATTTAAATTTCAATATTATTATATGATGTTAACCAAACATAAATGATTTTAAATCTTTTTTATTATACAATGTAAAAGTTATTTTTTCAAGTTTAATATAGTAGTATTGAACTTAAATTAGTTATGAATAAGTAATGATCCTCTAATTTGTTCTCATTCAAAATCATGTCGTCTGAAGTAAATTTATACTAATATTTAACTACCTAGTTTAAATTAATAGATTTTTATAATTATTTCTTGGTTTTTAAATAGTTTTTCATAATTGAAATTATTAAATAAATTACCTAATGTCTATAAAGACATTATATTTGCATAGAATTTCAAATAATACTTGTGTGTATAAAAAATATCATATATTATCAATACATATATATGATTGTACTAAATATTATATGATATGATATATGGCATTATATGCCTAACTACTATAATATTAATAACAAAATAAAAAATGTGTCATATATATATATATATATATATATATATACACACACACATATTATAATGGGTATATGAAGAAATTAATATATGAATGATATAAATTGTAACATTTTATAATAATCACGAAAGATTTGAAAGATATTTAATGTCACTACAAGAAAAGTGACTTATGTGGACATTACTTTAGTCAAAGCCAAAAAAAATTGCAAATAAAGCATATTTTTAGTTTCATATTTATTGAGCTGCAACTACAAGTGACTCTATAGTTGCGGATAGGATTGCGTTTCAACTAAAAGTGATTCTATAGTTGCATTTAGGATTGAGTCTCAACTAAAAGTGATTCTATAGTTGTAAAACCCGAGAAAAATTTAATTTTTCTGAAAAATGGTAAAACGGTAATTTCGGTTGAAAACCGGAAATTCTCTAGATCTTGGATGATGAAACGGATTGCGCTGTTAAATTGCTCAAGGAAATCAGGCGACCTTAATAGTTTCACACTCGAGACACTAATATTTTATGAATTTCAGCGATAAATCGCCGATTCTTCGTGGACGCAGATTTTTACGAAAATCAGGTTTTAAAATGGTTTGAGTTAAAAGTTCATTTAAAATAATTGAACTTGAAAAGAAATAAAATTTTTCGGGAAGAAACTGACCCGACAGGTAATATAAGTTTTGTATCCTGATGATAATAATAATAATATTACATATTATTATAATAATAATAAAAATAATAAAATAAAAAGCATAAAAGTCAAATTCGCCATTAAACGGACGGGAGGCATGGCATGGAGAGAGAATTTTAATTTTTTATTTTTTCTCTCTTAGTTTTTTTTTCAGATTTATGAAAATCGGACCATTGGATTTCGTCAGGGCTGAAGGCAAAACTGATCTACGCGATGAGAGCTACGCGTGGACACCAAAAAGTTGGAGTTTTGACAAACTCTGTGAGATAGGGGTTTTATCCTACTTGTTTTACCCCTTATTTAAGTGTTTTGTAAATGCTTGTGTTGGTTTGAGGCCGTGAGGGGTTGGCTGGATCGGTCCCAAATCTTCGGGAACCGAAGTGGTGAAAAATTTTGGAGAATTTTGAGCCTTATTCGGGATGTCCGACTGGGTAGGGCTATTTAAAGCTTGTATCATAATTTATATAATAAATTGTGTTTTGATCTATTTATAATTATTTTTATTTTTATAATGCCATTAATTATTTATTTATGACTTCATTCGCTTAATTACGATTCGACTATCAATTCAATCAATAAACCGTAAACGAATAACTTTTTCGATGCACCTATTAATTAAAACATTACATTGCACTAGAACAAAAATATGAATTAAAAAAAAAAAGCTGGTTTTTTCCTTCCGTAATGCAAAAAAAGTGCATACTCTCAAAGCTTATAATTAGACACATGTGACTTATAATTTATATAACATATGAATCATCAAGTATGCAATATGCATGATGAATATGTGCCTAGCATGTTCACACGTAATGTGAATAGTGGTTAAGCTTTTAATAAACAAAAGAAGCTTGATTAAGACACCAGATTCCGTCGCTTCTTGTTCTACCGACGTCGACCTCTCTGGCTTTTTAGGTATTTAGTGTAAAAATAAATAAAAAATTCCTCAAAAGGTTTAAAAATATAATATAGTTTTTATCATATGAAATATATTTTTTAAAAGTGTTTTTTTAAGAGATATTTTTAAAAAATTTGAAAATTTTATATTAAAAACAGTTTTTCGGGTATTCGTCTTTGTCGTATTCCTCATAAGACGTGTTTGGAAAATATATAAATGGGTTTCGAACTGGTTTAGTTTTTTTTTAAATTAATAGTAATTCATGCCCATGATTTCTTATGTTTGGATCGGAAAAAATTGAAGAAAATTTTAAGAGAGAAAAGATGCAGAATTATGTTTGATTTTCAAAATATATAAGCTTATATTCAGAAAGTATTAGAGAGTGTTTGGTAAATAAAAATGGAAATCGAAAATGGACTTTCTTTTCTATTTCAATTTTCTCATAGGGTGAAAAATGAAATTGTAATTTTATTTTTAATGTGTAGATGAAATTAGAAAATTTTATTTCAATATTTGATGGTGTTGGGAATTAGGACTGGATAACAAATAAATAATTAAAAAAAAAGTAATACCCTTCCGTTTTAAAATACAATTTGAGAGTTCTTTTTTTTGTCAATAAATATCTTTACTCAATAAATAAAGAATTAATAGTAATATTTTACTCAATAAATATATCCAAGCCCATTCCTTGTCTCAATCAAGACTTAGCGTAGCAAACAAGCTAACCAAGAGAAGGAAGCCATTTTTCTTTCGTGGATCGATATCTCGGTGAAGCCTTCTTTCTCGCCCATCTTTTTTTGTTTTTTGCATTTTTCTGTTTGCTTAGGAATCTTGAAAAGGTTAGTAGTATCGTAAACGCTTGTTTCTTTTGTTCATGTAAGCAGCTTGATTTTCGCGATTTTTGTGAATTGACCTTTGCTTTTCTAACGTTTTCCTCGATGATTTTATCCTTGGGCTGTTTGTTTTTGGAATTTTATGGTCCGTTTGGTTGCCTGGAAAGTATGGGGAAAATGTTGGGACTGAGGCCCGAGTTATTAATGGATGCCAATAGTTTTAAATGCTATGCTTTCTTCTTTTTTTTTCAATTTTTCCACTAATCCATGCGAGCATTAGGGCTTTAAAGATTTCGTAAATGTCAGATTTCAACCGATTGTCTGATGTCGGTTATAAACTCAGATCTCGATTAACTGCATTTGCGATTTGCACTCTTGAATCTATTTTTCTCATGGCGTAGTTTGACTCGTTTGGTTGATAAGAAAATATACCACCGGTATGTTCCCTTTATAATTTTATTATTTTTATTTGTTTACATGTTTGTTAATACTTCTGATTATTCTCTTTATTTCACTTAAAATGTTGAAATAATTTTGTGTTTAAATTTAATAAGTATTTATTTCACTTAATTTCTTAACAAAATTTTCTAATAATTCTGCTTGAGTTGAAATAAAAATAATTTGAAATTGAAAATATAAACTAATGTAAAAATAATTTAATTAAAATTGTGGTTTTTAGAGTAGAATAAAAATTTTGAATTAGTGGAAACAAGCAAATTATATAGAAAATCTAGATGTGAGAGAATATAAATTAGGTTATTAAAATTATTTATAGAAAATTAGTTAGCCAATGTTTTTCAATTTGATCAGTTAACAAGTGTGGCATGTTTGATTAAAGTCATATCATGTTCAAAGAAAGAGGAATTAAATCATATTAATGCCTTCATCCAGCCTCGCGTACACTCATCTTCAGGATTGTAATTTTTAATAAACCTTTTGTTTTTCAAACACTTCCATTTTTATTATTATTGATCATGAATAAATATGTGGGTATCCAAAATCCATTTGTCACCGCTGCTAAAATTTCCTCACTTAATATAAATTTTAAATGTAGAGTAAATTTTATACAAATAAATAATTATTATGTACATTTTGTTTTAGGATTAAAGAATATCTACAATTTTATTTCAAAGCTTTATTTATTATTAAAATTTTGTTTTTTTTGGAATACATTTAGTTTCAATATACAAAGTTCTAGGATTCTAACCTAGACCCTTTTCTAATGAACGTTGTTATTATTATTATTATTATTAGTTTAAAATTATGGCTTTCCATTTTAAGTTTATTTTTAAAACTAATATAACTCATACATGGATTAAGGTTAAGAAGACCTTGGGCCTCCAATAAGATCCATGACTAGAATTGATGACCCATAGGTTTTCGTATAGCAAGGTTTCTCCAACTTGATTTTGATTGACTTCAAGTTTGGTTATAGAAACATGGTTGGGCTTTTTTATTATGTGTTGCCTGGGCCTTTAAAATTATCCCACACTTGTCTTGGTCTTTGGAAACTCAAGGGCTTGGCCCTTCTTCTGTCATAGGAATTGGGCTATTGAAAATGGGTTGTCCATTTGAATACGTTTCTTTAGAAAGACATAACGAGGAACTTTCCCAGTTTCCCCATACATAGGCATAGGCCCAATTTGCTGCTATGGCCCAAAATTGAAGCCCATAGGTCCAAGTCATGTGCAAGAGAATTACTTCAAGATTAGGTAAAATGTAGTGCTTTTCATTTACATTTTATTATCACAAAATGAATTATTTAGAGTTTCAAAATAACTTATGTTAAAATGGTATTACATAATTCCTTTTATAATTTGTGTAATTAAAAAAATCATTTTAATTATTTTATTTATTATGTATTATATCTTGGAAATGTTAATTATACCATTATTTTATCTTGTAATTATAATTTTTTTCATATTAAGACAATATAAGTTAGAAGAACTAAGCTTGATAAAATAAAGTTTTAGGAAAAACAAACATCTTTTATTAATAATGAAACTAGATTCATGAAACCTTAGATATCTCTGCTCAAGTATTAGTAGATTAAGTGTATCTTATCATATACTTAAAGACAAATATTGTAAAATTATGAAAATGACTCTTTGAGCCAAATTCAAGTTGACAACTTATATGTCTAGCATATGATTAGTGATTTGTCTTCAAATAATACTTGAATTGTCCGTTTGACAGTTTTGGAATGCATAATATTCAATCATCGACGGGTGCTTTGTCCATATTGAAAGATTATGATGCTTATTCCATTGTTCCTTCCGGGTGCATATTTGGTCAAGGTGACATATTGTTAGTTGCTTAATTAAGCTAACTAATATTTGTTTGCGGCTCGCCAGACGTACTCTGAGAACTATGGGGAATGCTGCCGATTTTTCAAAATGGATCTAAGAAACTTGGTGATTGACTCTAGATATTATGCAATCCTAAATGGATAGGAAACCACCACCTAATTTATGTAGGAAGTATAACTCATGCATTAAATTTTAACATTTACATGTATATAACAAAATATGTACAGAGTTAGAGTTTCATGTTGGTTAAGCCTAAGTTTCCATCTTATTCAAACAAGCTAATGAATCGCACTGAATTTTAGTGCAATATTTGGGGGAAAATGACATTGCATGGAATTAAATATTGGGCATATGAAATAATATGGAGAAAACAATGTAAGATTGAGAAATAGAAATCAATATTTTATCTTTATTGAATATGAGATTCATTTTAATTTACAGATAATAAGAATGGATAGGGATTGGATGTGGTTGCCAACAGGTTATCTAGAGATTATGTTCAAGGGGTCACGTCATTCATTCAAGTTGCAAAAGAACACTTGCGATGGGATAATGTACATACGTTGTCCATGTCGAGATTGTCAAAATGCACGATTCAATGATTTGTTGACAATCAACGCCATTTGATTAGGGGTTTGGGTTTTCTAGGAAGTTATAAAAATGGATTTTTCATGGGGAAGAACATGAATCTCAACTCTAAAGAGTAAAATGATATTGGTGTTGATATAGAAATTGTTGACGCTTATCGATGCCGGAGCATTCCACGAAGTCAGGATGAATTAAATGATGCACGTGGACACATAGACAATGATATTAACTTAGAGTGAATCGACTACTCATGGAAAATTTGATTACTTACTTGGTGAAGCCATAAAGAATTGTATCCTAAGTCAGAAAAGTTTTCTCGCTTGACATTCCTTGTGAAGTTAATGCATACAAAGTCCTCAATCGTTGAGTGACAAGTCTTTTGACATGTTACCCAAGTTTTAGTTGATGCTTTTCCAGAAAGATCAAACATTCCAAAGACATACTATGATGCTAAGAAGATGTTAAGAGATTCGGGCTAGATATGATTCAATCCATGCATGCAAGTATGATTGCATTGTTTCGAAGGAGAATGAGACTCTCGATAAATGTCCAAAGGTGTGATGAGCCACCGATATAAAGTTCTCAGAATGGAAAGGTAAAAAAAATTCCTCAAAAAGTATTGCGTCATTTTCCACTAAAATCAAGGCTACAAAGGTTATTCATGTCAAGGCATACAAGACGATATGATAAGGGCATAAAGAAAAACGACCGCCGAGGAGGGAGTCCTAAGGCATCCAGCAGATTCTGAAGCTTGGAAGGATATGGACACCTAATTCCCTTGGTTTTCGCAAGAACCTCGAAATAAACCCGGGATTAGGGCTTGCAAAATGTATGGTCAACCATTTGGGAGCATGAGTAATAGTTATAGCATGTGGCCGATTGTTCTTGTGCCATACAATATGGCACCATGGAGATGTATGAAAGAGATGTTTTTCATGTTATCATTACTAATTCCAGGCCCACAAGCCCCAGGGAGAGATATTGATGTATACCTACGTCCTTTGATAGAAGAATTAAAAGAGTTATGGCATGAAGGTGTTCAAACATTTGACGTGTCAACGGGAGAAAACTTTCAGTGATGCATGCATGTGTTTTACGGACAATAAATGACTTTCCCGCGCATGAACTTGGCTTCAGCGGAGCACAAAAGGATATAAAGCATGTCCAGATTGTAATGAAGACACATCGTCACTAGGTATTAGAAGTAAAATATGTTACATGGGTCATCGAATGCTTACCTCTTTATCATGGATGGGCGATGAGCAGACAACACGATGGTAAGCCGGAGTTTCAACCACCCCCAAGAATGTTCTCTAGTGATGAAATATTGCAACAATTGTGTTGTCTTAAACATCGAAAGCCTGGTAAGCATCCAAACAACATTGATAGAAAGCGAAAGCGGGTGCCTGAAGAATTAAATTGGACAAAAAAGAGTATTTTCTTTGAGTTGGAGTACTGGTCAAAGTTGAAGTTGAGACATAATATTGATGTTATGCATGTTGAAAAGAATGTATGTGGATGTTGTCAGGAACTTTGTTAAATATCAGAAAACAAAAGATACAAACAAAGCTCATAGATTTGGCTGATATGAATATAAGGAAAGAATTGCATTTGCAAATACAAGGGAACAAATTGGTAAAACCCCATGCATGCTACACATTGACTGTAGAGGAAAGGAAAGAGTTCTGGTAGTTTCTAAAGTCCTGCTAAATTTTGATGGTTATGCCGCAAATTTATCTAGAAATGTTAGCATCAATGATGGGAAGATCTTAGCGTTAAAGAGTCATGATTGTCATGTTTTGCTGCAAAAATTACTCCTTATCGCTATTCGTCCATATTTTAATAAAGATTTATGTACAACACTGGTTGAATTAGTTGTGTAGTTTTTTCCAAAAGTTATGTGCAAAGACTCGTGATGTGAAATGATTTGGAAAATTAGAAGAAGGATTGCTTTATTGTGTAAGCTTGAGAGATATTCCCACCGCTTTCTTGATGTCATGGTTCACTTGACGGTACATTTACCACGTGAGGCCAAACTTGCCGACCGCTTAGCTATCGATGGAGTATCCATTCGAGAGGCACATTTTACCTTTTTGTTTATTAATATTTCATCTAACTATGTTACACAATACATGTGTTAAGGCTTATTTATTTACACTATTTCTATTTAGGAACTTAGGAACATTGAAAAGATATGTGAGAAATAAAGCTCGACCAGAAGGTTCAATTGCAGAGGCATACATCGTGAATGAAGCTTTAATGTTTTATTCAATGTATCTTACTGGAATTGAAACACGTTTTAATCGAAGTGAAAGGAATGAAGATAGATTTGAACATCGAGTACAAGGATGTCTTTCCATATTTTCACAAGCAGGCTCGACCATTAGGCAGTCGACAACATCTCCAATTTTCGAAGGAAGAGTTAACTATAACATTGGTATATCATGAACAATTGCCCAGAAGTTGAGACTATATCTTAGAGTAAGTTTTTAATCACATTAAAGATATTTCTTTAGCACTCATATTTACTACTATTTAATGATGTAGTGAAATACAAAAAAGAATTGAGACAGTTCACATAACTTAGAGAAACGACAAGAACAAGGAGTTTCCTATGGCTATGACTGCAAGTTTTATTTATGTAATTTGCTTGCTACAATATAGTTGTAATGAACTAATATAATTTTAATAAAATTTGATATTAAACTATAAATAATTATGTATATCTATATTGTAGATGAAAGCTTTGCGTGTTAAACAATCACCAGAAGTAACTGATGAACTATACTCATTAGCATGTGGACCGATAATTCCAGTCCACACACAAGTGCGGGGTTGTATTGTTAATGGAGTTCGCTTCCATATAAAAGATCGTGATGATCGGTGTATCACCCAAAATAGTGGGATATGTGTTTCTGGGGAGCATGATGGTGAGGAGATTGATTTCTATGGTGTTTTATCAAATGTGGTTGTTTTGAACTATGTCTTGGGGTATAAGGTTATTCTTTTCAAGTGCACATGGTTCGACACAAACCAAAAGCAAGGTTAGAATAAAACATGACTATACTCTACCACAATCCAAGTTACTCCACCTGGTATGACAATGATCCTTTATACTACTACACAAGCACAACAAGTTTTCTACCTAGATGACTACAAAAATGTACACTGGAAAGTAGTACAAAAGTGAATCATAGACACATGTGGGATGTACCGTAAAGGGATACTAATATAGAAATCGGATTTAAGAAGTAAAAGGGAAGTTGATGAAGAAGCTTACCAAGATAATGAATCTCATGAGCTTAACCGGTTTGCAGAGCAAGATGATGGATTTAATTTCAACGATCCATCTAAACATTGATCCGTAAGTTACATGATAATGTTTTGATTTTAGAGAACATGAATGACAATGATGATAACTTCATATGTGACGACATCGATGAAGAAGATGAAACACTAGATGATTATGCTAATGAATGAAATGGCTTTCTTGGCGATAGCTGAAGTGAAAGTGATTAAAGAGACCTGGTAAGCTAAGCATTTTATTTACTTTATTATATGTTAAATAACATAATGTAATCTAGGATCTAGTTCTTTAAATTTCCAAGTGTGTTGTGATATTCCTTTGTATTATTATTTATTTGTCTTTATTGTTATTTTATTATAGATGGCTCCTGGACGAAAGTCGATCACCTTCCCGAAAGAATTCAACCACCCACAACAACAATCTATGACTCCTTTTTTATGTTGATGTTCCAATGCACACATCCAATGAGGGCACTAGTAGTTGTAAGTAGAAACTTCTTACATTTATATATTTTAATACTTATTATAGTTTTGTAAGATATTTTATTATTATTTTTTTAATTTTTAAATTGTAATGAGATGTACTTATTTTTAGTCTTTTTATTAACTCTTACACTGTTAAAGTTTCTTAATCAATAATTTCATGGTAGCACCTAATAAAAGAAATGTAAGAGGCAAAACTAGAGGTGTCATTCTTGACAAACTTATTGAAGCTAATGGGGGCAAACCTCTTCCGATCACAATCAAGCCATCAGATGGGAAGCAAACAGGAAAATATTGTGAGAAATTGTCAAATGAGATTGCTAACAAAGTGAGACAACATGCACCCGTTAGAGGAAAATGGAAGCAATGCCAGCTGAGAGATCAACACAATGCTTGGATCGAATCATAAAGTTGCTTGAAATATATATATATTTTTAGCTTAATTATAACTAATTGTTGGTTATCTCTAAACTTACTTTATCTCATATTAGTTCTTCCCTTGTTCGACTATGAAGGAAAAGTTTGCTCCTAGATTTGACACAAAGAGCATGTGAAGAAAAGTTTAGAAAACAATTATTCGACCGGTTAGGAAATTGAGATGCATTTGCACAAGCACTTCAAAAAGTCTCTAACCGCGGGTGAGGCTAAGCGAAATCTCATGAATCAGGTTAAATCGTGAAGATCAGACTATCTTTGTGATAGATTTTCAAGTGAAGAATTTAAGGTAAAGTTTTCAATGAATAATCATTCAAACCTATTTCTTATTGAATATTCTTAATAACTATATATTTATATTATTTTCAATAATAACTATTATTACAAAATAAGCTGCTCAAAGAATCAATTCAAGAATATCAAAGATGCCTTTCATCATCGAGAGGCTCTCGCTCATTTATCCAACATGGTCTACAAGTGGTAAAATATAAAACTAAGGTTCTTAGTTATTCATATAACTTATAATTTAATATTAATGCATAATACTTGATACCAATGTAGAGAATGGAGAGATGGTCGCCAAATTGAACTATTCAAACTAGTTCATTGGAAAGTCAAGATGGATGGATAAAATCAAGAGGCTAGAGATTATTATGTAAGATTATTTTGATAGCTTTCTATGTTTATATCATGTTTGGGATTATGAATCTTTGTGGAAGTGTCATCGTGATAGTTTATTTACCATGTGATAAATAAGGTACTTCCTTGGTAGTTTTTCATAAATCTTAAATTTTTGATTTGCTATTGATTGGGTGTTCAATGTTGTTAAATTGATTACGAAGTAGAAAATTTGGCAAAGTCTAAAATTAGGGAGAATTGTTAAAATTTCTATTGAAATTTTATCTTACCAACTTATTATTATAACTTTTCTTACTCAAAATTACATTTAAGATTATTAGTACTTGTAAAGTATTATTATATCAACTTGTATACTAGATTCTTATTTCAATTTTTATATTATTTAATGTGTGATTACAAGCTAATTAGGTTCTTCTTAGGTAGAATCTTTGAAGTAAACTTTTGTTCGGGGCATTAACTAAATTATAACTCTTGATTGTTAAATATTTTATTATGTGGTTGGAAATTTTTTTATGATTTAAATAGATTTTAACTTTATAACTACTTGATATAATTTTCTTTACTTATAATTGCTGAGATTCTAATTAATTTCAAATTTTACCATTTTAGTATGTATATAGGAATCTTGTTTATGTGATAACAAGTTTATATAATTTTTTAGCATTTATTTGCTTAAAATTAAGTTTAGATTATGTGCGCTTGTGGGGTGTTAATATTTGTATAAAAATACCATATTCTTGTTTGAAATATAATATTAAGGACTATGCTGAAATTTAAATAGGATTTTTAACTTACTAACTTCTTGTTATAATTTTGTTTACTCAAAATTGCCAAGATTCTAACTACTTTGAATTTTCACCATTTTAGTATGTATATATTATTCTTTGTTTATGTGATAACGTGTTTATAAACACTTTTAAGCACATTTCTGGGGCTTAAAATTAAGTTTAGATTATGTGCTTATGGGATGTTACAATGTTTGTATAAAAATACTATATTCTTGTTTGAAATCTACTATTATTTGCCATATAATAACAAATTAAGGCACTTGGATGTTTTGTTGTGCTAAAAATCAATTTGATTATTAACTAATTTGAAATTCCAATGCTTATATTTATTATATATAGTAGGTATAATTTAAAAAATATCTACTAAATATGGGAGATCATGCCCAAATTTAATGGAAATTTTAATTTACTAACTTATTAATTATGTTTTGGTTCTTTTTTTTTGTTTTATTTTTTATTTTGCATATATAGGAGAAGATGTTGGAGCTCCAACGCCAGCCTATTGCAGAAGGAGCTGTGGCTATGACTGAGGCAGAAATTTGTGAGAGAGTTTTGGGACAAAAATCAGGATATGTCAAGGGCCTTGGTTTTGGCCCTAAACCAACTTACTTTTCTAAATCTAGACCATCATCTTCTCGAGCCGTGAAATTGAGTTGGAGCATAGACTTGTTGGAGACTCAACTACTTCAGGAGACTCAACAACAAATAACTCTTGAGACTCAACAAGATCGAATTGACCAATTGGAGGCCTTGGTACAAAAACAAAACCAACAACATCATCAACAATTTGAAGAAATATTGCGTCATCTACGATCAAGCCAAGGGTCCTCATGATCCCTTTTTTTATGATGTGCATATGATGGACGTTCATTTCTTTTTTTGCCTATGCTAATATAGTTGTTTTGTGATAGACACTTTGTTAAACTAATACTTTATTTTGTTATGTAGTTATATTAGCATAGATATTATACTACTATGACTACATGTTATGGTTACATATATTAATTACCAATGAAGTTATGTGATATATATTTTGATTTTTGTAAACAGGTTTCAGAATTAACTTTTATATTATAATTAATGTTTTACTTATCAAATACCATACATTTGTAATATGAAAAATAAAAAATGTAAATACATTTCCTAAAAAAAATATTACTAAAGATATTTCCTGATGAAATATTTTTGTTGCTGAAGATTGTTGTATCATCCACAACTAATTTATAATTCACTGGCATACGTTTTAGGGACGAAATCATTTTGTAAATAAAAGGATTTACCAACGAAATGAATTTGTCAGTATTAATGATAAATATTTTAGTTGAAAACTTTAGCAATGAAATATCTATTTCATCAAGAAAACTTTTAGTGACAAATGGAACTTTTGTTGGGGATTGCAAAAATATTTGGCAGCAAAATAAATTGGCTGTGCTACCTATATTGACGACTTTTGAGGACAAAATTTATATTTTTTAGTGGCAAAAATTCTTACTTTTGTTAATGAAAAATTTCGTTGGGGAAAATATTTAGTAACAAAATTTTTATTTCATCAGGAAAATATTGGGCGACGAAATAGGATTTTTGTCGGGATACTTTTAACGACGGGTCTAGGCGAATGTGACACGAAACATTTTTCATTGGGAAATATTTTTGCAGATGAAATTTAGACTTTTAGTACAAAATATTTTATCACCGAAAAGTCAATTTTCTTGTAGTGAATGTTTGCAATTAATTGCTGTAATTCATTACTTAACACTAAATTGCCTTTATCGACATGGGGGCATGATATTATTCATGCTACGAATTTAATTCGCCTTCGTCCTACAGCCAATCAAGATTTATCCCCATTACAACTTGTTCTAGGTTATCAACCTAATATTTCACATTTACGTGTTGTGTTGTTTATGTTCCCCTTGCACCCACTCATCAAACTAAACTAGGTCCACAATGTCATCTTGGTATTTATGTTGGTTTTCAATTTTCATCTATTATTAACTATATTAAGCCTCTCACAAGTGAGGTTTTTACTACTCGATTTGCAGATTGTATTTTTAATGAAGATGTTTTCCCGCCATTAGAAGGAGAAAAGCCAATGCCAGAAGAATGGCGAGAAATTACATGGACTAATGAAGATTGTATTTATGTTGGTTCTATTGATACTAATGTATATATGAAAATCCCTAAAGGATTCAAATTACCTGAAGTAATGAATTCAAAACCATGGAGCATGTATTCAATCAAGTTACAACGATCTTTATATGGATTAAAACAATTCGTCAGAATAGGCACCAAGCTGAGCCAATATTTGCTCAAAGAAGGATATGTGAATAATTTAATTTGCCCATGCCTTTTTATCAAGAAACTAGCAACTGAATTTGCAATTATTACTATATATGTGGATGATTTGAATTTGATTGGGACTCCTTAAGAGCTCATCAAAATAATTGACTATATTAAGATATCTCCGTGGGACATGTGACATGGGATTATTTTATTCCAAAACATTGGAACCACAATTTTTCGGTTATGCAGATGCAGGCTATCTTTCAAATCCTCATAAAGCTTGATCACAAATAGGATATATATTTACTTATGGAAATACTGCTATATCCTGAAGGTTTAAAAAACAAACAATGGTAGCCACCTCCTCCAATCATTCAAAAATACTTGCCATGCATGAAGCTAGTCGAGAATGTGTTTGGTTGAGATCCATGATACAACACATCAGAAAATCATGTGGATTATCTTCTATCAAGAACAAACCAACGATATTATATGAAGATAATGATGGGTATTATGCAAGTAAGTCAAAGGAGGATATATAAAGGTGATCGAATCCAAGACATTTCTTACCAAAATTATTCTATACTCATGAACTTTAGAACAGTGATGAAATCAATGTGCAACAGATAAGGTCTAGTGATAATCTAGCATATTTATTTGCAAAAACCCTACCCACTACAACATTCAAGAAACTTGTACACCATATTTGTATGCGTCAAGTAAAAGATCTTCAAAATGAAGTATTATGTCACTATCAGGGATAGAATTGTTAAATTTAGTAGACTATACTCTTTTTCCTTCATCTATGTTTTATCCCATTGGGTTTTATTGGCAAGGTTTTTAATGAGACAGTACTAAGCACCTATTGATGGTCATTCAAGGGGGAGTGTTATAAATAATTCATTGAGAAATGTGAATGACCACACATTTACTGGTGAATCATTATGGATGCACTTATTGTTGTATTAATGAAGACCCCTATTTATATAGGATCCCTGATAATGAAAGATAAGGAGAATAGAGACCTCTTGAGTTCTCTCTTTCTTCTCTATGTTTCTTTTTTCTTTTCTTCATTCTTTATAACACTTTTAACAAAATACCTATTAAAAATAGAGTTATATAATGTATTTATAAAGAATAAATATAGGAATAGTGGGTGATGAGTCCTAAACTCATCTATTTTTAATTCATTTTTCTATCATATTTGTGGAAGTTTATGACTCATTTTAATGCTGAATTATGAAATATTCACCAACTTTGTGTTTTGTAGGTTTTGAATGCAAAAGAAGCTAATCCAGCAAGAAAAGAAGATAAAATTTGGCTTAGGCAGAAATGTCGCGACATAATTTCAAAATGTCACGACATAATTTCAAGATAACCAGCGAAGCTATGTCGCAGCAAGAAATTCTATTTTGCAACAAAGAAGAAGCTAAACTCAAGATTAGAAGCGAATATTGTTGCGACATTTCACAACTTTGTCGCAACATAATATGAGAAGAATTGAATGATAAATGTTGTAACAAAGAAAGTGAATGTTGCGACATAGTGGGAATTAGAAGACATAACTTTGTCATGACATTCCTTTATTCTGTTGCGACATTTTTCCAAACAAATGGTAGCAAATCTCTATCGCGACATTTTACAACTATGTCGTGACATAGAGAGTTGAAGAAGGAATAAACTATGTTGCAAAAAAAGAAAATTATGTCACGATAGAAAATGGAAGAGTAATGAGACAAGTCAAGACAAGTTGGTCGCGACAAAGATTTCATTGTTGCAACAAACAGTTTAGCTAGCAACAAAGATCAAGGAAGGAAATATGTTGCAACATTTTCAAAGTCTATCGCAACATAAAGTTCAGATTCAGCAATGCAAGACAACAAGACTATGTCGCGACATAGAAGTTTTATGTCGCAACAACAACATCATTCAGCTATGAGGAACTCTATCGCGACAAAAGAAAATATTGTCATGATAAAGGTTGAGAAGAACCACATAAAGGATGTCGTAACAGAGTTCTTTATGTCGAGACAAAGATAAAGAGCTGAAGGCAAAAATATCTGTTGTGACAACGGAAAGCTATGTCACGACATAAGTTGAAGAGAAGCGCCTAGAAAAGAACAGAAGACTATCACGACACAATGTGAGCAAAAGATTACTTTATGTCATGACATTTGAAAATTATGTCGCGACATAAAACAAAGCTAAAGGGTGAGAAACTCTGTCGCGACAAAGAAATTTTATGACACGACATTTTTCTTGAGCAGTAGAGAATGAAACGTTGTTGCAACAAAGTTTTTATGTCGCGACAATGACGAGACAACTTCAGCCGAACTCTGTCGTGACATTTTCAAAGTCTGTTGCGACATAATTCAAGAAGATGGAACGAAACTATGTCACGACAAAAAAATGCAAGCCACGACAAATATGGAGAACAAAGATGGCAACTATGTCGCGGCTGTTAAATCCCATCACAAATTTTTAGGATCCACAATTTCAATTTCTTGAAGTGCGACCCATCATTGAAAAAATCTATAAATATAAGCATCTAGGCACTGACGAACTTCCGCCAAACCAAGAACTCGGGTACTGGAGATTCTTTTATATATATATATATATATATATATATATATTTTTTTTTTTTCTTTAATTTTCTTTTTTCATCAAGTTAGTTTTAGCGCTATATCGAAGGCTTCTTTTTGATCGACCAAAGGATCCGTAGTTCGAAATGGGTTCATTGTAAAATTTTAGTTTTCATTATTGTTTGACTTGAATAGAATTTGGAAATTTTCTGGAGTTCATTTATTTCAGTTCGCTTACAATTTCATTGAATTTTCCTAATCAGTTAGTCACTGTTATTTGTAATCTAGTTTTGAAAGACTGAGCTCCGTCTAGTAATGGATCGATGTTAATTATTGTTTTCTACACAACTTGAAAGAACATCATAGTTCGAAATCTTGAATTTATTTAATTGGTATTGTTCTTGAGATTACTTGTTCAAAATATTAGTAGTGTGTACCCAGAAAATGACTATATCTTTCTCTTATTTCCAGGAAGCCCTCTAAGTGACACAGAGATGGAGAATTCTGAGAGTATGGAGCAGTTACTTGGGGGTATGTTAGACTAATATTATGGAACTAATGAACTCTGAAAGATAACTTCAATAGATCACCAACTTACTCATGGTGTGAGGATAGTTGGATGATGTATCAATTTAATTGATAAGAGGTTTCTCCTCTATCTGATGAAAGGATCTTGATCTCGTGTTAGCATAGATCTAATCAAGGAGATATAGAATTTTATTAGATTTGATGGATGAGTTACCAATTAGATTGGAGAAAGCTTGCATTATCCTGTTTATAGGGGCAAGAATTCTTCAGTCCTAAGGTTTGGGTGTGAAGTACTAAAAAGGAAAAATACCCAGATCTTAGAAAGAGGATTATATTCTACAAGTAACTGATTAGAATCATGTATCCGAAAGGAACAAAGATCTCTAATTAGTGAAATGTATGGTGTATGGAGAAATCCAAACTATACTACCTTGCATCTTTGACAAGTTCATATTTCAAACTAATGGTTTAACTATGTTATAAAATGATGCAGAAATTTATAATTGTACACTAATCCATTTCCTAGTGTTAACTTACCCAATGAACTTTCCAATCCAATTATTTTGAATTCTTTATATATAGTTATAGAATCTTATTTAGTTTTTACTTTTCCTTTAGTTTAAAACCAAATCACTTTTAACTTTGGAGTTCAAATTACAAGGATCTTGAGTAGATGGGGTAATTGATTTTTAGATTTTTCATCAATCCTCATGGGAACGATATTTGGACTTAAATCCACTTTTATTACTTGTATGACTTGTGCACTTGTAGTGATCTAGACCAAAAAATCAGTCAACAAGTTTTTGAAGCCATTGTCGGGGACTGAATAGTCTTTGGTGGCGGTACTAGAAGTTTGGTACACACTGATCTCATCATATTTAGTCAATTTCGTCTTCAACAATTAGTCACAATCTATGTTAAAAATAAGTTCATCAAGGCCTATCGTATGCGTCTAAAAGGCGTGCTTAAGGACAAGCCGGCAAAGCTTATGAAAGGTGCTTTGAGCGGGCTCATGGGTGGGCTTTAGGAAGGATCACAGCGGTTTCTGTGAGGCCTACGGCGGATTCGGGCAGTTTAAAAGCCTATGGGCCGCCTAAATGAAGTTTCATGTGGCCTAGCCCTTCTAAAAGAGCTTGTCCTCTCAAAGCTTGTCGCTTTTCTTACGCTCAAGCCGTCGGGTTTCAAGCAAGCTCGTGCCTCTACTCATTAAGACCCCTAGGATATATTACCAAAGATATTTTCTATGATTTGAGCATTTATTTAGATAATATTGTAATCAAGATAAATATTGAGGGATAATATGATATAAAATATACTATGATAATCATTTTTAGTAGAGTAGGTAAATTGATTAAGAATATAAAATAAATAAATATTTGAAATCATATTTGGAAGGAATTTGACTTTTATAAAAGTTTTGGAACTCATTAATTAAATTATTAATAGTTAGAATGTTTAAAATATTATTAGGATTAGTAATATTGACATTTTGACATTGTTAGGATTCTCAAACCTATAAATTTAGGTGAATAATTCATGATGATAGCTCATCCTTATTATGTTAGGGGTGAAATATTCCTTCGAGAATCTTTTGATTAGCTCTTTCAAGGCTCTAGAGTACTCCTTTAAGGTAACGAATATTAATACAGCTTTTGCAAAAGAAAATATTTTATATTTTTTTGCATAAAGATAATCTATATAGTTTTTTTTGAAAAATATATTTATTTGCCATTTATGTAATTTGAATGAGGAAAATTTTGATTTGTTCTGCCCCTCATCACCCATGATCAAATAGGATTCTCGTGATGAAAATATTCACTACAAGAAAAAAGACCTATATTGACATATTTTTTGTTGACATTAGGTAATATATGTCATTGTATATTATTTTAATAAGAACTATGACTTATACACTGTATATATAACCATGACATATGTAAATTTGAAATGGTGAAAATTATTATAATATGGCTAGCTCGACATAAAATGATAAGCCAATGCATGATTTTAGACATATATATTATCGTAATTTAATAGAATGATCTTAAATGACTTAAGGATTTATAAGTCACATATCATATTATCCTACTTATTGAGAGTACTCTTCTCATTTCTTAAAACCCATATTCGTTTGAGCCAGTGGGCTTCAAACTCTTTTGCTTCAAACCTTAACCTAATAAATATTCGCTGATTTCTAATTAATCAAATCTAGTTGGTTGGACATTGGTTTCCATCTTCATGAGGGATCTTTAGTTTGATTTATAATATATTACTATTGCAGAGGATTTCTTTTTTGAAATCTTGAAGGTGAGAAATTGGGGTTTTTGTTTTTTATATATCTTCTTGAAATGGGTAGGCTAGGTTTGAGAAGAAAACTTCAGTTTTTTTCTCCTTCGGATTATAAGAGTGTGTTGCTGTTAGATTTTTGAGTTCTTGGCATTCTTATTTTTCATAATGATCTGTCGGTCGGGTTTATAAATGGTTTCTCCTTCCCTGTGCACATTTTCAGAATGACTTACTCATCGGGTTTATCAAATGGGTTCTTCCTAGTCTTCATTTAGAAGTAAGGCGCAGACGCCCCAAAACCGGGGGTCCGTTGACTACCCGTCAACCGGCAGAAAATCTATTTGTCTCAGATCACGACCCATACCCGAAAGTAAAATGCCTCCTTAGGCTCATAAACTAACACTATAAAAACATCACAACTATTCTCCAATTATCTCCCAATAATTCAATAGTTGATTACACTTTTATACAAACATATATTAAAATCTACAATTCTAATACATGTTCTATCCAAAAACATCAAAGCCACAACCCGGCTTTCTTCAAAATAGGCCTCTAAATGAGCTGTCTCCTCGAGCGCTTCCTCGCACTTAAAAGTATTCCTTGATGTATGAAATATCGTCGTTAGAAATGAATCCACCCCAAATGGGCTACTCTCCACCTAAGTGCATATGCATGCTCCAATTTAAACACACACTCAAGTAACACGTGATCGCATTCCTGAATGTCTACATGCCCATTCCCAGCTGTCACGAGTCCTCACCACTCCACCTCTCACACTCGCTCTAAGCCACGTACGAAAATAATCATTTCTTCAAAACAAAACTTGTTGTTCTGAAAGAGATCACCAAGTGTCGGTAAAATAATGACTACCCTCCCAAGGCGACCTGGGTTGGTGAGTTCTCCGAAATGGGTCATGGTCCTCATCCGATATGATCTGTTGGCCCATCTCCCAACCCAATTCTCCGGAAAATCATCCTGTGAAATTCCTTTCGCAACCATGTTCGTTTTTCTGAAAATTCATGTCATGCACTCACACCTAATTTCTAGGTTACCCAGTACATATGAAATGCACTATGCCATTTCAATCATTTTTATACAATATATCAATTATGCATATATTCACAAATTATATTCACACCACATGTAATTTAACATGGATCAACCATCACCCAAACTACAGCTCACTTGAGCTATTCAATATTCATCAAACATAACCCAAATTAGCTCATTTGAGTAATCTACAATCTCATCTCCAATGGTTTACACACACAATTATATTCCATATAATTGAGCAAATCACAATCTCATATCTTCAAAGGTCTATGCACACAATTATATTCAATATATAATTGTGACATCATGTTACCACACTGCTTATGCATTAACCTATTAATTCCACACAACTCAAGCCATTAATTTCAAAATATTCAATAAATTATGAAACAAACACTCCCAAACAGCTCCCTACACAACAAGGATCAGTCCAAATGGCTCCAAAATTCTCCAAAATCTATCACCCTATCCCAAGTTTTCAGATTCAATCAAACGGCCGTTCAAGGCCTCAAACCAATCGAAACATTACAAAACACTTAAACAAAGTGTAACTTCAAGTAGGATAAACCCCCTACCTCACGGAGTTTGTCGAAACTCCAACTTTTTTGTGTCCACGCGTAGCTCTCATCGCGTAGATCAATTTTGCCTTCAATCCCGACGAAAACCCGCGCTCCGATTTTCGTAGATCTGAGAAAAAAACGAAGAGAGAAAAAAATAAAAAAAATTCTCTCTCAACTCTCACTCGCCTCTCCCTCCTATCCGTTATGACCTCTCCTTTATCCTTTTTATTATTATTATTATTATTATTATTATTATTATCTAGATACATAACTTATATTACCCTCATTTAAACCCGCTTCGTCCCGAAAATTTTATTTCTTTTTCAGTTCAATCTTTTAAATGAACTTAACTCATTTCATTTTCTCGACTTCCGAGATTGCAAAATCTTGTCCCGGTCACCGACGATTTATCACCCGTAAATTTGTAAAATATTCCGATTGTCTCAGAATTCGACGAAACTTTTCTGAGCCACTAGATTTCGTGAGACGAATTTAACGCTCAGTCCATTTCGTCATCCGAGATCTAGAGAATTTCCCGTTTTCAACCGAAACGCTTTACTCTTTCGTAAAAAATGAATTTTCCTGCCTTACATTCCCTTACAAAATTTCGCCCCCAAATTCACGACATACGCATCACTCACATGCATATGCTACCTTTCTAACTTCAAGACCGTGTCGGGTATGATAACCCACTTCAGGTCACAATCACTGACAACCCGATAGGTTGTCAACTCATCCATGTCAAGAATGACATCAAAACCCGATACAGTCTACCATATATGAATCAACTCTCACCTGACCCCAGGAGGAGAATCTCCCATACAACGGTTCTTCCTGCAGGTCTTAACTCTAAGCCCAACCCCGAAGAAGGCCGATCCTCCTCTTCCCACCGCACTGCATCTCGAATGCCTTGTGTCTCCATCTTCTCTATGGCCGCAGCTGTCCCGACCATAGAGTTCATGTCTTGTGTATGCGAGGCCCATATCTGCCCCGAATGGACAACTTCAGTCCATTCTCAAATCTCTTAACCTTGGCCACATAGTCATCACTAAAATGTGTCAACTCAGTGAATCTGGCCATGTACTCCATCATCACATCGTTCCGCCTTCATTTAGGAACTCGCCTTGCATGTCTATAAAGGTCGGAAAATACTTGCTCATAAAGAGCCCATGGAACTCGTCGTCATTACCTCTTAAATTCCAGAGGCTCTTAACCCAGTCCCACCACACTTGGGACTCACCCTCTAGCTGGAACGCAGCTAGCCTGATCTTGGCCGCATCGGAGGTAATATCCATAGCCTCCAATACCTTTCTCAATCAATAACCAATGGTCTGCCACCATCGGATCCTTCCCCTCGTAAACGCCGGAGGATGACGTGGACTTAAATCTCTCGAGGTTACTCAGACCTCCCGACTACCAGCCGCACTAGCCTCGCGGCAATGGCAACAAGAACCCAAACAAATTTCAAGAAGGGCATGTTGGTCAAATACCGCTGGTGCTTGGTTAGCACCGTGGATCTAATTTACGCCCTCGGCCTCGACTTTGTCATCTACACATGTCAAATGGCAACAAACTTTATTTAATCTCATTTCAAATTTAACTAGTAATGCAAATGCCAATTACTAATAGACTTAACAACTATGAACTAACCCGTTCATCGCCTAAGTGGTGCTACTTACAACTACCTCTTTTATTTATTTCACAAAATTCAACACTTTCTGTGTTCATTTCATTTTCCGAACCCTAAGGTTATAGTTCCTAACCTTAGTATTCCACTTTTTCCTATATACATTATGCCATTTATTATACTTTTCCCGCGCAATCACATTTCATATACATCATACCATGTATGTTTTCCACGTAATGTGTAACACACAATCACACAATCACAAACATGTAAATTACATATCCAACACAACACGAAACACACCATGCATGTAGTGGTCTAAACCCGTCCCATGAACTCCTAGGTATTCGTGTACCTAAACTTTGATATCAAGCTATGACGCTAGTATCAATTTCACCGCAATAGCAATGGTCTAGTTTCCGTCCCTCAAGCCCTAGGTAGTCGCGATAATTTATGCTCGATACCAAGTCCGCGGAAGTCGTATCGTGACTAAAATTATGGATACCCAAACCCGAGCTCCCTAGGTAATCGTTTACCTTTGCTCTGATACTAAGCTGTGACACTGGTATCAGATATTAAACGCAAGGTAATCATAACCAGGCACTACACTGCAACTCCATATCCTAGGCCCATGCCCAACACGCTACAGGTAATTGTATACCTTAGCTCTGATACCTAGCTGTGAAGCTGGTATCGCAACCATATTTCTAGTAAACACACCACTTCCTAGCGTAATCGCTAATCTTTAGCTCGAGCAGTTGTCGTGACGCCCCCTGTGTCCAGGGTCCGTTGACCACCGTCAACTCCAAAAACGGTCTGTCTTGTATCACGAGACCCATACCTGAGTAAAAATGCCTCTCGCTCATAAACCAATACTATAAAACAAATATCACAACTATTCTCCAATTATCTCCCAATAATTCAATAGTTGATTACACTTTTTATACAAACGCATATTAAAATCTACAATTTAATATTATGTTCTATCCAAAAACATCAGCCACAACCCGGCTTTCTTCAAAATAGCCTCTAAATGAGCTGTCTCCTCGAGCGCTCCCTGTACCTAAAAAGTATATTCCCTCGACAGGGTGAGCTATCGCTCAGTAGTGGAATCACCCTAAATGGGTTACTCTTCACCTAAGTGCATATGCAATGCTCCAATTTAAACACACACTCAAGTAAATATGTGATCCTACTTGAATGTCTACATGCCCATTCCCATGTCTCGAGTCCTCACCGACTCACTTACACTTGCCTAAGCCATGTATGAGAAAATAATCATTTTCAAAACAAAACTTGTTGTTCTGAAAATACACTCACCGAATTGCTCTGTGAAAAATACGGGACTACCTCCGAGGCTAATTACTGGTGAGCTCAAACAAACTCTTCACGGTCCTCATCCGATATGATCCACGCCCATCTCCCAACCCACCTCCGAAAATCATCCTGAAATTCCTTCGCACCATGTTCGCTTTTCCGAAAATTCATGTCATGCACTCAATAATTCCACTTCTAGGTTACCCAGTACATATGAAATGCATTATGTCATTTCAATCATTTTTATACAATATATCAATTGCGCTATATTCACAAATTATATTCACACCACATGTAATTTAACATGGATCAAACCGTCACCCAAACTAACTCCACTAGCCATTCAACATTCATCAAACATCACCCAAATTAGCTCATTTGAGCAATTCACAATCTCATCTCTAATGGCCTACACACACAATTATATTCCATATAATTGAGCAAATCACAATCTCATCTTCAAAGACCTATACACACAATTATATTCAACATAATTGTGACGTCATGTTAACACATCGTCTATGACACCTATTAATTCCACACAACTCAAGCCATTCATTTCAAAAAATATCATCAAATATGAAACAAACACCCCAAACAATTCCCACAATCCCGAACCGTCCAAATGGGTCCTCTAAAAATTCTCAAAAATTTCCACACCCGGTCCCAAGTTTTTGGGATCGATCAAACGGCCACCAAGGCCTCAAACCAACCGAAACATTACAAAACACTTAACAAAGTGTAACTTCAAGTAGATAAAATCCTCACCTTCACGGAGTTTGTCGAACTCCAACTTTCGTGTCCACGCCGTAGCCTCATCACAGATCAACTTCGCTTTCATCCGACGAAAACCGCGGGTCCGATTGTGAGATCCGAGAAAACGAAGAGAGAAAAAAGTAAAAATACTCTTTCTCAACTCTCACGCCTTCCTCCCGCCCGTTATGACCTCCTTATCCTTTTATTACTATTATTATTATTATTATTATATTATTATTATTATTATTATTATTATCTGATACATAACTTATATTAATTTCATTCGGTCCTGCTTCTGTCTTAAAATTTTTATTTCTTTTTAGTTCAATTTTTTAAATGAACTTAACTCACGCCATTTTCTCGAATTTTCGAGATTCAGAAAATCTTGTCCTAAGTCATTGACGATTTATCACCCAGAAATTCGTAAAATATTCTGACTGTCTCAGAATTCGACGAAACTTTTCTAGGTCACTAGATTTCGCGAGATGAATTTAACAGCGCAGTCCGTTTCATCATCCGAGATCTAGAGAATTTCCGGTTTTCAACCGAAATTACTGCTTAATTCTTTTAAAAATTGTTTTTTCTGATTTTTACAAGGTAACAAGAATGAGGGTGAGAAAAAATGTCACTGCAAAGGCTGAGGCAAGAGTTAGTTGAAGACAACAACCTCACTCACGGTTCCAGTTATTAAATATGAAGGGCCTAGACGGTATGCTTGCAACCTCGCTACTTCGCCAATGATTTTTATTTTTTGGTTTGGAGGTTAATAAACGTGCCCTATTTTGCTTTGGTTTCCTATTTGGTTTGGTTTCGATTTCAATTGGTTTTTCTTCTTTTGGAAAATTTTGAGTTCAGATTCCTACACTTCTTGTTTTGCTTTTTTCTTCATTTTTCGTTGTTCTTTTGAATAATATTTTTGCTTTATGATTTTTTGTTAAATTTAGGAGGTAGAAAGATTAATCGATTGTTCATGATTTGTTCTATTTTTTTGCTTTTCTTTTTTGACTTTTATCATTTTTTAGGCAATAGAATCCAAAATATTCTTGTTTGCCTTTTAATTTTAATGATATCTTTTCTATTTTTATGTTTCTTTTCTCAAATCTGGTTCGTTCTCTATTTTAAAATTGGTATTATTTTATCTTTCTTTTTCCTTTGAAATTGTCTAATACAGAATAAAAAAGAAAATATTCTCTTTAAGTTGAAGGTGAAAAAATGGTAATATTTCATCTTTTTTATTTGTCATTGTAATTATATTATTGATAATGTTGTCTCTTTTAATCACAGAATATACTGAATCTAGATTTTAGAGTGATTCATGGATATAATTGTAATTAGATTCATGGATTTCTTATGACTTATCGAGGAAAAAGTGAATCGTGTGACGGTTAAAACAATTAGTTATTAGGTTTTTCATAATGGATCTCAAATGGAGTTGTCATGGTATAATTTGAGAGATTCTTAGGAGCCATTTGAATTCCATTACATGAAAATGTGTTGCTTGTTTGATTTCCTACAATTTTCGCCTTTTATAAGTTTGTTAAAACAACTTTCTCGATTATGAACAAGGGTTCATTCTCCTCAAATTCAAGGCACCAAACGAAAGACAAGTTTGGAAGTTCCTACTATTTAGGATTAGTGGAGTTTGATGCTACTCTATTCTTTGCGGCACGACTGTAACACCCCAACCTCGAATACCATTGCTTCCTATAATGATGTCAAGCTGCAGGGTGTCACTTTCGACCTGGACTCCTTTATACCGATCTTCTCAAAGTTTCGAAACTCCGTACCGTGGGTTATGGGCCCACTCGATACACAATTTTTGTAATAAAAACTGGTATACATATACTCAATAAAATACCACATCGTAGTGGTATTCATCAAAATCTATTACACATATACCTGAGTCCCATTTACTTATACATGTATAATTACTATGAAATATATTCTGTAGCAACGGAATACAAAATATATCCATACTCCTTCATTAGAGTGTTCAACTTATACAAAACTATACATATACAAAAACTATACAAAATCGATATCAGAAACCACGGCTGGTGAGCATCTATCTCGAGATGGCCCGTACCGACGACGTGGATGTCTCTCGCCTCTCGCTCCACTCGGCTACCTACACGGATTGAACACCCGTGCTAAGCTTAACACTTAGTGGGAACATAAGCATGGACGACCACAACATTGACCGTCACAAGCTTATACACATGATTCTTATACTTATATAGCTCAAATAACATATAACTCTAACACTTATCATCTTCGTTTATTTAGCTTCCTTCATATGGTTCATATATTATATGCATCTATTCTTTTCATATGCATTTTACTAGTCTTTTCATGTTGCAAGTCATGTCTCTATTCTATGCTCCTCGCATGTGCCATATATCTATCACTTTCATATATGCATATTCATACTCTCATCTTTCCGTTCTATGACTTATTGCATTCCATGTACTATTTACATATATCATTTCTCTTATACCGGTATATATCATGTCTTTATTTCATGTGTAGTGGCTACACGCCCATGCCATACTTTTCATTCTTCATATTCATACTCAGATTCATCGTATACTTCATGTTATATGCTTCATCTTCGTACTTTTCATATATTGTCATCTTGTACTATTCGTATACTTCATATACATTTGTACGTTCTGATTCTATCATATACTTTGTGCTTTCATATACTTTTGGTACTTTTCTTGTGTTGGCTTAAAGTCAATACTTTCATATCATATCTTTATTTTTCATATTATGTGAATTTCTATCTCATCTTTCATATTTCCCGTAGGAGTACAAGACTTATACTTTTACTATCATATCATATACTGTCATATGTTTTCACATATGCTTTCATGTATGTTCATATTCTGTACTGTCATATTATATACTTTCATCTTATACTTTTTATCTATTCATTCGTGTATTCATATATTCATATCATTTACGATTCCCTGTCATCTATTCTTCTCTTTGCATAGCATTTTCAGGTATTTCATATCGTATCACTTATCCATGTATGCTCGTTATGCTCTAGACTCTTGTATTCTTCTTATTAGACTCACAGAAATAACTAGATGGTCTCGTGAAACAAGGGAAACAAAAACTGAAAAAGAAAACTGGTTTGAATAGGGTCGGGTTCACCACTTTCAAATTTCAGCAAGGTTGTGAACCCCACTTGTCCTCCATAGGAATAAAATCTAGATTCTTAACTCAATAGACTTTCCATAGAGTCCAAGAACATCTCAAACGGAGTTCGGACGAAGAAGTTATGGTCGTTCGAAGTTAGAGGCACAAAACTGGAAAATTTTCGCACACGGGTGCGAAATTTTCACACCCATGGGAACAAGTGGAAAGGTACCAAGACTCGAGAAATTTCGCACATGCAGGCGAAAAGAAACTGAACTACACTGAGATTTTCACTACACTCAGTCTTAAACTGAAAACAACATAACGCCTTCTCAATTCGACAACACGGTCCATATTTA
Source organism: Tetrastigma voinierianum (assembly GCA_016808115.1). Classification (NCBI taxonomy): domain Eukaryota; kingdom Viridiplantae; phylum Streptophyta; class Magnoliopsida; order Vitales; family Vitaceae; genus Tetrastigma; species Tetrastigma voinierianum. The sequence continues at coordinate 323,189 of JAEQBH010003072.1, forward strand.
GCAAAATGGCCATTTACAACCCTTAAACCAAATACTAACCATTGAATGGCGAAATAAACTGGGAAAACCCCTACTTAGACATACTCAAAGAAGGTTTTCATTATGAGGCAAAAAACTTTCAAACACCCTAAACCCAAACCCAAAATCCATTATAGGTTCATGGAAGTTTTATCACATTATATATGTATACATTTTCTAATTATACATGAGCTCCATATGGTTTTTTGCAAAGAGAGAATTGAAGATGTATATATGACCGTTTATTAATATTTTGGTTGTATAATTGTTATTTTTGTAAGATTAAAGTTTGTGTAGTTCTTAAAGTTTCATTACATAGTTTCATCTTATACCAATAATTAGTTAATATCATTTTTTTATTTCCTTATTTTATTTGGTATAGGTATCAGTTAATGAAAGACTCAAGATGGTATTTTTTACAGAGATTTCAAGATGTATATACGAATGTGTTACTAATATTTTTTGGTTGTACAGTTGTTATTTTGGTAAGATTAAAGTTTGTGTAGTTACTAAGATTTTATTACATGAATTTCATCTTCAACTAATAATTAATTAGTGTCATTTGTTTATTTATTTTTTTAGCTCTAATTCGGGTTGATGAAAGACTCAAAATTAGTTTTTGCATGAGACATTTAAAGATGGATATACATATATGGGTTAGTAATATTTTGGTTGTATAATTTATCTATTGGTTCTATGAGTTTTATTTTTATGTATGTATTATAAATAGAACTTGATTTACATTATCTTTTGGTATCTTTTATTCTAAGTAAAGTTATTTTTAGCTTCTCTTTTGAATATATTATTTTGTTTGCATAATGTGAAAGGAGGACAACTTAATTCAAATTAACACAATATATGTACATGTGTTTTTAATAGCTACATGCATATTTATATAATTGCATTTTGGTTAACAAGATAAAGTCTTGATTATGAAAACAAGGTATATTTTGTAATAAGTGTTTAAATTAAGCAGCAATTTTCAATATGCCAACAAGTTATTTTGCATCATACTTCTTCATTGCAACATTAAAAGCTCATTTTAAATTTTTTGAAGGCTATCATGGCATATACTTCTAATTCCAATTTATAATCTATGATGGAAGATCCTTACCTTGACATATTTTTAAAGAAACCATGATTTATTTGAACACAAACCTTGACATATTATGAGTGGTAGAAAAAAGTTACATTGATTAATAGAAAAACACATTCATTAACATTTTATATATGCCAAAGATTCTTGATACACCTACCTTGACCAGCTATGACCAGATGACATATAAAGCTAGGAGATTACTGTATATAACACATACGATGACAGTTAGTAACCATTAAGATAGGTCTTTTTTCTTATTGTGATTTTGAGATTTGTTTTGTTTATGAAATAAAATGTGGAGATATGATGTTTTACGATTTGAATTTTTGAATGAAATATTTTACTCTGGTTAGTTCGACCTTGTCAACGAGAATACTAATTGACGTTATTCGGCCCTTGTCAACGAGAATAATAGTTGACCTTTACATTCTTTGGTGGCGAATGTAATTGATTTGAATCTCAATCTCTAGGGGTTTTGGTTAGAGGTTACTAATACTAGTAGTGTTTGATCTGTCCCCCTTAAAAGGAACAATTTGTGGCTAGCTACCCATTTGAAAGTCACATGGTAGAGGCGTCATTTGATGTTATTATTGAGGAGAAAAATATATTTGAAATATGTTGATTTTGAACTTTGATATGAGTGTTTAAATCAAAATTTGATATGAGTGTTGGATCACATTTGATATGAAATTGATTTGAAAATGTTTTAAAGGAGAATTTTGGATGTTTTGATTTATTTTTGAATTAGAGAATTTGAGTACGAAAAACATCCACTATTTGTTATATGATTGGAAACTTTTTGATCCATGAAACTTTATTAGTATTTCTTATTGAGCTTTAAGCTCACTCCTCTTTGTTGACGTCTTTTCAAGTACATTTAATTTGGAAATGAGAGATTGGTTAGGTTGGGAATCATATCATTATTGGGAATTTGATTTTTGAATTCGTTATGGACCTTGTTTAGTTGATGAGTCTGTTCATTTGGATTATTTGTTTTAATAATTGGTTAGAAGGATATGAATTTTTGTCTTGAGTCATTTATGTTAATTCATACATGAATATTGAGAGTTAGAAATTTTGTTATTATGGAATTTTGGATATGAGAATTGGTGATATAAAAAGTTGCGCATTACTTTAAACATGTGTTTGGTAATTGGACTCAATCCAGTTACAAGAAATAAAGGTTTGTGTCATTTAATGCTTCAAGCTTTCAGGCTTGAGGTGTGAATTGACAGTCATGCCTCTAAGGCGAGTTTCGAGGCGTGAGATTTCTTCTCAAATAAAACCTAAAACCTAGGTTGAAGAGGTGGAGATGGAAAAGCTGAGCGGAGATAAATCATCATCTCTTCATCTTCTGTAGAATATGCAGCACCTTAAGGCGATCAATACAGCGCATTAAGCCATAGTAATAGCTGCGATCAACCCGATCATGCAACTCTATAACATATGAAGGCACGTGTTGTGAGACCCCGGAAAATCCAGATTTCCTAAGGAAAATCCAGATTCCCTAAAGGAGGGTAAAATGGTAATTTCGGTCAAAATCCGGAATTTTTCTAGATCTCAGATGGCAGAAGCGGACTTCTCGGGTTGAGATCGTCTCTCAAAATTTAGCGACCCGCGTCGAATTTCGTTGGATTCCGGGTGGTCGGGATTTCACGTTTTTCGAGACGTGGGGTGTCAGATGACACGTGGTAGGTTAAGGAGATCTTACGTAGCTCAGGTGTGACACTTGGCATAAAAGGGAAATGGCTCACGGTGGCGGCATGGAGTGTGGCATGATCCGCGGCTCCTGATGATCGAAACTTAATTGGATGATGTCAAAGGAAATAAAGAAATAAAAGAAAAGGGATGGAAAATTGAAATTTTTTCAATTGTCTTTGGGAAGGAGGAGGAAGAACCCACTCAGCCACCACGGCCCATCGTTGGATACTCCAAGGGGAGAGAAGAGACGAGAGAAATGAGAAAATGGGGAGAAATTGAGAGAGAAAATGAGAAAGAGGAAATGGAAAAAGAAGAAAAGCAAGCCTTGGGGGAAAATGAAATAAGAAAAGGAAAAGAGAGAAAAGCGTGAGGGAGAAGGGAGTCTTGCACGGGAGCTTGGATCCATTTTTAGAGAGAGAGTGTCTTCTCTGCTTCTCTCTAGGTTTACGAGACAATCCGGCCAGGTCGGCTCGATTATTATGAAGCGAAGTTAATTACCGTCGGGGCTACGTGTGATGCAGTTGGGGAGTTCGACAAACTCCGTGAAGGTAGGGGAGTTTTCTCCTACTTGTTTTACTTTTTGCTTAAGGGTTGCTGTAATGGATGGGGGATTTGTTGAGGGCTGGATAGCCGTGGTTTCGGTTCAAGCTTTGGGCCAGGGTTAAAGAAATCCTACAGATAATTTTAGTTGATCCGCGGAATTTGTTTGTGTGATTCTTGAATCGTGGTGTTGTGTTATTGCCATGAAAATAACATATTGTGTGAAAATGGTGAAATTTGTTCCAAGACCAGGCAAGTGGATTATTACTAACCCATGTGAAATTTGAGTTTATGTTATTAATATAAAGTGAATAACATGATGTATGGGTCATTTTGTTAATATATGCATGAGTGATATATTAGCATATGTTGGATGTTTGTGTGCCATTGCATTGCACTTAGGTGGGAAGTAACCCAGAGTAGGGAAATTCCACTCTTTGGGCTTTGCTTCGCCCGTCGTGGGACTATTTTTAGGTACGAGACGCGCTTGGGGATGGGACGCGAGGGGTTTTAGGGCGAAGCGGCCCGAGATGGCCTTATCTTGTATTTTTGCATTTTTTGTAAAATTCTGGGCAAGAGACCCATTTTTGTATAAATTGTAATTAAATACAATTGTAATAAATCATTTTTGTATAAAATGTATTTTATGAGTAGGATGTAGGCCCAGTGGCCATTTTCTTGTCTCGTCTTACTCATCAACGTAGACATGTAGATTCCGCGGAGTTATTGGGTTGTCAACGGACACCGGGATTAGGCGACCGCGACGTAGTATGAGGCAAAGGTAAACGATTACCTTGGGAGCTCGGTGGGTGTAGTTATAAGTGAAATCTGATACCAGCTTCACAGCATGGTATCAGAGCAAAGGTAAACGATTACCTTGGGAGCTCGGTGGGTGTAGTTATAAGTGAAATCACGATGCCGGCTTCCACGGCGTAATTATCGAGCAAGGTAAGCGGTTACCTTGGGGTATTTCGGTGGGTGTAGAGTTAGGTATACAATATACCTAGGACTTGATGGGCACGGGATAGATCATACATCAGTGTGCATTTTGGTGAATTAAATGTGATGTGTGATGGTGTATAACATGTTTGTGGTATGTGAATTGTATGAAATTGTATGCTTGGTGAGTAGCATAGGAGAAATTGTTGAACACCTACGGTTATGTTCCAGAATTTATGGGCAGAACGGTCCAGAAATGAACAAGAAATAAACGAAAAAAAAAAAAAAAAATTTCTGGACAGTGCTCCAGTTTTTGAACATGAACAGAATGGGATTTGTGGAATTCTGGAAAATTATTCCAGTTTTTGCACAAGGGAAAGAATTGTAATTAAAGTCTAGATCAAGTGGGTAGAGGCTGATTTTAAGATCACGCATCTTTAGGAAGTAGCAGGGAAGAAATTTGCGGAGAATCAAAAAAAAAAAAAAAAAAAAATTTGATTTTAAGGCGTGTTTCGGTTTTGAATATGACCGAGATTGTGTGTTAATGAGATTCTAGGAGGTTGTTCGATTTTTCATGCATGACTAGGAAAGATTTGGAGCTTCAAACTACGACACTAAGTTTTATGACGGTGGGTTTAGGCTCTTTGCATCAAAGTACGCTGAAGTCTTTGGATGATTTTTAAAAAAAAAAAAAAAAAAATCGTTGTGGGTTAGGACCTGTTGAGGTCGCGACATGGATTTGAGGTCGCGACCTGGTTTGGTTGGACGTGAGGTCGCGACCAGGAAGTGGCGTCGCGCGACTGGTACGGTCTGACGGAGTCTCGGGATGGAGCGACACAGGATTTTGGCGATTAAGAATTGATGTAGCGACATGTCAAAGAAGTCCGATCCAGCGACATGGGTGAGCTATGAAGGAAGGTCGCTGACATGGCGTCGCGACGTAGCGAAAGAAATTTGTCTCGGTCTGGGCTTGATGTCGCGACATCATTGTGAGGTCGCGACATGGGCAGCGGCGTGGACAGCAGAAACGGTGTCGCGACATGTACTTGATGTCGCGACATGAGCGGCGCGATCGCGAGGAGTCAGCGTTTATCCGGTGGGCGTCGCGACGCGAACTAGCGATCTTCGATATCGACATCATTTGACGTCGCGACATGAAGCGATGCGAGGAAATCGCGCGACATCATTTGGCGTAGCGATGTGGCGACGATTAATGGGGCGTCGCGACATGGATGTGATGTCATGACGCGGGCCTGATGTGGGATGTCGCGACATAGAGGTGATGTCGCGACATAGAATGGCGACGGCTTGGAAATTTCAGACGGTGAAGTGGTGTCGTGACAGCAAGGTGATGTCGCGACATGAGATGGGCTCCAGGAGGTCGCGACACGGAAGCAGCGTCGCGACTCGGCGGTTTGAGGCTAGGCGGGAGGAGGAGTCGCGACATCGCCCGACTGGGCGCTATCGCGTCGCGACTGCGCCGCGGCGCGGCGGCTGTCGCAGTAGCGACATCGCCGCGCCGACCTAGGCGTTGTCTTGTATGGCCGGCACCGCGACTGGAGCCTTCTTGTGGCCCGCCGATGTGCTCAGCGACATGGAGCTTTAGGTGTCTTGTATTTGTACTCAAACTGATTTTAGTTCGATTACCTTGATTCTGATCCCTTTGTTTGAACTCTTGTTCATGAGCCTTGTTCATGAACCTTTGTTCATAGGGTTTCAAAAAAAAAAAAAAAAAAAAAAAAAAAAGAGTACAAAATTTTTAAAAATTTTCTTGTGTATGATTTAAAATATGAAATATTTATATGGAAATTACTATAAATGCAACTACGTGGTATGTGAAAAAAAAATTTATTTTTCGGTGCGTGAATAGTGTCTCGGGCCTGTATTTACACTCATGAGATACGACATTAACGTTGAATGTTTTTTTTATTACGTGATTTTGTGTTTCAAATTGCGTTAAGGACATATACATGGAATGATGTATATGAGAATTATGATCGTACGATCATTGCATAGGAAGTTATATGCATGGTATAATGCGTATAGGAAAAAGGTGAATGCTAAGGTTAGGAACTATAACCTTAGGGACTTGGATAAGGAAACGAACATGAAGGTTTTGAATTTATTTATGAGTGGTTGGCAGTGCTTTCACTTAGGAAGTGAGCGAGGTAAGTTCATGGTTGTCAAGTCTATTAGTAATTAGCATGTGCATTTGCTGGATTAATTTGAAATGAAGAAAATTTAATGTTGCCATTGACATGTGTAGATGGCTAATCGAGGAAGGGCGTGAAATTAGTCCGAAGGTGCTAATCAAGCACCACCGGTGTTTGACCGACGGGCCTTTGATGAGTTTGTAGGTGTAGATTCTTGCCGCACCGGGCTAGTGCGGCGAGCGGCCCGGGGAGAATTAGGCGACATACGAGGCATCCAGGGATATGGGTCTTTGGTACTAAGAGAAGAAGATTCATCTTCTTCCCGGCCGGGGAAAAGAAGCGAAGACCACGTTTCGCGAGAGATATCGGGGCAGGGCGAGATTCTACCGGGACCCAGGCCGGGATGAGACACCTAATCGAGGTAAAGGCGAGATGATGTGTTGACTACAGCGAGGCCGGCTGGACACTTTAAGCGGGATTGCCCTACGGGTGGGAATCCCAGGGATTATCAGGACACCCGGTCCGACTATTAGTGAGGCGAGTTAGGGTTGCGGTCGGGATAGCCGGATGGTGTGTTACCATTGCCCGGTGATCCCGAACATATGAGGAGGATTGCCTCGAGAGGCCCGGGGATCCCGAGGGGTTTTGGGACCGGCGCGGTCCCGATTAGGCTGAGAACAAGAGAGCAAACAGTTCATTCCTCCGCCCAGTAAAGTGGGAGGAACCATTTTCAGTTTCGAGTCTTTATCGAGCGCAGCCGGCTGCCACCAGAGATGGGCGGAGAGTGGGAGTGTGTGGGTCGAAGTCGGGGACCGAATCGAGGAGTTGGGTAAGCGGAGTGTGGTGGACTTTAAGATTTGACAGACCTGTTGGTTGTTGATGTCAGGTTGACATGGATGAGTTGACAACCATCGGGTTGTCAGTAATTGAGACCTAGGCCGGGTTGTCATACCCGACACGACATTGGATTTGGGCTTAGAGGTTGAGACCTTTAGAGAAGCCAGATGCGGATGTTTTCCCCTAGGTGGTAGGGTGAGAGTTGACCGGATAGGTCGGGATTGTGAGCTGATGGTGGACCCCGAGGGGGGATCGCATCGAGTGGAGTGAGGGTGCACAGAGACATCGCGTCGAGTCGGGTGTGGGTGCACGGTGTGTCGTTCCACCACTCTTGGTAGTCTGGGTTGAGGTTGGTCTTCAGGTTTACGTCCGACGAAGACTCATAAAGTTAGAATCGGAAAATGAAGAAAGTAATGTGTGTTGGGCAAAGCAAGAAGGGAGCCGTTAATTCCCTTAGGTGAAAGATCCTGAGAGGGTGAAGGAGACACGGTAATATCGAAAGATCTGTAATAAGGTGTAAGGGCAGGGAAGCTATTGAGATTTACGTATGGGTGTAAGGGCAGGAGTGTCTGAATTTATTGTGGAGTGTAAGAGACCCGGGGAGAGATCTGAATTTACGTATGGGTGTAGGGCCGAGGCGTGTCTGAATTTACGTATGGGTGTAAGAGACCAGGGGAGAGATCCTGAATTTGTATGGAGTGTAAGAGGCCCAGAGCGATGTCACTGAGCTACGTGGAGTGTAAGGGCAGGAGAGATCTGAATACGTGTGGGTGTAAGAGACCCGTGGTATATCCGAAATTTCTGTGAGGGTGTAAGAGACCCGTGGTATATCCAAAACTTCTGTGTGGGTGTAAGGGCAGGAAATGAAAATTTAAAGGTGGAGTGTAAGAGACCGGGGAAGCGATCCCAGGTATATGGATATAAGGAGGCTCGAAGTGTAGGTAAGAAAAGCTCTATTGCCAGGAAGAGAAAACACAAGGATATGGTTATCACGGACTTGGGGTTGAGTGATAAGTCGGGAGGAGACTCGAGATGAGGGACATACGGAGGTGGTTATCCACGTAGACTTAGAGTTAATTGATAAGTCGGGAAGTGACTTCGAGATTTGGATACCCAGTAAAAATTTTATTTGGGTGTTGGTGAACGGCAAGGAGTTCAGTTTATGGATATCATTCATGACATGTTCGATTAATGATCCATTAGATTGTCGATGATTGTGACCTTAGGAAGGTCGGTTACACCTTGGCGAGGTGGGTTGTGTAGGGTCGCATATGCACGTGATTGAGATGCGTATGTGCATGGAATTTAGGGCGAAATTCTTTTAAGAAGAATGCAAGGACGGAAAATCAAATTCCCTGAAGGAGGGTAAAATGGTAATTTCGGTCAAAATTCGAGATTTTTCTAGATCTCGGATGACGAAACGGACTTCAGATTGGAATCGTCTCGTGATTTAGCAACCCGCGTCGAGATTTCGTTGGATTAGAAGTGGTCGGGATTTCCACGTTTTTCGAGGCGTGGGGTGTCGGATGACACGTGGTAGGTTAAGGAGATGCCACATGGCACCTCAAAAGGTGTGACACTTGGCGCGCCAAAGTGGCTCATTGGGCCACATGGGTGGCATGATCCGGCATCCTGATGATCCACTTGAGTGGATGATGTCAAAAGGAAATAAGAAATAAAAGAAAAGGAGTTGGAAAATTGAGAGCCGCTGGTGTCTTTGGGAAGGAGGAGGAAGCTTCCTCCTTTGACCCATCGATTGGTCTCCAAAAAGGGGAGAGAGGGCAAAATAGAAATGGGAAAATGGGGAGAAATTGAGAAAAATGAAAGAGAAATGGAAAAAGAAAGAAAACAAACGGGAAAATGAAATAAGAAAAGGAAAAGAAAACGTGAAGGGAGGAGGGTGCTTGCACGAGGAAGCTTGGATCTCATTTTTTTTTAGAGAGAGAGTGTCTTTCTTCTCTCTAGGTTTCGAGCAATCCAGATGTCGGCTCGATTCAGTATGGCGAAGTGCCAGTGCTATGGCGTCGAATTTCACGTGTGAGTCTGGGATTTGGGGTTTCGACAAACTCCACGCGAGTGGGGGTTTTTCTCCTACTTGTTTCACTTTGCCAGGGGTTATGTAATGGATGGGGTTGTTGAGGCACGGATAAGCCCAGTGGTTTCGGTTCCAAAGCTTTGGACCGAGGTTAAGAAAATCCACTAGAGTGTTTCAGACCGATCCTGAATTTGTTTGTGTGATTTGCTTGAATCGTGTGGTGTTGTGTTATTGCCATGAGAAAATAACATGTTGTGTGAAATGGTGGGCTGTTCCAAGACGAACCGTCGGATTGTGCCTTAGCCCATGTGAGCTGAGTTTATGTTATTATTATAAGGCGAGATAACGTGATGTATGGAATTAATTTTGTTAATATATGCATGAGTGATATATTAGCATGTGTTGGATGTTTGTGTCTTGGTGCGTTGCAGCTTAGGTGGGAATGCGCCAGTGGAAATTATTGCGGGCTATCGCCCGTCGTGGGACTATTTTTGGAGTCACAGAAGGCGGCAGGGATGGGGCCTTAGCGGGGTTTTTAGAGCGAAAAGCGACGAGATGGCCTTATCTTGTATTTTTGTTTTTGTAAAATTTTGGGCTAGAGACCCATTTTTTGTATAAATTGTAATTAAATACAATTGTAATAAATCATTTTTGTATAAAATGTACATTTTTATGAGTAGGATGTGTAGGCCCAAGTGGCCATTTTTGCACATGTACGTGCCTCATGACATGAGACATGTAAGATTCATGGGTTGGCCGGGTTGTCAATGATTGGCTTTGAGATTGGGGAAACGTCGCGTGTTAAATAAACTTCCCGATATTTATTTGCTTAATGCTATAGATTGATAAACATATGATATAGCACCCATAATATGTTAATGTAACAGTTCTTACCTTAAACTTCACACATCTTTGGACAATTGGACATGCATATCTATATGATGCAAAAATACTTTTTATTTTTAAAATAAACATCTTTTTTGCTTAATGTAACAAAGGTTGGAACCAAAACTAATCTATTACGATGGTAAAAGTAACAAAAAATGTGAATGAACTTTACTTAAATACATTTTCCTTAATGTAAAGCCTTTATATATAATGTAACCCCCTTAATATGTTAATTTTACAGATTCTTAACTTAATGTAACATGCTTTTCACATATCTAAATGTTGCAAAGAACTTTATTTTTTATACAAAAACACACCCTTTTTGCTTAATGTAACAAAGATTGAGACATAAAGTCACAATTTCACTATGTTAAAGTAAGGGAACAAGTGACAAAACTTTAAAACAAGCTTTGAATTGATGTAACTTCTTATAATCACCCAATGTAATATCGCTTTGATGTTAACGTATTTTGATAACTGAGCTTGCTTTCTAAAATTGGGATTTTGTTTTTTTATCAGAGGGAGTCGGGCTACCGCGCAAAAAAAACTTCAGCTTAATTGGACAGGACGGGGTTAGAGGATCCCTTGACAGTCGTGCTGTAACAACGTTCTGGTACCTCTTGGAGGAGAATTCCAAACACTTAGCCCGGGGGTTAGAATCTCCATTGATAGTCCAGCAAGGTGATCCACCACTTGATTGCCTTCACGGTAAATGTGGTGGACTTGCACCTCCCATTCCTGTTGGAGAACTTGATAGCAACGGTTAACGAGGCTAGCAAATCGCAGATGCATATATGAAGTATTCACAAGCCACTTATACACGGAAAGAGAATCAACACCCACAACCAGTCATCGAATCCCTCGATCCTAAGCAAGTTATAGCTCAAGCTGTAATGCCCATAGCTCAGCCTCGGCTATCGAACATCGACCAAGACCAACTGAGAATCCACACACTCAATGGCCTAAGTGATCTCTAATAACGCTACCACGGCCATCCTCCCTTGTTGCTTAATACACCCATCCGTATTCAATGCATGCCAACCTAGAGGTGGTGGAGACTACCCCACCCAGGTATTATAGTATTCTGGCGCCCCATGCAGTGCCTGGAGTGAGGAGAAAGCCATGGAGGACTCATGAGCAAAACTTCGAACCATATAAATTTTAGTTTCTAACATCAGTTCTGAATTATAGAAAATTCTTTCATTTCTCCACTTCCAAAGAAGCCACAAGCTAGTGACAAAAACAGTGGAACAATTATCTGTCGCTCCCTACTCCCTGAGAGGATGGATATTCCACACTAACCATTCACGAAACGTGCTGTGAGAGGAGGGACTACTATGATCTGTCTCTTTCAACTTGGCCCAGAAAGCAACCGCTTTGGGACAAGATTGAAAAACATGGTCAAGGTCTTCCTCCATGTTATGGCACCAATAGCAACATGGGTTTGTAATAAATCCACGTTTGTATCGTTTTGAGTTTGTCCTAACCTTACCATCAGTCGGTAGCCAAACAAACATTCTGAGACGTTGTGGGACCTGAAGTTTCCATATTCGCTTCCAAACATCCTACATGAGATCTTTAGGTTGTGGAGGGATAAGTGAATAGGCAAGACTTCAATGTGAACTGACCATCAGCAGAGGGTCCCCAGCACCACCCTGTAGGGGTTTGGAATTCCCCGTGAACATAGTGATGAATTAGCGTACAAATTCTGAAAAAAAAAAAGCAATCCCGAATAAGTTTACGATGATATAGTTGATTAAATGCATACAGAGATGCATGCGGATTGATCACCGATAAAGGAAATGATTCGGAGACGGATTCTTCGACCGCCGGCGCCCCTGCCGAAGTGACGTCTTGAGGAATGAGAAGAGGGAGTGGGCTGCCACGTCGTCTTTCTCCTTTTGGATGGCTACACACAGGGTATTTTAAGAGAAGTGATTGATATGATTTTTATAACATAGAGGGTTATGACATGACTATATTTAAATAAATTCTGGTAGGGGCTGCAAGAGCGAATAAGATTTATTTCGCAATGTAAATATATGAATTTATTTATATTAATTATAATTCACTCCACTAATTTACTTCAAGAAAATGCACTTATAGTAATAAAATATTTTGTCACTACAACTTTAAAATTTGTTGGCAAAAATTTTTGTCAACGAAAAGTATTTCATATCATGTTCGTCCGCGTAAACACGTCGCTAAAAGTATACTAACGAAATTTCTAATTTCGTTGCGTAAAGTTTTTCCTAATAAAATGCAGTTTCGTCTATGAAAGTTTTTCCCAATAAAATATTTCATAAATGAAAGTGATATTTTTCATTACTGAAAATAAAAAAATTTGTCCCAAAATTCGCCAGTGATTAATGGTGACAAAATTTTTTGCCGATAAATATTATTTCATACGAAATAATTTCGTCTTGAAAACATATACAAAATTTTTATACAACAAAAATTATTTCGTCAAAAACCTTTTTAGCGACAAAAAAATTATTTCGTTGGGAAATATGTATACGTTATTATGATTTTTCATATTATAATTTTTTTTTTTTGTTACTATATGAACCTCATTGGAACAATATAACAAATATTTTATTTCAAAACCTAATTTCAAAATAAAAATACATACCGCACAATATATATATATATATATATATATACTAACAACCAAAGATACATGTGAACAACTAAGTAATCAAATAAAGAACTAGTCTAACAACATGTTCATCAACAAAACAACCAATTAACATGGACAAAAAAGATAAGCATCCATCAAATATGCATCATAAAAAAAATCATAAGGACCCTTGTCTTGACAGGAGATGATTCAAGATCTCCTCAAATTGTTCTTGATGTTGTTGATCTCTTTGTTGTAGTAGTGCCTCTAAGTTTTCAATTCGTTCTTGTTGGTTATCAAGTTGCTTTTGTTGAGCCCCCATACGTAGTTAAATATCAAACAGTTTATTCTCCAACTCTACCTCGCATTGAGAAGATGTTTATCTAGATTTGAAAGCAAAAGCTAGTTTAGGATCAAAACCAAGACCCTTAATATATCTTGACCAGTGTCCCTAAACATTCTCACAAATTTTTGTCTCATTCATGGACATAACTCCCTCTGATAGTGACTGGTGTTGGAGCTCCAACATCTTCTCCAATGAATCTAAAGGAAAAAATAAAAATAAAAATTCTAAACAAGTTTTAGTGTATCAATGATACTAAGAAAAATTCTAAACTTGAATTTGACTCCAAGAGAAAGACATCTAAGGTTTCATGCATGCAATTTTATTAGTAATAATAAAATGTGTATTATGCTTCCTATATTCCTTCTATCAAGTTCAATTCATAAAATTTTAATTCTAATAACATGACATAATTATAATTATGACATAATATATAACATATATGATTTATAGTTGAGACATAAGAAAATGGTAAAATTATGATGACAACAATATATATATCAAGACATGGTAAAATTCTAATAACTTTTTTTTCTAATTTGCAAGCAAATGATAAAAATAAATAAAATGTCAGTTTAATTTCTTATAAAACATAAGTTTTTATCTCATAACTCAAGTTCTCTATCATCAATCATAGCAAAAGAGAAATATAATGGAAGATCTCTTTGAAGATCTCCAACTTATACCAAAAATCTATTCAAAAATAAAATTACGAAATAATGCTTGATTTTCCTAATAATCCTAAAACCTATTTTAAAATATTTGTAAACAATCTAACATGGAAAAAAAATGAAAACTTGATATTTGATTCCAAAATTAAATGCAAAACTTGTTCTAAATAGCCTATCTTTTAATTCATGAAATCAAAATTCAAAGAATCTTAAGTTAGAAATACGAGAATATATAAGTTAATTAAAAAGATTTCACTTTAGTACCCATAAGCATAGAATTTAGATATCTTCTTCCAAAGAAGATTCACTGAAAAATCTGAAAATTTAGTAAATTGGTTGACATCATACCTTGTCAATGATATTAACCGCATGATCAAGAAAAGTTGGCCTATTAGGTTGCCATGGGATATTCACATGTTGTATATTCAACTTATAAATCTTTTACAACCTGAAATAAATATCATGATGTTTAATAATATTCAGACATTTGAAGGCTCATGAGTTTGATATTTTAGCTTCAACTAATAGTCAATTTACATAAAGCTCAAGCCAAAGAACCCAAGAAATACGCATGGAAATATGCAAGGGTAGGACAATCAAATGTGCATGTAAGAATAAAACTAGCATGTGCAGCTTTCATGTTATATAGAATGAACAGAAATGTACTTCCGGGGGATATTTGAGACTATCCATAATAAATTTTGCTCTAAACAAAATAATAAAGTAAATTTCAGTTATACCATATGTTTTGTTTAAGATTCAATAAAACTTTGGCTTCTACAATAAGTTTCATCATTCACGACAATCCTCAATCATTCACAATGCAAGTGCAACCATCAAAAATTGAAGATGAAAAACATCTACTTATTTTGGGTCACGTTAGATTCATGAGTGGAACACTAGTTGCAACTTGTTTGATTCAAATCCTGATGCCATATTTAGGATGGTTACTTCTTGGCCTATGGACCATGTTTTTAGTGAAAATAACATACTGCTAGGATAAACCATTTTACAAATTTGACATATTCCCAAATGAAAACAACACATCAATAATAAGGAAGAAGGACAAGAGAAGTAATTATCTCCGATTTAGAAAAAGGAAAAGTTACATTTTGTACAAGTTGTCTTTCTTTTGTATTATCTATTTGCCCTCCAATATTTTAGAAAGTTGCATTTTAAAGTGTCACAACCAGATAAATAAAGAAAGAAAGAAGGTGTTATACTATATTTTTAATAAAATATATTTTGTGCATATTGTTCAAATAGGCCCTCCAAGAAACTAAGTATATGCTATTAGTGATTGCTAATCTTTCCCATTTTCACATAATGGACAACAGTTTGTGATATTGCGGCATGGGTGATTATAAGAATAAGATCAAATGAGTGGTAGAAAACATAACCTAGGGGCCCCCAATGCCATCCAATTTCCACTCCCTTTCCCATAAAATCCTTATGCTATCACACAAGCCTTCATCAAATAAGGCAAACTTATAAGTTGCCTCCTTGTGACTCTTTGCCCAAACTTTTGCCTTTGTTAATTCTACAGCTATGGCAACATTTCATCAACACCTTCTCATGCAATGTTTTGTTGGGTTATAGGTTGGATTCATAACATATGTTTTTATTAAGTTTTGTCTGGATTATTATTATTTTTTTTTCTTTTCCAAATAATGATGTCAATCATTTTTTATAAGAGAGTGAACTGTTGTAAAAACCAAAAAGGATGGAGGATAAGTGAGGTGTAGTTCAAGGTAAGGATGCATACATTCATTAAACCTGTTGATATTTATCCTCCAATGAGATAATCTGGTCACTGAAGTCAAGATCAGTTTAATTTGCCATCTTTGTACCTGAAAAGAAGAAAAATGTTCTATTAGTGACTCTGAACTCCACAAAATAGATCTTCAAAGTTTCGGATCATCACCCATCAGAGACTAAAATATCTATAAACATACCAATATAGAAAAAAAATTTATTACTTGCGTATTTAATTCCAAAAGAAAATACAAAAACTTGTTCTAAAAAGCCTCAAACATGACATCAGTATCTAGAGAATCACAAAAATTTTAAAATTTTACTTTTACAAAAAAAAAAAAATCACCACTTAAAAGTTAGATTAAAGTTTTCCTTGGAACAAAAACCTCCACATCTATAATTTCATTCATCTGCTTTTCCCTCGTTTGCTCAGGAAGTAAAAAAAAATCAAGCAACAAAATTTTAACCTAATTGTTGACATCGGCAACATCGATGGGGACTTCCTTCTTCTTAGGTTGGGCTAAGTTGGTTTGTTCAAGGGATTTGGGATTTTTCCATTGATGAATCATTTTTGGATGAGAAAAATCGGAACATGAAAGCAAATAAAGCTTCAGCTGAAGAAGAAATGGGAGTGGGAGAAGGGTTTGGTTTAAAAGAGGAAGGAGAGAGAAGAGTGCAGGTGCAAAGGGAGACATTTTCAGCAAAGTTCTTCTCTTGGCTTCTTCTAGGGTTTTAGATTTGGGCTTCACACAACAACGATCTCTCATAGGCCATTTCTGCCTTGTGCATGCGTTCTCCTTTTTCCTTTTTTTAATATTTTTTTTTCCTTCCTGGACCATTGTTTCACAACCAAATGACCTAGGTGGCAAAAACATAACTAAAATATGGAAAAAGAAAAAGAACAATTGATATAATGCTAAAAATTAATGTAGAAAATTTTAAAAACTAGTTTGTAAACTTTATAAACTATTTTTTATTCAGTATATTAATTAAAATAAATATTTTAAAACAATTTTCGTTTACTAATAATAATAAAATAAATTTTAAAAATATAAAATAGTTTATAAAATTTCTATTATTAAATTATTTTTATTAATTGGATATAAAGAAAATCAATCGTAATAAATTTTTTTACTCATTAATATTGATTAGTTAATTAAAAAATAGTTTATCAAAATTTAATTTTTTTTGTTATTGATATGGACTAAAAAGATGTTTAATTTGTTTAGTTAAAAATTAAAATAATGGGAATTTTAGTTAAATGAAAATGTCCTACATTCATGTAATTTTTTGTCAACAACAATTTTTAAATTTTTTAATGAAAAATTTTCAATGTTTGATATATTTAGAATTTTTTTTGTCCACATGGCTAGCATAGATGGTAAAGCGTTCAAAGTTTAAAAAGGTGGCACATCTAGGAGGAAGGGATCTCAGGTTCGAGTACTAGTAGAATAGTTTACTAAATTGTAACAAAGTGCTTAGTTGTCAAAAAAAATAAAAAAATTTATGAATTTTTTAATTTTTAGTTACTTTGTAATTATTTCTTTATTATAATATATATATATATATATATATATATATATATATATATATATATATATATATATATCAAATTAGAAAACTATCTTAAACTATTTAGAAGTTTTTTTTACAGCTATTTGCATTACAGTATTGTATTATGTTCCTCACAAATTTGTCTCCACTAGGACTCGAACCTTGGATCCCACCCGCATATGCCCTTTGAGAACTTTACATTCTTGAAATGATGCTTATTATATATATATCAAATTAGAAAACTATCTTAAACTATTTAGAAGTTTTTTTCACAGTATTCTGTCTGATGTGTATTATGTTTCTCACAATTTGTCTCCATAAGATTCTGAATGCAGTTGATTAAAATTAGAATTACTGACAGTTTAATTTAATCAACATCTGATAATCACCTTGAGACCTTCCACTTAACTTATTTGATATGTTGGATTAAAAATCCACCTGCAGTTATTGACATAATCAAAACTTATAAGTATCCTCAAGGGGTTATCATCAATCCAATTAACAGGACGTGGATTAAGTTGTAATTATGTCCTTTGCACAGTGTGCAGTTATTGACTCATGCGAGATTATTGATACATAAAAAGATTTACGCTCTTTATGAATCAAAATAACTAACGATAAATGCACGTGTCTATTAATTATCTTGAGATTAAGAGTAATAGTATTTATAATAACCATGAGGTGGTAATTGTTACATGTATCATTATAAATAATTACCCAGGAGTCAAGATCCTCATTCAATACATAATGCATCTTACTTGCCAAAAGTTGGAGCCAAGTAATTCCACAATGAGTGAGACCAGGGCCTGCGAAGTGCTTATCTTCTGATCTTCTCGTGATGTGTCAAATTTCGATTTAAAGCGTGAGCCATTAACATATTCGCGAGCCAGATGATTTGATGTTATAGCGTAAGCCGAACTACACACGCCAAATCATGTATGTAGAATAAAGCAGCATTACATGATATTTAAATCTGAAGCATGCTTCGTATAGTCTCATTGAAATGAAATAACATAATTTTATTAAAAAAAATAAACATCCATAACAATAAAATGGCTTTTGATATAAATAGCCCTAACACACCCATCCTCCTTGTCCCCTGTCAGACTTAGCGTCACAGCATGGAGGCGATCCATCACTGATCCAGGAAGTAAGCCAGAAATGGAATTCCAATCCCAAGTGTCATTCGAAGTCCAACATGCAGCTACTGTTTTGAAAGATTTCGTTGATGGCAGCACACGTTGAACCATTTTTTCCGATACAAAATCATCTAACCATGGGTCCTTCCAAAATAGAGTGCTTGCACCATTTAAAACACGTTTTCGAGAACCTTGATGCAATATCAGAGTAGTAGATGCCATACCCCTCCATAAATTAGAGGCATGTGGCTTTTGACAAATCTTAGTGGGAGTTAGGCCACCACGCACATATTTTGCTTTAAGTACTTGACTCCATAGGCTATCCTGTTCTACTAACATTTTCCACCCCACCTTGGCCATAAAAGCGAGATTAATATTGTGAATATTATTTAACCCCAAACCCCCTGCCAACTTTTGCTTGGTGACAGTGTCCCAGCTAACTAGATGAACTTTATTATTTTCCTCTGTGCCCCCCAAGACAAACTTCTAAATTTTTTGCTAATTTCAAATGCAAGGGATTTGGGAAAAAAAGCTGACTGCGTTGCAAACATGGGTATGGAGGAGATGACGTTTTGGTAGAGCACGTAGATGTTCAGGTGATGGCAGCCCACGAGTAGAAAGCTAAATTTCGTGAGATGAGGGTTTTATATGACTTATATTCATGTCATGACACTCCCGCAATGCAGTGTAGGATAAGCCAACAATCTCACTTACTTTACGCCGGGCCTTGGAGTCGGAGGCTTGTTTCGCGCATTCGCGTGGGCCGACTTTGATGATAAGCTTGAGGCTCCCGTCTGGGGTATTAGGTGATCTTGGCGCCACCGTCGAATATTTGTGAGATGAGTTTTCTCGCATTCTCATTCATTCAGCAAATCCTTTCATGATCGATATGGGGATAGCGTGATGAGCCCTCTTGGAGACAAATACTTGGCTTAATAAGCCATCCAACCTCAATCTAACCTTGTCTAGATAATAGTGGAATGTATTATTCCTGTTGACCCTACCATGGATAGATGAGACACCCAAGCACCGACCCAAATTAGTTAACAGGAATGCCAGAGATTCTGGATAGGTGCTTCACCATTATGGGGTCCACATTTTTTGAAAAATACGGATTGGACTTTTGGAGGCTCACTTTCTGTCCCGAGGCCTGGCAAAAAACATTAAGGCAGTCCATAACGACATGTAGCCGTTCCTTGGAAGCTTCTGCAAATAACACCAAATTATCAGCAAAAAATAAATGGGACAGCCAGGGACCAGTATTCGCGATCTTAATAGGCTTCCCTGCGAGTCACGATTGTTGGATTAAGTGCCCTAACCTTTCTACACACAATACAAACAAGTATGGAGAAATGGCATCGCCCTGCCTTATACCCCTGGATGGCGTAAACCAGTTAAGGAGTTCCCCATTCCACTGAATTGCCATACGTGGTGTCTGTACACAATGCATAATATTCCGGACCCAAAGATGAGGAAAACCTATAGCATTAAGAGTGTCTTGGATAAAATCCCAAGAAAGGCGAGCATAAGCCTTTTACATGTGTACCTTAATAAGCATCCATCCTTTTCTAGTATTCTTCCTACACATGGAGTGTAGCACCTCTTGATATATTATGATATTGTCCACAATCTGACGACCAGTAACAAAACTATTCTGGCACAGTCCAATCAGTATTCATAATGCATTTCAGTCTATTGGAGAGGACTTTGGTGTTAATTTTGTTGGATACATCGCACAAAATAATAGGGCGAAAGTGCGAAGCATACTCCGGTATGTCTTTCTTAGGAATTAAAACCAGAATCTTGTCATTTGTTGCTCTAGGAAGAGTCCCCGAATCTAGAAACTCTCGAACAAACTGACAAACAGAAGATCCAATAATCTCCCAAGAGTGTTGATAAAAAGTCAGCATGAAAACCATCCACACCTGTAGCTTTAGAAGGGGCCATATTAAATAATGCCCGCTTAATTTCCTCCCTTGAGAATGGTAGGGTTAACGAGACTGATAGTTGAAACGATAGTGTAGGGAACCCATTTGGTATATGGGGACAATGGGAACAATCCTCTGCCCGAAATAATTCCCAATAAAATGACTGTATCATATTCTGCAGCCGCTGTGGATCTGAGATCCATTCACCCATATCATTTTGTAGATTAAGGATCTTATTTCTGCTACTGCCGCAGGCCAGGGGTGGAGAGTATGATAAAATGTGGTGTTCCTTTCTCCTGTAGTAATCCATTCTTCCCGGGATTTTTGGAACCAGAGCAGCTCCTCTTGTTTAAGGATGAGATCCAGCTCTTGAAGGAGTTTGCGCTCAATTTTGAGGAGAAGCGTACCACCCATCTCTGCTGTGTGATAAGCTAGCCCAAACCTTTCTCTTCTTACTATGAATATTACCAAAAACTGAATGGTTCCAGGTCTGAAGTTGTATTGACAGCTGGTAGATATTGTCTCATAGAGGGTTTTCCAGTTGCCAGTGCTTCCGAATGACTTTCGTAAACCCCGAGTGGAGTTAACCAAGAACAAAAAAGAGGAACTTCAAAATGGAGTCTTCATCCGTGTTAAAATGTCCTCTTGTAAATAAACTGGACCAGCAGATGGCAATGATCGGAGTGAAGCTTGGGGAGCTTGACTACTGACACATCCGGGAATAACATCTGCCAATCAATATTACAAAGTGCTCGATTGAGCCGGGTACCCTTGAAAGTAGAATGATCTTTTGACAAAGTATAATTGGGTTTGTTTTGCCCTTAACATTAAGATGATGTATTTTGACAAGCATAAGGTTTCAAAAAGTTAATTTAGTTTTGTCTTTTGATAAACAATTGTAGATCCATGAAATCCTAGTTCTCCATTGCCTTGTCCTATCCTTTTACAGTTTATTTTTCTCGTAAATTCTAATTGACATCCCCAATTATATCGAAATAAAATTTTAATATTAAATATATAATATTTGGAAATTATGACTAAATATTCAATTTTTAATTGAAAAGATTATAAATTTTATTTTATTTAAAGAGAATAACTATTATTTGTTATAATGACTAAGGGAATGTATTGGATTATGAAAATTAATGACTTAAAGGAATTAATAAAATGAGGGTATTGGATTATAACTTTTAAAAAACTGCATAAAAGTAAATGGAGTATTCGATAATGAGCTTTTAAAACTAAAAAAGTACATAAAAATTACGATGTATTGATTCTGAAACTTTAAATCTTTTGATGACTTTTTTATTAGATGTATAACTACGCATCCTTCAAAATTCTCCCACACTTTTTTAAAAGATTTGAAATTACTTTTTGACTGAGTGAAGTCATCTATGGTGACGTGAATGAGCGAAGCTAACCTTGACGATAAACTATATGAAACTGGTAAAATGATTCATTAATTGTTTGTAGAATTATACAAAATTTGTATTCAAACATGCACTCATTAGATTTTTTTTTTCCATATGAGTCGAGGATTTGCGGCATATAGGTATGAATTGAGAATTTTCTGTATCTTCCCCTAATAAATAGTCTTTCTTTTCGCAGAGAATGTAAAGCTAAAAGTTAAGGATCTAGGGTTTAAAAATTATTTTTTGTAGTAATGCTTTTATTGGGTGTACACCCAAAGTCCCACATCAGCTAGGAATAGGATTCACAATAGTGATATCAAAGGTAGGTTCAATTTTAATCGTGTGAGTGGATGCCAAACAAAATAGTGTGATGAGCTCCTAGCAAGTGGTGTTTCAAGTAAGGCGTGTGTCCAAAAGCAGTGAAGACAAGAAAATCCTAATTTGAGGGGAAGCTTAGTGATGCTTGTTGATGGAAGGATTGTTGCATATGCACCCAAAGTCCCACATTTATTATGAATAGGATTCCCAACATATTATAACAAATTTTTATATGATTTTTGACAAAATGGGTGATAATTTAATATGGTAAAAAGCTATCTTGTCATTTCATATCGTTGTGCTTAAACTGAAAATATTTTGTCATATTATTTAATTTTATTTCTTAAATTTAAAAATAATGTAACTTATTGTTGTATTGAAAACCGTCATATGATCATATGTTTAGATTCTTTTCTTATCAAAATATAAGTTAATTTGTCGGATCACCTGTTGAAAGACTTTTTTTTCTCACTTTTTATTTTGTTTTATTTTTTAAAAGGAAAAAAAAATAAATTTATAAGGAAAATCAAGTTGGGCTTCAAGTTTAGGTTAAGAGGTAAAAATTAGGTTTCATATCAAGAAGGTACAATAAAATTCGGTGCCCATTAAGCCCATAATAACCAGCGGATTATACTAATCAAGTTCCAATAAGCACTGACAATTAACTAGGTAGTCAATGAATAATAAGAACTAAAATAATCAAGAAGTAGTCCAATGAAAGAGAAGAGTTAAGGTATACCTAAACAATAAAGTTGATAAAAAAAAGAACAAAGTTCGTATGCAATAACATTTATAAATGATTTCTGATTGGGTTTAAAAAGTAGGCGCGCAGGTCCATCCCCCAAGTCCTAGAAGCAAGATTAAAAAGACTAATCGCGGGCCCGATAAGATGGCGGCCCATGAGCGAGGCAGAGCCTAGTTCATCCCACTCCCAAGGGCACATAAGCGAAAAGCCCAGAAGGCCCATATTCTCATCGAATCGAATCGAATATCACGATAAAGGGAGTAAGAGATAATTCCTAATAACTTCTTTCTAGTATCCTTTCTTAATCATGATAAGGAAAGAAAATCCCCCATCGATAAGAGAGTTAGTATCACCATCGATTGGAAAGTCACCTTTATAAATACGAGCCACCCCATCGGTGAAAGTGCCTTGGACTTACGCCTGAAAACTTCATTCCTAGCGATTTAATCTCCTTTCCATCAGGCCCCGACTTAGGCGTCGGGGCAGCGGGCGAGCCATGGAGGAAATCCTTTTTGTTTTTGCGAGAGAGGCAGAGCATCGGGGGTCGGGTGGGCCAGGCCCGACAAATTGGCTTGCCTTTCCCCAGCCCGATTCGAGTTGAAAAACATCCTTCAGTTGCCGTGCATGGGAGCAGCCCGGTTCCTTTACAAATAATCTTGATCGATGGCTGATGGGTATCGACTCGGAATCTGAGCGGGAAGTAGCTGATCCTCGAAGAATGCAAGACCGGCAAGGCAGCATTAGATATCAGGCCTCCTCGGGCTGGCAGGAAACTATACGATAACCTGAAGCGAGATGGGCGCATAGTCACCTCCACTGACAACGCTTGATAAAGAATTAGAGCGCTCTACTGAGATAGATGCAGGTTCGCGGGGAGGTGCGACAGACTGAAAGGCCACAATACCACCCCTCGGGAAGAGCGACCACACCTTGGCTCCTCGAGAGGAGTAGAAATGACCGGAGGAATCCAGTAGGGCCGGGGGCCTGGGGCCTTACTTGCAGAGGGCGCAGCCCGAAGCAATACTTGGGGAACGCCGGAAGCGATAAGCCCGACTCCTCATCAACGAAGATGGGGAAGCGATCATGGGAGGCTTGAGAGGTTCGAGGGCATCTAACGGGAGCTCGGCCACATGAAGGAAGTTTGTAAGGGCCGGGCTCCATGTTGTGGACACCACTGAGATTTTGTGGCGAGGTCCAGTTCACGGCGAGGTGCTGTTTCCGCTTTTCCCGGCCAAAGTTGAGAGATGCCGCAAATAGAAGCGTTCGATGGAACGAAGGGTCCACTTTGATATCTTTAATACTTATAAGAACCAGATGGAGCTGCATGGATATCAAGACCCCGTACGATGCAGAGCCTTCGCTATCACGCTAAAAGGCCCAACATTGGCTTGGTTTAACAGGCTCCCACCATCATCAGTCTCTTCATTTAGAGAGCTCTCCATCGCATTCGTCTCCCACTTCATTGGAGCCAGGGCATACAGGAAGCCAAGTTATCACTTGCTATCCATAAAGTAGAACCCACAAGAAATCGTGATGTCTTATGTCCAGAGGTTCAACACCGAGTCATTAAATGTAGATGTTCCAGACAAGAAGTTCACCATCACATTCATTTACGAGCTAGAATGCTGTCAGACTTAATGTTTCCATCTGAAGTATCCTCGAGCCCGAGCATGGTGAGGTGCCGACAAAAGCGAAGTACGTGCTTGGCGAAGAGTCCTCGCCTATCGAGAGGAGCTCCCGACCCACAAGGAGAAAGTAGGGTGACCGAGCAGCGGGTGAAGCCACAAGAACCAAGAGACCGAGAGAGATCCCAGAAGGGATAGAGAGCCGATCCCGAGGCGAGGAGCGGCGAGAGGCGGCACAGGACCACCTCGGCCCAGAACTACGGCCGGCGGTATTCACCTCGGCGAGTTCCACTAATAGCCCACGGGTATCACGGGTCTTGTGAGCCACAACCTTAAGAAAATTTTCTAGATGGCCATCCCGAATAAGGTCGGACCAATAGAAAGAGATAACACCGAATCTTGTGCTTGAGTTCCATAGGGACCACGGGCATCGAATGGGCGATTGCATACATTTCGAGGAAGAAGCGAATGCGGGTTAAGCGGGGGTATCTTGCCTTCCCATAGCCTCTAAAGGAGTCGGGATCGAGGTGCAGCCACCACCGCCTCGGCGACCCGACCCGACTCGACACCAACGGCCCTTGAAATCCATGTGATCTCAGAGGGATTTGCGAGGTAGAGTCGGCTCGGCCGAAGGAGCTCATTTGCGTAGTATCAGGTTAGGAGGTCTTGGAGGTGCAATGATGTCGAACTCCTCATTAGACTCAACCGTCATAACCTTCTCGGATTCAAACCTAGAAGGATGTCAACACCCCCACGACGACCCTTTGGTGATAAAGGCGATTGCATTGCTCAGCTCAATCGCGGGTCCTTGTCGACAATGGGGCTCGATCGACATCATCTTTGCATCATCTTTGCCAGATGGGCATCGGAAGAGAGGAATTTGGAACAATCCAACACCACTGCAAGGATTCTACGGAGAAAAAGTGCTACCTTTGGTCAATCTGAGTTAGTGCTAACTGGGAGACCCCATGTCGAGGGCAACAACGACAGTCAGATTTCTCATAGTAGATGCCTCGACATAATGTGTTATTGGGGCGAGGCCCTCTCGACGCCATAAAGGCCATCCTTAAAGCTTATCACATGGTGATCAAGTTTCCCCGCCCTGAAGCAGTAGGAATGGTTCGAGGATACCAGCGCGTGGCAAGGGAATGTTACTCGGCATCAATGAAGCAAAGCGATCGACCCGACATATCACGTGTGGACAGACTCGACGTCTGCGAGCGAGGTCGGCGCTCGGCCTCGACCTCGGCCTGAGCCCTCGAAAGAGCTGGAGCCTATACAGCTGGACGACCACCCTGAACACCTCGCCTACATTGGTTCCAAGCTAGCGGAAGACCTCAGAAGCCTCCTTATCCGCTTCTTAAAACATAACAAGGATGTTTTCGCATGGAAGCAGGAGGACATGGGAGGGATTGACCCAGTAATAATCACTCACAAACTAAGCGTCAGTCCATCCTTCAAACCGATTAAGCAAAAAAGAAGAAGTTTCGCCCCAGAAAGACAAAAGTGATTAATGAGGAGGTCGGCAAGCTCCTCCAAGCGAATAATTAAGGGAGTGGAATACCACTGATAGTTATTTGATGTCATTGCTTCGTCAGCGAATGGCAAATGGTGACTCTGCATCGATTTCAGCGTCATCAGCCCAGGCATGCCCTAAAGGAGCCTGACTTCCCTCTGCCTCGGATCGACCTCATAGTAAGGCGCCACATTTGACCATGAACTCCTCGGCTTTCTCAGAGGCTGGCGGATCGACATGGATCAGGCGACGAGAGAAGACCTCGTTCGTCAGGCGGGGACTGTTGCTATCGGGTAATGCCACTGACTAAAAGCCTTGAGGCTACCTACCGGGAGGTTGGTGGCAGGGATGTTCAAAACAAATAGGGACATCCATGGAGGCATATATAGACAACATGTTAGTAAAATCAACTACGGTCGGGCTCCATATAGCTCATCCGGTCGAGGTATTCCAGATCCTGAAAAAGTACAACATGAAGTTGAATCCAGCCAAATGCCCTTTCGGAGTCTCAGTCGGAAAATTCTTGGGTTTATAGTTTAAAAGCGGGAATAGAGCAAACCAGGACAAGATAAAGAAAATTTGTACTCGACGTATCTCTACCATCAAACATAAAAGAAGTCCAGCGCCTAACTGAAGAATATTTTTCTCTAAAGCTGCATTTTGTGTCGAGAGTCGTGATAAGTGTTATTAGGGCATTCTTCCACAGTTACGAAAAAACTCTACAATGGGATGCACCTTCATGAAGAAGCATTCACAACGCTGGCTTTCTCCCAGGCTCTCCTCATTCACGTGAGTCTCCCGAGGGGAGATACCTTACTATCACACAGTCGTTTGATTCTCAGCCGGCGAGTCACAGTTGAGACGAGCCAGTGGCGTTGATCTACTGTGCGGTAGAGCTGCGAGAAGGGGCGGAGGAAGGTACAAAAAGATGGAGAAATTAATCCACGGCATTGTGCTAAACAAGAAAACTCTGCCCTAACTTCCAAGCTCATACCATCGAAATCTCAACAGAATATCCAATGAAGCAAGTGCTACACAAATCAGAGACCTCTGGAAGATTGATGAAGTGGGCCATAGAGCTGAGCGAGTTCGACATCAGATACAAACCGAAAACAACAATAAAAGGGCAGATCTTGCGGACCATTCATGGAATTCACCTCGATGTAGAGCTTCTTGAAGCTACTCCCGGTGACGTCCAGGCTCCCTATTTGGAGGTACATCCATGGAATTGGGCCGCCCGATGTCAAGGGAGTGGTTAGGTCTAATTTTGACCTCTCCAGACGGAATAGATATTGAGTATGCGCTAAGTTTGGGTTAGAGGCCTCAATAACGAGGCCGGAGTATGGTAGTCAAGTGGGGCTTAACCTCGCCCATTCCATGGAAGTTAATCAACTAGAGGTATGTAGCGACTCCAGTAGTAAAACAAATAGAAGACTCCTCTGACCAAAGGCGAAAAATGATCTATACCTCGAAGGTGCGAAATTACCCAAGAAGTTAAATGCAGTTGAGGGATCAGGACCGCATCCGCGAGGCAAAGGAGTCCGCGAGCGGATGCCACTAAGCGAAGTAGCCTTATGACTTCTTAAGAAGACCTCGATAGTGACACTGTTGAGCACCTTTGAGGAGACCCTCCATGGAGTCCCAACAATGAAGGGGATCTCTCTGCCATCAGGAGCCGGAGGCTAGGTGGACCCCATTTGGGACTATAATGGAAGGACTCGCGCGAATAACGAAGGAGGCATCTAAGCTTAGATCGAGGTCTGCCACGTTCACTATTCATCGGGGAACCCTTTATAGCGAGTTTTTCACCCGTCTCAGAGTGCATTACAAGGGAAGACGCCAACTATGTGCTGAGGGAAGTACATGAAGGCGTATATGGAAATCACATTGGAGCTCGGGCATTGGCTAGAAAAGTCTTGAGGCAGGGGTACTATTGGCCCACAATGCTTAGAGGCCCTTATGGTGGTAGAAGAAAGTAGAAAATTTGTCGGGAGCACGGCCAAAATCTCTCATCTCATCAGGGCCATGACGTCGATTCCTGACCTTGCCTTTTTATGATAGGTTTGGACATATTAAGGACCCTACCATTAGAAGGGGCGATACAAATTATCGTCATAGCAGTGGATTATTTTACCAAATGGGCAGAAGCCGAGCCCTTAGCTACTATCACAGAACAAAAGGTACGCAACTTTGTTTGGCGTTCCATAGTATACAGGTTTGGTGTCCCGAGAGCCCTGGTGTCAGACAATGGGAAACAATTCGACAATCCTAAGTTCAGGAATTTTTGTGCCGAGCTCGAAATCAGGAACTACTATAAATCCCCAACTCATCCATGATCAATGGACCCGAATGAGAAGTCACCATTAGAACCCTTAAAGCAGCATTGAAGACCAAGTTGGAAGATCTAAAAGGCAAATGGGTAGAATACCTTCTCGAGGTGTTATGGGCAAACAAAACTACACGCAAGTCAACAACTCAGGAGACCCCATTCGCTCTAGCCTTTGGCACCCGGTATTAGCCCTATCGAGATTGTGGCGCTGAAACCGGGGGTCGGGTTGTGACCGTCCCGACCCTGCGGAATAATCATGGATGTTGAGTAACCTGACACCACTCATGAAAATCGGGCAAAGTCTCCTTTGTACGGGGAGCTCTACCCAAGGTACAACACATGTCCCAACAATTAACAATGACCACACATGGTCCACATGCCAGTAAAATAATGGCCATTTGGGCCCCTGCATTAATACCCACAAAATACACCAACTATATACCATAGTTCAAGAGTTAGTAAGTCACTCTTAATTCAAACATATATTAAGATTTACAATTTTAATACATGTTATACAAAAATCAATACCAAGCCACAACCCGGCTTTCTTCTAAAACGCGGCCTCTAGTGAGCGTCGTCCTCTGCCCACTCCATGTGCCAAATAGTGATCCCTACGACAGGGTGAGCAAAGCCCATAGAGATAATTTCCTGCAGGTTACTCCCACTAAATTGCACATGTCATGGCAAACAATCACATTGAAGCGATTTCATGAGCACTGCTCGAGATATGCATGCCCGAAACTCTGTCTGGTCCTCAGCGGCTCCCTCACATAATACCTAAAGTAGAATGCGAGTAAAATAATCGGTTCCAGGCAAAGCTTTTGTTCTCGAAAACTCACTACCGAGATTCGGTAAATACATTGGACTACCCTCCGGCGGTGCTTTGGATATTTCTCAAGAAGCAGTCCTTAGTCCTCATCCGAAGTGATCTGTTGGAAAACTCTCCAAGGCAATTCTTTAGAAAATCTTCCTTGAAATTCCTTTCACAAACATTTTCGTTTTTGTTTCATTTCATGTCATGCACTCACACCTAATATTCTAGGTTGCCTCGGTGCATATGGAATGCATTATTTCAATTCCAAAATAGTCATGCTAATATATAAAACATGTATATATATTAACATAATTAAATCACATAAATCATGTTATGCAAATTCACCATCGATAACACCAAATTAACTCACGCCATTCAATTAACAAACACAAGCAATTCATTTTGAATCACTTAAACACATAAAAATTCACACCAAAAATCATGTCACTATTCACATGAACAGTGAAACCCTCGGGTTGGCATTGTTCACGGCCACCAAATTTGAGATTTTCTCCACTCGGCTCAAAGGTTTTGAGACGAATTTACGGCTAAATCAAGCCTTAGAATATCCCTACCTAGAAACATGGCTCTTAGCGAAAAGAATATCACAAAGTAGGAAAAGATCCTACACTCTTGGAGTTGTCGAACTCCACGAATTGATGTGTCAGCGTGGCCCGCGCCGCGTAGATGGGCTTTGGCTTGCACAACAAAGTCGAAGTGTGGTTTAAACGATCGGAAATCTAGAGAGAAGGTACACTTTCTCTCTCTATAAATCTCAAATCCCAGCCACTGCATCTCTTGTTCCAGCCATTGCCCTTTTTGTGTTTTGGAGAAGAAGGCACTATAGCATTTTGTCTTTATTCTCATTAACAATTCCAAAAATTCCCTTCATGTCCCTTTTATCTTGATTTTTGACACTTTGCACAATCTCGGCCATTCATTTCATATTTTCTCTACTCATGCAACATGTGTTACATGGGTACATGTAGTATGGGACTTTTGTCACATCATATCTCTACAAGTTGTTTTTCTGACGCAGAGCACCTGTGCCTCGAAAAGCGTAGAAATTATTGTCTCGAGGTCGTGAAGTCGACTTGGTAGCTAGATTTCACGAGGCGATTCAGCCAGTGAAGTCCGTTTCATCATCCGAGTCCCCAGAAAAATTTTTGGATTTTTACCGAAATAAGCCATTTACCACTTTTTAGAAAATTGAAATTTTTCTCGGTCTTACGAGAGATCGGATTAAAATCCTCGAGGATTGAATTCTTGAGTATGAACATAACGAGAAGGGCTCTTAGCCTAAACCCTAGACCTCTGAGCGAAAAGCATGGCGAGGTCTGGCATACGAAGACTACAAAGGAGAGAACTGACAAGGTACTATGACCGAAGGTCGAGCCAGGCATAAGCCTGCGACTGGTTTCAAAAGCCCACGCCGGCGAGAAAGATCCTACACATGGAAAGGCTAGGACCCGGCGAGAAGGCCCTTATATCGTGCCACCGCATTAATTACGAAAACCCTAGCAAACTCACGAGGCACGAAACGGAAGAAGGAAAATTCTACCTCACTCTTGGGCAGCCCAGGCCACCTCGAGCAATTCTATCGATGGGCCTCAGTTGTAATCTTTAATAGTACCGCATCGGTTTTCAGATAACAGTCTGTGTGTTCGTTGATTACTTTGCTTAATATCCTTATGAATCAAAGCAAGGCATATCGGTAAAAGAAGCGACTATTTCGACCGGGGAAAAGGCGAGAAAATTACGCATCTCAGAATCGCAAATTCATCTTCCTGAAAAAAAAAAGATTGACCTTTATTTCAAATAAGATCTGATTGATTCGAAAATTTGTCAATGAGTGCCATCCCTTACATCTCGGGAGCGAACAGTACAAGCAGCTCCCTCAAAAAAAAAAAATTTCTCAAGAGAGGGAAAGGGAAAGAGAAGAAGAAAGAAAAAAAAATGGAGAGAGCGGTACTAAAAGTTTTTTTTGAGTACACCGCCCTCCATACATACCAAGTACGCTCCGTCAACCCGACGTAGCTAGAACAACATAACTCCCACAAGGGAGGAACTAGGGAAAAACACAACTCCTACAAGCAGAAGACCATCGGAAATAAACGTCAGCTCACGATCTCAAGGAAGACCTCCTGCATTGACGACCAAACCTTGACACTTCATCATGAGCGGATTCCAATTACTTAAAAGGAAGAAGGTTCACATGAGTATCATCACGAGAGTCACTATTTGCAGGATGTCGGGAGCCTTGTGAAGTCGCAATCGGTTCCACTCTCCATAAAGGCATTGTGCTAACCCTCGCCTTTCCAAGAGAAGGAAGTCAAACCGGCCGTATAGCCACGTAGCTGTCTCGGCCAGAAGGCCTCGCCGCCAAGAGCCCAATAGCTCGGGCTTTGCAGATTAACAGCCTCGTGGCGCCTAAATGCGGCACCCCAGTGAGCTCAGCCACAGAGCTTAACACCGAGGAAGGCCCTCGTGCCCAGGAGCCCAGTAGATCAATTCATAGAGCGTAACCGCTCAAACAGGTCATGTAGCCACGAAGCCCAATAGCCGCTTTCAAAGCTCAATCGCCGTAAAGGCTATATAGCCACGAGCGCCCGGCCAGTGTGATAGCTCAAGAGCCCAGCTAGCTCAGTTTGCAGAGCGACCAGCCTCGTAGCTGGGCCCCGCCTAGGGGAGCCCAACAGCTCACTCTGCAGCTTAACAACCTCGGGCAAGGCCCCGCCGCCCGGTGAAACCCAAAGAAATTCGGGCCTGAACAGCCATGCAGCCACGGCCAAGTAGCCAGGAGCCTAGGGAGCTCGCTTGCAAAGCTTAACAGCCAGAAGGCCTCGCCTCCTGGGAGCCCAAGAATTTCACCTGCAGCTCAACCAACAAAAGGCCATATAGCCACGGAGCCAGCTCAGCTCAGGCACATTAGCCCACGGAGCCTCAGCAGCTCAATCTTCAAGACCTCAACTACTCAACTAAGGCCTCAGAACCCAAGACAAGCCGCCTCTGCATAAGAGCAAAGACAAGGAACACAATTAGGTAGTTAAGAGATAGAAAATTGGGCATTCATTAAGTATCAAAGCCAAGAACAGTGTTACATATATACTGGATTCAAAGCCCAAGGTCGATAAAAAAAAGCAGAATTGTACAAGGAGGCTCGCATCGCTGCCGCGGGTTAGGAGCGTATGCGAAGAGCGCGGAGCTGGCTCTCACCGGGCGGCCGGTTTTCAGAGTAATTATCAGAAAAGGACTCTTCTGCCTCCTTGTCGTTGGGAATATCAAAATTAAGGTCCAAGCCCGGGTAGGCGTTAGCAACCCTCATTTGGAAAGCAAGCCATCCAGAAGCCCACTAAGTGTAGGCCTCGTCCCTCAAACTTGTTATCGCTCCGTCCCTCTAAACGAACGCAGCTTCCTCGCTCTCGTGAGGTCCTCAACCCAAGAACGCATGGCACCCATCGGTCAAGCCGCCCACAGAGCCTCAACCCGGAAGCCTCAGAGGGCCTCCTGTCTAGCAACCGCAGCCTACCCATCCCCGACCACTGCCTATTCTGTGCACCGCAAAGACATCCCCGACCCCTCCCAAAGCTCGCCCCAAGAACTCTGCCTCTTCACCCTTCCTTCTTCACCTCGCCTGCGCGCCCATCGAAGCATGCCTCAAGTTGGACTTGAGCTTCATGTCTTCCTTCGTCATATTTTGCATCCAGCTCATAGCTCAAACGACTCAGAGGTAAGAGACACTTTAGCTTCAGAGGCTCGCGACTTCACGCCGACCCGTATGACCGGCTCGCTAAACTCTTCATGGGGTAGCCAATACACAACATAGAGTCAGCCACAACCTCAAAACCAAGATAAAGACAAACAACAAAGACACGTGGAACTTACCAGGTGACCGGGAGTGATAGAGTCAAAGCCTTCCTCAACAGTAAAGGCATCCGACTCTCGAAAACGTAATCCCCCGAGGATGGATGAGATCACGCCAGCCGGTAGTCCACTGGAGAAAGGGCGAATCCTCATCTCCATGTTTCAAAGTGCCCTCCCAAGTCTTCTCATCGGAAGGAGGATGCCTGGCCGCCTCGCGTAGGGAGGACTCTAAATCGAGATAGGCATAACCTCCAATCCAGGCTCCAAGAGCTCCCCCGAGGAATCTTTGGCCTTTGTAGTAGAGGCGCAGCGAGGCCGAACTTGCGCTCTTGGCACTTCGCCCGAGATGGTACGTTTGCCCCGCACTTGGACATGGGGCGTAGGTGATGAAGAAGACGCCCCTCAACCCTGGGCTTTACCCCGTGCCTGATGGCTCTTCTCGCGGAGTCTGAGACTTCAAGCCACACTTCGAGGCCTCCTGGACAACGTCTCCACCCAAGCTTGAAGCTCTCCCTTAGTAGGCTTGACAACAGGAGGACTCTCGTGGGAGAACTTCATAACAGATGGAGGTGAAGGCCTTAAAGTAGAAGGTTGGGAAGACTTTGAACCTGAAGACCCCAGAATGTCCAACCTGATGAGCTCAGAGTAAGCACGCGGAAGACACTTGGCCAACTTCCGCTTCACACCCCTGTCTTCAGGGCTAAGATCAGGACGAATACCTGAAGAGCGCACAACCAATGCAAAGTTAGGGATACCCTATAATCTGTGAAGACTAGACCAAACTAAAACAAAGCAAAGCTCACGTAGATTCTCGGGAGTGGTCCAGACAAACTTAACACCCAAGCAGGTCTTCCTAGTCAAGGATCACACTCCCAACAAAGGCCATCGACAAAGTAGCTCCTTCCAATACTTGTGGGAAGATCTGAGATCCGAGATGATCGGAGCAAGAATTAGACAAATAAAGAAAGCCCTCGTCGGCTTTCCTTCATCAAGAGTTCCAAGAGCAGTTATACCTGAACACCCAAGCCCTTATCCCTAAAGACAACCACGCCCCAACCGTAATACTCCCAGGCTGAGCGAAAGCTGAGAAGGGCAGACGTTGAAATGCTGCAAAACCCTTTTTATAAAGGGATGCAGAGGAAAACGGAGGTCATTCTCAAAGGCCACCTCGAAAAAGCACACCATCTTAGGCACTTGAACGACATAGGAGGTCAATACGTCAGGAGACCAAACCTGAACACCAAACGGGGGCCTATATCGTCTTGCGAAGACTTCCCCAAATAAAGGCTCAACCTCTAGACTCCACCGCTACATGCTTCGTGACAACCGACTTCATATATTCTAACCCCATAGGGTATTTAATCTCACTAATTTTATCCTGTTTCCTTACCTAAAGGGGGAAGGAGGTTCCTCTAGGGCATCTCGAAGAACAACCATGGCTAAGCGATTAGACTCACCACCCAGCCCGCTAAACCGCACCCGCAGAGGAGTCACCCCTATACGCAGCGTAGGAACGACTGACCCACATGGGAATACACGGCCAGACAAAAAAAAAAACAAGGATGCAGGGGACATAACAAAAACCTAACCAAGCTAGCCCTAACGCCTCGTAATACCTCTTGAAAAGACAAAGAAAGAGAAAGACGCACCGATCCTAGGAATAAAACGAAAGAGACAACCCTAAGCAGGGTATTACAAAACACCAAAAGAAGTTCTGAACAATGATAAGACAAGTTTTGAAGAAAAAAGAAGCCTGAACTCGCAGAGAAGGAAAAAGCTTCAATATCAGGGGAACACAATGCTAATGGTCAGAGGATGTTCTCAAAAGAAACAGGAAGAACTAGCTTTAAATAAGCCGTAGAAAATCGAAACACACGCATCACAGATTACTCCATGGCAATCAAAGCCCTAATCAAACCAGCCTTGAGCAACCACGTGGAAGTCGCACCCGATCCAAGAGAACCCATACAGCCCTTTCACACTCAAATGTGAACCAAGGGTCGAGGGGCAATTGATCGGGCTTAAAAAGAGATGAGCGCACCCACCCCCAAGTCCGAGAAGCGGGATTAAAAGAAGACTAATAAGGCATCTTAAGACTCCGCTCGACCCTCGACGCAAGCTTCAAGACGGAGCCCAGCCTCATCCCTCCCAAGGGCCGATAACGCGAAAAGCCCAAAGAGCCCATATCCTATAAATCGAATCAAATCTCCACCAATAAGGGAAGTAGAATAATTCCAATAACTGCTTTCTAATTATCCCTTATTAATCTGACAGCAATAAGGAAAGAAAATCCTCCATCCAATAAGAGAGAGTCTGTATCACCATCCAATTAGGAAAGTCACCCACTATAAATATCAGGCCACCCCATCGATGAAAGGTACGCAGACTTACACACAAAACTTCATTCCCTAAGAAGTTAATATCCCCTTCCATCGGAAAGAACTGACTTAAGCATCGGAGAGGCAACGGGCAAGCCCCCGCCGATCCTTTTTTGTTTTTGCAGAGGAGCTCGACATCTAGAGTCAGTGGACCAACCCAGCAATTCAAGCACACTCCATCCCAGTTCCGGTTGAAAAAACATCATCAATTTCAAATGAATTACTAGATAAATTTTTACAATCAATCCACATTTATCATGCATTACAATGGAATATTTATTAAAGAAAGTCATGGATGTTGGGCCCTGTTTGAGCATCTTTATTTGTTCATAAGTTAGTTCTACGTGATTCAATTTTATTGAAATTATAGAACTAATTGTGTTATTTGAAGTCTAGAAAATCATAGCCTTAGAAAAAAAAATTTTGAAGTCAATTGAAAAGAAAAGAAATTTATTGGATGAAAAAGTGGCATTCATGAATTCTAGAAATTGAAAATTTGTACGGTAAGAGGACAAATAAAAATTAGGAAGTTAAATTGAGAAAATTAGAAATTTGGAATTTAAATCGGAGAAACCAAAATTTGGGAATTTAAATTGAGATTCATTAGATTGATAATTTTATGAAATTTGTATTTAAATAAAAATTTTGAAAACTAGATATTGGAATTAAAATTTTGACAAATTGGGAATTGGAAATAAAATTTTAAGAAATTAGGAATTTTGAGGAGATTGGAACTTTGATTCGAGAATTTGGAATTTGATTATGAATTTAAAAAATTGGAATTTGAATTATGAATGTTAGATTATTGAAGTTTGAATTAAGAATTCCGAAAAAAAAAATACTTTAATTAGGTTAAAATTAGAGTTTGAATTTTAATTGGAAGTAGAAAATTGGAATTTGAATTGGGAATTTGAAATAACAAAAAGAAAATTGAATAGGGTATTTTAGCAAATTGAGATTTAAATTGGAAACGTAGAAAATAGTAATTTGAATTACAAAAAATTGGAAATTTGAGATGATTTTTTATCACTTTCCTACCAAACTAAATCAAAATTTTTTTATTACTATTGAATAAGTTTTTTTTTTTTTAAACAGGGACAATTTACTATATTGTAATAAAATATTTAATTGTCAAAAAAAAGTTTTTTTTTTTAACAATTACTATTGAATAAGTTAAAGTTTATTCATATTTTATAATTTATAATTAATCATGTAAGGGAATATTCTCTACTTTTACTGATTTTGAAATTAATAATCTTATTTTAAGAAAATACTTATTCAATATTTTACTACTTATTGTTTTATATAATTAGTGCATTAAAATAAATTTAATTTCAATACATAAATACATTTACCTATAATAATTGATAATTTAAAAATATATAAAATAATACTAATATTTTAAATATAATTTCTTATTATTATTTGAGTCAATAATAGTTTTAAATAACCACTTTGATTTATTTTAATAATATTTTATATTTATATTAAAAAATTAAAAGAACATAATATTTACTATGTCTTAATTATTTAAAATATTAAATCATGTGTTCTTTTGTTTTTATTTTATTTATAAGTAATTAAAGAAAATTTTAAATATGAAGGATAATGTTCGTCAACTTAAATTATTAACATATAAGGGTTTTAGCCTAATTCTATACTCCAAAAACAATTTCTCATATTTTAAAATATTTTTTAGCATTTAAAAAATATATTTTTTAACTTAAAATCTATGAGCTTTAAGTTGAATGAAATTCTTTAAGGCCGAAATTGGGAAATAAAATACATAATAGACCTTATACCAATAAACCTGAGTCAAAATCAATAAGAAAATATAAAATCAAATATTAAAATAATAGAACTATTGCCTTTAAACTTCAATAGAAAACACCAACATGTTATAGATGTGGAAAATTAAGACAATTATTCAAAAGATTGTCATTTTGAAAAAATCACCCTTAAAATAAGTGACAAACTAAAAAATTTAATAATGAATTTCATGATTAATAAACAAGAAGATAGCACTAATGCATGTTTCAAAAAAAAAAAGATAGTAGTAATTCAAAAGAAGATTAATAATTCAAGAATCATCAAGTGAAGAATCAGGCATCAAAGACTCAAAAGAAGAATGTGATGATAGTTGCATATGTTCTCAGTGAAACTATCAATTTAATCATATGAGAAAATCAAATCCACAGCATTTCACTTAAAAATATACATTCATATTTTATTTATAAATATGGTATATGCTGAATTTTGTGTACTGAGTTTAAACATTTGAATATGTTATAATCACGACACAATAAAGAAATAATGACTAAAGAAAAACACCATATTTACGTGAAACCCCAGGGAAACCACAGGAATGGGAGAAAGTTTCACTATGAATATGAGAGGAATTACAAAGTACGGCAATTAG
This sequence comes from Tetrastigma voinierianum, assembly GCA_016808115.1. Taxonomy (NCBI): domain Eukaryota; kingdom Viridiplantae; phylum Streptophyta; class Magnoliopsida; order Vitales; family Vitaceae; genus Tetrastigma; species Tetrastigma voinierianum. Next base: position 360,829 of record JAEQBH010003072.1, read on the forward strand.
GGAATAAACCCTAATATGTTTATAAAACGAAAATACCCGAGCAGAAAGGTCCATACTTTTCTGCTACCACAACATATCCTTAATTTTTTCTCAACATTTTTTTTTCACAAAAGTCGCACTTCTGGTCGGACATAAGCCTAAAACCAAATTCGGGTCACAAAAAACAACAATCTCCACCTTAACACGAATTCCCATCATAAGTAGAAAACACCAATGAACTCCATATCATAAAACAAGATCAAAACCATACTCCTCTTCCACAACAAAGCCCCAAAGGGCAAAAGTTAGCAACCAAGTCCCACCAAGTTTGAACAATGCATAAACTTGGCTATAAGTAGTGACTTAATCATCATATTTGTAGGATTGTCTTAGGTTCCGACTTTACTCACAACAATGTCACCACGAGCAAAATAATCTCACGCACAAAATGACACTCTCACATCGATATGCTTCGTCTTCATGAGACATCCGATCTTTGCAGAAATATAAGACTCGCTATCACAAAACAAATGTACCGATCTACAACCTGATCACTTAGCTCCCAAAATGTCAACCTTTCCAACCAAAGAGCCTCTTTACAACCTTATTTAATTGTCATGTACTCTGCCTTTGTAGTTGACAAAGCTACTGTTGACTGAAGAGTAGCTTTCCAACTAATAGCACAACCTCCAATGGTGAACACGTATCCTGTAAGGGAACTCCTCTTATTGAGATCTCCAGCATAATTAGAATCAACATACTCTACAACTCCATCTCTATTTCGACCAAACTGCAAACAAACACTACTAGATCCAGCAAGTATGGCACGGTCCATTGAACTGCTTTCCAATGTTCCTTGCCAGGTTTTTCCATGTACCTGCTGACTGCATAGGCCAAATCTGGACGCGAACACACCATGGCATACATCAAAGAACACATAGCACTAGAATATGGTACTCTAGACATGTAGTTAACCTCCTCATCTAACTGTGGACATAGGGCAAATGAAAGTCTGAAATGAGTTGCAAGTGAAGTAAAATGCTTTGCATTCTCGTGATGTCAACTCCGCTACACCTTTCCAAATATATCCTTTCTCTCGACCAAGGATAATCTACCTACCACTCTATCCCTCGTGAATCTCCATCCCAAGCATCTTCCTAGTCGCACTGCATCTTTCATCTCAAACTAATTATTACAAATAGCTTTTATCATTCTTATCTCTTTACTGATCGTTATTAGCATGTCATCAACATATAAGAGCGATATTAAAGTGACTCAATATTGCATCATTTAAAGTAGACACAACTATCAAAGCTACTCCTCTTAAAATCATGAGAGATCATGAATGAGTCAAATCTCTTATACCATTGTCTAGGAGACTGTTTCAAACCATAAAGAGATCTCTTAAGTAGGCAAACATAGTCCACCTTACCTGAAGCTGTAAAACCCTTTGGTTGTTGCATATAGATGTCCTCCTCAAGCTCCATATGTAAAAATGCAGTCTTCACATCCAACTGCTCAAGCTCATAATCATGAAAAGCCACAATCCTAACCAAAGCTCAAATTGAGCTATGCTTCACCACTAAAGAGAATACATCTGCGAAGTCAACACCTGGAATTTGACTATAACCTTTAGAAACTAGTCTTGCCTAGTACCTTGCATTCTCAACTCCTACTGTACCTTCTTTCTTCTTCTTGAACACCCATTTGCACCGAATGGCTTTCTTTCCTTTAGGTAGCCTCACCATGTCCCATGTCCTATTTTTATGAAGGGACTCCATCTCTTCTTGCTTAGCAATCATCCTCTTACCTGAATCACTACAACTTACTACCTCTTAATAAGTGGATGACTCTTTACTAGACTCAATATTATCTTCTACACTCAAGGTGTCACGTCTCTACTTCGCCTCAAGTAAAGAGAGGGGCGACTACGGGACCGAGACTCTTTAACCTGCCGAACACTGGTGGCCCATTTCATATATAAACCATAAGGAAATAAAATCTAATACTACCACCACAAGGTGAAGCTTAAACTATCATGTACATGGTTCCCGAGGTCTCATTTACTAGTACATAAACAAATTTCAACTATTACAAGTACTTTTACATTTACATTCCAAAACCAAAAATCCAAAACCCATCGTGGATTCCTATTGTCAGGTTGCTTGTCAGAGGCGAATGCCTCGGATGTCCTCTTCGGTACCTACACAGATGAAACATTCGTGCTAAGCTTATAGCTTAGTGGGAAACATATAACATATATGACCACTTGAAGTAGTCCATAATTACAGGATACATATAACATAATGCATATGTCGTAGTTGTGATGTGATATTTTCTATAATAGAGTTTTTATATAACATAATTCTTATAACGAAATTTCATATCTCCCGTAGGAGTTCAAAACAGAGATCTTGTACAGAATGTACCCGTAGGTACAATATAGAACAGAGCAGAACTGATTACTTATGCTTTCATATTGTTCATGATTCATATTCTTATCATATAAATGTTTACCTGTATAGACCGGAAATACTGAATGAGAGGGACATAGCACAATAAGTACCCGAAGGTATGGTATAGTACTAAACAAAGGTGTCGAAGCACGATATGTGCCCACCCACATAACAGAAGTGTCGTAGCACTAGCAAGAGTGTCGAAGCATTGATCAGAGACGTGCTTGCCCACATACGTAAATGTGCCATGTCTTCGCTTCACGCACGTAAGTGTCAGAAGATCGTTAGGAGTGCCAAGACTGAATGTAGGTGCCTATTTATTCGTTATTCAGTCTTAACTAGGCATACAATTATATGTATTATTGACCTTGTTATATTATTCTTAATCATTAATAATTAAGGGCAAGAAACATTTTCCCAACGATAAGATCGTTGAGGCGTAAGAGGCATGAGCATTTTTCATATAACTTTATACATATAGCGAATTCCTTCATTCACTAACTGAAGAACAAAACGTAAACAGGCTGCAAGACCAATACTGACCTTAAACAACTTGGAGCACCGGTACTCACTTCAGGGGTCGATACCAACATCCTCTAGGTTAGAATCAACATTGAGCACCGATACTCAACTTTCGCACGGCACTCACCATCCTTCGACGAACGGTTTTTAGTACTGCTCGACTTTCACGCACTAACATCCTTAGGACCAGAATAACTTTGAGTACCGCATCAGATCAATATCCTTTGTACAAAAACAACCTTGAGTACCAAAGACTAACCTTCAAGACAGACTAATTTCAGGATTCTTACAGTTTGCTCTTTTCACTGTATCTCCAACCAAACCTAAACCAACCACAAAAATCATTTATATACAGAGATAGGGTTCTTCTAACCCAAACATTGGCAAAGAAAGAGTTAGGAGGGTTTCCTAACCAACAAATCCATACTTTCCAAACAAGAATTTCATACCAAAGTTCCACAATTTTCTCCATACTATCATTGCAGTTCCTAACAAGAGTTCCAAACCTGGATTTCTTCTCTTCTTCTTTTCCTTCTCTTTACTTGAATGGAAACCCAAAAATGGCTTCTTCTTTTCTCCTCCACCGTAACCCTAGCTCTCCCCAAATCACAATGAGAAAATATCTTCTCATAAGACCACGTTTGGTCTTATCCTCATTTGAGTCAAATGTCCATTTTTTTCAATTGTCCTTCTTTTTCATTCTATTTGAAAATCAACTTGTCATATTTCCACTTTAACATATAATCTTTTCATCTTATGTTACTTGGGTCCTTAATTGGAAAATTACCAATTTACCCTTAGTCCTCAATTTTCCGAAAAATGAATATTTTACTTACATTATACCCTAAACATGTAATAAACTACTAGGCTCTAATTAAGGGTGTTAGTATATAACTGTGTGATCAGCTTTCACCATATTTCATGGTGGCTTCAATATCCTCCTCATCTCTAGCAACAGAATGCTGCATTGGAACCGGTCAGGGAAACACTCTACCATCTGAATTAGGAACCAAACCCGTCTCAAAATCCACTTGTTTATCAACTCTCTACATGGTCTCAACACTAGACTCTATAGGAGCCAAGACCTGAATCATGGAAGTCTCATAAAAAATCACATCTCTTCTAATAACCAATTTCTTGATTTCCAAACACCACAATTTATAGCCTTCCATGCCAGATTTATAACTAAGAACTATACACTTCATTGATCTAGGTTATAACTTCCCATTATCAACATGGGCATATGCATGGCATCCAAAAATTTTCAAATCTGAATAAGTAGCAGAACTACTAGACCATACTTCTTGAAAAGTCTTCTCTATAGCAACTGAGGAAGAACGGTTGATTAAATAACATGTAGTGGACGAGACTTCTACCCAAAAAGACTTTGGAAACTAAGCACTAGAGAGCATACATCTGACCTTCTCCATCAAAGTCTTATTCATACGCTCCGCTACACCATTATGTTGTGGAGTATGATGAATTGTACGATGTCTAACAATTCCCTTGTTCTTGCAAAGAGTGTTAAACTCATCAGAACAAAACTATAACCCATTATCAGTGCGAAGACACTTCACCGCCTCCCGTCTATTTTTAATCATCAGCCTTCCCAATTCTTGGAATGTTGAAAACACATCACTTTTCATGGAAGAATACCCATACCTTACGTGAGAAATCATCAATGATTTTCAACATATAAGTAGTACCTCACATAGAAGAGACTTTTGTAGGTCCCCAAAGGTCTAAAAGTAGATAGTCAAGCGGCCCCTTTGACTTATGAATTCTTGAAAAGAATCTAACTCGCTTTGTTTCCTAAACGCAGTTAAGGCTCACAAACTATAACTTACTTGTTTTCTCGCCTATCTAAGTTCTTCACTCAACTCGCCATACCGCCACTCATGTGACCAAGATGCGTGTGCCAGAGCTTTGTAATATCATCCTCTGACAATAAAGGAGATGCAACAACAGCGTCTCCTATAATAGTGAAACCTTGCAAAACATATAACATGGCTGTCTTTTGATGAACCTTCATCACAACTAAGGCTCCTTTACTAATCTTCGTAACTCCATTCAATTAATGTATCAGATCTTCATGCCAAGAGTACTTGGGATATCAAATTCCTTTTCAAATCAAGAACATGTCTAATGTCACCAAGAATATAAACTACTCCATCAAACATCTTAATGCGAATTGTCCCAATACCTACTACCTTACAAGATGCATTGTTACCCATCAAAATCGCACCTTTATGCACAAGTTCGTATGTAGAGAACTAGTCCCGATTAGGAGTCATGTGAAATGTATAACCATAATCTAAAATCCAATTCTCACCAACTCTCAAATCAACATCTGATACAACCAAAAGTTCTCGATCAGTCTGATATGATTCCACAACACCTACTCAACATATTTCTGATTTCTCCTGTTTGTTCCCAACCCTTCTCCTTATCTCCGCAGCCTTGAAACACCCTTTTAATGTAACCCTTTTCTACAAAGAATTGCAATTTTTATTAGAATTCCTTGATTTTGATCTTTTCATATGTTCTTCACTAGAATTCTTCTCTTGCGACTTGCCATGTACAAATAGGCTATCTCCATGTGCTTCAAGCCCTACAATTAATTACTTAATTTTCTCCTTAGAAAATAGAGCCTCATAGACTTCATTTAGGGTTATGGTAGCACGACTATATAAAATCGTATCTCTGAAAATCACATACGAATTAGGAAGCAAACACAACAACATTAACCCTAGATCTTCTTCTTCACATTTAACCTCCAAAGTTTCCAAATCTGCAACAATTTCTTTAAAAGTCGTAAGATGCTCTTCTAAAGACGTACCTTCTGCCATACGGTGCAAATATAATCATTGCTTCAAGTGCAACTTACTCGTAAGACTTTTCACCATGCACAACTCTTCCAACTTCGTATCATAACGACGACGCCTTCTCCTTTAGAACATCTTAATCGATTCGACAATGAAGGTGAACTGGCGATAGCGCTTTACGATCCCACGCTCTTCTTTTTCAACGATAACGACATCTTGTCAAGCCCTAGAAACGCTTCATCCAAATCCATCTGCGCGAACACAACGCGCATCTTAACTTGCCACAACGAAAATCTGGTACCATGATCCAACAAGGGAATTTCGTATTCCATGGTTTCCATTAACAAGATCTAAAAAAACTAATGGCTTTGATACCACTTGTTATGATCAATGGCACAATAAAGAAATAAAAATTAAAGAAAATCACCATATTTATATGGAAACCTTCACGGGAAAAAACCACGGGGAGAGGAGAAAGTTTCACTATGAATATGAGAGGAATTACAAAGTGCGGCAATTAGGGAATAAACCCTAATGTGTTTATATAACGAAAATACCCGAGCATAAAGGTCCATACATTTATGCTACCACAACAGATCCCTAATTTTTTTTCTCAATTTTTTCTTTTCACAAAAGTCGCACCATGAGCCTTCGAGTCGAACATAAGTCCAAAACCAAATTCGGGTCACAAAAAACAATAGAGTACTATACCGACTTTCATTTTTTTCTATATTTTTTTTCTTACAAATGAATCTTGAAGTGAGTCAATTAGTTTGGGAGAGTTACTCTTCCATTAATTATTCCCAAAGGCAATTTTTCTTTTAGAATTCATAAAGAAGTGGAAAATTTAGACAAATCAGAGAAAAGCCTTCTAGACAACCTCTGAAATGCAAGAAGTGATGTTAAAAAATTAGTTAGTTTAAGTGATCTATTTTATTATTTTAAATGTGATAAAAGATAAATTAGAAAGTCTTGCAACCTTCAAGTATTTTCTATCTCAAATCCTAATGCATGCAAAGTTTGAAATTTCATGACAGGAAGATAAATGATAAATTAGAAAGTTGTCTTTCTAACCCTTCCAATATTTGTAATTCTTGTAACCCAATGGATACAAATCTTGAAATTTCTCATGACAGGAAATCAAGTTAGTGTCTAGAAGAAAACATTCCTTCAAGATCTTTCAAAATAAAAGGGAAGTTTCAAAGTTTTCAAGGACGATCAAGATTTAAAAAAAAGGTTTTTATTTTTTATTTTTCAACAAAGACTTAAAATCTTCCTTCGAATCCAGATAGTATATAAGCCTCCAGCCCAAGCAAGGGTGGACAAGCCAATCAAGAGTTTATAATGAGATTTTATCCGACCGTAGCATCTCCGAAATTTATTTAAGATTAATCGGCTTTATTTGAAAAACTCATTATGCCAACCCCACTATTGAGTATCCAAAGACTCCCCTTGTGTAGAAAAATTCATTTAGAAAGACAAAACTATAAGTGTGCCCTCACTTATAGTATTTGTCAGGCTAAGGTGTCCCTGGCATAACTCTTCAACTCCCCTGTTGTTAGCACGGCCTAGGTCCTAGAAGGTCACCCCTAAAGACATACCAACTTTGTCCCGCTTTGGTCTCCTTTGGAGGTCTTACGACTTGGTCGCGTTGAAGGGTATAGATTTAAAAGTGCCAATCTTGGAATCTCGACCAATCCCTAGTGGATTTCTTTTTCTGGGTGGTGCTTCTGGCAAAGATTACCTTGTGCCTTGTGTGTGCTCTAGCTTTGGGTTCACCTAGGTGGGAAACTAGCTCTTATGGCTAGCTTAAGCTTGGCTTTCGCTTTCTGGCTATCGTAATCTAGAAACTCGACTGAATTAGCTGATGCATGAATAGCATACATGCCGGAGGATCTGGAGAAGGATATGGTGCTAGCTAGCTTTCTGGCTTTGGCCGTCCGGTGTAGTTTCATTTTGTAAGTGCTCCCCCTGGATTAGAATTGGCAAGCATCGTTAAAAGATCGAGCTTATTATATCCAGTTTATGCAGGTTTGACTTTCAAAGGGCTTGCGATACCAACCAAAGACTGCCCTTGAAACCAATATGACACCTAGAAAGCCAACTCGAGGGAAAAGTTCGAGTTTGAATAGAGTACACGACATTCTCATCTGTTTCCCCCGATTCCAAGATGAAGAATCTAAGTCCCGAGCCCGAGCTCAGGCAAGAAACATAAAGAGGCGAGAAAGAAAGACAGTCCAGTTTAGATGTCCGGTCTGTCCATTCGCTTAGTCCATAGGCCAAAAGTCTATTCCCTTCATCGTAGAGCAAGTTTAAATCTTTTTTGCATTTCATATATAGTCTCTGTCATTGTGACTCAAACAATGGTCCCAATTACTTTTTAAGCAGTCCAGTATTACTAATGCATTAGCACTATGATCTGGAATTATTATTTCAATTTATAAGCATTAGTTGCCAATAGCATTTATTGAAGTAGTTAATAATCTGATGTCTGCTTTGACCATCTACATTCCATTCATAAAACTAGTACCATCATAATTGCATGCAGGATTGAAAATCTCTTCTCAAGCATTGTGTCGGAAAATGAAGGTCTAGATAATAGTTTTTCTTTTGACAAAATTATTGGATATAGCATTTATTGTTGATAAAGGATTAAGAAATATTTTAAATTACTCCTCTAATTCTTCTATTTGAGGATGCTAATTGTACTATGGTTTGAATTTGGTTTCCATTTGTACTTAATTTGTCTAACCTAGCTTCTATTTCTTTTAACATATTCTCTGTAAGGGTTGCAAGTTTGATTTTGTAATATCCATAGGAAGAAAAAGGAGTATCCTAGGATGAGGTTACAAGTTTAATATTCAAGTCTATAGGGGACGATTTCAAGGAGCTTGCTATTTCTTTTACTTTTGGAGGAGTACAGAGCAAAATTTGATTGATTTTCCTTGTTTGGTCATTTAAATATTGAAGAGAATGATTTATATAATTTAACAGTTGTTGGAGTTGTCGAATATCTTGAAAATTATAGAAGCCAAGTTCATCCATTGTTCTTGGAATTTTAAAGGGTGCAGCAGATATTTACACACAGTCAAATTGATGATTATTTGGATGGTGGTTGAGTATTTTCTTTAAGATTTTGTTTCTGCTGAATCATATTTTGATGTTTTTGTTGGTATTTGAATCAATTATTTTCTTTATTTTGGTTTTGATCAGGACGGTGATGTTTAAGAGAATTTTATTTAATAACTAATTGAAAAGGAAATTTTACTTTATGTTGATACATGCCTTAAGGAGAACTAATACAATTTATACAATAAAAAATTCTACATCTTTAGACAATAATTTGTTTAGTAAAAATACATGTAACATAGACAGTTAGACAACTGATTTGTGCAGACAGAGTATCATTAATAGTCAAGAAGTAAACATAGTTGAAATAGAAAAGCAAATACATAATTGGTCAATTCCTTGTATGAGAACTAATACAATTTATTTACAAGGAAAATTTCAATTAAATCAAACTTATGTCATTAAAACTAAAGAACAAACCATCTCATTAAATCAAAATCTAGAAAGCCTATAATTACTTAGTCAACAAACTCCTTTTCTATTTCTCCTATACTCAATCTTCATATTCTCATTAAAAGTCGTCAATTTGGATAACAATAAATTTGGTTTCCAATTTTCCTTATTGTTCTTATCTTTTCTCTATGGTGAAATTACAAGTAGAACAATTTGTTGACCTTAATACGGAAATTAACACACAATATTTCAAATCATCGAATTCAAACTCATCTCTGATAATAAAATAAAATAAAATAAAAAAACATATAGATTACATACCGTTTGAAGAACACACAGTACTATTAGAGAGATTTCCTTCAATATAGATTCAAATCCTTGATCTCTTTCCCCCTTCAGCTTATAAGATCTTAAATCCTGATCTCTTCTTCTCCTTATCAAACTTTGATACAATGCACTGAGTTTCGTAATTGATGAAGAATGTTTCTAACCGCATATGAAGGGGTTTCTATATATAACTTATTGATAGGAAAGAGGGGCAAGAATACACGCTCAAAAACCGTTTCTAAACGTGTAATTCGAATAATCGTTTATAATAAATTATACTTATTATAAATAATTGTTCTTATAATAAATTATATTTATTATAAATAAATCGTTCTCATATAATAAATTATATTTATTATAAATAACCGTTTCATAATAAATTATATTTATTATAAATAACCGTTCTATAATAAATTTATTTATTATACTTACCCACTATCAAGGGTAAATATCTTATAACAGCTTAAAGATATTGGGATTCTTTAATTACAATACTAAAGTTAGTGGGCCACCCACTTAATTTTAATGTGGAAATAACATTCTCTCACTCTGGCTTTCACTAAACCGATTATGAAAACTATACGTGATCACGATTTCAATAAACTTAGCCAATACGTCCAAAATTATACCATATCAATCGCTTAGATCATAATGTGCGAAGTCATGGCGGTCACATGACCATAATGTCATGTTTCCTTCCATGCACCACACATCAATAACCCTTACTAACCAAGTCTATAATGCCAAATAGCCCCTATAATTTGTCTTGTAAAGACAATTCTTGTTTATCAAACAATAAAACGTGCACCCATAATTAAAACAAGACAAACAAAACAACTTTAATGCAAATTGTCACTCATATAACCACCATTCATTATGGATTACTCAAAAGGCCCATCCTCAGAACATGTTCTAAATATGCCTTTGGATGTAATCCTTTAGTTAATGGATCAACAACCTAAATAACTGTTCTTATAATAAATTATATTTATTATAAATAACCGTTCATATAATAAATTATATTTATTATAAATAACCGTTTCAATAAATTATATTATTATAAATAACCGTTTCTTATAATAAATTCTATTTATTATAATTTACCCACTCCATCAAGGGCAAATATCTTTATAATAGCTTAAAGATATTGGGTACTTTTAATTACAATACTAGGTTAGTGGGCCACCCACTTAATTTTAATGTGGAAATAACACAATTAACATTGATGTTTCAATTCATAAGTTGAAAACACCAAATGAGATATTTGGTGCTTGCAATTTTTTTTATTTTTTTTAACTTTTCATAAGATCATTCTTTTGTGTTGGTATTTCTTTTTTTCTTGTCTGACAATATATCTTCATATATAGATTGAAAGTCCTAAATTATGATTGCGATCAATTTGGAGCTTGAATTTTTCCTTCAATATTTCTCATTCTCATCCATCAACTATGATGAAATTACAGATAGAATAATTACTAGAACTGTTTCCGTTCTTAAATTGATAGAAAGGAAACCATTGAGGATTTCGTTTCACAATAGCCTCTCCCCCATTTATTCCAAAAAAATGTATTGTCTATGTGAGCTGCTATCTATATTTTTTATTAAAGATAAGAGATACGATATAATAATATATAAATTACCAATTTTAATTTTTAATCACTAAGTTCGTTTAGATGATGAAATGATGTTCATAGATATTTAGTATTAGTTCCATTACTGGTTAAGCATTTTGGTTGAATTGAAGAGTTCATTAATGACTGATCTATTATGTTATAGTTTTACAATTTTAACGGTAATTTTCTTTCCTATTTCTCGACGCTATGAGCTACACGTGCTTTGCCATGAATCAACCCTAGTGTACAACAAAAGAGACAAAAGATGTAGATAAAACAAAGATTTTAATAATTTAAATACGTATATGTCACCCAATTTTGAACAATTTTATCAAAATAATTTTGAGGTTTAATGAATCACGTGTAGTTGTCGCATCAACTAAAAATATATATGAGAGGTGCCATGTAAGCAATGTTAACGCCCTGTTTTTTTATCCGTTAAATCCGTTTATGGTAGAGACATACATATGTTATGGTAAAAACGTTAAGATTAGACCCAAAAAAACGTTAAGAGCCATATTGAAAATACGGCCCCACATTGAAGTACTTGTGCACCTTTTCCATATGTCCAAATCATACAACTTGCTACACTCAGTCATCTCTCAAGGCCAACATGTGGTTCATTAGAACCCTCCACATGTGTTGAAGTCCATGCTAGGCTAATACCAGGCCCTAAAAACACAATTCTCCCTTTAAAAAAACATAACATTTTTTTTAGTATTTAAAAAATATTTTTTAACGACTTAAAATCTATGTTTAACAAATCTTTAATTGAAACTAATGTCTTGAAATTTTTTTCTCAAAATCAGCTGTTTTTAAAAGAATTTGGTGAAATTTTAAGTGTTTTTATATTAAATATATTTTAATTTAAAATTTGTGATATTTATGTCTATCCTATGTATTAAAAAAGAGAGTGCGCTTGGGATGCGGCCCTCTTTCGTTCACTTTTGTTCCCTATTATGCCCATTGATAATTTAGATATTTACCAAGAGAAGATGTTACCCTTCGTCTTCCTTGTTCTTACGCTCTCTCCCATTGCTACTGAGTCACAGGGCTGCTAGATGTCCACCTTCAGTACCTCTCAGCTACAGGATCCGGCAAAAGAGGCTGATTTACTTTTGCTCCATTGTTTTTTCTCCATCCCTATTGTCTCTGCTCATTTCGCCTGCTCTTTTGTCGCTTACCTCGGTGTTCTCTTTCTGATAAGTGTCTTCGTCTTTATTTACCTTTCGCCTTTGTTGCTCAGATTTCGCCTTTATCATTTTTTCCTTTTCTACTATGTTATGTGTTGTTCTTCTTCATTTTGATGGAAATATTGGATCTGCAATCAGAGCACAGGAAGGGCTTAGATTGAAATAGAATTTGAGATTGAGTTAAAATTTATATTTATTTAATTTTGGTTTTTTCCTGATTCTCTGATTTATGATTTTGTTCGAACCCTAAGGAAGTTACGGATCTTCATCAAGTCATAACTTTTAGTTTATATATTATAAAGGTACCTGGAAGAGAGACTCCCCCATCTCGTATTCATTATATGGATTGGTCGGACTTCCATTTCTGCTGGGTTTTTGAATGATGACGCGGCTCACAACAGGATGTCATTGTGGTTTCTCGTCTGTGCTGAAATGTTGTTTTTCCTGGTATTGAGTTTGCTTCTTCAAGTTTTAAAGATTGAGGAAGGTCTTAGTTTGGAGAATTGAGCATGTGTTAATGTTAATTTATGGTTCTAGCGTTCTTTATCTGAGTGGTCATGGTACATTGGTCTTCCTGTCCCATGAAATTGCATGTTTCTTAGTGAATTGGTGAGGCTTTGGTTATTAGGTTTGGACTTTATTTCTTATTTTCTGATTCTTCGGTTGTAATTCGCGGTATTAGTGGGTTTTGAGTTGTTGAATTCAAGCATTGTTTTGTTTTCAATTTGATGAAAATTATCATTTTGGGTACGTTGATGCTGGGAAGTGAAACAAAGAGGAAGCTGTGCGGGTGTTGATGAAGTAGAAGACCAAAGAGTTATATTAGGGATTAGGATTAGTTTATCCTTCTTCATCAAATATTGGAAATTGAGAATGAAAAAGTCCCAAGCCTCACTCCGCAATAACTTGTTTTTGCTTCTTAAAGAGAAGCCAAATTACAATGGTTTGTCTCGATAAAGGCTAGGGGCCGCAGAAGGTCGCCTACTTCGCAGTTTCTCTCACCGCCTTGTTTTGTAACTTCCCTTCTTTCGTCCCTCCACAAAGCTATAAAAAGAGAGAAAGGGGCGGCTATCTAGCAGGAGTCGTTTCGGTTGTATGCCACGATGGACAAGGGGACAAGTGAATCATCGCTTTTGGACGACTAAGCACCATAAGAACTGTAAAACCCAGGTAAATTTGAATTTTTCCGAAAAATGGCAAAACGGTAAATTTCCATTACAGTACAGGTTACAAACTTTGAATTTTTCTAGATCTTGAATGAAAAAATGGACCTCATTGTTGGATTTGTCTCGCGAAATCTAGTTATCCAGACAAATTTCGTTAAATTCCAAGATAGTTAGATTTTCATGATTTTCGAGGCATAGGGTGTCTGGTGAACCCCAAAAACGGGATTTTTGAGAAAAAAATATTGAAAGTAAAAAATAAATTAAGTTTCATTTTAAAATAAATTGAACTTAATCTGGAAAGAAATAAATCGTTTAGGAAGAAACTATTCTGACTACCGTGACACGTGACACCTATTACGGGCCAGCGCATTAAGTCAGGATAAGGTTAATCAGATTTTTGGGTAGAAAAGAACACATTTTATGCTGGAAATGAGAAACCGTAGAGAGACAGAAGAAGAGAAAAGGAGAAGCCAAAGACTTATCTCTTGGATCTACAGAGTTTCGTCGATCGGAATTCGTTGAGCCAAAAGTGAAAGTTCATCGCCTCAACAAGGGCTACACGTATCAAAAAGGAGGGATTTCACCGAAGATCCAAGGGATGAGATTTCTGGAAATCAAAATTTTCGGGATTAGGAAGTGTTCTTGAGACCTGCTTCGGTTCTACTATGCTCTAAGAAGTAGGGATTCTTCTTACTTCGGTTTATTTCCACCCTAAGGGGCTGATTTTGGGGGGAATGTTATGTAGAGGTCCTAAGGGCCTGTTTAGCTTATTTAGGAAATGTTTAAATATGTTTTATGGCTTATTTGTGGGTTGGTTTGGTTGTGGTCTTTGGTAAGGACCAAAGATGTGAAAAAAATGATATGTGAGTGGTTATGGGGAAATTCTGCCAAAAATTTCCATAGACCCATTGTCCTTGTGTTCGGCCATAACTTGGCCTATGGACCTTCAAATTAGATGATTCTATTTGGAGATGAACCCTAAGAACAAGAGCTACAAATGTCTAAAAGAGACCGAGGTTTAAACCCATCTCTAAAAACCCTGAAAATGAGTTTTATGGTAAGATACTGATTCTGTCCCCTCTACGGGAGTAGCTGATGTTGTTTGGACCATATATTGGGTTATACTGATCCAAATGATGTGAATCAAAATCCTACTGAGACTAGACAACCAGGAGAGTAACTTTCCTGAAGAAAGTATGGTCACATTATGTCTTTATTGTTCCCAGAAATTCTTCCAATTGAGAATACACACGCTCTCAAACTATTCAAATATGCCTGAATGTTTTGGCCATATCTCCTAATTTAAAAGTCCAAATGATCTGATCTGTGAGCGTTGGAAACTTAAGACATAGATGGACATTTTGTTAGAAGATCACTTTGTCTAAAAACCTCGTTTACAAGGTCAAAACTGTAGTTAGAGATGGACTTGGGATGTGCCTGTATTAGGGACTGCTTAAGGCCTTAAGCCCTGCTTAATGGGGCTATGATCTGTTGTGGGCACTCTATATGCCACATTTTGCCCTAAGGATTAAGTGTGTTGTTGCCTGATGTGTGATAGCATGCTTGTTTGTTGTGGTTTGGTGAAATTTTAATATGTGTATTCTAAATGTATTAACATTGTTGTAAATGCTTAATTGAAAATTATATGCATGTAATATAATTGTCCATAATACGGTAAATTGTATGGTTTATATGGTTCTTATGACATTCATTACATGTGAGATATGACATTAACATGCAATGGCACATTGCATTGCATCATACACGGGAACATCATATTTCATGGGTATTGGTGTATGGATAAAATCTAACACCACAATTGGTGATTTGGTGGTAGGCTCGGTACCGTTGAACGAAGTCCAACAGAGTCGCACGATTGCATAAGACGGAAAACCTATGACAGGTAATAGTAAAAAGGGCTAGACACTCCCTCGGGTGAAAGACCTGAATTGGTTTACTACGCTCCGAAGGTGAAAGTCCAAAAAAAGTGTAGACGGTGTGCAGAGCTGGCGGTGAGACTCTAGATATCCGCTACCCATAAAAGACACAATGATTTTATAAATGAAATAATCATTCGAGAAATGACATCCAAAAAGTTTTGGTTTATAAAACATGACTTTTGTTTTAAAAATTATCATTGGATGTAATCCACCAATGACGGTTTTTATCACACATGGACATCACATTGTGTGGTGGGAGTCGGTAAGGACTCGAGTATGGGAGTCGGTAAAGACTCGGGTATAGGAGTCAGTAAAGACTCGAGTATGGTGCATGAGCGAGTCTCATCTCATTTTATGACATAGCATGTAGAATTCCAACCTAGGATTGAATATTCCTGTTTGGAATTGTGATCTGAATGTGATTGTTAAGGTGAACATTGCATGTGCACTTAGGTGGGGAGTAGCCTCTGTAAGAATTACTCTACTGGCGTGGCTCACCCTATATGGGATAACATTTCAGGTGCGGGAAATACGCTGGTGGGCGGTTCTCATCCAAAGTCGCGAGAGTGAAGAGAGCTGGCTTATGGCTTTATAATCATTTTTGTCAAATGTTTGAAATAAATTCATTTTGACATGTTCTAATGTATTAATGAGTGAAATTGAACTCATGTAATTTTTATGTAAAAGATTTGTAATTTTTACTCATAAATGGACCTGGTGCGGTCATTGTGTTATATTGGGCCCCAAATGGGTCATGTGATTGTATAATGTACAGGTTGGGAATTAGATAGAGTTCCCCGTACAAAGGAGACTCTGTCCGATTTTTGTTAAATTATGAATCCCGGTAAATGGGACACACGAAGTGGGATTGAGTTACTCGATAATCCACAGGTTTTCTGTGGGTTGATGGATGATCAACGGATCCCCAGATTTTGGGGTGTCGCAAGAATTGAAGTCGATCTTTTTCTTTTTTTTGACCCATATCCATTGCTACTCTGGTTAGTGGCCTATCCAAACGCTCACTTGTCTTCCTTTAGTGGATCAAATCAAGCGGGCTGGTATAATCAATTATTGTTGATTGTTGAAATCTTCAATTGAACATGAAACTAATATTTGTATTAGTTAGAATGGAAGAGCACTCTAGAAGTTGGCGCTTGCCTTTTATATCGTTGGTCCTTTCTTTTATAAAGCTACAATCTCTTTTCATATAACTACCCAACACATCCAGAAACAATGATTGGAGATAAATTCTTTATTTACATCACCAACCAGTAGCTGGTGAAGCTAAAATCAGAGCATTTTTTCAAAGTAGCCATATTGGTAACATGAATTTTTTTATTAGAACATATATGAAAACTTCCTCCATAACCAAAACTATGGCTTCTTAGCAAGGATATTGTCCTGTTTCCGGTTATGCTTTTCAATAGGTTAGAAGCTTTGATATAGTTAGTCAAACACATAGAGATTCTTGTTAAAGTTATAAAAGTCAGCTTTCCTTTCATGTCAATTCACTTAGGGCCTTATTGAAAGAAATCAATCCAAACAGGCCTTTATTTAAGTAGTTAACTTTTCTTACTCATTGTGCATTATTTATAATCACACCAAGCTATGAAATTTGATTTTATAGCTATATCATGGGTTGCATGGAAGTGAGCATTTGCTTCTTTGTAGTTCCATTTGGAAGTGAGCATTCGCTTATGCTCGGGCACCTACTTTGAGGGAGGTACCCCACAGAGGGCATGTATCCTCCCAAACGTGATGATATCGATTGACTCAAAGTGGGAAAACTGCTTATGGTGAAAACTAATAATAACTGATCTACCAATAGCCTGAAAAAGTGGCACGCAATCAACTTGGTACGCTTGAAAGTTAAAAGCTTTTGTAAGCTCTAACAGGGGAAGGGAGTAACAGTGGAGGAGATAAGAGCATAAGGATAGGGTGATATATTGGCTATACAATGGCACTTAGAATCATTTTTTGGACTATGATTGACACAAATAACCCAAGAAAGAAGGTCAGGTTTTCGAGATATGTCAGTCGTGTAAACATTGAAATTGTGATTACTTGTTACTCTTAAACAATTAGGACATACCAATTTTGAAATGTCGTCTTCTTTGTTTGTTTTTTTCTCATTTGTTTATAGTTATATGAATTGCATGTTTATCATACCTTTTGTTATCATTATTTTTCTTTTAACTGGTTTACATTTTAAGAATCTCGTAATATCCATCTCTCTTGTTGG
The DNA here is from genome assembly GCA_016808115.1 of Tetrastigma voinierianum. Lineage (NCBI taxonomy): Eukaryota > Viridiplantae > Streptophyta > Magnoliopsida > Vitales > Vitaceae > Tetrastigma > Tetrastigma voinierianum. The sequence continues at coordinate 378,614 of JAEQBH010003072.1, forward strand.
GATGTTGACATTCTTGTAATCTATGTTTTCAACAGCTTGGTATATTTATAGTAATGCAATTTGTTATATCTTTTGGTTATTCTATTATATTAGCTTCGTAAAAAAACAATATGACTCCGCACCCCCAGAAAATGAACGATTAAATGAGAAAAAGAAATTTAGAATTCTTTATCACGTAAGGAAAATAGGAGGTATGCAAAAGAAGGAGAGAGGCATATGCTAGGAAAAAAAAATATGAGTCCCAAAAAGATAAAAAAAATAAAAATACAACCAATATCGTATTGAAAGAGAAGCTCGGAACTATCAAAGGTACTACGATAAAACCATATGACCACCTCAACTTCTGTGCTAATATTGGAAAAATAATTCGATGGCGCTATTATTTGTAGAATGTTTCACTAGAATAATTCCCAAACAATGAAAGCCCAGAAAGGGAAAAGTGAAAACAAGCGTGTTTAGCTTTTTTGAAATTGATAAGTTATAGTGTTTCCCCACTAGTAGACTTCTTTGAGATATATATATATCAATTATACTATTTTCACTTCTTTCACTAACTATCCATAGGATCTTCATCACACAAGAAAAGTGCCACCAGTAAAAACTAGGTCAATGGTATATAAAAATATTTTCCTATAAATATAAATAGGTTTCCATCTTTAAACAATGTCTCTTTCCTCATGCAATCTTACTCCAAAAGAAAAGGAACCGCACATCCATTCGTAACTAAATTTGAGCCTCATTATACTTAGAAATGAGTTCTTGTAAACATCGCAACACAAAGATTCCAACATGAAACAAAAGATTCTTTTTATTCCATCTAAGAGATTTCAAGAAGTTACAAATGACTTATGTCACATTTAGGAGGCAATTGAATTCCATAGATATATTAGAAGCTACAATAACAATTTCTCTTTCACATCTTTCATTGTTAAATATGATAAAGATCTATATAAAAGAAATAGAGGGACACATACATTTCAGGTACGTGGTCAAGTATATCATTTCATTAACGAATTATTGCCTTCAAACAATTCTCCATCGTATCTTCAACTTTATTTCTACGATTCCGAGCATTAAATTCAAAATTGTATGTGCTTGTCGATCAAGATTATTTCACCTATTTTGGTCACGTTAATTGCTATTTCGAAACTCAATCCATATGCTAAATTCTTCCACGCTCTCAAAGATGTAGCTTCTTTAGAAAACTACACGATCTCGATAAAATGCAATGTGGGGTTAGATCAAAAAGTTTATACACCTTCAGCATCAGAGGTCGCTGGAATAAGAATTGAAAACAATGATTTTGGAACTAACGTCTCCGATAATAACTTGGGCCAAGAAATTCTTATTTATAATCACTCTGACGAAAGCCATAAGGTGCAGCATTACTGTGGTTGTTATGATCCTTTGCAATAGCCTTCGTTATTCCCTCATGGTGATACTGACTAGCATCAAGGGATCGAACTCATCAACAAGAGAAAACGACACTCATTCTGATATCGACACTTTCATAGACATCAAGGGATCAAACACATCAACAAGAGAAAACAACACACTCATTCTGATACAAACCCTTTCATAGACCCCTTTGCCCTTACTTCTATAATGAATTTATTTTACAATGAGAAAAAAGGTGAAAATATCCAAGCTTTATCTTCATTTCCATGTATTGAAAATAAGAACCTCCCTGTGCAAAACTCTAACAACTCCTTCCTTTCTCCAGTGGTTAGGGCATGAGGAAAAAGAACGAAGGTCTCTTGTCGCAAATTCTATTGTTACAAACTACAAATCAATGCTACTATCGGCCGATCGTCTTCTACAATAGTATATAGTAGATATGTACATTAAACTTGAAACATCAAGATTGTGGATTATCTTCGTAACAAAAACAAGAACCACAATAATAATGTCAAGACATAATAGACAAGTGTCTATGCCATGAAACACAAGGAACAAATTGGTCGCCATATCAGACACACATCAACATCGCGCATAGAGATATGCTTAAAAGATACATGGATGCAATGGCCTTGGTCCAACGCTTTGGAAAACCATATCTCTTCCTTACAATAACGTGCAACCCAAATTGGTAAAAAATTAAGGCCGAAATACAATTGAATTAGGAGATACAGAATAGGCATGATCTCCTTGTGCATATATTTAGGGTAAAGCTAGAGGAATTAAAAATATAACTATTCAAGAAACAAATATTTGGAGTTGTGGCTGCATATGTTTATGTAGTCGAATTCCAGAAAAGAGGTTTAAAACGGCCTCTTAGGCCCATACTACAATATCCATAAAAACATACCAACTATATCCAATAGTTCTAAGAGTTCAAATGTTTTACTCTTATACAACACATATATTAAACTTAACGAGCTCTAATACATGTATACATCATCAAAGCCACAACCCGGCTTTCTTCTAGTCCTCAGTCTGTAAGACGAGCCGTCCCCTCGCACGCTCCCCGCACTGTGAAATGTATCCTCGACAGGCGAGCCTAACGTCGCATTGAATCGCCCTGCATTTACTCACCACCTAAGCGCAGTGCAATGTTCCAATTAAACACATTCAAGCAAATGTACGATCCTACTCTTCTGGAATGTCTACATGACCCTAACTCATATCCCGAGTCCTCATCGACCACTCACACTCGCCTAAGCCTCGTATGAGAATCTCTCTATTTTTGTTTGTTTGTGGACAACCTTCCGATGTATATATCAACTGGGCCGCCCGACGATTGATATATTATTTACTGCGGACTACTCCTCCGATGTATATCAATCGCCGCTCCGACGATTGATATATTATTTATTTTGTTCCGGGACTACCCTCCGATTATTAACAGCTTGTATTTTAACCAACCTTTTTTCTTAGGACTCATCTCATGCACTCACCCTATCCTAGGGTGTTCCAGAGCAAGATATAACGCATGTGACGCCAAGTTCCAATACAGTCTAATCACATACAAATATATAAACATGAATATACTTGCATAATTCAAATCACACAATCATGTCATGTAATTAATCAATTCATACAATAAAATTAGCTCACTTGGGCTAATGATCAAACACAAGAAATTCAACTTGAATCACTCGATCAAACACAATTTCACACAAAATACATTTTCGTGTCACTATTCCTAGGAACAGTGAAACCCTAGGGTTTACGGTTCCAACACACATCCATTCATCGGTTCACTTTGTGAACCCGCATTTCACGACCATTTCCGGCCTCATCTAATCAATACATGATTTATTATGCAAAAGCACCATTTAACACCCAAACCAGCCGTGGAGCAGTCACGGGCTACTCCATTTTGGTTCCAAAAATTATATCAATTCTATCCCAAGTTTCGACTGATCAGACGCCCTTACGCCATTCACCTCAAACATTCATGTGCTACTTAAATGGGAATAAACAGCTGCTAGGAGAAACCTGTACCTCCTGAGTTTGAGGAAACCCCTAAACTGCACCCACGCGGCCCTCCCCTCCCACGAGAGCCCTTCTTGTCCCGAAGACGTCACTGGCCGGATCGTCAGAACCTAGAGAGAAGGAAGACACTTTCTCAAAACGGTGATCCAAGCTTCTCTACAAGCCTCCCTCCCCATCGTTTTCCTTTTGAAGAAGGCACTATTTCGTGTTTTGTCTTATTATCATTTAAATCAATTCCATTAATACCAATTCTTTGTCTCCTCTTTCCCAGCTTTTGACATTCGGCACTATCTCAGTGTTCATTTTCGTTTATCCTCTACTCATACCACTTATGGTATTATGAGTACTTGTTATATGTGACTTTCTCGTCGCAGAACAAAATCAAGGTTCTTACGACACTCGAAACGCGATATTCTCAAAAACGTGCCAACTCGACCGGCCTTTAATATTACAAAATTTTACGTGCTAACTAGATTTTTCGAGACGTATTCCAATGGTGAAACTGCTTTCATCATCCGAGATCTAGAGAATAAATTCACGATTTTTTTAGTCGAATTTCAATTTTGTAATTGATATTACGATTTTGCCCTTATTCCATAATTTGGAATTTCTCGGGTCTTACATATGATGCATGACCCTTGTGGTTATCTAAACTTAAATAATGTTAGTATGATAAAAAAAAAGGTGCATGCAGATATGGGTACCCAAAACCCTTTTGCTCTCAAACTAGTAAAGGAAAAAATTGTTACCCAAAGTATAGACGACACAACGATGGTAGAAAAATCAAAATAAGAGGAACAAACTTAGATAACCAATGGGTTGTACCATACAATCCATACTTGCTTACAAAGTTCAATTGTCATATCAATATAGAAATATGTTTAACCATCAAGGCAGTTAAATATCTCTACAAATATATTTATAAAGGACAGGACCAAATCACAATGAACATCAATAACGAAGAAACTATTGGAATGATAGACGAAATTACGGACTTCCAAAATGCCCTATGGGTATCTCTGCCTAAAGCAATGTGGAGAATTTAGAGCTTCCCATTAAATGAAATAGAGCCCTTCTTCACAACACTCCAGCTACATCTCGAAAATAAACAAACTGTGACATTTAAAAAAAACGACCAAATATAAAACATAATCAGAAACGATTTCTATATAAAATCTATTCTTACTGAATACTTCTTAATGAATAAAATAAATGATACAATTCGCACATTATTATATAAAGAATTCCACAAAAAAATTGTGTGGAATCAATAAGACAAAGTTGACCTTACCGAAACAAAGAACCGTCCTAGGTAGAGTGGTAACGCTTAATCCAATCGATACAAAAATATTATTTCGATTATTACCAAATCATATTAGAGGCAACATCATTTACAAGGTAGTGGAAAGTTGAGCCATGGCTTCAAGGTCTACCTTCTCTTATGGAGGTCTAGCTTGCTCGAGTGGAGGTGCTTGTGATTACACTACAAAAAAAATTAAATTTTAGTGACGGAAATTTTTGAGCGAAATTTCCGTCACAAAATTGTGATGGAATAGTGACCAAAATGATAGACATTTGTTTGTGACGGATTTGTGAAGGAAAATTGTGACGGATTTGTGACAAAAACTGCTAATAAATTATGGCTGAAGGTATGCTAAAAAACGCTCTAGAGATGGATTTAGATTATTGTTTTTAGACGGATTTTTGTGATGGAAAACAATCCATCACAACCACAAAATAAATTATAAAGCTTTAAATATCGCTTGTATGGAAGATATTGCCGTCACAAAATAGTGACTTAAATGAATTGCCACAATTCCACATTTTGTGATGAAATTGTAATTGCTTCATAATTTTGTGACTAATCATCTCCGTCATTAAAAATAGTGATTTTAATCACAATCACACAAAAATAGGTGACTGACCATAATTATGCACAATTCTTACACCGATTCGCGATTAATTATAAACTATTTGGAATTTTATTATTAATATATGTTGTGCAATATTGTAATAATTTTTTTAATTCTTCAAAATCAGAAATTTCAATATTTTAAATTGTATATAATTTTGCACTATCGCATAGTAATGAAAATAATAAATATAAAAAAATAATATATATCATGCTACGATGTTATAAAGCTTCCAAATTATAAAAATTTCAGAGATGATTTGAAAATAAATTTTTATTTTAGCCAATTGATCAAAATAATTGAAGGAACTTGTTAAATCAGATATTCGACATTGACTCGACAGTGTTAATTAAAGCACAAACTATTCCTATGTTGTTGAATCAATCTTAGCCTCCTTGGACAAGTTTTTTGAATATTTTATTTTATGAATATTTAGAAAGTATATAATACAATTAATTTCAAATAGAAAAATAAATTTTTATTAATAGTGACTGGCTAAATCAACATAAAATAGTGACGGAATTGTGAATCCGTCACAAATTCATTCCGTCACAAAATAGTGACGGAATCACAATTCCGTCACAATTTTGTGACCGATTTGTAACCAATTTGTGACGGATATCTATAAAAAAATTCATTTTTGTTTTTTAATTTGTATTAGACACTATTTCAAAATATTCTAATATTTTAAAATATTATAAACTATTTGGAATTTTATTATTAATATATGTTGTGCAATATTGTGCAATATTTTTTTTTTTTTCAAAATTGTGAAATTTCAATATTTTAAATTGTATATATAATTTTACCTTCTTTGCACTAATTGTAAAATAATAAATATAATATATATATATATATATATATATATATATATATATATATATATATATATATATATATATATATATATATCATGCTACGATGTTACAAAAATTGATATAAAATTTGTGATATTTGAAAATAAATTTTTATTTTAGCCACCATTGGGTCAAAGCTAATTAAAGCAACTTGTTAAACTGTATATTCGATATTGACTCAATTGTGTTAATTAAAGCACAAACTATTCCTATAAGTTGTTGAATCAATCTTAGCCTCCTTGACAGGTTTTTTTGAATATTTTTTTATTTATGAATATTTAGAAAAAGTATATTATACAATTAATTTCAAATAGAAAAATAAATTTTTATTAATAGCGATCTGTCACAAATCGGTCACAAAATAGTGGCGGAATTGTGAATCCGTCATAAATTTGTGACGGAATTATCATTCCGTCGCCAAAATAGTCAACTGGAATCACCAATTCGTCCTGATTCTATGACCAATTCATAACAGAATATCTCAAAAAAATTTCATTTTTGTTTTTAATTTTAATATTAAACACTATTTCAAAATATTCTAATATTTAAATATTATAAACTATTTAAATTTTATTAAAAATATATGTTGTGTGCAATATTGTGCGAATTTTTTTTCAAATTGTGAAATTTCCAATATTTTAAGTGTATATATAATTTTGCCTTCTTTGCGTATTCATAAAAAATAATAAATATAAAAAAATAGCTATATATAAATGCTACGATGTTACAAAGTCGAAATTATAAAAATTTGTGATATTTGAAAATAAAATTTTATTTATCATGCATTAGGTCAAAGCTAGTGAAACTGGCTGTTAAAGCGTATGTCGACATTGACTGATTGTGTTAATTCAAAGAACAAACTATTCCTATAAGTTGTTGAATCAATCTTAGCCTCCTTGACATATTTTTTTTAATATTTTTTTATTTATGAATATTTAGAAAAAGTATATAAAACAATTAATTTCAAATAGAAAAATAAATTTTTATTAATAGCGATTTGTCACAAATCGGTCACAAAATAGTGACGGAATTGTGAATCCGTCACAAATTTGTGACGGATTCACAATTTTGTCACTATTTTGTGACCGATTTGTGACCAATTTGTGACGGATATCTATAAAAAAAAATTCATTTTTGTATTTTAATTTTTATTATACACTATTTCAAAATATCTCTAATATTTTAAATGATATGAAATGATGCCCCAAAATCAGTGTCCAAGCTGACTACCCACAAACTGCAAAAATCTACTTGTCTCATGTCATGAGACCTGTTACATGTGTAAAATGGTCACTTGGATTCAACACTTCATATTTATAAAATGTATATTTTATACAAAACATGATTTAATCACAATTTGTTTACAATTGTATTTAATTACAAATTATACAAAAATGGGTCTCTTGCCCAGAATTTTACAAATTACAAGATGTTCACCTCAGCCATTTTCTGCCTCTAAGGCCTGATGCTTCCATCCCCATGTCTTTGTATCTGAATGAGTATTTATATATGAGCAATGCCCAGTAGTGGAATTTCCATCTGTTACTTCCTAATTTTAAGTGCAATGCATGGGCAAACCATGTGATCAATACATAATATATCAAATTGGCATATATTAACAAAATTAATTCCATAAATCTATTCAATTTACAAACAATAACATAAGATTAGCTCACATGGGCTAAGGCACAATCTGACAGTTCTTCTTGGAACTGCCCACAAAAGCACAATCAGCATGTTATTCACTCATGGCAATAACACAACACCACACAAATCACGCAAACAGCCCGTGGACTGTCTGGGTCCCACTCAGGATCATCTGGTCCAAATCTTGAATCGAAACCACGGGCCATCCAGGCCTCTAACAAATCTCATTCACATACTTCTTAAACAAAAGTACCTTTACGGGTTTCGAGAAACTCCCGTCACGGTCTTGTGAAGCTCTCCTTTGTGATGATCCTCTCCCTCTTTAACAAAACGGGACTCTGGTCAGATTGTCGGGGAAGCTCCCAGAGAGAAGGTACAATATCTCTCTGCCAAAAACCCTCAATTTCTTCCTCTCTTTCTCGGTTGGTCTCCTCTCTCTTCACTTTCCTCTCGGCCAGTTGGTGAGGTTAGTCGAAGGTGTCTCACTTGCCAGTGTCCAAGCTTCCATTAACAGTGAGATTGCACTGCTATCCTTATCCGACCACTTGGGGTGCCACCGAATGTGATGCCATGTGTGTCACGTGAGCCCGGCAGGCTCGTGTTTGACTCTCTGTAGCTTGACACGTGGGCGCCTGTGGGCGCTCGTAAAGTCTTGCGTGTCATATTCCTGCGTCTTCGAAAAGCTTAGAAATTTCATTGTCTTTGGTCGGCCAGTCGGCGATGAAGCAGATTTATGAGAGCGATTATGATTGAAGTCAGTTTCGTCGTCAAGGATCTAGAAAAATTTTCGATTTTGGCCAAATTACCATTTATCATTCGCGCCGAAATATGGATTTTCCGGGGTCTCACAATAAACTATTTGGAATTTTATTAATAATATATGTTGTGCAATATTGTGGAAAATTTTTTTTTTTTTTCAAATTGTGAAATTTCAATATTTTATTATATAATTTTACTACTACATTGTCATAAAAAAATAATAAATATAAAAAAATAATATATATCATCTTCACGATGTTCTGAAAAGTCGAAATTATAAGAAATTTGTGATATTTGAAAATAAATTTTTATTTTAGCAGCCATTGGTCCATGAGTGAAGCTGCTTTGTTGAAATACATATTCGAAGCATTGACTTCGATTGTGTTAATTAAAACGAGCTATTCGCACATAAGTTGTTGGTCATCTTAACCTCGCCAGCGATTTTTTTAATATTTTTATTTATGAATATTTAGAAAAATTACATTATACAATTAATTTCAAGTAGAAAAATAGAAATTTTATTAATAGCGATCACGATCTTGATAGTTCACCAAATCAATCCTGAAATAGTGACCAGATTGTGAATCCGTCGCAATATTGTGAATTATCGTAGATACAAAATAGTGAGAATATTATAAATAAATCATAATTTTGTGTGAATTGCTAACCAATTTGTGAGGGAATATCACGCTAAAAAAATTCGTTTTGTTTTAAATTTGTATTAGACCTTATTTAGGAAATATTCTATCTTTAAATATCATAAAACCATTGGAATTTTATTATTTATCATATGTTGTGTGCTTTATATTGTGCAATTTTTTTAATTTTTCAAAATTGTGATATTTCAATATTTTAAATTGTATATATATTTTACAATATTCTTTGCTATCAGTAAGTAAAAATAATAAATATAGCATCAATATATATTAGTATACGATGTTTACACAAAAGTCGAAATTTTAAATTTGTGATATTTTGAAAATAAATTTTTATTTGCTTACCATTGAATTAACTAATTGAAGCAACTTGTTAAACTGTATATTCGACATTGACTCGATAGTGTTAATTAAAGCATAAACTATTCCTATAAGTTGTTGAATCAATCTTAACCTCTTTAATAGGTTTTTTTTTTAATATTTTTTTATTTATGAATATTTAGAAAAAAGTTTTTTGTTTTAAAGCGCATTGTTCTATAAGTTGTTAAACAAAATTGCAACTTAGTAGGATAAAGCCACACATCTCCGCGATTGTTTGTTGAAACTCGACTTTTTGGTGTCCACGCTGCTCGTCGTGGTCGACTTTACGCCGGTCAGCGAAACTACGGTCAGATTTTCGTAGGTATGAAGAAGCGAAGAGAAGAAAAAAAATAAAATTAAAATCACTCTCTCCATCTGTTGTCTCTCCAATGAATAATGACTTTCCTGCCGATTCTTTTTTTCCTTTTATTATTATTATTTTTTAATAATAATAATAATAATATTATTATTATTATTATTATCATTTTAAATCATGGTTCGTATTGTTTTAAATTCGGATCAGTTTAACGTCGCAAATTTTATTCTTTTCGATTCGATTCTTTTAAGTGAAGCTTTTAACTCATACCGCCGTTTTCGACTCAGGAGTTTTTGGTAAATCTGTTCACTGTAAATCTTTGGCGTTCTATCGCAGAAATTAGTAAATATTGTGATTGTCTGAGTCAGCCAGAGAAACTTTTGCAGGTCACTGAATTTCGCGAGGCAATTTCCGCTATGTCTGGTTGATCATAGGAATCACAGAATTTGCCCCAGGTTTCCATGTGCAGTTTTACCGTTTTCAAAATTGAATTTTTCTCGGGTTTTACACACACTACGTCTAAAAAATTGGGTGAAATTTGGTGCTTTGACGCCATTGGTCTGATCCATTAAATGGCGCTGGGCTAAAAATAACGCATGTAGGAAGAATTATATATAACAGTTTGATCGAAACTCCGAAATTACGGTATCCGCGATGCGGCGCCGTTACATGGATCCCGCGGTGCCTTGATCAGATGAAGAAGCCTGTGTTAGTTTCTGCGGATTTTGGGAAAAAGCGAGAAGACAAAATTAAATTGATCTTTTCTACTAGAACAAAAATTCCCTTCTCCTTTTTTTTTTTTTAATTTCGTTTTTTTATTTTTATTTTTATTATTTATTTATTATTCTTTGTGTATGTTATTTTAGATACATGATTCATATTACTTCTATTCGATCCAGTTTCTATCCCAAAACAATTTCTTTTTTAGTTCCTTCTTTTAAAATGAACTTATCCCAGAATCATTTCTGACTTAGAGATTTTGTAAAAATCTTGTTCTAAATCAATGACGACATGACCGAAGAAAATCGTAAAATGTTATAACTACCGTAATTAGTAAAAACTTTTACGGAGTGGCTATGTTGTGAGGGACGTTGCGGCTGTCCAGTTTTTAATCATGAATCTAGAAATTTTTGAAGCTTCTCTGAACCGTATGACAATTTTAATAGTATTATTATTATCATTTGTCATTTTAAAAATTTCTGTTTTCTAAGGTTTACAATTTGGAGTAGTGGCGTTCAGAGTATCTACGAATAAAGGTACTGATATTTAATTCAATCGAACCTAGAATTAACGTTGATACTTGGCATTGATTTGAGTTTAGGTTAAAAAAAAAAAAAAGAAAGAAAAAAAAGAAAAAGAAAAGAAAGGAGTAATATGAATGATTTTGTAAAGTACTTAATTCAAAAAGTAGAATATTTGTAACATTTTATTGGCCGGTTCAGTCAATGGGACCTCCTAACTTTTTCGAACAAAACATCATCTTTGTGAGGACAATAAAGGAAAAATGAAAACATTAACTTTCACGCACGATTTTCCCCTGAATTCCTCTGGCATTCAGCCTACGTTTCCTCTCTGTTGAGCCACTACAGTTCCTCTTCGATAGCTAAATGACTTCAAACAACAAGCCGCTGATCCTGTAGTGACCTGGCTGGCGCGTGGATTCTTCTGTGCTCGGTGAGTCAATTTAAATTCTCTATATGCTTAGTTTATGTTTTAGAAAGAACGTTTCATATTTAGCTATCTCCTCTACTTTATAATTTTGTTTTTATCTTCGATTTTTAACGGTTGTGATGCGAGAATCTGGGGTTGAAGCAAGGAGCGCATCAAATTTTCTGGGTATGATTTTTGTGTTTTTTTTTTTTTTAGAGAAGAATGTATGATTGGTTAGTTGGTGAGTCCAGTGGTTGAAAAGTCATGATTAATTTATTTTCGGTTTGATTTTTTCGTTATGTTGGCATTTGATCTGCTCTTTTGGCACTGGAATCTCTTTTGGAGCAAAGACAAACTTTGTGGAACAAAATAATGTAACTGAGCAGTACACACAACAACGAAAATTGTAAAACCCTACATATTAAAGGAAATAAAGGCAATCGAAAATAAACATGAAAGTATGGCATGAGGAAAAGGGAAAAAAAAAAGTCTATACTTCTTCCAATTAATGAATTTCATAATAAAATAAATGAGAAAATGAACACCACCAGACACCAACAATTAGTAGTGGAATGAGAAACCCTCCCATAATAATACAAGCAATTTCATAAATTTTGAGGTAATGAGAAAAAACTTAAAAGCGTTTTTAAATTTCTAATCATTGTTGCTTTCAAAATAGTCATAAACAAAATTTATAAATTTTCTTGATAGGAGGATTGAATGAATTAAGTAACTAATGTACTCATATCATTTATAACCAACAAGAAACCTTTTTCAAAGATAATATAGCTCTAATAAAAAATAAACAAGATCAAATCATGATAATGACTCTTGATGAAGAACACATTGGGATAACTCATGAACAAGGACCTCCGACACTCCAGTGGATATCGAAAATTTCCCTCAACGATTGAGCCAATCCACGGGCGAACCCCTTAACAATGCTATATCTTTAAAGTAATGCGACGGTGTCACATTTTTTTATTTTTTATTTTATTTTTTTCTTTCCTTTTCAACACTTAGTTTTTGGAAAAATCGACCGAGTTTCCTCTTGTTTTGGACTTACCAAATTTACAAAACATACAAAGCTGTTTATAACACTTCTAAGCTTTAAATTTTCATTTCATATTAGGACTTCGAGTCCACAATACAATCAAACCCAATAGACATACGTATACATTTATTTACTTCAAAATCATCAAAGTATTCATTATTCTGTGTGCATTTTTTATTAAAAATTTAAAGACACGGCGGGACTAATGACAGCTAAATACCTAGTCCCTTTGAGGATCAAAGCCCACGTAGTTCCTTTTCAAAATATATACATATATACCTATATACATGACAAAAATATTCATGTCTCACAATATACAAAATGTATATACAATGAAATCACGATCGTTGTCTACGATGACTCGACTCATACGAGGGAGGGTACTCTGGCCTTTTGTCTCGAGTCTTGAAAATGTTTTTGAAACATATAGAAAAGAATGATTTGAAGGAGCCCGGTGAGGTGTGCATTTCGTTTAAATAACGTTGCAGTGTATATCTAAGTAATAAATGCATACACTTGAGAATCAATTTATGCCTTAAGCGTTTATCATAGCTTCTTTTCTTTCTTTTTTATGTATTACTTATACTTAAAATCAATTTATGCCTTAAACATTTATCCTCAAACTTTCTTTCTTTCTTTATAATAAATACTTATAAGCAAAATCGATTTATCTTATTAAAACATTTGTATATCGAACTTTCTTTTATTTATTCTTTTTTTTTTTGATGGAACGGGGAATAAACACAGAGCAGTTTAAGATGCCGACGGTGAGAATGATCGCATTCGAATTCATCGCAATTCTTATTTCTTGGGCTAAAACTGTGGTTCCAGTCATATACTATCGTGTAAGGATATTACTCTAGACACATTCCATCCCTTTCGATTAGTAACTTATACTTTACCTGCAAATCTTTACGGTTAAAGTACCTGGCGATATCGGTCGCACTTGATCGTAGGAAGTGCAGGGTAACCATCGATGGCTATTTCTTCAAAATACATTTATAAATCAATTTTAAATCCTTTACTTTATCATTAAAACACGTATGCATTCTTTACATTTTTAAACTTTCATAATACCTTAACATATGCATACAATTTAATATACGTATAAATATATATTGATCACAGATAAAACATTTATATCTGCTTAACATTTCATGCAATTCCATTAAATAATTTAACATTAAACATTCACTTTTAAAAGCTTCGATTTCAAAAATATCATTTTTCACTCACGGAGTTCATAGCTTCGATCAACTTGCTTCCCGGCCAATTCAGTTTCGTCCAGATAGTCTTTTCACCTTTTCGAAAACCTGTATCGTTAATCATGCTTTAATTTAATCCGCGTACACATTCATTTAAATAGAATGAACAAATTAACTAATGTAAGCCACTCATTTTTGGCGAGCTTTTTCCAGCAATACTCTTATGAAACTTTGTATTTCAAAAATTATTCAAACGGTCTTCCAAAATTTGTAAAACTCTCCAGATCAGTCCTTTATATATCAATGACATGCTTTAAATTTTCAATTTAAAATTCCTTCTCTAAGCCTTTCAGCCAAAGCATAGCATGATTATTGTATTTCATAAATCTAGATGACTCGATTTAGCGAAACGAAATACGCACATAGCTCCACTTTGACAAATTTTACGGGCACTTTGGGATATAATTTGCTTAAACTTTCTTCAGATACATTTTTTCGCCTAAGTCTTATTTTTAACCATGACTTGAATGTTTCAAATCGGATCAGAATGAAGCGAGTTATGGTCAAAATCGACAAATGGTCGAAAGCGGAAAACGAGCATTTCGCATCTGAAGCAGAACGGTGACACACACATGGCCCTACTTTGAGTAAATTTTTGGTAGCTTATAATCGGGTGACGATGCCTATTTACATGGGTTTGATTATAAGCGAAATCTGACACAACCAGCAACGGAATCGGCTGAATCGGATAAAAATGACGAGTTAGAATTAATACGAAAAATAGTCGAAAGCAGGGGAAAAGCAGGCGTTTCTATACCGAGGAAGCTAGCTGCTGAGAAAACTAATGAGAATGTGTTCTCTTACTTTTTTCCTCGCAGCTCGATCTAATGCCTTATACCCATTTGACATATCGCATAAAATTAAACTATCGATTAACGATTCCTGGCTTTCTTTTCAAAGCCTAACTGTCCGGAATTTAAGCCTGTTGATATCAAATCGTCATTGACACTCCAAATACAACGATTTGCTATACCCAGAAAAGTCGAAGGCGTTAGATATGAAAAACATCAATGCAACATTCGGCTCACTTTATTTTTTCAAAGCACAACTGTCATTTAACTCATTTTGATATAATCATGTCGTTCGCCATCTGGCGATTTAACATCCATACCAAAAATTGAACATTAGGCGGCCGAAAAACACTTCAAAACCACTAACTTTAAGTGGTAAACCTAGCAGTGTGGTTTGGCTGTCTATTTGTATGACTGGCAGAAAACTGAAGGAGAAGGAAAAAATCATGCCACGCTGTATAGCGTTTTCTTAGCTCTCTCTTCTTTTCTTTCTTTTCTCTCCTTTTCTCTCCTACGAGGTTCCTAACTTTTGAAGACCAAAATGAGACCTTTTGTTTTGTCTTCCCATTTTAATGTTCCTAATATTTCTATAATTATAGGCCCAATTAAATTGAATTTATTTATTTGCTTTCTGACTTTGCCAAAATTGCGATTTGAGCTATGAATCTCGTTGGTCCATTATCATGATATTTTAAATCTCTTAACTTAGCTACATTAAGAAAGATTTATTTGATTGGCTCTCCATGATAAAATATCTCCATTATAACTGAGATTTTATCTCGGTTTAAGCTTATCTTTATCTTAGATTAAGTAATAAAATATTCTATGGTCGTCTAAACTTCACATTGACCATGAAATATTTAATTAAATCCATATGAGTGGATTAAGAATTTCTTTGAAATCGCTAGAAATGGATTTAAATCTTAAAATCGTATCCAGGACAATAGTATTATTATCAGTGCGTTCTCGGATGGCACGGGAAACTATCCAAGCCGGTTCAGTTTCCTCAGTTTCAATTTCGTTGGGCTCTATGATATAATGGGACATTTTTGGTATTTTAGGCCCGATTTTCGAAAAATTTCGGCATAGCTCAAATTTTAGTCAGGAAATCATTGTCCAACAAATCTCTAATCTCTTCTAAATATCAGTTCAAAGTCATGGAAGCTGAATTTGCTAAATTCACTTTCAAACCCCTCCGTGGGATATAATAAGAAAATTACTATTCCTTAGGGCATTCGGTTACAATTTTGAAAATTCCACTTCATATCGAAATGAGGGTCCGGAAGCGTTCTAAATTCTATTACCCTACGTTCTATAGTGGACCTCTAATCGATTCAAAAAACTACTATTATAACATTGTCGGGTTGGGGTTTTACAATCACCCTCCTTATAAAAATTTCGTCCTCGAAATTAAAATATTCGTAAAGAGATGGGAATAATGCCTCTTAAATACAACTCCTTCCCATGTAACCTCTAACATGTGACTCCTCCTGATACCTTCACAGCAGAATAGTCTTGTTCTTTGTGAGAACTTGCTCTCGGCGTCGAGGATCACTTGCTTTGGTTCCTCTTAGTGCATGTATCAAATTCTCTGTATTTCCCGCGGTTGCTCATCGATACATGTGAAGAGTGCGGTATGCCGCGCGGAGTATAGAAACATGGAAAACATCATGAATGCGATCGGTCGGATGGAAACTCGATACGATATGCCACCTCCCGATCCTTTTCGACAATCACGTATGTTGATATCTTAGTGGACATTTCGACTTTCCGTTTCCCAAATCTTAGTACGCCCTTCCATGGGGAAATCACCGAAAATCTGTATCCTACCTCGAACAGGTCCCTGTGATTATCGCATAACTTTTAATCGGTCTTGTGAAATTTTTCGGTCATCCTTCTAACCTTGACATGCTCCCGCAAGTCACTTGGATAATTCTGGGACTACGCAATTTCACTCACCTACCTGGATCCCAACCTCTTTGAGTTCGACATTTCGAATTATAAGAGCCTCATAAGAAGTATAAATATTGACGGGATAGTTCATTGTATATCGAACTCCATTAGTAAGTGTTCCTTTAGGGTATGATCGTCTTTATGCTGGGATGCATAACATGACGGAGGAATGGGCTTCCTCCATAATCTCTCCTCATCACTACATCCGGTGCATAACCTCTGCCACGACCACGGTACCATCCTCTCTGTGTCAAACCCCCTCTCGTTGCCGAGACTCTGCTTGCCTCTCGACTTTACTATGCGTGGATCACGAATGCGAGCGCATACAATCACGTCTATCAATACGAGGCGTGCGTGAAATGTGAAGCTACTTGGTGCTCTGAATGTGGGTTCAATCTCACCCCCGAGGACCTCAATTCTATGAGTCGAGGAAGATACCACGACCCTCAGTGAGATATAAGAACTCATGGGTCTCCTACTTACAGAGCATCTGTACCAGTTCGCACTTTCCGGGGTGATATTATTCGATGCATTCATAAATCATGATCAGTTCAATTCATCTCCTCTGTCTGATGTTCAGTTCCTTCTGCGTAAACAAATACTGCAAGCTCTTATGATGCTTGTAAAAAATCTGAGGCACTCCGTGTAAGTAATGCCTCCATATCCGCCGGCAAATACTACGTGCTAGCTTCGGAGTGATGTGTAGGATAATTACATTCATGCTTCTTCAATTGCATAAAGCATATGCAATCACCTTGTCGTGCATTAATACACAACCGAACCTTTGCTAGAGGTATCCGATACCTTTACTGAAAGCCATCTATACGATGGAGAAGTGTAGTCTTTTTGAGCGAGGTCAATCTCGCACTAGGTTCATCGAAACTCTCTTGACAATGCCGACCGTAAAAGCGGTTCCTCTTTCTTTGTCGGTCCCAGTGAAAGTGCGGTATCTTAGAACATCCCTCTCAGAACTTACGGTAATACCACGCGAACCCATCAAAACTCCTTGTCGTAACACTCGTAGGAGGTTTCCAGTCGAGTATAACCGACATGTGGATCGAGATCCTACCCTGAAACTATGTGTGTCTAAGGCGACAACGTCGAGCCAGCAATGAGGCAGCTACTGAGTTTAGCATATAGCAGTGTTCCCATGTGTTTGCGAAATTATCCTCGAGTGCTCGGCATGTTCTTCTCCGCTTGCTGAATAGATCGGTATATCGGTCGATAAACACGATAACAAGGCGATCTAAGTAAAGGCTTAGAAAAATCCCATTCATGAGATCCGTAAAGCGGTACGGGGAGATTCGTAAGTCAGTATTTGATTAGAAACTCAAAGAAATGCCTATGCAAGTGTTCTGAATGTTGTCTTGGGAACATCCTCGTCATGCGATCTCAACTTATCAATTCACTTCCAATAAATCAAAGGCTCATGACATCTTTGTGAAGCCTTAAATCAGCGATTAACATCCTTAAAGTGAAAAACCCATAATGCCCAGCCATAGCAAAATTACATTTATAACTTAATCAATTCTTCTTCTTAAAACATTAATTCTAACACATTCCATTAGGCATGCAATCACTTCAATTGATTAAAATCAATGGAAACTTCGAAGCTTTCCATACTTCTCCTAAGATTGGTCAAATCCTACATGTCACACATTCACCATTATTTCTTCAATTTCTTCGTTTCTTTCCAACAAATTATATTTGATAATTCATCCAATATCATTGATTTACTTAAACTAAATCAAACCAATGCATTTTCAATTTAAACCCTTTCTTGGCACTAACACTCTCATCTCATTTTCTATTCAGCTTTTAATTCCATTAATTCCATTAATTCCTTGAGAAGCATTTGGTAATGTCGTCTGTCAATTAAAACGTCAAGCAACATCAACTTCCATTAGCATCGAGTTGACCTAAATTGACAATCACTTCACAATCTCATTCTTTCTTTTTCAATTTCTTAGCAAAATCAACCTGAGAATCATGTCAATTTAATAACTAAAGCCTTAATATATTCAATTGAAGGTTTAGATAAATAATCATAAAACCACAATTGTTAACTACTTGGAACCTCCTGAACCCAGCGTCGCTCCATTTTACGTCGCCCCGGTGTGCGCACGGGATTTCAAACCCGTGCTCCTCTCATCCTGCTTGCGGCCTCTACCTGGCGAGTGCGTGTGTTTGTCGGCCTTCTACGTGGTCCCGAAATCTCACGGACTAAAACATCAGCAAACACTCTTCAAGCCATGATATGGACCTTTTGGTTTTCCATTTTATCTTTTATCATTGGATTGACTTTTCAAGCAATGATATAGCCTTCTCTTGATATGACTTGTGGCATTTCTTGGAATAAGGACCTCATATCTCTGATTAGATTGTGCGAAATTATGTATAAAGAAAAAGATCATGCATTTTATATGTTAATCTATCATTAGAATAAATCTTCTTCAACTTTTTTTCAACAATCATCTTGACACTAATTCCTTGAAATATCGATCTCACATGTCCCTACAATTGCTCATCCTGTTTGAACGTGAACATTATCATTTCCATGTTGAAGTATTAGCAGATTTTCATTGAGCGAATAGACTCCCATTTGAATGAGTCGATTTACATTATTAATATTCCTCTGGAATTCATTGTTGGAGTGCGGACTCTTCTACACATGCCTGCGATTTCTTTTCAACTTTTGCTTTGATCTTTTCACTCACACTATTCTCCTTTCCTCCAAAATATAATCTTTGAAATTAAGTCTGAAGACTCCTTTTTGCTAGACCTTCAACTCAGATCATTATTTCCTATAAATGAAACCTCGGCATTTCGGGTGGTGTGGTATTAATGCCTCCGAGAACTCTCTGGTGAGGCCCGGGTTGGCCTCGACGACGCACTTTACGTGAATTAAAAAATTTAATATGTCATGTAAATGCATATATGATTTTTTAAATCATATAAATAATTTATGCAATTTTAAAAATAAAACATTAAAACAATCTTATGAACATAAAATTTTCAAATCTTTATAACATTTTCAAAGCAGTGGCTACGATACCACGTTGAAAGACCCGAGCAGGATTAACCTCATGAACGGGGACCTCGAGCGCACTCGATGGATATGAAAATTTTCCTCCATGGAGTCAAATAAAATCGCAGACCGAACCCCTTTCGATCTTTAACATATCTTTAAAGAAAGTAATCGCGAGCGAAGTGTAAATTTTTTATTTTTTTTATTATTTTTTTCTTTTCCTTTTTCAAAAACACTTGGATTTTCAGAAAATGGCCAAGTTCCTTTGTTTTTCGGACTTTCCCAAATTTACAAAACACCAAACATTAACAACACTTCTAAACAAATTTTGCATTTTCATATTAGGACTTCAGTCCACAATCGATCAAACCCAATAGACATACATATACATTTATTTGCTTCAAAATCATCAAAGTATTCAAACCTTCTTATTCACATGCATATTTTTTTATTAAAAGATTTGGGCTTGGCTAGGACTTAAGCGAAGCGCTACGTACCTCGTCGAGATCGAAGCCACGTGATTCTTTTTCAAAATATATACATATACTATATACCTTGTTCAAAATATTCAATATATACAATATCTGAAAATATATACAATGAAATCTGATCGTACGTCTCCTGATAGCTCATTTCATTTTGCTGCAGGGTACTCTACGGCCTTTGTCTCGGGTCTTGAAAATGTTTTGGAAACATATAGAAAGAATGAGCTAAAGACCCCGGTGGTGTACATTTTCATTTAAATAACATTTTCGGTATATATCAAAGTAATAAATATTATAAAAGCTGAAATCAATTTATGCCTTAAACATTTATGCCTCAAACTTTCTTTCTTTTTTTTTTTTTTATAATAATGCTTATACATAAAATCGATTTATGCCTTAAACATTTATGCCTCAGAAACTTTTCTTTCTTTATAATAAATACTTATACTTAAAATCAATTTAATGCCTTAAACATTTATGCCTCGAACTTTCTTTTATTTAAAAAAAAAAAAAAAACTTTTTGATGGAACCCGGGGAATAAACACTGCCAGAGCCGGTTCAGGGTGCTTGACGGTGAGGGACGATCACATTCGGTCGCCAACCCTTTGCTGCGGAGAAGCTCACGCTTTGTGGGTTCAGTCACTTAGCACTTTATCCAAGTGTAAGGATATTACTCTGTTTTCTGTTTCACTCCCTCAGGTTAGTAACCTTCTTAACTTTACCTCCCCTCTTCCCTAAATCTTTACAAGCAAATATATAGTAGATATCCCGATCATCATGATCGTAGGGGTTTAGGAATTGGCAATCGGTAAAACATTTCTTCAAAAACCATTTATAAATCCCATTTAAATCCTTTACTTTGCTCGTTAAACACATAATTCTTTATTTTTAAACTTTCATAATACCTTAACATAACGCATACGATTTAATATACATATAAATATATATTGATGCAAGATAAACATTTCCATATGCCTTAACATTTACATAAACATTCCATTAAACTTTCAATTTAACATTAAAACCATTCACTTTTAAAAAACTCGATTTTCAAATATCATTTTTGGCTCACGATTCCTTTAGCTCGATCAAAACGGCACATTACAATTCAGTTTCGTCAGATAGTCATTTTTCACCTTTTGAAAGCGCGACTATACGTAATCACCAACTTCCATTTAATCCACCATACACATTCATTTAAAGCGAATGAACAAATTACCCTTAAGCACTAAAAACCCACTCATTTTGGCCAAACTTTTCAGCAATACTACATAGACTTTATGACTCAAAAAATTATTCAAACGGTCTTCAAAATTTATGAACCTCTCCGAGATCAGTCCTTTATATATCCAATGACATCTCTTTGATTTTCAATTTAAAATTCCTTCTCTAAAGCCACTCAACCACATAACCTGAGTTATTATATTTTACATCTAGATGACTCGATTTGGCGAAACGAGAATGCACATATCCCACTTTGATAAATTTAAGGCACTTTGGGATTACAATTTGTGAACTTCCTTCAGATAAAATTTTCCTTAGAAGTCTATTTTAACCAAAAACTTGAATCACTCAAATCGGATTAGAAATGAGCAAGTTATGGTCAAAATCGACAAATGGTCGGCAGGAAAGCGAGCATTTCACATGCAGGAACGAGCGATTAGCTTTGCCTTCTTTAGGTAAATTTTTAGGCCACTTATAATCAGAATTTATTGATGCCTGACTTTCCTATAGGTTTGATTCTCCTTGAAGTGTATTTTAACCAGCAACTTGAATCCCACTTTCAAATCGGATAAGAAATGAAGCGAGTTAGAAGATTGAGAAATCGAGCAAATGGTCGAAATAGGAAAACATGCTTTATTTCCTATACCGAGGCGCTGCCAGAAAATAGGCGGAAATGTGTTTCTCTTCACTTTTTTCACTCTAAACACTCCAATCTAATGCCTTACCACCCCATTTAAGCATATCTTTAAAATTCACTTTATCAATTCTAACAAGTTCCCTCACTTTCTTTTTCAAAACCCTAACCTAATCATTTTCACTTCTCCAATTGATATCAAAATCGCATCATTCAACCTTAAATACCACCAATTTAACATCCATACCAGAAAAGTCAAGACATTAGATATGAAAAACATCAAACCTAACAATTCACACTCCTTTATTTTTCAAAGCCTAACCTAATGCATTTCTTTACATTTGATATCAAAAATCATGTCATTATTAAATACCGATTTAACATCCATACCAAAAAAATTCAAGACATTAGACATGAACATAGCCTAACACCATTGAAACACTTTATTTCTTGGTTTCCTTTGTCTCTCATGCTCACACTTTGTGACACTTGGAAAGCTTGAAGGAGAAGAAAAATCATCTCCACTTTTTCTCCCTGGTGCTATTTCCCTTTCTCTCTTCTTTCCTTTCTTTCTCTCCTTTTCTCCTTATCCTTTCTCTCCCTCTGGGTTCCCTAACTTTTGAGACCAAAAATAGACTTTTGTTGTCTTGTTTTATATTCTAATATTTCCTTTAGTACCATTTGGTCCCTTGAATTATCTTACTTACTTTGCCAAAGTACATTGAGACCCCGTGAATCTCATTGAGATCCCGTCTCACTGATATTTTAAATCTTAACTTGCGCCATTAGAAAGATTTTGATTGGCTCTCCTGATAAAATATCTCCATTATAGAAATTTATCTGGTTTCACTATCTTGCTTTTATCTGGAATTAAATGTCAATATTCTATGAGCCGTCTAAACCACATTGACCATGAAAATATGTTCTAATTAAATCCTTCACAGTGGATCAGAATACAAATCACGGCCAGGATTTAAAATCACATTAAAATAATGTCGGACAATAATATTATCCGAATTACGCCTGATCGCTCGAAACTATCCAAACTGACCAAGCCACCCGCTTTCACTCTACAGCGATATATTCGACATTTTCGTATTTTCACTTCACCTCCGAAAAATTTCTGGCATTGCGCCCGAATTTCAAATCGGAATCACTATTCACTTAAATCTCCTAATCTCTTCTTAAAATATCATTCAAAGTCATAGGAACTCCGAATTTTTAAAATTCCTTTCCAAACCCCTCCATCCTGACATATAATAAGAAAATCACCATTCCTCAGTGGCATTCGACATAATTTTCGAAATTCCACTTCATGTCCAAATGAGGTCCGTAGCTGCCGAAATTCTAAGGTACCCTGCTTCTATAATCGGACCCCAACTACCAAAACTACTATTATAACATTCAATCAGTCAGTTTTACACTGAGGCCAAAAACCATTTATTAGACATATGTCTCGTATAAGAGTTTGTAATTAACTCTTTGGACTATTAACACATGGTCGGATGTATTTTATTATGAGTATGGATATATGGGCCTAAGGCTATTTTACTTATTATCTGAATCCGAGATCATTGTATTAAATCATTACGCTATACGAATTTGTAATAAGTCAGATTGGTGTGAGCCCCGCACAAAGGAGACTCGCCCCATTTTCGTAAACTCTAAGTCCCGGAAAAGGGACTCATCGGTGGGTGCTCCAAGTTACCCGACATCCATGAATCTTCCGCTGCCGACGGTCATTAACCCACTTCCTGGTTTTGGGGTGTCACATATACACTATTTCAAAATATTCTAATATTTGAAAATATTATAAACTATTTTAAATTTTATTATTAATATATATTGTGCTATATTGTGCAATTTTTTTAATTTTTCAAAATTTTGATATTTCAATATTGTAAATTGTATATGTAATTTATAGTGTTGTAAAATTATTATTTGCGTACTTGTAATAATGTTATTTTTATTAAATTGTACATGAGTATATAGGATTGGGTGCTTGAGCTCATGAAATTGTGACATGTTGTAGGAACTTGTTGGAACAGAGTAGTCGTTGCTTAATTTGTCATGCACAAGGCCATCAATTTTTTTGAATTCTCACATGCATAAATGTGTAATGTTATTATATTCAGTTAATGGTATACTTTTGTTTATTTTAGAAATGGTTTGTAATTTTCAAAATCTATTTCAGACATTTAAATTTTTGTCATAATTCAATATTGTTGAAACTTTGTTAAATTTTTTATAAAATACATGAAACATATTAAAATAAAGTACCTTTAAATCATTTGAACAAATTAATTATGTTTGACATGTAATTTAAACTTGATTATTATTTACATTACAGATAAATATAAATATTCGTATAGGCAATGGATGTATGCTAGATTGATAATGGATGATAAATCGAATTTATAATGTGGGTCGAAAGTAGCCAGGGAATTCGCAAAAATGCATCCGTAATGTACTGGATCTGGCCAAAAGATAAAGTGTCCATGTAATCATCGCAAGTGTCAAAATAGGAATTATTTAGATGAGGATACTGTTAAAGTGCATCTTGGAAGAAATGGATTTGTAGCAGATTATTATCGTTGGTATCATCATGGAGACACCGATGTAGAGCAAGAATTTGATGATGATGAAGATAAAGAGTATAATTCAAGAATTTAATGATGACGATGATGGATAGACTAATGACTAAATAATTATATTCATATTTTGTTGTAATTATTTCAAACAATATATATGGAATTTACTATTTAATGTTATAATTAATGTAAGACTGTGTTAATATTTTTTACTTAAATTTTAAGTATGTTCACCATATATTTTTTTATAAATTTATGAGCAAAAGATACCGACCACTTCAGTGCATATATAGAGGATGCTCACCCCACCATCGTCATTCCTGGGGTGATGTACTACAACACAAATTTTTCGCAACATCATCTACCGATGGAACAAAGCGCACTATTGATTAGAGTTGAAGAAAAATAAGTAAATAATTTTTCTATATAATTTTATCTTATGTATTATCAGGTGTTTATTGCGGTGTATGACATTGTTGTTTTCACTTTGTGTGTTTGGTGATATTGGTATCATTATGATTGGTTCTCTCATTTATTTTTATGTTGAACATTACTTTTTTTCAGGTTGGTTCCTGTATGTAGCCCTTTATTTCCTCCAGGTCAAACATCATCTACTTACATGCTTGGAAAAATTTGTGAAAGACAAGAATCAACTGCGTATAGTGGAAAGCATCTCTCAAGAGATATTAAAGACTTTTATTGGGAGGAGTTTAAGGTTAAAATATTTAGTGTATTTTTGTGTGAATAAAATAAATTTAATAAGGATTTACAATTATTAATTTCTATTGTTATATTTAACAAATAAAAATATTCTTATTTCATTATTTATAATTATTTTGTATCAAGAAGATAAGACACTGGGACTCAATGGATGAAGAGGCTATTAAGAGCTGTTGGTGGCAAAATGTTAAAACGCAATACACCAAACATGTCCACATTTGGAGGCATTCTAAGGATGGCAGGCCTTGGCCAGGTGACCCAAGAAATTTAGATAATTGGCAACAACATTGAACACCGCAGAATGTGAAAGAGCTCAAAATCTAAACGTAATCGCTTAAGTGAGACTGTGGTCCTCGTACTTGCCGACTAAGCATACGTGTGGATCTCGATCTATGGTGGAACATTCTTTAAAAATGGTAAATTATTAATTATTTAGTGCTCTAATTTTTAGTTTATATATATATATATATATATATATATATATATATATATTTTTTTTCAATTTAAACTTTTAAACATAATTACTAACTTATTATGCTCAAGACTAAGAGTTTGCAGAATCGTCGTACTAATAGTCGTATTATTCAAGAAATTGCACATGAAAAAAGATGGAACATTTGTGGATGCCAAGTCAAAGCAAGTGAATGTAGGTTCATCTTTTATTATTTAGTAATTTTAAAGTTATTTAATAATTGTTAAATCATAAATTTTAATATTAACTTGAATACTTTAATTTATGGATCGCATGGGAGGAGTTTGGTGGCCTTCGCTTCTCACTTTAGATGATGAAGGTTCACAACCTCCACCACTGACATAGACACTCTTTACTCAGGTCGTGAAAGGAGAAGAGGAGACGTGTATATGGTCTCGCTCACGAGTCGATTATCTATCCTTCTCCCGTCAGAGTACCTGAGCTCACATCATTAGCATCCGCAGCCGAAGTTAGAGATTGTGCGCAGAGCTTGCAAGACAAGAAAGCAAGAGATGATGAGCAATTGCCGAGTTAACACTCGAAAGAGAGCGCTTGCTGAGATGCAAGAGCGTATGAGGCGTTCATGGAGCAAATGCAATCTAGTCACAGCTTACTGATCATGATCTTCTGCACCTTAAGCTTGGTGATGACTTTTTTAATGTTTGATGTGTAAAACATAAATGTTTATTATTAGTTATGCTTCACTTATATAATTTTTTTTTTTTATGTATACTGTTTAATGTTTTATCATATGAAAGACATTTTAAATTATTGAATTTTAATTTTTTTCTAATTTTATTAAAATGTATCAAAATATATTCTAATTAAAAATAACATTTAATTTATAAAAATTATATAAAAATAACAATATGACAAAAATAATAGTGATGGAATAGTTTCACAAACGTTATCGACTTTATTTTTTAACACATCCTACAATTTTGTGATGGATTTTTCACAATTATTCGTCACAAATTTTGACTCAAATACATTTCCATGATGCAAATTTAGTGATCTAAATAATTTTTTGCCACAAAATTGTGACAGACATAAGCCATAACCGCCACAATTTCAAGGACAGACATAATCATAAACTCACAATTTTGTGACGCATTTGTGATCAGACCATAATGGCCACAACCTACAATTTTGTGAAGGAATAATATTAAAAACTGTCACAAAAATTGTGACTAATAATGAGCTAAAAATCCGTTTCACAAAATCATGATCTAAACACCTTTTCCACAATCAATCCTTTTGTGAGGGAAATTATTTTCGCTTCACAATATTTTCAATCGATTTCATTCGTAATTGGTTACTAAATTTTGTGGACTGAAAATTCACAAAATTTGGGTTGATTCACTCAATATTGTAAAGGAGAAAATTCACACAACCAGCATTAAACATAATTTGTGACTAAATTCTCCGTCACTATTTTTGTTTTTCTTGGTAGGTTATTTTTCCAATGAAAAATCAGTAGTTCCTCCATCCCTCCTGATTATAGTAAGTCGCACAGGATTGCTCGTCAGTCACATAGCTTACCCACGCATCGAGCCTACCCATGGTGGGTGAACGGTTCCCGACTTGCATTCGTAACTTTGATGTGACCATCAGAATACTCAAGCGGCAAGGATATGTCTTCACTTCATGGACTGATTGCTGTTACTCTACAAGTGTCGAGTCAACAAGCTTTGAAATACATCCATGTCATGGATTCCCTCAACTTTCTTTAAAGCGGCATTTCTCAATGGGCCATAAGTTATTAGAGGATATTTCCTTTGATAGTTCATAGGCTACATTCTCGTTTTATCGTGTTCCTCCAATCAAGCATCAATCGTGGTCCGGAGGTGTCGGAGCGCCCTTATAGAAGTCGCTGGATCCGCATCCACCTCTACACTCCATGGTGAGGGCATTTTCTCATAAACTCCTTGTATCTATCCTAAGCCTCGCGCATAGGCTCACCTTCATGCCGAAAGTAAACCTGCATCTCCATACACAAGCCAGTAGTCTGTGGTAGGGAAGAACTTCTACTAACTTTTGTGTACCAAATCGTCCCAAATTTTGTTACGAACTGGAGGCTAGAATTCAACCACACCTTTGCCTTATCCCTCAAAGAAAACAGAAGAGCAGCCGCACCGCATCATTAGAGACTCCATTATATTTTATCAGATCACACACCTTTAGAAAGTTCGAGATGTATTCATTTGGATCCCTCATAAGCCAGCCCGTGAACTGGTCGTTTCGCACTAACCGAATTGCTATCAACTTCAACTCGAAATTATTAGCCTGTGAGAATGGGGTCAACGAATCACTTATTGAACTCGTCAGGGACTACATAATCTCTCAAGGTCAGAAGGGTCTACCACTCATGGGTTCTCACGCTACCTAACATTCTCAACCCCTTCTTGATTGTTTTTAGCCATAACTTCGACCCGGGTTAAGACAACTTTCCTCGACCTCTCGAATTCCAAATGTCCAATCTAGTTCTCGATTGAATGTATCACTCTTCTTCCCTACTGCCTTTGCATAAAGAGTAATAAGTACTTAAAAAATAATCAAACAACCAAGAAGAAAAAAATTAACAAGAAGCAAGAAAAATAAATAATGAAATAGTAAAGAAAAAATTTGAATTAAAAACTCTACTAATTATATCCAAAGAAAAACAATGTTATTTCGCTTAATATTAATAGATGACTTAGTATCCGGCAACGGTGCCAAAAACTTGTCACATTTTCCTACATGCAAATTCTTCATAAGTATACGGATCGTGCAAGTAATAAAATGGACTCAAGGAGTTTGGATGTCAAACCATGAGGACTAAGCTATTAACTACTAATCTAATTTAACCTTAGAGTTGTTTGATCTAACTAGATGATTTGTCGAGTTACTAAACTAAGCGTGCAATTCAAAAGAAATCCTACCACAAGTGACTTAAAATATTATGAGAGAGAAATCTGTACTTGATTTCACCTAAGTCAATCCTAGTGGCTAGGGTTTGATAAAATCATATGACATCAAAATCATATATTAAAGGTCGATTGATCCTATTCTATTATTGATCGAGCATCAACAACCTATTCATAAGATTAGGTTATCGTGACTTCGCTCAAACCCTAAATCTATAGAAAGCATTAAGATCGGGTTAATCCCGTACCACGCGAAGTCATGATATTCCCATCCTACGATCATCATATCTATGACTCCATTCCCGATCCCATCCTTGCATCTCTTCTCAGTCTTAGGTTGAATGATAAAGTCATGTAGATAGTGGCTAATTGCCCACAAGCATTATGAACTTAATGAAATACTCATTATATATATATATATATATATATATATATATATAGAGAGAGAGAGAGAGAGAGAGAGAGAGAGAGAGAGAGAGAGAGAGAGAGAGAGAGAGAGAGATAGATAGATAGATAAATTGTGTCTAAAGATTACAAGCAAAACTCTAAACCATTGTTCATAAGGGAAAAAAACATAAGGGAAAAAGAGAAAACTAAGCAGTTACGATTTCGTGTCCTATTTTAAAGCTACAGAGAGTTCCTCAACCAAATCTTTTCTCCCTTCCTCGTTTCTTGCTCTAAGTTATGCTTTTATATCATTCCTCATGCTCATGACATTCCTGCCTTTAATTCTAGTGGTTCCATGCCTTACTTAGTTTACTCGCCATCTCACGCTACGAATATCAAAGCTTTCCTCAATCAGAGCCGATCTCGCAAATCTCCCAGTCACTTAAGAGAGGCTACAAAATTTTCACAAATTCCTACGAGGTTGTGAACTTGAACAGGGGAGACATGGATGCATTACTTAAACCAATCAAAGGCTGGGCCAGATGTAGTGCAAAATTTTCGTAATGGATTAAGAGTCACTCACTTAATCGCACAAAGGTGTTCACTTCAGAATGCGAGATTTCAGAATCACTATCATGGAATGCTTAAATTGGGATAAGACTGCGAAATCTTCTTGATCCTTTTCCAAGCCTCAAATTGTGTGTCTTCATCTCCGAATCCTCGCTCCATACACTCACCTCTGAACTTTATACAGCCTACATTTTCTCCAAGAGTTGATAAATGTACCTAAATACATGCAAAATCACACAAACTCGAGGAAAACATCAGTTTCTGGCATAAGGACTAACAAGTGGCAAAATTAGGGGTTTTTATGCTTTTCACACTCAAAAAGGGTTTGAAATAAAAGTGTAAGAACACTCCGCTGAAAGTGCTCATCACACCTCATCTATCAAGAAAGTTCTCGTGAGCTAGCCTATCATTATCCCTCAAAGGTCGGCGATACACTTGCTTCTCAAAACAGTATTGTGTTCATGACATAAGAGTTACTCACAATATCAAATGATCAGCATCTTCCTATTCAATTCTCAAAGATCATGACCTGAAGTTCACGAAACATATTCCACGTGATTCAACATCGTTTTTATCTTCAGAACAAACAAACAGCCTAAAACAAAACTTTCGTATAATGTAAAATCATTTTGGTAGGTACCTCATAATTTTTGAAAAACTTTTTCGGGTTTAGTTTGCTTACTTTTGAATTTTCATAATATCTCGCAATGATGTTATTTTTCCCATTTGACTCATTTCTTTCGAAGGTCACAATGGATAATTCATGCATTATATTTACGTTGGGGAGAAATTTTATAACTTTTTTGCTCAGAATGACGCATAAGATTCTCATTTTATGTTCATAAAGAGAATGATGCTTCTGCTCTGCACTCATGTAACGTAGAAATTTTGGAAGTACTTTTATCTCAACACTTTCTCATCCATTTAACCAAAAAAGCAGAGCTCAAGAAAACTTCTTAATCAAAGTTCAGGGTTTTTTTTAATGTTATTTTCAAAATTCAGGCTTAATATGCAAACAACTTGAAAGTTCAGGGTTTTTAATGCTATTTCTTCTCAGAATAATTTCACAATTTTAAATGAAATAATTTTCTATTTATTAAAATTAAATTACATTTTAATTTAAATATTACACATATATAAATTACAAGAAGTTAATCAAGTATCGCTTCGAGACTTGGTCAATGAAGATGATTCTGAAAGGTAGGTAGATCCTTGATAATGGATATCAAAACGATGATAGCAATCGAACACTGGGTGTCCAAATTTCCCACAAAGTTGACACCGACGACGCCGAGAAGCACGTTCCTCCATTTGACTTTCTTCCGTAAAAGTTGATTGACTCTATGAGCCTGATTATGCATTTCCACGAAAAAAGTTTATTCGATTAAACTCGGCGCATTGGAGTGAAATTAGTAGAAAATAGTATCTTCAGAACCGACTGAGATTCCAAATGCTGCCATGAATAGTAGATGGCGCACAGAAGAAAGATTTCTTTCTTTTCAAGGCACAAGGCTTTCACAATTGAATTATAATCGCCCTAAGACTTCTTAAGAATTTGCAAGATGTGATCCTTTTCAAAAAATGTGATTCACCCAATGGTAGAAAAGACTGGTCGCTAATGTTTCACTCATAATATAATCACATACACAGAGAACTTTTCTAGTTGTTTGTGACTCTAAACGTAACTGCATTACCTTGCTTTTGAAGAAGAAGAGAAGATGCGTTGCAAGGCTGACCATGCTTCATGAGAGGTCTTGTAGCCTACGATCTGACCCATTATTTCGTGGCGAAGATAGAATAAAGGCAACCGAGAATCTCATTCTATCAGAACGAATTCTCGATCGTGTCGCACCGCCATCGCTTGCAGGACAACGTATCAATTCCTCAATGTGATCTTCAAATCCATTAAGATAGATCACATTCTCCATCTCGTATCTTCCATAAAAGAAATTTGTTTCGCTTCAACTTGATAGAAGTGTATGATCGAGAGTTTCCGCTAACTGGGCAATATTCACAAAAGATGCAACAAATTATTCGCTACTGCTGATGCAAAACACTGGACCATGGTTCAAAGTCGCGGGTATCGATCACCAACCTGATGGTTCCCGAGACGTATGGCCGGTATCGTCGCAGACTACCGATACATATTTAAAAATTATTTGGATTTTATATAAATTATTAGAAAAATAGATATAATTAAGTAAGTTAAAAATTTAATAAAACAAATTTTTTATATTTAACATTATTTAAATAGTTATTGAAGCATTCAGTGAAAAATAAGTATGCTAATGCTAACAAAAGAAATTATTTTCTAATATAATTGTTCTTCAACAATATTAAATTTATATCCCGTGGTAAATAAATTTACTTAATTTCTTCTCTTCTATGTGGTTGATATTGAGGTTGGGAGGGCTAGGATGTGTTTTTCAGTTGAAAACAGGGCAAAAATGGGGGCTGGAAGGCTTGGATATGTAAAATACAGTTTCTGGGGCCAAAACGACATCGTTTTAGCCATCGACACTTTTTTTTTTAATTCAAAATACTAATCAAAACGGCATCGTTTTGGTTTGTCTGGGACTAAAACGGCGTCATTTTGTCCTTGTTCTCACTTATCCAAAAACGACGCCGTTTGGATAAGTGTCCAAAACGACACCGTTTTGGTCTCAGACAGCCCTAAACGATGTCGTTTTGAGTTGTATTAAAAAATAAATAAAAATCAAACTAGCCAAATGCTTATATCTCACGTAGACCAAACGACGCCGTTCGAAGTGGGTCAGTTGAAAAGGAAACCCTTCCTGTGATTCTCGACAACAAATGGTGAAATCAAAAATGAAGAGGAAGAAAGGAAATAAGAAGAGGAGGGAGAAGAAGGAAGAGACCCATCCCCAAGGGCCTGAGCGCCGTGTATGGTGATAGAAGACTCTAGAAGAGAATCTTCCAACTTATCACTGGATTGGGCCAAGAGTATTGATGATCGTGTTGCCTTGATGGACGGGTCCACTAGAGTCAGTTACAAAGTTCTCGATGCTGATCCCTAATTTCGCAAATTTGATACATGGTGTCCTTCATTTTCCTTGTTTTAAGGAAATAAATGATTGATTTCTCATATTTAATGATTATTTTACCTTTTTAGTCAAATATTTTCTTTCATTTTCAAACATTTGCTTGAACTCTGTCCAAAGTTATGATACCTGTAATGTGTTTAAATATAAGGAAGACAACAAACAAGTTATTTTGAATGCAACTTTCCTTTGTAAAAAAATACAAACAACCATTTCATTTTCTCAACA
The DNA here is from genome assembly GCA_016808115.1 of Tetrastigma voinierianum. Classification (NCBI taxonomy): domain Eukaryota; kingdom Viridiplantae; phylum Streptophyta; class Magnoliopsida; order Vitales; family Vitaceae; genus Tetrastigma; species Tetrastigma voinierianum. Next base: position 411,580 of record JAEQBH010003072.1, read on the forward strand.
ATATAGTAATAAAACTCAATTTTATTTCTAGGAAGGATGCTCCAATCATTATTATTAGCATTATTCATCTTTTTCTTCCAGCTTTTCAATATTTTAATAGATACTAATCTACAATAACTTAGAACCACGAATACATACCTTTAAATTAATTAACATTAGCAATTACTAACAACTCAATAATTAAATATGTCTTCATCTCGTTGAATTTAGTACCACCTCTTGTTATATGGAAAAAGAAAATTTTTTGAATACAAACCGTAAATGGAGCCATTTGAATATGATGATGATAGGTACTTTTCATACATGCTTTTATACCATTATTCACCTATCAATCATATGCTTTTATGGTGTTTTTGAGGGATTTAATGTTTAATTTTATAATTTTTATGGCTTTAAGTACATTTTGAAGCAAAGAGATCATAATAAGTGTCAAAAAGATGAATTTTATGCGTCGTACCATGACCTCCCATGACTTCAATCATGATATGGATGGGTTCTACATCTCTCAAGCTTTCCAACGAGTCCAAGATCACCTAATTCGGAGTTCGAACGAAAAAAATACGGCATCGTAAAGTCAAGGGAGGATTTTCCAAAACACCACATGTAGCAATCCTCAAAGTTTGTGCGTTTTCAGTCTACCTAATGGCCTCCAATGACTCTAAGCTTGATATGTATAGATTCTACTCTCTAAATTTTCCTCAGAGAAACAAAATCAATGTATCTGAGGTCGACGAGAGAGTTATGATCGCTTAGTCAAAATGTCAAATCTGAATTGTTTCAGACACTCCGTCCGCCGAGGTGAACCGTATCACCCAACAGAACTAATCCTACAACCAAAATGTTCACTGCAACAAAGAACGGTGGGCTAGAGTAGCAATATTCACATTTTTGGCCATTTTAAAGGCCCATTTCCCTAGACACTATAAATACATGTTTTTTAGACTTTATTAGGTTCCACTTTGGTGAGAGAACACCCATTCAAGGGTTTCTTCATCCTGGGGCTAGAATCAACCTGTAGTTTTGATTTTCCTCGTCATTTTACTGATTTGGAGTTGATATTGAAGTCCAGCCGTTGGGAGACCTCCTACAAATTTGGGAAATTAAAGTTTTGAGAAGTTTTCCACCTTCAACTGCTTGTATCTATAAACTTTACTCTTTCTCATTTCCTTCTATTGTTGTAATAAACATGACTATGGGATTGTAGGGTTGTAATGAGTGGCTAAACACTCTCTGTGGCATCACAGTCGATGCTTGATTTATATACTTTTTAGATGGTTTTGTGAATTTATTCGTGTTGATGTTAGTCGATGTTGTTGCTGGATTATTATGGATTTTGCCTAATTCACTTATGTCGAAGTGAGTTTAAGACCTAGCGCACAAAGGGTTTCCGCATAAGACATTGGAAGTATACCCTAGCTCGATCTCTACTCCCAAACGTGTCTCAATTGACAAATCAACCTAACTTAGTCAGCAGTTTAGAAATTAGGAAAATGCCTAGTACTAATGGGATTTACCAAGCATCATCTCAAAGATTATGTGAGGACTATATAATCGAGAGGTGATCGATTCGAACATAGTCTGGGCAATCCTATCGAATGGACCGAGAGGTGACCAATAGGATTCCCAAGGAAAGTATTGCCTTCTAAAAGTATCACATTTCATTACCTAGATGGACCGAAAGGAGGATAGGAATTGGGTGTGAGATTGAGGGGAGACACAGAAGCATCAACCTCATACCGGTTTCCTTGGACAACACAAGTATATTTTCATTCAACTAGGATTTCATGAATATAAATCATAATTGCATCAATGGATACAATCAGCCCTAGTTTCCTTTCCTATGGTTTTTCTTTAAAATCAACCCATTTTCTTGTAAATCTTTAAAAATCAATTTTAGATTTATTTTGTTTTAGTTTAGTTTATTTTAGATAATCAACACTCAAAATCACCCTTCCGCTCAAATAGTGAAATTCTTGAGTAGTCGGGGTACTCAATCCTTGATAAAACCTCACTTTTCTTGTATGATCAATATCCAGACTTTTGGTCCATTGTATTACTTGTACGATCTGTACAATTACAGAAATCACAATCACACTCATATGAGCCACCAAATAAAAATAAAAAAGTACCGTTGAAATAAAATCGATGATATACATTAACGGGTGTTGAATGTCAAGTATTGTAGGCCCAAGGCAGAATATAATAAAATACACGTATTGGAAAATAGATTAGCTAGAACTCATGAGCTCCTACTTTAGGACCGACAAATTGGAACTAGATGTAAACTGAAAAAGTGAAGCTCATGAGTAAAAAATGCATTTTAATTTTGGGAAAGTATATTTTAAGGTAAGTGTATCAAGTGTTTCACCATAAAATATAAAAGAAAAAATTATGAAAAGGGTAAAACTAAAGAATTACCCCTAAGGTTCATCGAAAGTGGGATATAAGGTGAATACCTCCGACTAATCGTATGTCCAACTTCATACTTGAACTTTTTGTCTCAAGATATCCTCAATATTTACTCAGAAATAAATGACGCCGACGACAAATCGACGTTTAATGCGACATGATAATATCCATTATCTTACAACATCCATTATATAAATTATAAAACTTGACCAGTAATCAACGAAGTGACCTAGCATGGCGGTAACCATGTTGTCTTGCAAATAGTTTTCTTGTATACGCGATCTAATGTTACGCATTTAAATGTTATGAATTCCATTTACAAGACAAAATTCATATGATTTTATTAAAAGACCTTTAAAACCCAATTTTGGAAGTCTGTCTCTCCACTTTTGGTTTGATTTTTGAGAAAATGTCTTTGTTTTCTACAAAGTAACCCTTATTTTAAGAGACAATATAAATACATGAATGGCTGAGGGCATTTTTCGTCTAAAATAAAGTTATTCTCAAAAAAAAAAAAAAAAAAAATGTTAGGTCTTATTTGGTTTTTGTTTTTAAAAATGTTTTCTGATTTCAAAAATAAGAAAACAAGAAAAACACGAAGAACAAGTTTGGTTCCAAACTTTCTTTTATTACGAAAAACACTGATAACAAGGAAAATACTAAATTCAGATATCAATAATAGTTTTTAGAGAACACCATTTTTGTGTTCTCTATTTTTTCAAAAACTGATCACAATAAGTTTTTAAAAACAAGAACCAAATAGACCCTTATATTCACAAATTTATGGTTATTTGATGTCTTCTAATCAAATATTTCATAATTGATTGTCCAATTTCTTACAAACTAATGGGCTAACTTGCCATAGTAGATTGAGAAAAAAAAGGGCAAGCAAGCCACGAAAGATCACCCCGATTTTTAAGACATTAATTTGAGGATTATTGTTTTGAAATAGATTTTAAAAATATAATTTAGAAATAAAATATGGAATAAAAATGAATAATTCCAAATTTTAAATATAATATAAAACTTAAAAGAAAACTCTTTCCTTTTGTAATCACATATAGAACCTTTATTATGCCTTTAAAATAAAAATCATGATTCAAAACAACTTATTTAATTTCATATTTAACTTCTTTACCAAAATAATTCGATTTGATTGCACTAGCTTGAAAAATGTCACTATATGACTAACCCTTACAATAAGGACTTTTAAAACTTCCATTACTAATTTCCCATGTGAAATCAGAGACTTAAAAATACTTTTTAATTCTACATGTGACAACAGCAATTCTTCAAAGTCCAAAAACATTTTTTTTAAACATTGTTTGAAGCAATAAATCTCCAAAGTTTAAACATAAACTAATTTCCTTATTATAGAAAGATAAAATTAATTTTGTTTCATAATACAAACCTTATTGAATCAACATCACTTATTCTAAGTTATAATAACAAAAATGAACAATAAGGAATAGGTTTATGAAAGAAACCTTATGAAAGTCAACATTTCTATATTGAAAATATAAGGAATAGGTTTAATTTCAATGGGATAAGGCACATAAATGTCCTCGAGTTTTTGCCCGAATATCCCACTTTGTTCCTGAAAATTTTTCCAGTCCTAAGATACCCCCTACATTTACTTTCATAGCTCAGCCAAACCCCTGCCGTTAGAAAATGCCACAAATGGACAAACGCACCTTAAAACCTCAAATGTTAGAGTTTCCAGCCTTGTGAATTTTTTTTAACGGGATGGGCATAAGTGGTTATGAAAGTAAACATAAGGGGTATTTTGAGACCGAAGAAAGTTTAGAGCAAAGTGGCACATGCGCACAAAACTCAGAAGCATTTGTTCACCTTATCTCTAATTTCAATGCATGTAATTAAGGGCAATACCTAAGGCGATAGTGGTATAAGATTATGGCAAGTGTTATCACAAGGATATGCACAATCGATCTCTTTAGTTATCCTTCTGCTAAAATACCAATCACCAACTGCTTCTGCAATGGTCTAAATAAGTTAATTTAGGTATTAGTAATGTTTCTTGACTTGGAAAAAAAAACCCCCCAAATAAATACAGTTTACAAATGATAGAAAATGTGGTGATAATATATAAAAGACATCAATTAAGAATATGAGGCAAACCCCAAAAATGCCAAAATGGAAAACAAAATCCATCCCAAACATGCACCCAATGTTAGATTCCTTTTTCATTTTGAATGGAATTTACTCCTTGAAACGTCTGAAACGGTTGGTCAAAGTTCTAAAGTATTATAAAACCTTTTTATGGGAATTCATGGCAATCCTTCTGTTGGCTTTAAAACCATCGGAAGCTTTTAATTCTTTCATCCATCCTCTACCTAAAGTCTATATATATAGTGTTAGGATCTTCTCTGAAAGACACGCTCACAAAACTTTACCAAAAGTGTAATACTAGTGATAAAGCAAACTTGTTCTAGTTCGTCAAAATGGAGCAAGGTGTTTTGTCGACCATTCATCAAGTCATTTCATCCTGGAAAACAAACGCCGATGTGATATTCTCCAAGCATCAAAGGAGACAGCGAATCTATTTTAAGGAGATCGTGACTCTTCACGAGACTCGTCAATCTCCATCTCTAACAAACCTTATTGTTAGGGAAAAACAGTAAGGTTGTTAGCGAATCTGTTTTTCCTGTAATTTTGTTTTTCCTCTCTTTGTTATTTTTCCTCTCCCTCATCTTTCTGTTTTCGTGTATTTGCAAACAAGTTTGTAACAGTCTTAAAACATATTCAAAGGGTGAAGAGAAAAACGGGAAGGGAGATCGAGCAAACTAAAAAACAATAGTTGGAAAAAAAAAGGAAAAGAAGGTGATTAAAGATAAAGGTAACAAAAGGAAATATTTTTTCCTTAAAAAGATAATGTTTTATCTAGCTTTTTTTTTTCTTCTCTTTTAAGGTTTGGATCCTTTAGAAAAAAAAACCATTTGTGTTTAGGATAAGGAAAACATTTCCTTTACAAAAAAAAAATTTAACTTTTTTTTTTGATTTGTAAGGAAAGAATCCGTTTAGTCTTTTATCAAAACTTTTTTTTGGAAATTTTTTTAATCAACCTTCGATAAGGGGTTTTTTAAGGGAAAAAAATTTCTTAGTAAAACACTTTTGATAAAGGGATTAAAACAAAGGATAACAAAAGTTTTCTAGAAAGGAAAATTTTTTTTTGAAGTTTTCCTTTATTCCTTCTACAAGAAAAAAATTAATTCTTCAAGAGAAGGTTAAAAGCCAAACAAACAAGCTAGCATTCAAAAAGGAAATGCTCTACCACTAAGCTACATGCTTAGTTTTATTTTCCTTGTGAGGAATATCTGATAACGAGATAAGCCTATTAGGCTAAACTCTACACTCATTTTGTGGGTCTCTGCCAATTCCTTTTGGTCTTAGGAAATTGGAAATTACAATATAGAGAAGTTCTGTATAAGGAGGTTGGATCTTAAACGGGACCATTTGGCAGCCTCAATCTTTCCTAGGGGCCCCGAGATATTACGTCTAAGGAGAATTTGGTTCTTGGCTCGGGGTTTCCATACCCCTGCGAGTCTTTACTGGCAATGCTACGTGTAGAAGTAATTTTTATTTTTATTTTTTTTAAATGAAAAGTTTGACATTTTTGTCGGGTTTTGCAGGAAAATGACTTATGAATCCAACAATACCAATTATTAATGCAGATACGGCCAAGTGGCAGCCTGCTATCATTGCTAGAGCACCCGATATTGTACTTTTCAAACCTGTTTTTTGATTTTCCCGGGGGGCTTTGAGAAGTTCAATGGACTTAACTGTAAACGGTGGCAGCAAAATATGCTATTCTACCTAACCACCTTAAATCTTGAGAGATTTTTTACTGAAGATGCTTTGAAGCTCAAGGAAGACGAGCGTGATATCTAAGTCATCAGTGCAATCGATGCTTGGAAGTATTCAGACTTTCTTTGTAAAAATTATCTCTTAAACGGGTTGATTGATTCTTTGTATAATGTTTATTATACTAAGAGTTTTGCAAAGGAGCTATGGGAATCTCTAGATCGGAAATATAAAACCGAGGATGCTTGGGCCAAAAAATTCATCGTGGGATGATTCCTTGACCTTAAAACGGTAGATTCCAACACTTTGATAAATCAAATTCAAGAAATTTAAGTGATCATCCATGAGATACACGTTGAGGGAATGGTACTGGGTGAAAGCTTCCAAGTGGCAACCATTGATAATGACTCAGGTTGGAAAGACTTGAAATTACCTTGAGCGAAAGGAAATGAGCATGGAGGATTTGGCTGTTAGGCTTCACATTGAAGAAGATAACAGAGGGTCTGACAAGAAAGGGGCTCACACTCCAACATAAGTGAAGGCAAACTTTGTGGAACTTGGTCAAGGTTCTAAGACAAAGAACCATAACAAAGGGAAGAGCTCTAAGTTAGGACCTAAGGAGGGGGTCTCAAAAGCTAAGTTCTAGGAAGTACTTGATTATGGAAACAAGGTCACAAATCTTCTGATTGTAGACTGCCAAAGAGGAACAAATCCAAGGAAGCCAATGTGGTTGACGACATCTCCAAGGATGTGTACTTACTCAAAAGTAAGGATGAGGCAATAAAAAAATTTGTTCTCAACAAAAACGAGGTTAAGAATAAGCTCAACAAGAAAATTAAGGTGCTAAGAAGTGATCGAGGTGGTGAGTATGAATCACCATTTGTTGACTTTTGTGCTCAACATGGGATTATACATGAAACCATTGCACCTTATTTGCCTCAATCCAATGGAGTGGTTGAGAGAAGGAATCGCACTCTAAAGGAAATGATGAATGCAATATTGATAAGTTCTGGTCTACCACAAAACATGTAGGGAGAAGCCATTTTAACTGCTAATTACCTTTTGAATAAGGCACCTAAAAAGAAAGCAGAAAAAACTCTATATGAGTTATGGAAAGGAAGAAAGTCATCCTATAAATACTTTCAAGTGTGAGGATATCTAGCTAAAGTGACAGTTCTTCCACCTAAGAGGGTGAAAATATGACCTAAAACTATTGATTGAATTTTCATTGGTTATGCACATATAACAGTGCTGCTTATCGATTTCTTGTCCATGAATTGAATATCCTTGATATTCATAAGAACACGATACTGGAATCAAGGAATGCATTATTCTTTGAAGATGTGTTTCCATGCAAATCCAAAGAAAAGCCTAGCTCATCAAAACGAGTGTTGGAGACTATTCATGGAAATAGTCAGGATGAAAATAACGATAGTGAGGTAGAACCTAGGCGTAGTAAAAGAGCAAGGATAGAAAAATCCTTTGGTCCAAATTTTCTAACGTATGTGCTTGAAGGGGAACCTCTGTGACACGCCGAGATCAGTTAATGGCCGTTAGCCGGAAATACTACGTGGATATTGTATATCTCGATTACCCATGTTTGTTTAAACCCATTAATTGGGATCCATTCATCGAGTCTTAGGTAATCACATACCTATGCCTAACGCAAGGCTTTGTGAAGCAAGGTCGGGAATTACACATGGATATCGTGTCTCGATACCACCTTGTCCTAATCCCAAATTTGTCGAGATCACGTTTAGCCACATTCTATATACATTTTATGTTATTTTCAAAACGTAATGCTATGAGATTTAATTCTATTTCTATTACATTAGCATCACGTATCTTAGAAACTAGTTATTTCCAAAGTTTTTACAAAGAACTATACCTGACCACAAGTCGGCTTTCTTGACCTCTCGACCACGAATGAGGCTGGAGCGAGTGTATACCACACTTTTTGAAATGTTTTCCTATAAAGGGTCAGGCCACGCCCGGTAGAGACTCCACCATAGGCTATTACCCCCTAAATGCATGCAATGTTCACTTGGACACATTCACATATATATCCCATTCCAATAGAGATAATCTGATTCTAATGGAATACTACGTATCATGCCGTGAAATGAGATGAGACTCACTCCATGCATAGAAAATCAGAATCATCACAGACTCCCATCACACAATGCATAACCAATGTGCGATAACATCCATCTTCGATGAATTTCATCCAATGATCACTTTGAAACGAAATAAAGTTTTTATAAATCAAAACTAATTGAATGTTTCACCTCTAAGGATCATTTTATTAACAAAACATGTGTCTTTTATGGGTAGGCGAATTTTCGGGGTCTCACCGCAAGCTTTGCATGCCTTCCTACACTTTCAGGGACTTTCACCGGTAGGCACATGTATAACCAAAAATACCGGGTCTTTCACCCGAGGGGGTATCTATCCCTACGTGTTACTACACGATATAGTTTTCCATGCGCCTTTCTACGCAAGCGATTGGAACTCCGAACTTTGTTCAGCGATTTTGTCCCCTCATCGACCACGAGGATGGTGTGTGATGGCACTATGCACCACCCATGAATGAATTACGCACCAGTACATATGCAATGCATTATGCCATTGCATGTCGATTCCACATCACACTTAATATAATGCATGCCAGATGGACAATTTATCACGTATCATGAACAGTTATATCAAAAGCATATAACTTTCAAACAGTTCATGTCAATACATTAGAGTTCATATATCAACATTCAATCAACAATTATCACCAAGTAGGTCAATAAGCAAGCAAAGACAATTTGGTTCTCAAGACCAATTGTGGCATAAGAGATGCCTACAAAACAGTCCCACACATACAGCCATCACAAGCCACATAGACATGCTTACAGGCCCCACATGGCCATGGGATAGTCCTGAACCTCAGTCAAGAATTTCAATCCCAATTCAGGGTTCAAATAGACCACAAGACTATAATCCAGGCTATGAAATCAGCCACAAAGTAGTCCCCAACCTGGTAGCCAAACAGCCCGAATTGGTGCATACTAGCAACACCAAATAATGAGCCTCAATCGGTTCGGATTGATTCGGTCAGGACAACAAATCGATCCTATGGCCAAACTATCCCTTTGAACACTTGTCTAAAAAGGAAGACAATCAACCAAAGTAGGAAAATCCCTACCTCTTGGAGTGTAGCCCTCATAGAGTAGATGAACTTTAACTCTCGGCCCCGACGAACTTCGACCATCGAAACGCCGAAAATAAGAAGAAGAAGCTGTCGAATCTTCCTTCCTCTCCCTCTTTCTCTCTCCCTTTCTTTGCCTTCCCCCTCTCTTTTCCTCTATCGATCCCCTTTTATCACCCACTCATTTAAGTTCCTTTTTGCCTCGAAAATTGTGAAAAATTCGACCATCTTGGAATTCAACGAAATTCGTCTTGATAACTAGCACGTGACAAATCTAGTGGTGAGGTCCATTTTGTCATTTGAGAATTAGAAGATTTCTAGGTTTTCAATATGTATTGTAACTGTGATGCCTCGACCCGGGGGTCCGTTGACAACCCGTCAACTAGCAGAATACATATGACCATTGAGTGTCTCAATGCCACAAAATGAACGTCTCTCTACCCGAGACTCAACCATGAGTAAAAATAGTCACGTCGGGCCATACATCCATACTCACCAAAATATAACCAACTATATTACACTAGTTTCAGGAGTTAATTACATCACTATACAGTATGTATCAATCAAATTTTTCATACATGTTTTACAAAAATATAGAATCAAAGCCACATATCGGCTTTCTTCTCAAACGACCTCTAGTGGCGCAGGTCTTCACAGACTCTCCTTGTGTACTTAAAGGGGATCCACAATGGGTGAGCAATGCCTAGTAGTTGAATTCTCCTACGAGGGCTACTCCCCACCTAAAATGAACATGTAAAGGCAAACACACACATTCAAGTGAATTCATGATTCCTACTCAAATGTCTACATGTTATGGATGAGAATGTGACTCACTCTTTCCCACTTCTCGAGCCCTCATTGACTCCCTCACGCATGCCTAAGCCAAGTGTGAGAAACACTGTTTTCAAAATAAAAGGTTTTTGTTCCTGAAAACATATACCATTTTTCCCATAAAATTCTATTGGACAACCCTCCGAGGTGAATTGCTGGATAACTCTTTGAAACAGTCATGGGTCATCCTCCCAGATGAACTGTTGGACAACTCTCCAAGGAAATTATTCGAAAAATCTTCCCATGAAATTCATTTGACAACCATGTTTTTCATGTCATGCACTCACATACCTACTATTCTAGGTTGCCCAGTGCATATAAATGCAATAACACCCATTTCACAATAATTCATATTGTTCATCAAGCATACGTATATTAACAACATTCTACAATCAACATGTTATTCATTCCAAAGCAATAACCTGACAACCCCTGAAGCCACATGAGCATTGCATACGGTCTCGGCTTGTCATGGGCGACTCACAGGGATTTCACCCTCTAAATCCCAAATCTTTGGGCCGAAAACCTGTACATTCAGGCCTCAGAACATACCTATCCGTTAAAATGGCTTTTAGCCGAGGAATAAAACGAGTAGCAGAAAACCCCTACCTCCCGGAGTTGCCGAAACTTCACAATACCGGTACCCACATGTAGCTATTACAGCGGGGATGAACTTTGCCTCTTGTCTCTCCGGGATTCAACTAACAGATTACCAGAAAATCTAGAGAGAAGGTAGAGCCTCTCTCTCTAAACTCTCTTCCTTTCTCCCTCTTTCTCTCTCTTTCTCTCTTTTTCCCTCCTAAGCCCAGGTTGGGTCGAGGTTCCAATTCGAAGAGACTTGTCCTCGTACCCTTATCCATACAGTGGTTCTTTGCATTACACCCTATCCACTTATCCATCTACTATGGATTTCCATCCACTCACAAGGTGCCATTTGTCTCCTATGGCCCACACTTGAATTGATTGTTTGACTCATCCTACACTTGACACGTGGCACACTGTGAGCCACTCAGCACCTACCAAGAGTCCCGTACTACTCTCGGTGCCTCGAAGAATGTGAAATTCCTATTGTCTCGGAATTCGACGAAATTCGATGTTGTAGTTAGATTTTGCGAGACGATTTCAATGGTGAAGTCAGTTTCATCATCAGATCTACCAAATTCAGTTTGGTAAATTACCATTTACTTTTGAAAATTAAATTTTTTGGGGTTTCTGATAAGCGGAAAATAAGCGTTTGCCTTTCTTTGAAAAATTCGATTTTCGAGTTTACAACCTCAGACCTTCAAGCGGTGATGAACTCTTGAGAGTCTCATGGAAGAGGTCATTCAGAGTGAGATTGATTTCATACTATAAAACCTGGGAACTTGTGGATCTTCCACTAGGTTGTAAACCTCGAAGTTCCAAGTGGGTTTTTAAGAGGAAAAGGAAAGTAGATGGATCAATATGCAGATACAAGGCAAGACTTGTGATCAAAGGCTATAAGAAAACTAAGGGCCTAGATTATTTTGACACATATTCTCCTGTGACGTAAATAAATTCCATAAAGATGGTGCTTGCAATTGCTGCACTAAGAAATCTTTGAGTACATCAAATGGATGTAAAAACAGTCTTTCTAAATGGAGAATTAGATGAATAAACCTACATGGAACAACCTGAGGGTTTTTTTGCTCCAGGACAAGGGAAGAAAGTTTATAAATTAGTGAAATCCTTGAATGGATTAAAAGCAAACCTTCAAAACAGACATAGAAATTGGCGAAGCATTAAGATGTCACATGGATTCAAAATCAATTAATGTGGCGAGTGTGTCTATGTCAAAGAGGTGGAACATGGATCTCAGTATTTGTAATGTATGCGTAGATGACATGCTTATTGTCGGTAGTGATGATAAGATGATTACATCTACTAAGAACATATTGAATTCTAGGTTTAACATGAAAGACATGGGACTTGTTGATGAAATTTTGGGAATAAAAATCAAAAGTACGTCAGTTGGACTCATTCTTAGTTAGTCACACTATGTTTACAATATTCTTGGAAAATTTGACAAAGATGATTCTAGTATAGCTAGAACACAGGTAGATGTAACTCTACATTTATCCAAGAATAATGGAGAGAGTGTTTCTCAAGTAGAATACTCTAGAGTAATAGGCAGTCTAATGTACCTAATGAGTTGTATAAGACCTAACATAGCCTATGCATTTAGTAAATTGAGTAGTTATACAAGTAATCCTGAAGCTAAGCATTGGCAAGGAATTATGAAAGTACTTAAGTACTTACGATTTACTCGGGATTATGCGCTACACTATACAAGATATCCTATTGTACTTGAAGGTTATAGTGATACATATTGGATATCAAATGTTAAAGATTAAAAATCCCATAGTGGTTATATGTTTACACTAGGTGGAGGAGCGGAGTTTCATAAATCTCGAAACAAAACGATTGTGTAACCAGATCCACAATGGAATGCGAGTTTATAGCATTAGAAAATGTGGGAAAAATTTGAATGGTTACGACACTTCTTAGAGGATATCCTGAGATAGCCAAATCATGTGCCTCCGATTTGCATACATAGTGATAGTCAATCTGCAATTGGTAGAGCACAAAGAAATATGTACAATGGTAAGTCTAGACATATTCATCGTACACATAATACCATTAGACAACTACTCTCAATTGGAATAATCTCTATAGATTATGTAAAATCTAAGGATAATAATGCGGATTCGCTAACCAAAGGGTTAAACAGAGAGTTGGTTGAAAAATCATCGAAGGGAATGGGACTAAAGCCATAAAAGAATAAGTCGATACAATGGATACCCAACATAGCTGACTGTAGATCCCAATATCTAGGTTCAAAGGGATAACTAAATTGTAAAGACTTAGATTAATCACTGTGGGGATATTCCCTTATCCATTCCTATGATGAAACAATAATGCTCATAAGGAAAAGGTTAAGTTATGCTTTTAATGATCTCCATGCGATGGAAGACCTTTATGAGTTCCTCTCAATTAGGAGATCACTTATGTAAGAGTGGAGTGGGGCCGCTTCAAAGGGAATTGAATATGACACAATTTCTATTAAGCTCTTGCAGAACCAGGCACATGTTCATGGCCAAAATGAACATAAGTGTGAGAACTGAAAGATGTTAGGAAGATTCTTATGTAAGGTATGTCATCATCTACATAAAGGACATAATGGTTCAAGGACATTGTGTCTATTGTTTAGTCAATAGAGTAAACATACTTCTACAAGGGAAGGTTCAAATGGTAACACCTACCTATCCTATGCAGGTTTCAACCGTTGTACTCTATCACTCATGAGGGATCGTTGTTCTTGTGTTTAAGTGTCAATTTCATTCATGTGGGGATTTGTTAGATTCCTTTTTCATTTTGAATGAAATTTACTCCTTAAAACATTTAAAATGGTTGGTCAAAGTTTTTAAGTATTTTAAAACCTTTTTATGGGAATTCATGTCAATCCTTCAGTTGTATTTGAAATCGTTTGAAGCTTTTAATTTTTTCGTTCATCCTTTGCCTGAAGTCTATATATAGAGTGTTAGGATCTTCTTTGAAAGACATGCTTTGCCGATCATTCATCAAGCTGTTTCATCTTAGGAAACAGACGTCGATGTGATATTCTCCAAGCACTAGAGGAGATGACGAATATGTTTTAAGGAGATTGTGACTCCTCAAGAGACTTGGAATCCTCTATCTTTGAAAAACCTTATTTCTCCTGTAATTTTCTTTTTTCTTTCTTTGTAATTTTTCCTCTCCCTTATCTTTCTATTTCCGTGTATTTGTGAACAAGTTTGTAACACCCAAAACAATCTCACTAACTAATACTTAACTAATCAATAAAATCTATTAAGGATACAAGACCATCATAGATATTTTGGTGACTCTGTTAGATATAAATAAGAGAGTCCTTTATCATAAAACAAAGAACCAAGCATTGAATCTCATCAAGATATCTTTGATTCCTCTACTTCCAAAGTATTCAAAACAAGCAAAGAGGAGTTATCCCCTAAATTTTCCTTCAATATTTTATCATATATTCATTCCCATTCATTTGGGAAAATATTTCACATAAAAAACAAAGATCCCGAGACAAAGGTGAAGAAAAAAAATGGCAACACTAATTATTACCTGAATATCAACCACTTCAAGATGTCGATGAAAGGACTATTAGAACAGAGAGAGCCTCTCATTTTTATAGATGGAACAATGACTTGGTTTTTGAAAAACAATTATGTCTGGAGCCTCTCCAAACTTCCTACGCCGAAATAGATATCATTGATTCCTTTGTAATGAATCTCATTCAATCAATACTTTTCCAATATTCCAGCGCCAGACTGACATTCATGATCAGCTTGTAAAAATTCCAAAAGATTATGTGATAGATTCAACAGTTGAAACCTACATAGGAGAGGTAGGTGTTACCCTTTGAACATTCCCTTGTAAAAATATGTTTATCCTACTAACTAAATAGTAGACATGATCTCCTTGAACTATTTTTTTCATTTGTGTAAATGATGACATATCTCACATGGATCTTCTAACACATTACAATTCGCTTTCATGTCATTTGACCATGGACATGCGCCTGGTTTTGTAAGAATTTAATAGGAATAGTGCCCTATAATACCCTTTAAGAGTGGCCCACTTCCACTCTTACATAGGTGATCTCTTAATTCAAGAGCAACTCATATTACTTTTATTTCACTTTCCATTGCATCGAGATCATTAAAAGTATAGCTTAACCTTTTTTTTACTAACATCATTATTTTATGATATGAATGGACAAGGGAAGATCCCCACGGTGATATGACCAAGTCTTTACAATTTAATTGTCCCTTTTAAACCTAGATCTTGGGATCTCTAGTCAACTAGATTGGGTGCCCATTGGATCGACTTATTCTTTTACGGGCTTTAGTCTCATTCCCTTTGATGAATTTTCAACTAACCCTCTATCTAACTCTTTGGTTATAAGCGGATCTACAATGTTATCTTTGGACTTTACATAGTCTAAAGAGATAACCCCAGTCAAGAATAGTTGTCTGATGGCATTGTGTCTCTGAATATGTCTGAAACTACCAGTTATCTATATCTTTCAACCTCTTTACTAATAGCATTTTGACTATCGCAATGTATGCAAATCGAAGGCACATACTTTGATCATCTAGCTCGGAATATCCTTTAAGAAGTAGCATAACCATTCCACCTCTTCCCCACATTTGTCTAATGTTATAAACTCAGAGTCCATTGTGGATCTGGCAATAACCGTTTGTTTTAAGGATTTCCATGAGACTACTCCTCCTCCTTATGTAAACACATAATCACTATGGAATTTTGAGTCTTTAACATTTGATGTCTAGTTTGCATCACTGTAAACTTCAAGGACAGTGGGATATCTTTTATAGTGTAGCTCATAAACACGAGTAAATCGTAAGTACTGAAGTACTCTTATAATTCCTTACCAATTCTTGGCTCCAAGATTACTTGTATAACTACAAAGCTTACTAACCGAATAGGTTATGTCTGGTCTTGTACAGCTCATTAGGTACATTGGACCACCTATTACTCTAGAGTATTCTATTTGGGAAACACTCTCTCATTTATTTTTTGGATAGATGTAGAGTTACATCAACTGGTGTTCTATTAATTCCATAATTGTCTTTATCAAACTTTCCAAGAATACTATCAACATAATGTGACTAACTTAGAATAAGTCTATCTGATGTTCTTTTGATTTTTATTCCCAATATAACATTAGCAAGTCTCACGTCTTTCATGTAAAATCTTGAATTCAACATATTCTTAGTAGATATGATCATCTTATCATCACTATTGATAATAAACAAGTCATCTACGTATAAACATACAGTGACATATCAATGTTCTGTATCCTTAATATAGACACACTTGCCACATTTATGATTTTAAATCCATGTGACATTATAACATTGCCAAATTTATCATGTCATTGTTTTGGTGCTTGTTTTAATCTATACAAGGATATCACTAATTTATAGACTTTCTTTTCTTGTCCCGGAACAGAAAAACCCTCAAGTTGCTCAATGTAGATTTCTCCATCTAAATCTCCATTAAGAAAGGTTGTATTCACATCCATTTGATGTACTTTAAGGTTTATCAAGGCAGCAATTGTGAGCATCGATGTATGGAATTTATTCTTGTCCTTGGAGAATATGTATCAAGATTGTATCATATTCCTAGAGTTTCTATGAGTAAATGGATGAAGTGGTTGTGTCTGAGTGTTGTTGGCATGATGATAGGTTCTGTGACACCCCAAAGCCGGGGTCAGATTGACCACACCCAGTCAACTATGAGCTTGTGTGTCTCATATAATGGGAGACCAGTAGCGAGTAAAATGACCAAATGGGGCCCATCATCCATTACTTCGTCTATCACGGTTACAAGACCATACATTTCTAGATCAAGAGTTATTACATCACTCTTAATACAAAGCATATATTAACACTAGTTCATTCTAATATATACATAAAACAAGAATCAAGGCCCACAGTCAGAGCCCTTCATAATCTCGGCCTCTAAGGAGGCTATGCACTGTACTTGTCACATTGCACGAAGGGGGTCCCACGACGGGGTGAGCTAACGTCCAGTAGAGATAAATCCTACAAGGGTTATTCCCTGCCTAGGTGCACATGCAAATGATCATTTCATAGTCAAACCAACAACCAATCCGTGCATACATCTTGTCCTATCATGGAAAATGTATGTATGAGACGACACTCTACATGCCCCAGTACCGAGTCCAGCCTCGGAGCCCACCATCGATGCAAGTTCGATGGAATCAATATAAGTCAGTCGACTCCCATCTCACAACCGTAGTCCATGTGATGTTTATTTAGTATTTCGTGTCTTTTGGAGCCATGAGAACTTTTCGAGGTCTCAGCGGTCTCTTACACCCTTCGACATTTTCGGGCTTTCAGGTGGATACCTTTGTCTAACCGGTTTTCTGTGTTTTTCACCGAGGGGGTATCTATCCCCTTACTTGCATGCGACACATTTCATTTTCCATTTTCATTTAACACTTGAACTCAATTGACTCGTCCCATTCCCAAGCCCACACGATTCAACACCAAATGCAGTGCCAAATCAGTACCATGTATGCACTCTCATGTAATGTGGTGTTACCGCACACCAATGCAATGCAATTTGTGTCACTACACTCAAACCCATGACCAATGTATGAAGACCTCTACATGACATTATTCTACACCAGACACTATGTGTGTGCTATGAACACTATGTCTAATGCATACACATTTCATATATCTGGGCCTAACATCAACAAACATGCATCATGTTAATATTCCATTGACATTCAAATCAGTACATCACATAAGCATGCACTACATCTTTTCTATCATTCAGTTCTATCCATATCAACACATCCTTCAAGCATGTATTAACATAATCTCTACCATTACTAGCAAGTAATGCTGAAACATATGCATGTTAGTCATGCATGGAAGCCCAAAAAATTATGCAAGTTTTTCATGCATACAATAATACACAAAACTGAGTTTTCTTTGATCTAAAAACCCAAAAGATTCTACATGTTAGTCATGCATGAAAGCCCAGGAAATTCGGCATGTTTTTCATTCATACAATAATACACCAAACTGAATTTCCTTCGTTTAAAAACCTTAACATTCGCATGTTAGTCATGCATACAATAATACACCAAACTGAGTTTTCTTTGATCTAAACACCCAAAACATTCTGCATGTTAGTCATGCATGGAAGCCCAGAAAATTATGCATGTTTTTCATGCATACAATAATACCCCAAACTGAGTTTTCTTTGATCTAAAAACCCAAAAGATTCTACATGTTAGTCATGCATGAAAGCCCAGGAAATTCTGCATGTTTTTCATTCATACAATAATACACCAAACTGAATTTCTTCAGTCTAAAAACCCAGAACATTCTGCATGTTAGTCATGCATACAATAATACACCAAACTGAGTTTTCTTTGATCTAAACACCCAAAACATTCTGCATGTTAGTCATGCATGGAAGCCCATAAAATTCTGCATGTTTTTCATGCATACAATAATACTCCAAACTGAGTTTTCTTTGATCTAAAAACCCAAAAGATTCTACATGTTAGTCATGCATGAAAGCCCATGTAATTCTGCATGTTTTTCATTCATACAATAATACACCAAACTGAATTTCTTCAGTCTAAAAACCCAGAACATTCTACATGTTAGTCATGCATGGAAGCTCAGAAAATTCTGCATGTTTTCCATGCATACACACACATCTCAAACTGAGTTTTCTTTGATCTAAAACCCAAAAGATTCTACATGTTAGTCATGCATGAAAGCCTGTGAAATTCTGCATGTTTTTCATTCATACAATACACCAAACTGAATTTCTTCAGTCTAAAACCTTAACATTCTCGCATGTTACCATGCAATAATACACCAAACTGAGTTTATCCCAAAGAGAAAAAAAAAACAGCATACAACATCACAAATTCAGTCTTAAAACCTAGAAAATTCAGTATGGATAACATCACAAATTCAGCATGTTATTCATTCAAACAATCACATAGCAAACTCAACCAAATGCCATTTCCATGGCCCCAAACAAGGAAATAACCAAAGAGGAAAGATCCCTCACCTCTTGAAGTGTGTAGGAACAGTTCTTGATCCACCCAAATCTGAAAACAATGGGGGAAAAGCTTCCTCCTCATTTTCTTCCTTCCTTTCTTTCTTTCTTTCTTTCTCTCTTTTCTTTCTTCTCCTCTTCTCTACGAATTGTTTGGAATCTCCAACTCCAAAGTTGGTTGACCCAGGTGGAGTACACCTAACACAATTTGTTCACACTTGGTCAACTCAAGACCAAGTGTTCTCCATGCCGCACTTAACCCACTTTCATGCTCATGCATGAGGGTGGCTTGACATTTGGCCCCCACCCAACTCATGCAATCCTAAGGGCATGACACTTGGCCCACCCATGTGCTAAGTGTCTCCAATGCAAGTGCCACATGGCACCCCATGGTCGGGCTCCGCTCCGCCCTTCGAATGTGTGCAAAACCGATAATCTCGAATTCAACGCAGTTCGTTTGGTTCAACTAGATTTCGCGAGATGATTCTAACGGGTGATCCGCTTCACATCCGGCGCCTGCAGAAAGATCTGCGCTTTGTCAGACTGCTCCTAGCACTACCGATTCGCCATTTAAAAAAAAAAAAAAAAATACGCTTCCCTTGCCTACATTCTCCTCTTAAAAGGAATTCGTCCCGACATCTCCCACATATATGCACACAATCAAACACATGCATTCGCAATGGGCTGTCAAAAACACAACACAAAGAAAACACACCTTCCTATCAAACAAGAAGGGGATAGTTGCGCGCACGCGTCCCCGCACCCCATGTCAGCTCCCTCCCCTGTCACGCGAACACCTTACAAGCCTCACGGTCTTTCCACGCAAACCCGCTTCTGGGCTATCCATGATACGCACCGGTCCCTCCCCTCGAAGGTCCCATCGCATCAACAAGCCTCCCCAATCCACTATATGAGTCGATCTGGAGTGTACTTCGCATAGAGACGTGAAACACCTCATGAACACTGACAAACCTCGTGGCAACGCCCAACCGATACAAGAATCACGCCACCTCTCGAAAGTACCTCGGCGGTCCAGTCGTACCGACAACTTCCCTCATTTTCCGAATCTGATCACTCCTCTCTTAGGCATCACCTTCAAGAAGACATGATCACCCGCCTCAAACTCTAGAGGTCGTCGTCGTATATCAGCGTAACTCTTCTGCCGGCTCTAAGCAGTAAGGAGACGCTTTCGGATCATACCCACCTTCTCTCGAGGTGTCTCTAATCAAATATGGACCAGTGATGGAGCTCTCTCCCACCTCTGTCCAACATATCGGTGATCGACATGGCCTCCCCGTGAGAGCCCTCATAGGGTGCCATCCGAATATCATCATAATCGCATCAGCGAATCCCCACGCCATGGGAAAGTGCCTCCTGGGCCTACCCGAGATCCGTGACGATGCTCGTAGCATGTCCCCAAAATCCGAATAGTCCGCTCTCCGACTGACCATCCGTCTCGAGGATGAAAAGCGGTACTCATCAGCCGCGCCCCCATGGCCTTCTAGAAACTCTTCCAAACCGAATCAGAATCGGATCCCGATCCGATACTATGGAGACTGAACTCCATGCAACCGTATTACCGATATACAATTGCAGAATTCCTCCAGTGTTAAGGTCATCCACACGGCCAGAAAATGTGCCTACTTGGTGAGTCAGTCCACTATAACCCATATCGCATCATGTTTCCGTGATGTCCGTGGCAAGTGAGTCACAAAGTCCATCGTGATGTGCTCCCACTTCCACTCCGCTATCTCCAATGGCTGGAGTAGCCCCGGCTACCTCCCGTGGCCCAGCCCTGACCCGCCGCACGTGAGACACCGGGTCGACAAAATCCCCACATGCTTCTTCATCCCGGGCTTCCACACATCGGGCGCATTTAAGGTCATGATACATCTTCGTGCCACTGGATTTACAACTGATTCAGTTAAATGGAACTCCTTGAGGATCTCCTCTCTCAAATCCATCGACTGGGGGACCACAACCCGTCCCCTATATCGAAGACTACCATCCAGGTGGGATGGTCCAAACTCTTCGCCCGCTTATACGACTGTACTCGCCCCCGATGGATACTAGTTCGTCTACTGACTCTATCACTCGCTTAGTAGAGACTGAGCTTCATCATACTTCCCAAGGTACCCTGAGCCTACTCATCATACGCAATCGAACTCCGCCACCGGGTCTTATACATGCCACTCGAAGCCATACTAGCCAAGACTTCTTGTGACTTTCAAGGAGCAGATTTAAACACCACATTTGCCTTAATGATGGTAACGCAGCGAAGTCGCATCTTCCGTAACCTATCCATCTACGCTGCCTCATATTGAGGTCTCGCTATGCAAGATGTATTTCGGACTTTGTGGTCTCGAAAACACCTCGAATCGGCTAATATACATGGGTGGAAGTAGTGGCGCCAAATCTTTAGGGAAAAGACTACGCACTGCCAACTCCATGTCATGGGTACTTACCTGATTCTTCAACCGCGAGAACCATAAGCCACAACCTTTCTTTGACCGCATCGAATATCTCATCATTCCTTCGAAGCATCACAAAGATACCGTGTACCCAGTCCCCTTCGACTATTGTGATAGGAGCCAAGTAAGCCTCCTTTAATTCCCCGAACGTCGTCACATGAGTCATCCATACAAACTTGACCTCCTTCTAGTCAATTCCTTGACAAAGCCATACTGAGAATCCTCTATAAACCTCCCTCAATACTCCCCCGCTAATCCCAAGAAACTACGATCTCAAGACTGACTTCACCCTCCCCAACTCATCACTAACCTTCCCGCCGGGTCCACCGACACGCCCGTCGAAGCACCACGTGTCCCAAGAAACCACCAAAGAAGCCAAAACTCGTGACTCATCGAATCCCCTGCATACAACCTGACATCCCCTCAAAAGTCGAGTACGATTCTCAAGTGATCTTCATGCCCACTGATCGGGAGTAGATCAGGATGTGTCATCAACAAAGACTACAACAATCGATCTAAATAGGTTGGAACACCTATCCATGAGATCCATGAATGTCAGTCGTACTGGCCAATCCAAAGGGGCATCACCGTAAGCTCAAAATGCCTATACCGCATCCCGAAACCGCCTTAGGGATGTCTCGCTTCTCCCTAACTCTCAAATCGATGGTAACCGGGCAGGAAGGCTCCATCTCGAGTAGACTCACGCTCCCTCAATTGATCAAACAAGTCATCAATCCTGCAATGGATACCGATTGATTGTAACCCCGTTCAACGGTCCTGTGAATTCCACGCATAGTCGAATGTCTTATCCTTCTCTTTCGCAAATAGAACCGAGCGCCCCTACGGTGAAGTGCTCGATCTAATGAAACTTTGCCCAAGAATTCCCGTGATCCGGACCTTGAGCTCCTACAACTTAACCGGGCGCCAACATCCTGGCGCGGAGTCATGACGCGACGACTGTGACGCAACTCACCGCGGAAGTCTACGCTCCCTCAACAGAGGTAATCCCAGCTCGTCCGAAAAACATCCGCATCGCAAAACCACATGAGGTAGACTCATGGTCCCGTCTCACTTCGCCCTCAGTAAGGCAGCTAGCCAACCCGTCAACTGCCTATGCCATCGTAAAATAATACTACGCATGAAGCATCATGCCTATTCCCCCAAATACAAATATAAGTACCGCTTCAGCATGTAGGCGTGACCTCATATCACAATCTATTACAAACCGATGTGCCATCAACCAGTAATAGACCTAATATCCCGAACCATCCGTTCGTTTCTCGAACTCCTAAGGTAATGTTTCTCAACCCTAGTGTTTGTATTTCCTATATAAATCCTACCATGTATATAATTCACACAATTTGTAACACACAATCACACACATACAATCAAAGCATACACAAGAAAACACACAATGCATGATGTGATCTAATCCTGTCTCGTGGACTCCTAGGTAACATCCTACCTAGACCTTGATATCGAACTATGATCCTGATATCAATTCGAGCACTGTAATCTAACTCAAGCTCCAACACCAGCTTACCAGCCGTGATGCTCCTACACATTAACAAAGATGTCTAGACCCATGCCCCACCGAGTCCTAGGTATCTCGCATACCTAAGCTTCCGATACCGCCGTGGCACCCCAAAACCCGGGGTCCTGCTGACTCACTCGTCAACCCGCGGAACCCGTGTGTCTCATCATGAGACCTATAAGCCAGTAAATGACCTAATAGGCCCATCATCCCATACCATCCATACTTGTTATACAGACCATATATTTGTATGGTCCACAGTTGTTTACACACCTTAATACAAAACATATATTAACACATCAGTTCATCTAATATATATAAACAAAGATAATCATACACAACGCCGCTTCATGAACGTCTTTTGAGAGCTGCTGACTCGCTCACTTCGTTCTTTTGTACTCATAATTCAACTGATAGTAGAGTAGAGCTAATGCCCCCAAAGGAGAGATAAATCCACATATTATTCTTCAACGAAAAATAGGATGCAATGATCTATTATTATCAAATCATCAACTAACTATGAAGAGATGCAAAGAACCCACTATGGCACCAATAAAAAACAATCAGATTATCAACAAATGATTTGGTCGGCACTGGCTTCTTCCAAGATCACCCATCACTCACACCCATTGAGATCAAAAGGTTGTCAAAAGAAAAATTTTCACTCAAATTTCTGGACAAGATTCAATATACTTACTCCTGTCAAACATCTTTGGTCTGAATTATCCAAATAGAGGGAAATTGTGGCAAAAAACAAGATTACCTCATCAGTCACCAAAGGCATCGTACAATATCACAAGAAGAGGCGATCGCAATGAGGTTGACCGGCACTAGAAAACTATCATCCATTTGACCAACAAAAGTCGATCGGTAATTATCGTGTTAAAATCTACCCCATACATCTTGAAAGCAAATCCAACGTTTCATCTTTCTTTTCCATCACGTTGATACCATTCAATATCACGTTATGCAACACTTCTACATGATCCAAGTTCGCCAACACGCAGTTTTTCTTTTTGTTCTTCGATTTTCTTAACGAATACGCCGCGAACACCTCGCAAGCTTCAACTTCCAAATTCGCGCTATTTGACGCATGTTGTACCAGGGTTTTTCTCATTATGGTAAATCAATTGGGTTTCACTGAGGATCATACACAATATTTCAATCGCGTTTCCATCTGGTGCAAGATTTTTAACAAAAGACTTGGGGCCAGCTCTTTGGCATGTTTGTCTCAAAGAGATTTTCCTGTTCTCTGCCTCTCTTCATTTTGTCACACTACAACAACAGTCCTTGACCGGTGGTTTTTTGCCTGTTTCACGCCTTACAGATCTCCCTTAATTGATTTATTTCACAGGCTGATGTTTCAGTCCTCTCTTTGAATACTCTTCCATCATACATTTGAGACTTTCGTCACCATTTCCACGGTGTTGAAAAACTCATTTATCCTGTTTGTTAATATATGAGCTGATGATATACACTTTATAATTGTTACTCATGAAAACTCAGGTGTTTTTAAGAGATTGACAAAGTCCGGCTTTATCTTGTGTTTTCCCATAATTATATATATTCTTCATGGATCCACTTAGACTGTTTTTGCTTCAAAAAACAAAGGGAAGACGTTTCCCCATGTATTTCGGGAGAAAGTTCTGCCATCGCTTACCTAATGAACAGGCCAACCCCACCAAACATGTACCATATTTTAATGGTAAACTGGAGAAACCATTTTCTTGATACTTGTCTGGTATTTTTCTAAGATCTGCTGCATCCTTCTATTTAATCAATGATCCTTGATCCACCAAATTCCTTCTAACAATGATTTCCCCACAGCTTTTACCTGTCATGCAGATCTCACACCATCTTCAGCACACCAAGAAAGATACTGGCATCAAAGAGGTCATCAGCCGAACAAGATCTCTGCCTGATTTTTCCTCCAATCTATCAAGCAAGATCCTGTTAGTCCAATGATTATTTCCATCAAGGATAGTACTTCCAATATACAATGGTTGATACTGTTATCATTTCTGAAAACTGTAATAATACAAACTCAAGAAAACATGGTATGTATATTCAAGAATGGTAATGTTTCCTAACCCACATTTCATTTGGGACCAGCTCCTGACTACATGGCAATTCATTTCTTTAATTTGAAACATCTAGACATTGTGACCCCTCCAAACGACACTTTCACTAAAAACTAGTCGATCATTGCCCACCCTTATTTATATATGTCATTAGATAATACACTGTGTTTGGGAGCACTCTGAAATGTTTCTTCAGCCCTGATGATTAAATGATCCAGAGAATGCCACAGATTTTGATCAGTTAATATACCCTCACAGAGTTCAAAGTTTGGGTTTATTTATTTCACATCCCCCAAAATGTTTATCCACTAAAATTACTACTGAAAACAATTGTCACACTTCGATGTTAACTAAAAAACAGACACACTTCACTGTAATGACTTATATGATCTCTTGATAATGAATTTCAGCTCAGTTCAGTAGTTCATGCTACTTTCAACATCACATGAACAGGTAAACCAAGGAATGCATTGAGCACTGTTAGTGATGAGAATCACACTCAAAACCATCCACTAAAGGAGGACCACTCACACTTAATTATTCAAGAATCATGGTTGAGTCATAGCCGAGAGATTCATGGTATGGGGATGCAAACAGTGTTATCATATACAGTAATACACAAAAGTCAATCTCTTTGCTTGTGGTACTGGTATGTCCAAGAAGGATAGGGTCTCAGCTCAGAACCACTCCATAGAACTCCGCCGTTCTTTCTCCAGGTGAGATTTGAAACATCAAAGGTATTTAAGGTCAATCAACATAGAGAATATATAATTTTTTCTTGCCACTTATCACTCAAAAAATTAAAATAATCTGATGTACAACTATAGAATTAACAATTGTGGAACAGTTAGAACATCATGACGTGAATATCAAATGTGTTTCTGTACTTTCCCTCCATCCTCATACAGGGGTCCACTTGTCAGTTTACATTTTTGCATTATTTTCTTGAGTTTACTAGTTTGTACTCACTCACACTCCAAATGCAAGTCATCATTCTTCTCAGACTGCAACTCTGCACACTCCCTCTGCAGACTCACAGAAAGTGCTCTGATGCCCATGAGAAGCCCCTTGAGTCTGTAATCCACCTTATATATATATTTGATGCACTGAAACATATATCTAGATGAGTTGAAAATGAAGAAAATCTAGGTAAAACTTGCTGCCGTACCTCAATAGCAAAGATTTTCTTCACATGATTTTGAAACACATGCACAATCTTCATTAACTTTTTGGAGCTGGGTGCTCTTAGACTCATGAAAGCTTTCCCTTAGTCATATCCACCTTATATAGTTGATAAAATTCTGAGTCATATCCATCCAAACAGGAAAAATCAGCGTGTCCTGTGCAAATGCCAACATTTAGTGTGCTGATTTTCTTCCATGATTTGAAACATGACACCTTCAATAGAACTTTGGATTTGGCAAGGTTTTAGACTCATGGTTGAGATTTGAGTCTTAATCCCAAACATATAGTTTGATCAGTTAGAACCCACTGTTAGATCCGGTAAAAATACTTATGAAAAACAGGTTGCTGCTGCTGGCTTGCTGTTACCGCCAGCAAGTTGCTCGGTTTTCTCGTGCGATCGTAACTGTAATAACTTCTCGCGAGAACTCCTTCGCCATATAGATGTTCTGCACCTAAGCCTTTAGCCTGTAATCCCGATAAAAGAGCTGACCGCAGAGCTAAACTGTTATTTTATCTGAAAATGACGAAAAACAGTTACATATGTTGCCACCGCTTCGCATCGCCGTAAGTTGTCATTCTTCAGTGACGCAAATCGTACACTCCTTCCAAGTTGTACTCTGCTTATAGTACCTTGAACTCATGAAAAACACTGAGCTTTAACTGATCATATGTTATTGACAGTATTGGGTACCATATATTTGTACTTAAGATTATGCATCAAGGCATTAATCTGAACTGAAATTTACAGGAATGATATAGAGTTTGATTACATGATATACTGCATAATTTAAGAACATATGGATATAAGCAGTTATGTATAGACAATCGAAGAAAAATCGCTTAACATATATAAACTAAAAATTTTTTAATTATACGATGAATCACGTATCTTCTTTAGCAACGATTTGAAAATGCATCATCGTAAATGATTAAAGTCGCTGCTTTTGATTAATATAGTTAGTCAGAAGAATAGCATCCGGCCCGCTGTATTACAACGGTTTGAATACACTGATTGTCCTAGTGGACAGCTTTACTTAAAGGACGTTAATTAAATGATCATGTGATTTAATTTAAATTGCATATATTATGTGTGTCATTTTGGTGCCTTTTGTTTCCGCTGTTTCCTCCAGTAGACAGATATAAATAGTAATGCAATCTTGCTAAATCAAGCAGATTATGCATTATTATTTATATATCTTATTTAGTGTACTTGGAGAACCACGCCGAGAGGCTGTCGAAATGCATACATAATGAACATGCAATCGTGATCTTTAAATACAACTTTTGTAAAATGGATTAGGACCAAACCCATTTAAGAGAAAGAACCGTTTGACTCAGCGGAGGAGGCAGGTGGATGTGTAGTAGGTCGTATATCACACGCGTAAAATAACTTTATCTAACCACAATAAATGGTTAATGAACATAAAAAATAATTGAGGACAATCGCGCTTGTTACTAAATTGATTTTTTTTTGTGACTAGTTATGGAAGACGATCGTGAATGGACGTGACGAGGGTCGAATAGTGAATCAATGTTCTCTAATGAATGGGGGATAAAGTTGATGAATTTGCTGCGTTTCGCTTCCGAGACATCCTGGAGTGTGAATGGTGGCACAACTATAAGGTGTCCTTGCACTTTAGTTAAATGCCGAATAAGAAGTTTTTACACTGCTGAGACCGGTGAAGGTGCATTTATAGAAATGGTTTTGTGCCGATTACTATGCCTGATATACTGGTGAGAAGCAAGTCCACCGCAGGTGTTCGTTCGCATCTAAAAGCGTCAAGAAGTGAAAACCGATCGATGGTCTCGGATAATATGAATCACACTACATACCATAGAATGGTTTGTGATGCTACAACCCGACCAACCCGGATGAGGAACCCAATGCCGAGGCAAGGAATTTCTATGACATGATTCGAAATGAGACAAACCTCAGATATGAGTAGAGAAATTCTAAGCATACTCAACTATCTCGGCAATGTGAGGATGAGCAAATAAAGTGCGCACACAGTGTTCGCGAGCATGTTTGATGATATGTCTAATTTCATTCAAGAATCGTTGCCACAAGATAATCCGATGCCATTGGATTTCTACAAGACGAAGAAGTTAATTATATCGGGATTACCCGTACAGGTCATTCATTATCGTGTGAACAACTCCAGATGATATACTGGGTGATGACAAAGGACTCATCAGCTTGTAAAATGTGGGCATGCTCCTGCATACAAAAGGTTAGGCTCCAAATGATTGCAGGCACTGGTCAAGGTGCCGTATAAGAAGATGCACTATTTTATAATAACACCTAGGTTGCAGAGATTTTATGCATCAACCACAACAGCTAATGAAATGAGGTGGCATTCTAAGCATCATATGGAGGACGGTAAGATGTGTCACCCTTCTGATGCCCCTGCTTGGAAACATTTTGATGGGTGTTTCGATTTTTCATCCGAAGTTCGAATAAATTAGGTCGGGTTTATTTGTCGATGGTTTTCACCGCTTTTGGTCAATCTCAACTGACAACAATATTCTTCAGGGCTCCTCGCGGGTGGTGACGTCGTATAACTTACCTCCGTACTTATGTATGAAGGGAGGAATTTATGCTTTTGAAGGTGTTATGCCTGGGCCTACGAACCAAAGGGGAAGATAGATGTTTTCTTGCAGCCATTGATAGCGAGAGTTGAAAAGTCCTCTGTCGGTGTCAGTTCAAACTTATGATATTTCCAAATCCAAGAAATTTTCGATGAGCGCCGCCTCATGTGGACCATAAATGACTTTCCAGCGCATTCTATGATGTCCGTGGAGTAATCGCCGGTATGTTGGCATGTCATTGTATGGAAGACTCGATGCTTTTAGATTAATTAAGAATGAAACAAGTGGTTCGACAACCATCTAGTTTTTGCCCATGAATCATCCGCATCGACGTGCACCAAAGACTTCATTAAGAATAGAAAAGTTACTAAACAATTCCCAAGTTAGATTCGGGGATGAAATTCTGCAGGATTTGAATAACAGAGGGTTGAGGAAGGTGATAGATGTTGATGCTGAGGTTGTGAATGCAACTATATCTAAGACTTGTGGGTGGAATAAGAGAACTATTTTCTGGGATTTGCCCTACTGGCTTGAACACTTGCTCAGGCACAATCTTGATGTTATGCATATCGAGAAGAATGTGTTTGACAATATTTCAATACAGTGTTTAACATTCCAGGGAAAACTAAGGACACGCATGCAAGCCGGGCAGATGAGTTGAATAAATATTGTAGTCGCCCTCAATTTGCACAAAATCTTGTCACCAGTAAATACCCTGATGTGCCATTTGTTCTGAATAAATCACGCTGGTTAGTTGATGTGTTGGAGGTAAAAATGAGATTTTGCATGGTTATGCTTCTAACTGGGAGATGTGTGGATGCGAACAAACTTAAGATGTTTGGCATGAAGAGTCATGATTGTCATGTATTCATGCAAAGGTTGTTACCAATTGCTCTTCGAGAATTCCTGCCAAATAGAATATGGGAGCTGATAACTGAGATTTCTTTATTCTTCAAGCAACTGACTTCTTCTTCTTTGATCTGACAGGAGTTAGAATCTGATGAACAAGTTCCCCTCGTTTATCTTATGCAATCTCGAGAAGATCTTCCTCCAAGTTTTTTGACTCAATGGAACATCTTCCAGTGCACTTGGCTTATGAAGCTAGGATTGCAGGTCCTGTCCATTATCGTTGGATGTATCCTCCAGAAAGGTAATATTAATTCACTCAACTAATTCTTTTCCTATATATATACACATACATGACTTATAATATTCACAATCTTCCTTGTAGATAATACTTGAGGAAAATAAAGCATAAAATCATGAATAAGGCTCAGTAGAGGGTTCTATATCAATTGGGTATATTATGATGAGGTCGCTAAATTGCATCATTCTATTTCAAAGAGCGAGATCCAACTCTTCCACTTAAGGAAAAGCTGGAATGAGGTTTATCTTCGATGACATTGTGGATGATGATATGTTTGAAATTTTCAAGCCTCCGGAAAAGCAATCGGTGCCGAAGGGAAACGGTATCTAGCAGACAATGAATATACTGCAGCTCATCTATATGTCCTAATGAATTGTCCAGAGGTTCAACCATTCATAGAGTAAGAAGCTGCTAAAAGTCAAACGAGGATCTATTTAGGCATGTTAATTTACTATTTCCCTCTCAATGTATCCATTTTCTAATTTCATTTCTATTTCTAGTGTATTTCGTTATTAAAAACGTAAACGCTTCCAAACTTGAATGATCTAAGTCACAATGCCTTGATCTGGAGCAAGAATTTCCATCATGGTTTGAAAAATACGTGA
This sequence comes from Tetrastigma voinierianum, assembly GCA_016808115.1. Lineage (NCBI taxonomy): Eukaryota > Viridiplantae > Streptophyta > Magnoliopsida > Vitales > Vitaceae > Tetrastigma > Tetrastigma voinierianum. The sequence goes on from JAEQBH010003072.1 coordinate 442,117, forward strand.
TATTTACCGACATGAGTGCCCAAACACTTATATTAGTGCTCATCGCTCTATTCTTTCATTTTTACATTTATTTTTTATAGTAATTTCTTAGTTTTTGTGGCTGCTCTGATTTGGTGTTTTGTTTGGTTACAGGTACAATCGAGCAAAAAGAGCAGCTCTTGGAAGCATTTTTGGAGCAATGGGGACCACAGCAGTGGCCGCCACGCCGCGATCGTTCCAACGCCGCGACGCCTCCACGTCGCGCGCCCAACGTCACGACGTCGGTCAACAATGCGTAAGTCAACAAGGAAACATCGCGACGCCTCAACGTCACGACGCCTCAACGTCGCGACATTGTAACGCCGCTGACGTCACTGAGATCCAACCTCATCATTTAGCGACGTAATGACCGTAAAATCGATGGGAGGAGGCGTGACGAACTGGCGCACGGAATTCCAAAGCAGAGTGACACGCCGTACTTCGAGGAAGTGCTCGGATTTGTACTGCTTTATTTTGATGATGAATTATGTTTTTAATACTAAACATTTTGATCTTTCACTACAAGATATAGTTTAGATTTATTTCTAGGTTATATTGAACCCTCACATATGTTGATGGATTAAAGGTTGATCTTTTATATTATTCAGTTGTTTATCAATTTGTTACATCTGCTCTATTTCTGTAGTTCAATTATATGATAATGTCTGGCCAACATTAGCATAATCACATTGGAGATCCGAGATTCGAGAGATGAGGTTTTCCAGGGATCTGGATAGAGCAGCCTTCAGTTGATTCGGTAAATAGAGGTATTCCGATCCTGAAGGTGGCATTTGGGGTTAGAACGTTTAAGCATCTGAATACCGAGTTGAGATAGAGATATACTCAACTCTATTCACTTCAGATAGGCTGATACCTCCTCAAGAGAGGATATCTCGTAGCAAAGGATCACCCTCTGCTACTTACTAAATTTAGAAATACATTGAATAATATTTTTAAGAAATAATTCATTAAAAGTGACAGGGGAGATATAACCCTAGCCTTCAATACCAATAATTCATTAGAATCTAAAACTCCGCCGACTTTCACATATTCACCTTCTTTCCTAAAATCATCTCTTCTCGATATTATCTAAAAGCTTCAACCTTTGTAGTCAATACACCTGTCCCTGTGGATCGATATCTGTACCGTGAGTACACTATATTACTTGGGGCGACGCGTACACTTGCGCACATAGGCGTACATTTTACACACCGCGTTTTCGGCCTTGTCAAGTTTTTAAGGTCGTTGTTCGTGGACAGTTTAAATCGATATGTAGAATTAAGCTAATAGATATTACTCGAAATTTTCTTTACTTTTGTTTTGTTCTTATCTTACTGCGTCAGGTAATTTGGTTTTGTTGGTTCGTGTGTTATTGCAGTATAGGTTTCAGTAAGTACATGCGATATCGAGATCAAGCTAACTAACACCTGTTTGATCCAGCCGTAAAGACTTCTCGCAATGTGACATGCCGAGAACAGAGAACGGAACAGATTACAAATCCAATAGTCATGGAAAACACTGAAGAACAAGATCTTGGCATTGAACAGACTGAACCACAGAGAGGCCGAAATGGGAATCACGGAAGGAATCAAGCACCCAGGCCATTTATACAAACTGTGATGATCCTTTCATGCTATTGGGACGAGTTCGTATTACCACCAACTCCAAGAAAAATCAGACAGCCATCGACGGCCACCTATTCAAGCAAACACCTCGAATTGAAGTCACTATAGTACGGGGACAGCTTCAGACATCTTATTCCATGGACTACCCCATGAGAACCCTCGGGGGAACATGCATTTGACCAACTTCCTCAAGTTTGCGATACTATCAAATACAATGGGGTTATCAAGAAGCTCAGTTGCAAGATTCCCACTTTCACTTGGAGATAGAGCCAAGCACTGGTTAACCAGTCAGCCACCAGATTCAATCACTACATGGAATGATTTGGTGCAAAAATTTCTGACTAAGTTCTTCCACCCTTCGAAAATTGCACAATCCCAGTAAGAGATCAATACCTTTGGACAACTAGAGGGGGAGAACCTGGCAGAGGCATGGGACAGATTTCACGAATTATTGCGGAAGTGCCCACACCACCGACTGACCAGATGGATGCAAGTCCACACCTTCTATAATGGTCTGAGAAATGCAACTAGAACAATGATTGATGCTTCAGTTAGAGGAGCACTGATGAAGAAAACCACAGACCAAGCTTATGAAATCTTAGAAGATGCTGCGACCAACACTAATCAATGGCCTAGAGAGAAGGCTACACCTGTAAACACGGTGGGTGGCACAGATAATGAGGTCCTCAACAATCTGGTGAATCATGTGGCACAACTGACTAAACAACTTAAATAGACAAAGAAGGAACCGCGAACGCCATCCGCACTCAACCCACGGGAATTATGTGAATTCGTGGTGGACCGCACAACGCACGGAATGTCGGGCTAGGGAAATCCTACGAGCAATCCCGCACGCGTCCGTGTTTAATCGAATCAATCACAGCGTTAAGTACGTGATGGGGAAACAAGATCGTAATCGAATCAAGGCCAAGGACGGCGTAATAATCGAACTGTAATAGTCGTAACAATCAAGGATATGGGTGGCGGAATAATCTCTAGAACAATACAAGTATCGAACCGGACTAGTGAACCACCCTCCGAGAAAAGTTTGATTTAGAACAAGCTCTTGTACGATGTTAATCTCCCATTCGCCTTTATGAATGAGACTAAAGCAACATGCAAAGCAGCTAGCAACCCGCTTGAACAATCAACAAAGATACCGAGAAGTTTGAGGCACAAATGGGCCAAATGGCAAATTTATCATTAAAGGCAATCGGTCTCTCATCGAAAATTTGGAGGTCAACCCAAGAAGAGATGGGAATGAGCATGTTAAAGCAAACACAGCCGAGAAGGGAAAGAATCGGAAATAGCAAGCATAACCCCCGTCGTGAACGCTGAGACTGAGAAGGTCATTCAGCCGAGCAAAAAGATGATGCAGAGAAGAACAGCCTCGGAGAAACAATATCGGGAGAAACTTACCGACGCAAAGGCCGCATACCATTCCTTACCCACATTGGCCTCTCAAGAAGCATAAACTCGGATAAGCACTACCGAAATTCATGGATGTGTTCAAAAAGCTGCATATCAATATCCCATTTGCTGATGCCCTAGAGCAGATGCCTAGTTATGTAAAATTCATGAAAGACATCTTGTCCCATAAGAGAGATTAGCTGATTTCGAAATAGTGAACTTAACTGAGGAATGCAGTGCCATCCTTCAGAGGAAGCTGCCGCAAAGCTCGATGGGACCCAGGCGCCACTATCCTCGTGACCATTAGAAATGCTATCTTTGAGAGAGCCCTATGTGATTTGGGTGCCAGCATTAATCTTATGCCCTTATCCATTTTCAAGCGTTTGGGATTAGGAGAAGCCCGCCCGACTACAGTCACTCTTCAGCTTGCAGACAGATCTTTGAAGCATCCGAGAGGGATAATAGAAGATGTCTTAGTTAAGGTCGACAAGTTTATCTTTCCAGCGGATTTCATTGTTTTGGACATGGAGGAAGATAAAGAAATACCAATAATCTTGGGAAGACCATTTCCTTGCAATTCATGTGGCAATGATTGATGTACGTAGGGGCTTAACTGAAACCGAGAGTACAAGAAGAGGGAAGTAAAGTTCAACTGTTTGAAGCAAGTGAGACACCCACAGAAAAGTGATACTTGCTTCACGGCCGGGGGCCACACAGTTGAGGCTATAGTGTCTAGCCAACGTGGTCTCACTGACCCTTTGAGACTAGCCTGGGGAGAATGAGTCCGAGAACCCGAGCGAAGAGGCAGCATGAATATGTTAAATGGATGGACTCTTTCTGACAATAATAATTCCGAAATACTTCGAATCTCTGGGCGAAGGAGTTAAAACGCCGGTCCCATCGATTGAACAACCGCCCAAGATGGAACAAAAACCTCTACCTAGCCATTTGAAGTATGCATACCTTGGGGTAGAATCTACGCTACCCGTGATTATCTCAAAGATCTTTGACTCCGCACTAGAGGAAACAGGTTATCGTGGTCCTTCGAGATCACAAACATGCACTCTGACGGTCTCTAGCCGATCTAAAAAGGACTGGGCCCCCATGTGCATGCATCATATTTTATTAGAAGATGAATATAAACCCGTTGAAGCTGCCAGAGGGAGGCTAAATCCGACAATGAAGGAGGTCGTCCGTAAAGAAGTTCTAAAATGGCTAGACACTGGGGTAATTTATCCCATTTCGCATGCTGCAATGGGTAAGCCCAGCCTGTAGTGCCAAAAGGGAGGAACAATCGTCATCGTGGATCTAAACAACATCTACGCTCGTCTAGAACAAGCACGGGTGGAGAATTTGTATTGATTATCTAAGCCGAACAAGGCCACTGAAAAGATCACTTTCCATTGCTTGCCGCTTCTAGATCGATGCTCGATCGATTAGCCGGGTTATGAATATTATTGCTTTTGGATGATATTCGTTACAAACTAATTGTTATAGCTCCCCAAGATCGTGAGAAGACAACATTCACCGTCCTTATGGTACATTCGCATTCGGGCGGATGCCCTTGACCTGTGCAATGCGAATTCTTGTACTTTTCGATGTATGATGGCCATATTCTCCGACATGGTGGAAAAGACAATTGAAATCTTCATGGACGATTTCTCAGTAATGGGAAATTCATTTGACAATTGTTTAGAAAACTTGAGAGCTGTACTGGCAAGATGTGAAGAGACCAACTTAGTACTCAACTGGGAAAAGTGCCATTTCATGGTACAAGAGGGTATTGTCCTTGGACACGGATCTCACAAGAGGGATAGAGGTGTGATGTGTGGCGAAGATTGAAGCAATCGAGAAGTTACCTCCACCCTCGTCGGTAAAAGGGATTCGAAGTTTTCTAGGCCACGCTGGATTCTATAGGCGGTTCATCAAAGATTTTTCACAGATTGCAAAACCATTGTCTAACCTCCTAGTCCAAGGGATCCCATTTGAGTTTGATTCACAGTGTTTGCATGCATTCTCGCTGCTGTTGAAGGATAAATTGGTTTCAGTTCCTATTGTTGTGCACCATTGGTCCTTCCCCATTTGAACTCATGTGTGATGCCGTTGACTTCGCGGGACGCGCTCTCCGTGGGCGTAAACGAGAGAAAATCTTCTTCGTGCAATCTACTATGCTAGTAGAACCCTAAATGATGCCTCTCACTGAATTATGCCACTACGTAGAAAGAGCTGCTGGCCATTGTCTTTGCTTTCTCGACAAATTCGTGCCATATTTGATTGGCAACAAAGTCGCAGTACACTCGATCATTCTTCCATTAAGTACTGACATGACCAAGAAAGATGCAAAACCCCGATTAATTCGGGATGGGTCCTTTGCTGCAAGAATTCGAATAGTAGAAATTAAAGACAAGAAAGGCACTCGAAAACCTAGCTAAGGCACTACTTTCTTTCATCCACTTAATCGAAGGCCAGAGATGATGTTCCAGTGAATGACGAATTTCCAGACGAGAAACTCTTAGCTATTGAGGAAAAGAAGGCAGTTCCTTGGTTCGCAGATTTTGTGAACTATTTGGTGGCTAAAGTAATCCCTCCAGAAGTTAACTATCAGCAGAAGAAGAGATTTTTCGCACACTTGAAGCACTACTATTTGGAGGAGCCAATTCTATATAGACACTGTGCTGATCAGGTAATAAGGAGATGTGTGCCCGAAGATGAAATGCACAGCATTCTGAACCATTGTTACACTCTACCGTGTGGTGGACACTTTGGTGGCCAGAGAACAGCAGCCAAAGTACTCCAATCATGTTTTTACTGGCCTACATTATTTAAAGATGCTCATCAATTCGTTTCCACTTGTGACAAATGTCAACGAATGGGGAACATTTCTAGAAAGGACGAGCCACCCATGCATCCCATTTTGGAGGTAGAATTGTTTCGATTATGGGGATAGATTTCATGGGACCATTTCCTGCATCATACAACAACTCAGACATTTTATCGGGCAAGACTATGTCTCAAAGTGGGTAGAAGCGCATTCCTACATGCACCAATAATGATGCCAAGGTTGTGGCTCAATTCCTCGCAAGAAGAATATATTCTCACGTTTTGGAACTCCTCGAGCCTTGATCACAGATAATGGTACCCATTTCTGCAATAAGGTAATTGATAAGGTTTTGCAAAAGTATGGGGTACGTCATCGTACATCTCTTGCATACCACCCGCAGTCAAACGGACAAGCAGAGGTATCAAATCGAGAAATCAAATACATTCTCGAGAAGACAGTTAATGGCTCCAGGAAGGATTGGTCTAAAAAGATGGACGATGCACTCTGGGCATACCGTACAACATTTAAAACTCCTCGTATGTCACCATTCGTAATCGCTTATGGAAGCGTGTCATCTTCCGTGCTGGAATTGAGCATCGAGCCTATTGGGCCACCGACAGCTAAACATGGATAGTACATTATCGGGCGAAACGATCGCTTCTCCAACTCGCCAATCGATGAATTCAGAAACGAAGCTTATGAAAAACGCCCGCATTTATAAGGAAAGACTAAAGCCCGCACGACAAACACATCACCGTAAAGGAGTTCACAAATGACAAACATGCCTTTTCTGGTCTTACCCTCGCCAAAGCTTTTCCGCAGTGGAAATCCAAAAGTCTCGGGCGGTCCGGGCCTTTCACAAAGGACTCAAGGTCTTTTCACACCTGCAAGGGTGGTTACACATCCCGAGAAAGGCACATTTACGCTACCACCCAACGATCAAGCCGTATTATGGAGGCCGCTTCCCGCACAAGCAAATCATTCCTTTGGATAATAGCTACAGACACGATGTAGTCGAGATCATATGAGTTCTGTGTTCCCGAAAGCACATTTAATTCGTGGTCGTCGAGCTAACGACATTAAACATAGCGCTTCTTGGGAGGCAACCCAAGTTTCCTTAAACATTTCTCTTTTCTGAGTGCCAAATTCTTTCATTGTGTTTGGTGATTGTTTTCAGAATATTCTGGTTGTCGTGGTCTTACCGTAATCGGGTTATCCGCTCTAGTTGTTTATTTTTAGGACCCTAAGCGCAGCCCTAAGTCTTCGCAGCATTATATCAGAGTACAATTTATAAGTGGAGAGTTGCTCGCAAAACAGGGTTGCTTAATGTGTAAATTTTTTTTTTGGGAGCCTTCTCTGTAACGTCGCGACGTTTGTTCTCAACGTCGCGACGTTTATTTGACCCCTCTCTGTCACGTCGCGACGTGGATTTCCAACGTCGCGACGTCAATTGTGGAACTCTCTGTCACGTCACGACGTGGATCTCCAACGTCGCGACGTCAATCTTTACATGTCGCCCTCGTAACGCCGCGACGCGGGATTTCAAACGCCATCGACGTAGATTTTCATGACTTTTCTGGCCACGTCGCGACGTTAATTCTAGGACGCCGCGACGCCAGTTAATTTCACTCTGCCACGTCGCGACGCTGTCTCAAGCACCGCCGCGACGCTACCTCGCTTTAAAGCCAAGACCAGGTCATTTTGATCTTCACCTCGCCCACTCCATTGCCTGAAACCCTAGCCATCTTGCTTACCTACACTCCCCCAAGCCCCTCACCCAGGGCTCATCCTTGCCCAGCCGTGGGAGGTTTTTGTATATCGCCAGACCTGCCACTGTGTGTCCAGGCTCTCTTCACACATTTGATATTTCTAAGGCCCCTTGTATTTTTCCACCACATTGCTCGAGGTCCTAGCCTTAGGAGCATTCTCGAGTTGGTCCTAGGGTCTCTTAGATTCTATTTTAGGGTTTTGTTAGGTCTATTCTAGGGTTTGAGTCATAAGTTAGTTTTTTAGCACACTTAGTAGTTTTGGTTGGTTTTAAGTTTACCTTATTTGGGTGTTTTTCTTTTGTCACGTCGTGGTGCCCTTTGGTGCACCACGACCGCATCTATTAAGATAAAATATGTCTTTCTGAAAGTGAAGTGCTGCGCCAGCCGGTCAGGACGCGGGGCAGGCTCCGCCTACGATGTCACGCGATTTGTGGTCCCAGTGCTTCTTGTCCGATTGGCATCATTTAACCGTCCTTAAATGTCGAGGAGAAGGGGTTTCACCGCCCGTGATTTCTTCACCAAGACCATTGCGGCTAAGGATGGCGTGCTTTATTACAACCACCTCATCCGGCGGCGATGAGTGTGGTCTGCGGCGAGTTCCTGCGTCTGCTTTCGGCCTGTTGCGAAGAAAAGTAGAGTTCAGGCGTATTCGACAGCCGGTCACGGAGTAGTCGGCGGTTTGCCTTCGACCTGAGCATGTCCCTTGGAGGCGTGAGCGGAAACTCCAGAGCACCCGGGCTCCCCAAAGTTTATCTGGCGTGACCAATGGTTGGGGTGGGTATAATGAGTCTTGGGACATGAGTTGTTCGAGAAGCGATGTTTGACCATTAAGGTCAGAATCCCTTCCTCATGATATATTGAGCCGACTCAGAATGTACTGCGAAGTGACTCATAGCAGCCTCCCCAACTCAACTATGCCATCTTCACGGGACATACCTTTCGATCATTTGATGATTCTGAAGGATCACCATCTCCTCGCGGGAAGCCAGAATGACACAGGACACCCGGCTCACAGATCTTTTTCATTGTTTACAAACATCTTAGTTCCCCTAGACATAATCATGGGGCTGACTTCATCCATCAGAAGCAACTCATGTCAGCCGGGACACTCACGGTGTCCAGCGAGCTTTGAGGAGTGCTGCCGTTAGGTGGCGAGCCCACAGGATGAGGGACGAGAGCTTTATATGGTGCTGGGCTCTGCATGGATCCACAGGCGTCCAGGGACTGGCTTGATCCTAGTTCCAGCCACCTCCACCACCGCCCCGACAGCCACAGGGCGGCCGACTCCCTCAGGTCTACCTTCCCAGAGCCACCAGGTGCTCTCCCCTCACTTGAGCGCTTTGACGCATTCGGGATGACCCAGAGCACAGCAAAATCCCTCTTCACCACAGGGACTTGGAGGCCCTCGATGCGATATACGTCTGATGCTTGGCAGCTTAGGCCACCATTTTCCCAAACGGCGGCGCGAACTGCCACAGGCCCAGGTGCACCGCACTCCTGACGCCACAGCTGCTCCCCACCCACCACCGTGATCACCGGGTACCCTTCACCTCTTTTGTTTTTAACTCTTTGGTGGGGACACTGGCTATTTGTTTGGGGGGGGGGTGTATTGATCGATATTTTGTTTTGTTCATTCCCGTTTTTGTTTCGTCTCTGTTTATGTGCTTTGTTTTCTATGGTGCACTTTACTGTTCCGAGCATAGTTGTGTTTCTATTTAGTTCATGTTTGATTCGACTTACACGAGGTCATGCCACGATTCGTTATAGTTTATTATTGGTCCGATCTGTATATATGAGGCCCAGCTGTTTGTGTGCTCTGAAATTCTGGGATCACTTTTGGGCCCGGAATTCAGTTAACATGGATGTTCAATACCATCTTCGTGCTGGTAGTGGGTTGAATAGATGGAAAGGGTTCGTGACCATCACAGTGGTCAAGACACCGGTTCACCGAAAGAACCACATCTGCCTGCACCTTAACAAGCCACCAGTATGCATAGGCGCCCGAGACCAACTACGTAGCGTTCAATACGCCTTGGAACTTCGAACCGACTACCAGCGATGGACACCAGATAAAAGGATTGCCATGAGCCCCCCAACAAAAAAAAAAGAAAAAAAAACAATAGAAAATTGAAAAAGGGAAGCATGTCTGCATCTGATCACATAAGAATAAGCGGATTCGCTCCGTGAATCCAGAACGCGACTGGAAAGGAACCTTTAAAACTATCACCACAACTAGCTGGTGCAGAGTGTGACACTACACCTTACATGGTGAAAAATGGTTTCCAGCTTCAGGGCACTTTGAGTTTGGTTGAGTCTTCGGGGTGAAGTTTAAGGGAACTTAATGCACGGTGCCCTTAACAGGTGGGGAATTCGCATTGGATCCCAGTATAGGAGCACTCAACTAAAACTTCTTGGCACTGGGTCTTTTTCTATCTTTTTTAAAGGTACAGGAAGTTTTTAATTATTACCAAGGCTCCATGAATTATAGCTTTCTACGCTGGCACGTTCTCCCTTCCCATGGTGGCCCGACCAAAGTTTGGGAGGCGGATGTCGAGACTAGGCATACACTGGAGGTCATTCATTATCTTTACAGGGTCCATTGGAGGTTATTGAGTACCATGGAATTTGATACCTAAATCGCTACCACTAGTGTTACAAAACTGGCGAGGTTTAAAGAAAAATTCGAACACTTGTACATCATTAGAGAACTTCAGGCAAACAGCGGCAGCGTTGGGTCAATTAATATACACCCGACGCCATTTGCCAGATTCTTAGTGTTAGTTTTATTGCCGGGATCTGGCGGTAATGCGATGCAGGGGTGCATTCTTTCTTCCCGAAATGGCTTAAACTAAGTTTAAGGGGTGATGGTGCCCAACCTGCAGCCACTATCTTTGCGTGGTCTTTCTTTGCATTCTTTACTGGCCAAACATTTTCATAGTTTTTACGGGCTCCGATTTGTGTTTTGTTTGATTTCTGGTACAATCGAGGCTTAAGAAGCGACTCGAAACATTTTGCGGAGCAAGCGAGGCCGAGGCAGTGGTACATCCGCGTCACGCGCGTTTCCAAAGTCGCTGACGTCCCATCGCTGCTTGCCCCAACGTCGCAGGTGGGTCAACAATGAGGTCAACAGTGGAAGCGTCGGCGATCTCGCGTTCGCGATGACTCGAACTATAACCATTTAAAAGTCGAATATTTCGAGAAATGGGAGAAAGCGTCGAAGCGAAGAAACCACCCATTCAGGCTTGGTGACTACGGACTTAAAGTGCCGGGATTTATCTTTATTTCTTGGCACTGATCTTAAGTCTCTTTTTAATACTAACAATTTGATCTTTTCACTAAATTCATTTAGTTTGGCCACTAGGTTTATGTTGAGACACATCATGCTCATAAATGATTCAAGTTGATCCACATATTACTTTAGGTTGTTTACTTCATTTGTTTTACATACTCTGTTTGCGTAGTTCAATTATACTTTAGTAATGTGCCATTCTAATAATCACACTAAAGTCGAGATTCGAGATGAGGTTTTCAGGATGCAGATGAAGCGGAAGCCTGGTCGTTGGTAAGCCAGAGATATTGAATCACGGAAGGTGTAATGCAAGGCACCAGATCTCAGAAGGCGCAGTTTAAAGCATCAATCTAGGGTTGGAGTTGAGATATGCTCAACTCTATTCACGAGGATATGATGGGTTCTGCCTGAGGATATCCTACGTAATGTGAGATCACCTCGCTAAACATTAATTCTTAATAAATGGATATAATCTTTAAAATGTTCATCATTCAGTGTTGACCAGGAAGGAGGAGGATCTGGCCCTGGCTAGTACCAATGAATTTAATTGGGATCTAGAACCAGTTGTTTTCACTGTATTCACTGCCTTCTTTCTAAAGTCATCTGCCCAGATCTTGCTCTAAAGGCTGAATGCTGGTCGATACACTGTCCGGCCAGCGGATTGATATACGTGCCGTAATTTTCCCTCTTGCAGGCGCGGTACACTTAACGCTTGCCGGCGTTACACTTTTACCGGTTTTGGCTCAATTTTAACTATACGAAGAATCACGAAACCAATTGTGTTCGATACAAATTCTACGTTGTAAATCTCAGCAGCTTCCCGTTTCAATTCACCGGGTTCCCTTCGTTTAATGAAATTTTACTAATCACTATCAACAGACATAGCGGGGTCCCAAGAAAGGTTTCAAGACTTATAACGATTCTGTGAATGGTTTTGAAATTTTCACGCCCAGAATACTGACCAGCATTTACAGAGTTCATAAGCGGAAAGCTAGACAATCTGAAATTCTGCGCAACAAAGAATTGGCATATCTGTAGCCCAGATCATTATCAGTTCCGTTAGAGTGATCAGGTTATTTAAACCCTCCTTGTTCAAAAGACTGTGCCATTCAAATCGCGTCGTTTATTAACCTTCCACATGTCGGTATCAGTTCCATCCTCGAGTATCTTGTGATTCTTGCGATAAGTTCTTGATACATGAACCACTTTTATACTTCATTTAAACATCCACGGGTTTATTATTGTGAATGTCAGATTGGACCGGACCACAGAGAGGTTGGAAAGTTGTGCATAGATCAAGCCAAATCAGTCTGACCTCCAGCATCACCAAGTCGATGTCCTTAGAACCATTTAAAAATGATACATTAATGATGTGTTGCACTAATCGATTTGTGGTGGAGACCGACGTGCTGGTGCATCTTAAGGATGATTCAGAGTGGAGATCCCGATCATGATGAACATTTAATTGGTGTCATGGGGAAAACGAGTGCGTGAAGAGTTAAATGGATATTACTACCTTCGAAGAAAACGAACAGGATTACAGATGATTATAGTGAGAATGATGGTTAGTGGGTTTATTGGATTATTCAATATTCTATCTCTTTCTGTTTATTTTATTTCCTTATATATTTTACTTGATGCTTGCTAATCAATAATGTGTTGGACTTTATTGTTTTTATGAATGGCATTGGGCGAGGAGTAGAAGGCGAAACGTTGCCCGGTGACTCTCAGATTCTGACGAAGCTGTGAGGCCTGAAGACATGCCGATCACGAGTGAGGGTCGGGTTCAGATGAGACTGTGACGAGGAGGATTCTTTGAATATGCCAGCTCAACCATGTGGGCCCACGAGTCACCCTCTTCGATCTGAGATTGTGATGAATAGTCAGAAAGGTGAGAAGGAGGAGGAGGAAGGAGATGGGGAGGTGTTTGGAGGTCTTCTCAGGCACCTGATTGGGACTCTCCCCTAGCTGCCTTTCAGGTTTGATCTAAATAAATTATTAATCAGTAAGATATGAAACACCATAATGATTTATCTCAAACTTTCTTGTTTATTTTCCCCACGCTTTGCTATGAAATTTTGGGTTCCAAATGAGAAGTTAAGCGTAGGACTTCAATTCTGCTGAGTTTCGGACAATTTTACAGGAGATCCTTCGAGGACCTCTTCAGTTCTAATTGGAAGTCGTGGCAGGTGAGAACCCGGGTTGATGATTGGGAGAGGAGTGTTTAAAGTTATGTATTCTACTACTACTTAACATTTTTATATCTTTTTATTTAACTACAATTACACAGGTGAAATATCTTGCATTACTTATTCTGGAAAGGTTTACTGGGGTGGACGGTTACCAGAGAGAGCGGTCAGGTGTTTATAAACATCTGCCCGATCAGGTATAGGAACACGATAATGCGGGTGAATATGGTTTGAAAGAAAAACCCAGATTTGAGTGTCCCCAGTCATGTTTTCGAGGGTGGCTGGAGAAGATGGGGGAAGATCGATTACTGGGAAGGGTGAGAAACGAGGCGAAGCAATCATCGCTCGGAGCGGGAATTTGGAGAGGGTGATCTATAATCTGCACACACCGTGGGGATCTCGCTCTATGCGTGAGAGCACGAACGAACATTGAGTACATTATTTCTAATTTATACTTCTTATGTTTGTTACTTTGTGGTGTGTTCAATTATGCCTATTTTCATTTCTCGAAGGATTTTTTCAATTGGTCGCGTATGTATTGTTTATAGCCAATTAAGAACACTTATGAGGAGTAAGAAGCCAAATGCTCCTAGCTTATTAAAGGATACGCACCACGAAGGGTCATGATGATCGGGCTTTTGATCGGAGATCTCGTCGCGACAAATGTAAGTTTCATTAAAATAAAATAACTTTTTTTAAATCAATTAAATACTTATTTTACTCATTTTTATCGTATGTTGGACTTTGATTATTAATTGGAATTGTGAAACTCATTGGAGACCAGTTACATGTTAATTTGGTTACTGTGTATTTTGTGGTGAAACTCAGTACAAAAGGAGACTCTGCCCGATTTTAGTTAAATCCTAGTCTTGGAGAAGGGAATCGATGAAGGGTAGTTGTCGAGTTTGAGCATCCACAAATCATCCACTGAAGTTGACGGTTGTCTGGACCCCGGAAAGCGAGGTGTCATGGCAACTCTCACCTGCATTTGCTAGAAACCCTGACCTATGGGTAGACTTCATGGGGAAGAAAATTACCCTAGACCACAAGCACATTATGAAAGAATAGACCGGGCCGAAACCAATCATGTAGCCAGTCCTATAGATTACAAACCTAAGGAAGACCCCTGACCAAAAAAACCCCTATGGTTCAGGTGGGGCCTTGGGCCGATAAGCTCTGGCTGTCTGGGGATCACAATTATGGAATAGTGTAATAGATGTAAGGAAATATCGATGGTGGTATCACATGGAAAAATACCCCAAGCATGGACAGAAAACTATAAACTTTCCCAAATATTTAGAAACCTTTTGGGAGAAGTACAAGGGCATTATGGAATCATCACAAAGAAGATCAAAACCCATTAAGAAGGTCAATACGATTTTGTAGCCTACCTGACATATTATGAATTAGAAAACAAAAAGAAATATAAACCATATAAAATATAATAAAAGATATTTCTTAAAGATCTACAGAAGAAAACTATTTAGATCCCAACGAACATGTAAAAATATAATCAAAGATTTGGTTTATACTTCTCTCTTTATTTTTTTACGAATCAAATTCCATACTTATTTACATGTTTGATAGAATAAATATGGGAAATGTTAAATTTCTTGCGACTCAGCGTAATTCAGGTTGTTGCATCACCGAGGTTTTAATATATGTTTGATTTATTACCAGATTTATTAACACTTGAACCATCAATATATATAGTTGATTGGATCATATTTTTATTGGTAGTGATGTGTAGACCCCAAAGTAGTCATTTTACTCATTTTATGTCAGTATGTGGATCGATTGTGGATGGTGTGAAATGTTGGGACAGGTTGCCCATGTTATTGGGACATGTATTTTTGGTTGAGCTCGATCTGAAAGGGGAGCTTCGCTTCATTTTAATTAAATCTGAAGTGCTTGAAAAAGGGACTCAATGAAGTGAGTGTGGATTGCGGAGCATCCATATTAAAGCAGTTGACAGGTTATCAAGGCGGACCTTCCGGGAAACATGTAAAAAATATAATCAAAGATTTGTGTTTTTATAGCTTTCTCTACTTCTTACTTTTGAAGATAATTAGCATGCTCTTTACATGTTCAGTGGCGAGATATGAGGAAATGTTTTCCTTCATTGCGACTCAATGGCCATTCAGTCTACTTCGAGGTTCATGTGATGAGATTTTGTAGGGTGAGTTTCTATTCTTAAGCTCCAGGTTGATACAAATCGGATTTGGTATGAGGCTATTGATGGCGAGGGAGAAGATGCGATCCCATGGCGTCGGTTCGTCGACATCCCATCATTTCTGCTGCCTGAAACCCAGCCAGTTATGAAGCTCCATCTTGGGATCATTTTGATTTGTTCTCGAAATGCGATCTGATGTCGATTGGCGATCTGAAGCGGCATGATCGACTATAGGGATGATACGGGATGAGAGTTGTTGGTGCGAAGCGGCTTCTGAAAAGTGTCGGGAGGGGTGGACTGCGGTTAAATACGATGATCTACCTGGATTGTTCGGCGTGTGCTCATTTGGCGCCCACTCCGACACCTACGGCGACACTGACAGCAGCATCGAGATTAGCGGCGGTAGGCAGGCTACACCCTAGTACCCGGAACATCTCACCATACGGGACCGGATATCTCGACATCCGATGATGACACTAGGTTGGATGATTGAGAGTGTATTACACACTTTTTATGTGTATACTTGGATTTGGGAATTCTTCATGTTTTTATTTTCTCTTCATGAACTTTAACACCACTATATATATCACGGTATATATATTGGTTTTGCTTGTTTAAAATATTTTTACTCTCTTTATATAATGCATCTGTATTGGCCCACTTTTCTTTTGTTTAAGTAATCTTAATATATATATATATTTAACTTAAGACATCAAACTCAATGGCAAAAAAATATTTAAAAATTAATTTACGAACAAAATTTTATATATATTGGTGGTAAAATCGGTCTCAAATGGTTTGGTAATTACCGAGCCATTTTGAGACATATTTGCAAACAATGATGGCTCAAGCCACGATAGGTTTTATTCTGCTGTTGGTGGGTAATTGCCGACCATTTGTTCATTCTTGGGCTAATGATATTAAAAAATTTTTGGTGGGTTTTGGGTGCAATTTGGTCGTGAGTATCAGTGTTTAGGAATGTTACCGACAAACTCTTTAAATCAGTTTAAATGGTGGGTAAATCGAATAAAAATAGTTGGAAATGGTTTGTTGGAGTAATTTTGCGACCAATTGATTCACGTAGGGTGAAATAATTACCGCAGGAAAATTCTGCGTCGGCTCGGGCCCAGTTTGACCAAATGGTGGTAAATCAGGTTTGACCAAAAAATCTTATTTGACCAAATTGAATTGATATTAAGTGGTGCACCAGTAGTGATGGAAAAATCTACGTGCATGAAGGCGACACTCTATTACCCCAGTACCGAGAGTCAACCTCCGACCCACCATCTCGAGCTGCAAGTTCCGATGGGAATCAATATAAGGTGATCAAATATCTACAACCAGTAGTCTATGTGATATTTATTTAATCATTTCGTGTCTTTTAGACATGAACATTTGGGGATCTCTGCCGCGGTCTCTTACACCCTCCGACATTTTTCGGGCTTTTGCCGGTGGATCTGACATCTGCCGGGGTTTTGGGTTTTCACACGGGGAACATCACTCCCTACTTCGCCCAGGCACATTTCATTTTCCATTTTCATTCAACACTGCGGAACTCAATTGGACTTCGTCCCATTCCCAAACCCACACGATTCAACACCAAATGGGTTGCCATTGATTGCCATATGCGCACTCTCGTGCAATGTGGTGTTACCGCACACCAATACGTGCAATTTGCTATGCTTCCACACTGAACCCATGACCAATGTAGTGAGCCTCTACCACATGGACATTCTACACCGTACACTATGTGTGCTATGAACACTCATGTCTAATGTGCTTTGTATTTCATATATTCAGTTCAACATCAACAACATAGGTCATGTTAATATTCCACACATTCCAAATCGGTACATCACATAAGCATGCACTACATCTTTTTCTATCTATTCGGTTCATTCATATCAACACATCTTTGACATGTATTAACATAATTCCCACCATTACTTAGGCAAGTAAGGCCAAAACATTCTGCATGTTAATCATGTGGCTTGAAATACGCAGTTTTTCATACATACAATAATATAAAGCCCAGTTTTCTTTTATCTAAAAACCCAAGATTCTACGTGTTGATCGTACATGAAAGCCAAGGAAATTGGCATGTTTTCATTCCTTACAATACACGCAAACGAATTTCTTGGAGTCCCGCCCAAACCTTCTGCATGTTAGTCATGCGCTCTAATATCTAAAAGCTGAGTTTCTTTGATCTACTTACCCAAAACATTATACATGGTAGTCATGCTGACTGAAGAGTATAATTTTTCATGCATACAATATACTCAAACTGAAAGTTTTCCTTTGATCTAAAACTAGATTCTACATGTTAGTCATGCATGAAAGCGAGGAGTATGTTTTCCATTATAAATAACCACCAAGCGGGCTCTTGGTCTAAAAACCAGAACATTCTGCATATTGGTCATGCATACAATAATACACCAAGCTGGGGTTTCTGAGTCTTCAAAGACAAAAAAAAAAAAAACAGCTTGTACAACATCTAGATGGTCTTAAAACCCAGAAGAATTCAGCATGGACAACATCTACAAATTCAACATGTTATTCATTCAAACATTCCTTTCTAGAAAACTCAGCAAATGCCATTTCCATGGCTTTATGAGAAGCCAACAAGAGGAAAAGAGTCCTCACCTCTTGGAAACAATGTAGGACCGATTTCTTGATCCACCAAAATATGAAATCAATGGAAAAGCTTCCCTCCTCTATTTCTTTCTTTTCTTTCTTTCTTTCTTTCTTTCTTTAGTCTCTTCTTCTCTACTACAATTGTTTTGTGAATCTCCTCCAACTCAAAGGAAGTTGGTTTGACCCAGTGGGTACACCTAACGAAGGTTGTTTGACACTTGATGACTCAAAGGGCGTGATCTTCTCCATACCATAATTTACGCCACTTTCAGCGTACCATGCATGGTGAAGCGACATTATTTACCAACTGGCTGCAATCTAGGGCACGCGACGCCAGCGCTCGTGACGCCCAGGGTATTAACCCAGCTCGTGCCACATGGTACCCCATGGGTTGAATCCAGTTCGATCTTGAAATCGCGTTACCAAAAACCGGCGGTCACCGGGTGAAGCGCCGAGTTAGTTTGGTTCAACTGGAATTTATGAATGATTCGCGGCAGTCTTGTTTTAGTCATCGAGATACAAAGAAAGATCTACAGGGTTTTGTATGCATGCTGGATTATGATGAGAATTGCGATTAGCTCATTTAAAAAAAAAAAAAGAAAAAACTCTAAACTTTCTGGGTTTCTGGTTTAGACATCGTTTCAGTGGTAGTATCAAGGTGTTATTGAATTTCATGACACCAGTCACTTTTAATCTGAAGACAAACACGGATAAATGGGAGAGATCTCAAGCACTGGGGGACAGCAGATCTATTTAAGATTGTAAATAATCTTGAATGGGAGAGGGAACTCCTCTCATTTTTATAGATATTGAACAAGAAAGCGTGCAGCTCTTAGTTTTAACGTTGGCTCTTGAGGCCTCACAGTTTTCACCATAATGAATGTCATTCATTTCCTTTGTAATGATATGATTTCAATCAACACTTTTTCCGGTAATTAACTATACTAAACCATGGGTGATCAAAGGTCCCATAGCCAACTATATACCATGACACCATCATCAACTTCTTGGGATCTGAATTGAGCAGGCTTCACAGGTGGTTTGAAATAATTATAACTAACTAGATGTGATAATATGAACTTGTGCTAAAATGGATTTAATCAATATGATTGAGAGGTCAAGTACTAAAATGGGTTTATTCGATCAAATCGAGAAGTCAAATGCTAAAATGAGTCTAGTTAACAAGATTAAGAGGTTACCTTAAGAAAAAAAAATGCTAATTATCTTAACTAGGCTTATAATTAGGATTGAGTAAAAACAAATACAAATGGGCATCTCCCGCAGTGATAAATATTGTGTTCAAATATGTTAGATATGTATTTCTGAGAAGTGATTTGCATCTAAGTTTGGAGTGGTCATTTCTAATTTTTAGAAGTGGGAAGGAAACCAACTCTTAATCCTCACTTCCTAAATCAGATTTCAAAGAATTTCAAATTTTAGAACTTTATCCAGGCCTGACTTGACGGGGTCGATTGCATAAGTACTGAGATTTTGATACCTTATTGTTCAATCTTGGGGGTCAAATGCAAACCATATCTTTCATGATGACTCACTTTGGCAATCGAGCAAAGCATGAATTGATAACATCCCTCCCTCTTCTGGAATAATCATAGAATTGTTTTCAAGAAGGCTGCAAACCACCTCTTACAAACCTGAGAAAAGACGAAATAGAAAGTAATAATAAATTTTTACATACTTGGTTTATTTCTACCCAAGACTTGAATACAACACCTAGGTTTTGATTAGGATGAGTCATGTTTTCCTTAGAAGTAACTTGCATAATATGATTTTTTTTTTTCTGAAGCCTTAAAATCAAGAGTTCTAAAGTATGATAAAAACAAGCATGTCAAAAAAAAATTCTTAAAAATTATTAGAATGAACATTAAAGGAAGGAAAAATAACCACCTTGCAAAATATTTAGTAGATTGGATTATACCGCGGGATCTGGCTTGCAACGATTCCAACGTCTAATATCATCGACAAGGGTGGGTTTAACTCATCTCTGATGGCGTTAACATAAGATACTTTTCATTGTCGCAACATAATCATATCTGAATCTAGTTGCTGCTAAGAGATTCTAGCAATAAGCACCACAAATTGCCCGACACTCACCTCTATATCATGAGTTTAAGATAAGGTGTCTTAATGAATTCCAACATCTTGAGGAAGAAATAGCGTACAAGGTAAAAAGAAAAATGTTAAAGAGGTGTATAAGAATGCATTAAGAACCTAGGCATTTCGACGAGTTAGGGAAGAATCACTAAAATGTGGATAATAAAGAGAACCACGTGTGATTTTTCATCTTGATTCTTTTAAACCCCCTGCCATGTAAATACAAAATGAAAAAAAAAAAATGTCTTAGAACCAATGTATATCCATGTCATTATGTCACTAGAAATTAAAGCAAATCATAGTCCAACTTAAACACCAAACAATTAAGCTACTTTTAAGTTTAAGGATCACAAGATGTACACGAAGAGAAATGAGGTCTTCATAGAAAGCCCTCATAGAGTGGTTCAACCTTATGTCTTTTCTGTAATGAAAAGCCAAAAATCAACAGAAAAATGTGCAGATTTGGTCACCATATTAATTAAGAATGAACTTTTCCTGAGAAAAATCCCGTCATGAAACATTTTATGGCATTTTATTGGTGAAAATTTGTTAAATTGTCTGGTAAAAAAGATGCTAGACCTCAACGAAACCACAAGAAAAAGTAACCTAGAGAAAGTCAATTAATATTCTAGTAAATAAAGTTAATGCCTTACTTCTAAGTTAAGAAACCTACAAGTGACAAATAACTCTATAGAATTCTTCAAATGTATCATTACTTAGTATACATTATGAAAAATTGTTGTTTAAATAACAATA
The DNA here is from genome assembly GCA_016808115.1 of Tetrastigma voinierianum. NCBI lineage: Eukaryota > Viridiplantae > Streptophyta > Magnoliopsida > Vitales > Vitaceae > Tetrastigma > Tetrastigma voinierianum. Next base: position 462,913 of record JAEQBH010003072.1, read on the forward strand.
ACAGACTCGATAAATCAAACTTCTAGCCCGCGATTTCGTATTTAAATTTTGATTTTCTGGCCCACATAAAACTGACATCTCTTTCTAACGAGGATAATCATCACGATTGGTACATTTATTTACTCACCCAGAAGTTGATTTTTAATTTAATTGATAAGTGCAACAAAACAGAATGGAAAAATTACTAGCAGTTGAAATACTCCACCAAAAGAATGATGGAAGTCATAAATAGCAATAACCGGTATCAATCATCAAAAACTTCTAGCCATAGTTTATGTTCAATTTTCAATTTGTCATATATAAAACTCATTATCTTTGGCACATCTGGATATCCCTAGGTTGGTATGTTTATTTATATCTACCACTTGGGGATGGGTTTTAACTTAATTTAAGGAGTGATAAAAGTGCAACAAAACAAAATGGAAAAATTACTAGCATTTGAAATGCTCCGCAAAAGAATGATGGAAGTCATGTGAAAATCATGAATATCCTTCTAAGCTAAAGTGAGTTGCTCGTAACTATAGAAGGCATAGATATTGTAAGACCGAAATTCAAATTATGGAATAGGGCAAAATCATAATTCGATTACACAAAAGTGAAGGAGAAATTCGAGCTAAAAAAATCCGTAATTTATTCTCTAGATCTTAGATGACAAGCAGTTTCATAGTTGGATCATCTCGAAAAATCTGGTGGCGTAAGAGTGCATAATATTTTGAGATAGTCGGGTTGGCATTTTTTGGGGCATCGCGTTTCGGTCTTTGGCATAAAACGATTTTCGATCTGACCGAAGTCACACTGCTGGAAAATACTCATGTACCATAAGTGGTGTGAGGTAAATGGTGGCATGGATAAGTAGAGATAGTGTGAATGTCCAAGCGGAGAAAGAAATTAATTAATTAAATTAGTTAAGCAACAAACTACCGGTGTTCTTCTTCATTAAATAAATTTCAAAAACATTAGATTTGGGGAGAGTGTGATGATTCTGGAGTGGGTACCGTTTCGAAGAATTTAGAGAGAGAGAGAACTTCTCTCTAGAAATATGCGCGATTCGACCGTCGGTAGTCTTCGGGACAAGGAGGAAGCTGCTCACAGCGGAGAGGAGCTTGCGGCTGGTGCTGATTTAAGGGAGTTTCCTCTAACTCCAAAGAGGTAGGGGGTTCTCCCTATGAGTTTACTCTATTTTAGAATGTTTTACTAATGTTTGAGTTAGGAATGGAGGCGCGTGGAGACGGTTTGGTGATCCCAAAACTTGGGACCGAATTGTCTCAATTTAAAACAAAAAAATGGAGCAGCCGTGACCGTTCCATGGCTGATTTGGGTTCTAATAAGTGTGCATTTTGTGATAAATATATTGAATTGGATTCAGACTGAGAATGTGTGAAACTTAGGTTCTGAGTGAATGGAAATAAGACTAGTTTTTCGAGAATAGTAACGGGGGTTTCACTTATTCGAAGCGATCAGACTATCAAAAAATATTTTTTTTTGAAAATATATGTTGGTCGAGTAATTCAAGTAAATTATTCGTGTTTGAATCAATAAACAATTGAGCTAATTTTTGATGTGATGAAATGTATAATTACACTTAACATGATTGCTGTGATTTTAATTATACAGTATATTCATGTTCATATATTTGCATGTGATTGGACTGTATTGGAACTAGCATACATGCATTCCATATGCTGGACACCCTAGGATTATAGGGTGAGTGCATGAAGTGTGAGTCTAGAAGAGTTCGGGTTGATAAAGCATTAATTATATCGGGTAGTCAAATTATAAATATCAATTGTCGGGCGACCCAGGTGATATTAATCGGAGTAATCCACAAGCAAAATAATATATCAATCGTCGGAGGACGACCCGATTGATACTACTGCATATCGGGGGTTGTCCTGGCAAACTAGCATGAAATTCATCTGGGACTTGGGCGGTGTGAGGGTCGATGAGGGACTGGGGATCTGAGTTAATGGTCATGCTTTATAGAAGCAGTTCTGGCCGGGATCATGCATTTACTTGAATATTATTGTTTAATTTGGAACCATTTACCTTGCAGCAGGTGGGGTGAGTAGCCCGCAGGGCGAAGATTCTCTGCGAGCATTAGCTCACCCCGTCCATGGGACCCCACTTTTACGAGATTACGGGAGGCGTCGCGAGGAGACGGCTAGATCTAAAGTGAGTTTAGAAGAAAAGCCGGTTCCGTAACTTTACGGTTCTTGGTGTCTTATGCCATTAGAATGTTAGAATTTTAATATGTGTTGTATAAAGGAGAATTGATTACCTCTCTTGTAACTATTGGATATACCTGGTTGGGGACTCCCCTGGTGGTATGTATGATGAGTCTTTGTTTATGGAGGCCCCAGTAGGCGTGGTGGATATATATTGCATATATTGGACTGTTTGGGACAGGTAAATGCAAGTTTCCATGTGTGTATTTGGGTAGACTCCCGTGCGGAGACTGCCCGATTTTAAATGAAAAATGTGAGGTCTGGCAAATTCTACGGCTATTCGCGAGGTTGACGGGTAGTCCAGCGGACCCCGGTTGGGGCGTACGACTTGGTATCGAGCTTGGGTATACGAATACCTAGGGAGCTTTCGGGTTTGGGTATCCATCACCACTTCGTTGGTTTGATGTGAGTATAGGTATATGGAAACCTATGACGGGTGAGGATTTGGGCTTAGGCCATAGCCAAGTGAGAGCACATCACCACTAGGTGTGGTTCGATGTTCGATTTGGTATGAATTACCTAGAAATCCGCGGGAATAGAACTTGCATACATGGTGTTTGATGTGTGATTCCGTGTACCTCTCAGTTCGCACCTCATTATATTGATGATGTTTATAACATGGTTGTGATATGTTATGATGTTATGTTAGCAATTACTTAGCACATGGATAATGGGTAGAAAATGGTGGGTTTTATAGTGTATGAAAACTGGAGCAAAGAAATAAAATAAATTGGAATAAATTTATTTGGTTATTGAGAAAATGGGAAGCAAATTTTAAATATTTGGGAAGACACTGAAGGTTAGTGTTATATATGGGAGACTTTGAGGAAATTACGGACATTTTACCAATTAAAGAAAAAAAAAAAATTATAGATATACTCTTGCACATTGGCTTCCGATAGATTAGGGAGAAACCTTTTTTAATATAAAATAGAGGTGGAGAAAATTTTTGGTTTTAATTGAGTAAAAACTGGAAAGAAAAATTGAAAAGAAGCAAGTTCATAAATTTATTTGGTCTGTGGGAGAAAGAAACTCAAGTACTATAAGGTTTTTGCTATGAGTGTAAACAAAGAAGAAAAATAGAAAATAAATTTTTGTAAATTTATTTGAGTGTTAAAGAAAATGAAGAAAAGAAAAAAAAAATGCAAACATGTATTTTTCATAAATTTTCCAGTAGCTGGAAATAAGTGGAATTGGAAAATGAAAAAAAAAATGAAAAATGATTTTGTAGTGATTTTTTCATTTCTTGGAATAATGGAAATATGAATGAAAAAAAATTTAATTCAGAAGCGGTTTTGAATACTTTGCTCCATTCTCTCTGAATTTTTTTTTTTTTTTTTGTGTTAAACCTTTACAGTACTATATTGAAGATAGAACTGAAGCATTCTGGCATTGAAAAATTGTATTACGCAATACCATTTTTGCATTGCGAAGAAGGCTTGAGGTTGCGTGTATTTACATCTGATTGTGCTGCAAGGATGTGTAGTTAGTTGGGAAGAAAGTGTATTCTGCGGGAGGTGTTGGGTTGTATTGTTTAACACAGGAAGAAAGAATTATGGCTCTTATTTGAAGCTGCCATTGCAACCTTAGGTTGTTGGGTTCAAAAGTATGCCCCACGAAGTCCGGTGGCTAGGATTGTATTGCAACCACTGACAAAGTGTATTCTGAAATACGGTGGCTAAATTGTATTGCAACACAACAGAATAATAATGCAATGGGTGTGTGCCGTGGCTGATTCATGTTCTAACACAACAAATTGTATTGCAATACTTATTATTGTATTGTGACGAAGAATTTAGAAGAAATTGTATTACAGACAACAAAGGAAGAAATTGTATTGCAAGACAACAAGGGGCTGTTGGAAATATGTTGCAATACAATTTTTGTATTGTGACCAACGATAATCGATTGAGCGATGGTGAGTGAGCGGTAATCTATGAGAGCATTGGTGATGATGAGCATTAAATCGTTGTGGAATTGGCCTTGAATAGTAAATAAAAAAAAAATTTTTTTTGAAAAATAACATCAAATAAAATAGGACAAAGATTGAAAAATAAAATTTTCAAAAATAAAATTTTTGATGATAAAAAAAATGTTTTAAATGCAAGAGTATTGACCCTTTATCTGCTTGATTTATGTGTATGATTAATTGTCTCAGAACATGTTTATGCCTTAGAATGCGTGTTGAGCTAACACTAAGCATATTAAATTCTTATGGAGAAACAGCTGCAGTAGAGGCGAAGATGAAGGGCGTCCCGCGAGGAGACGCTGATGGGGAGCACCACCCGACATTTGAGCCCGACGCTTTTGTGTTGATAAGCGGCGCTGTGAAAGAAGTACCGTAGGTGTTGCGGCGGTTGCCTAGGCTAACATAGCGGTGATCGGGGAGGTCCTGTCGCCTCGGAGGTTTCGCGCACCACCCTCCGACATTCACTGGGAGGAGACCCGATGGTGGCGAACCATTCGTTTATCTGCAAATCAGAGCGTGCCCGGAGGCTATGGGATCACCTTGATACGACGAGGATCGAGGTTAGGCGCATTTTCCATTTAGAGAAGCGGAACTGGAGCGTGGTGGAGATGGGGTTGGGACTTCCTAGAGACAGGGTTTGGCATGGATGAGTTTTGGTGAATTATGAGCCAGTATTTTCTGACCATGGCGAGGCATCTGGGGCTCGAGGAGTTCCTAAAGGCGGGCGGGGCGAGGCTGGCCCCAGTGGGTGGATTTATGACTAGGTTCTGGGGTTAGCCCGGTGGTTTGATGATTGTGGCCCTAAGGCCCAGTAGGGATTAGGAAGACCGGGAATGGGCTGAAGTTGTCCATTAAACCGGGATTGTGGATTTGCTGCTGAGAGGGATATCGTTCATGGTTGGGACAGCCGACCATGAATAGTTGGGCTTAGGGGTTGAGACCTTAGAGAACCATTTATGTGAGTTCTCCTAGGGATTAGGGCGAGAATAGGTATGATATCATCGAGGTTGCGAGTTAGGAATCGGGGACTCTACTCCCGGGTGGACCTAAGGATCATGGACATGTTAGGGTTCAATGTCATCCCGGGGCGGATGTTTGGCTTACAGGGGTTTGACACACCCACGCTCCGACGACGGCGGGCGTGCGGCCACTCCCGCAATCCCAGGTCATTACCTCACGACTAAATCCACAGAAGCCCGGCCGTATTGCTGTAATCTCTATAAAAATTTTTCTTTTATTTTCAGAAACTTGGGATTTGGTAAAATCTTAGCCGACGGAAAATTCGGCCCGACATGACGTTTGCTGGTCTAAATTCAAATCTGTATACATCCAATTTACACTATATCAAAATATGGCAACCAGCTTTTAACTACATTCCCATCATACTAACTAACTGTACATACATAATTTCCATATACAATAGACTAAAGTATGTTCCTTACACCAAGCATTACTAATACGACACTTAAAGCGATCTTGGGACTGATCTACTGGGTATCTGACGTCTTTAACGTGCACATTGCACAGAAAAAAATAGTTTTTAAAATGGAAAATAATGAGCTAAACGAGCTCAGTGAGTGTATGCTTTTATAAAGGCTTTGCTTTTCCAGAAAACATCTCAAAAATGTACTTTCTTTCTGATCTTACCGAACTTTTCTTTTCTTTCTTGCTTTTAAAGTTTCCAAAACTTTTCTTTACTTACCTTTATTTTTACCATAGACGTTTATAAAGCTTTTCTTTGCTTGCTTAAAGTTTATAAGACTTCTTAAAACTCTCCACTCTTTAACTTTGCTTTATCTTGTTTGAAAAGTTCTTAAAACCTTTCACAAACCTTTGCTTTAAAAGTTTCAAACTTTTTTCTAAAAATATGGGAGCTTGGCTCCAGCATGCTGAGCACCAAAGGCCGCAGGGAGCTTGGCTCAACCGATGTTTGAAATCTAAGCGAGGAGCACGGGCTCAACCGGTTGCGCTTTAAAACTCTCCAGGCTTTGAGGCGACCCAGGGAACCATGGTTAGATTTTCAAAGCGACATATCATCACCTGCGTATCAACCAATGGAGCCCCTATTTTGCTTACTTTACCCTAGTGAACACGGGAACCTGTGCTCAACCGTGCGATTGGGACCTTTGTCGCGTCCACCTTTTAGGTGAATATGGTGGAATTGACACCGTGTGTATCACCGTAATTAGTTAGAGCTCATAACCTTATACTGCATGTACGTCCACCCGCGGTCTCCTTTAAATGCATAAATGTACATGTGTCCCTAAGTTTGCCGACCAGGAATGCTTCCTGGCTCATGTATGAAATCTAACACCACAGTGCACGTGCAGAATACCCTCGACCGGTTTGCTTTGCTTATGACCAGGAAGGCCTTGTTTTCTCAAACTTTCTTTGCTTGCTTGCTCTTTAACAAAATGGTTTTGCACTTTAAACCATTTACCGCCTTTAACTTGAAAATCGGTTTTGTTATTCAAAGTATTTGTTTACTTTGCTTTCTTGCTTGAAAAATGGTTTAATTATTCAAAACCATTTGCTGCCACTTACTGCTTGCTTGCTTAGTATGGTTTCGATTTAAAACCAATGCTTGCTTTAAAATGGTTCAACTTCAAAAACCATTTGCTTGCTATCTCATTGCGCTTCTTGAAAATGGTTTGCATTCAAAATGTCGTAAATACCCAGGATGTAAAACAATTTGTAACTAACTATAATAATAATACACTTTAGTATTTGGAAAAATGAGTTTATAACACTCACCTCTTTGCTTTGCTTAGCAGGCCTGGAGTTCACATACCATCCACGCCTTTACTTTTAACGTTCACACTCAAACGAATAGGATGACAAATTAATCCACATAACTTAACGTACTTCTAGACTTGGTCACACTCTTCACACTGACACACAAAAAGCTAAGGTGCTAGGGTTCCTATTCAACTGGAATCACGCAGTTTAAGACATAGAAACTCAAGTTACGTGCGAAACAACCCGGACTACTCATGTCCCAGCCACGATGCGAGGAATTTTTTTCTTGCATGACCCCACTGGTGTTTTAGGCCTGTGGGGATCAAAAATTGTGATTCTCTTCTTAAGTTTGGTTCTCCCTTGAAGTCTATTTTAAGTAACCACTTGAATCACTCAAATCGGATAAGAAATGAGGGGAGTTATAGCCAAAATACAAAACTGGTCAGAAACAAGAGGCTTGGGCATCAGTTATGGGTACATGTCCCTAGCTTGTATCGGTACAGTTACAGTAAGAAAATGACCAGAATGCAAAAATGTGCAGTACAAGTTCAACAGCGCCAGGAATTTACGAAATCTCAGTGCCCAGAATGTGTGTTGTTTTCCCACTTTTGATGCCAATTCACTCCAGCCACAACTTCTATAATTCATAATACCTCAAAAAACCAACTTGGAATTTATCTAAGCGACTCCCACAACATTTGGTGGTGCTTTGACCTCAAAGCACAAAACCTTAGACAAAAATCTAGGAACATACACCTAAGGTCCACCAATTCTTCTACACATCATGAAATTTGATGATTCCAAGTTTCTTTTACATCGGTGGGGTTTTCCTCGACTGACAAATCAGGTTTGTGTAACCTTTTACACAAAACCTAGACCAAAGGAACAATCTCCATAGAAATTCACACAAAGCCCCTAGACATCAAAGAACATTTGAGTTCAAGAAGACAAACATACCTTAATCTTGGACCTCTCTCTTCCTTCTTCTTTCTTCTCTTCCTCTTGCTCTTGGTTCTCTTCTCCTCTACGAGGAATGTTGAGAACCCCCAACCAGTTTGAGACTCAAATAGTTCATTTTGTTTGTCTCCCACATTTGGTCTGATATTTTTGCCTTATTTGAAAATAGCCCTCTTCTCTTAATTATTGCAATTGTAACTTATTCAATTTCTTATGGCCCATCTCTAATTTGTTTTCTAATTTCCATATCCATTTGCCAATGACCATTGTACCCCTTGGTTTATTACCATAATTCTAGGGTTCCAAATTTCTTTTATATTTTAGTCTCCAAAATACCATCTGCTGTTTGTGAAATTGCACTATACCTACAAGTATAATATCTTTGTACACTCTCTGGACCGGGGTGTTGAAATCCTCCCTCACTTAGGAACATTTAGGTCTCGAGAAATGAAAACTAAAGCTTTCGACAAAGAGGGGAGGAACATACCTCATCTGAATAAGTGAGAATATGATGGCGCATACGGGCTTATACGGCTCCCAATGGCTACGCCAGCTTCCTCTCATGATTCTTCCATAAGACTTTGTACTAATGGAATCACTTTGCTTCTATTTTTGATTTCGCTACTGATCTGATACGCCGCAGTGTATCTCCTCTTATAGGGTCAAATTCTCCTTTGCTTTACTACAGTTTGCTCTCTCAATACATGTGAAGGATCGGGGATGCTCTTTCCTCAACATTGATACATGGAAAGTATCATGAATCCTTGGGCTCCTTTCTGGGAGTAGCTCAAATACGTAAACTCTTGGCCCCACCTGGTCCTGCAATCTCCATGAAGACCGATACCTCGGACTAAGCTTGCCTCGTTTCCCAAATCTCAGGCACCTTTTCAAGGTGAAATGCTAAAGGCTTGGTCACCTATCTCAGCGCAGGTCTCTACGACGATTATGCATAGCTTTTACGTCTGCTCTACTTTATCTTCAGTTCATCACGAACAACTTTCACTTTCTCTGAAGTGATGCGCCACTAGTTCGGGGCCTATTAGTCTTCTCTCACCAAACCTCTAATGCCATACAGCTGGTCCCCATTTCACGCCATACAACTTTATCAACGAAGTAGACCATATCTATCTTGCAAACATGATAGCTATTTTGGCGAGGCGAACTCTATGTTACTAAAGTGGTATCCCCAAACTATTTGAATTCCGTCACTGAGGCTGGCATATCCTCTAACGTCTGAATAGTCCTGCTCTAGCGACCATCCGTCTGGGATGAAAATCATACATCTTGAAATAAAGCGAAGTACCTAAGGCGTTTGCAGACCAGGCGAAAACCTGGATGTGAACCTGGGGTCTCGATCGACATATTGTGCCCAGAACCTATGAGTCTCTTTATCTCATCCACATACAACTTGTGACTTTTCTAAAAAGTCCTCGACATTAACGGTGGGAAATGGAAGCGGACTTTGTTAACTTAGATCAACTATTACCCATATCATCATGTTGCCTTTGAGTCGTGGAAGACACGTAACAAATCCATGGTGATCTTTTCCCATTTCCACGGAATAGGGTAATTGTATCTTCCACAACGGGCCTCACGATGCTCTTGCCTTCCACACGTGGGTTGAGCTTCAGTATGGCTTTCGCGATTTCTTTCTTCATCCATTCTTGGTAATATTCGCTCAAAGTTACGTACATCTCGGTGCTACTGGATGCATAACCATACCGTAGATATTACTTCTTCCACTTAATTTTCTCTTCGGGTTAACCCGCCTACGGCTTGCGCACATTCTACGTCCTTTCTTATCATGCCATTATCTAATCTCGAAACTTCTGCTTTTTCCTTTTTCCTATCTCTTCTTTAAACACTTATACGTGGATCTGATTGCCACGCTAGAATGCCACGTTCCCACCCAGGGGTGGTGCTTTATCGCGATGTCTGACGAGGCTCCTGAATCCCTCAGCCTCAATATCACTAAAGCTCTCGGATACTAATAGTGGAAGATAACACGATCTCATGTGGGACTGAGCTTTACCCGGTGCTACTCAGGGCATCTGCTACGACATTAGCTTTCTGGATGATTTTCGATGATGGTGTGGTCCTTAATCAACTGAGCCATCTGCTCTTTGCCTCAGGTTTAACTCTTTTGGGTGAAAATATATTGAAAGACTTTATGATACGTAAAAGAGATCACCACAAGGAATTTCCCTTATAAATAATGTCCATATTTTCGATTGCAAACCTATGGCTAGCACACCAAGCTCTAAGTACAATGTATTAGAATCAATTCTCACTCATGCTTCTTTAATTTGTCTGAGGCATATCAATCACCCTATCATTTGCATTAAAAAACACAACCAAAATACCTTTTGGAACTCCTTCTCAAAACTACAAATCATATCTTCATTGGGTAAAGCTAGAAGCGAGTTGAAAATTAAATCTCACCTAACTCTCAAAACACTGTTGACAGGCTTCTACTGATCATACTTGACCATCTTTCATTACGTATGGAAGCTTGGTCGGTCGACTCTTCTCTTGGAGAAACCATAACAAACTTTCTGTAATACCTTTAAACGCCAAAGTGACCTCGACACATTCTTTGGGCTGGGTTTCAATTTACCACTTTGCCCGACACTAGGGATCCATACCTATTTGAAATTACATGACCAAGGGCCACCCACCCAGTGAGCAAAGCGACACTCTATTTTGGCATATAAGCGGCTCTCTCCCTTAGGTGCAGTAATACAATCCTCATGTGCTCACGGAATGTTTCCTCCGAAGACTACTGAATACACTAGATATCATCAATAAAAACTATGTGAACTATCCAGAGGTTCAGGGCAGGAACCACTGGGTTCTGTCAAATCATAAACATTCTTGCGGGGCATTAGATTGACAATGGCATATGAAACTCATAATGCGAAGTAGCAGTGTCACGAATCTTTGTCTTGGGTACATCACTCTCCCGAACTCTCAGCGATGATACCCGACCTGAGATCTATCTTGGGCCTTTTCGATCGCAGGTGAATTAAATAACTCATCAATCCTGGGAGTGAATCTTGATTCTGCAGGATGGTAACTGTTCAATTGCACGTAATCTATACAACCGCAAACTCCCATCTTTCTTTTCCGCGAAGAGAGCTGGAGCTCTACTGGGGATATGCTAGGTCTAATAAATCCCTTACTCAACGATTCCTCTAGCCGGAGCTTTTAAGCTCCCTTAACTGCGGGAGCCATCCTACCTAAGAGGAATGGAAATGGGCTTTCAGTCCATGGAATCAAATCAATGTGGTGAACTCCACCTCTCTTTGGGGTAAACCTTTTTGCAAACATCATCAGGGAACACATCTGGGAATTCTCTAACATTTTGGAATCTCATCCAATATAGTCCCTCCTTCACGATATACCACATAAAAAGCTAAGTAACCCGACAGCGTCCTTTCTGCGTGCAAACAGTTTTACGTCTTTGTCATGGTGAATCATACCGGAAGATAACTTCTCATTAATCTATCGAACTTCCTCAATTTTCTGGCCTATGTAACTTTTACTTCCTTTTTATAATGGTATCAATGTGTCTCTATGTGAGATAGACAATCCCGTGCAGGAACCCGCATCAAAATCCCTCATATCTAAGGCCTGGTCAGTTGAGAACTCACGTCTCAATCGGAACTCTACTATCTCTGACTTCCACTACGTGAGAATAGCCTCAGCGAGAGGAAACTCTCATCAAACCCTCTAATGGGTGGGTCTCTATGCGGGCGATCTAAGAAAGGGCACGGATCTGCAAATGAATGTGTGGCTCTGGATTATTCAAATGTATAAACATCATGATCAGGGATAGAGGAATAATACCGGTAACCCTTTCTGGTACATCGCATCTTACTGAATCCGCGGCATATACTGCGGCACGGTCATATTTCTGTGCGTATCCCTGAATTTTACTCTACCTCACCACAGCCCACCTCTACAGCCGGTTGTCTTTGACCCACCTCACTTTGGGGCTTCTGGTCGACTTTTATTAACTCATCTCACGAATGCTGGGTCAGCTAGGCGACCGCGATGATAACTCGCACCAATCAATTTGAGGACCTTTCACTGGCGCAAGCCAGCGCTGATACCTGGAGTGGGATCAGTCTTGAATCTCTGCCTCTCAGTAGTTGGCCAAACCGACACATGTGACATACGGGAGAGTATACTGCGGTTTCTTGTTATAGCTATGGGGGCCTCATTGATCCTAACTTTAGAGACCACCTCCTCGACACGCACCTCGGCCTGTGACCTCGCCCCTTGTTCTTCTTTCTGCTATACTATCCTGAGCTTTGTTGGGACGTGCCTGGTGCGCTCCTCTTACTCTTACTTTCTGCCCTTCTGGGTACATTCTTTGTGGTGCTTTGTTCAGCTCTCGGAGCGGCCTCAGGCTAAGTCCCCAGTATTAGTGACCAACGATCTCAGCCCCTGATGATTGTTGTAGTCTTTGATAAAAACACTCTTGCATTTTGGACTTATCTGCCGAATGTATGGAACAATCCAACGATTTCCTAATGTTCTTTACCATACTCGGATACTAACATGTTCTTACGTTTCCTGCGAAGAACTCCTCAATTACGAATCCCTTGTGACTCGGGGAAAGGAATCGAGTCGTCAATTCAGTGGTGAATTGGTCCCATGCTATTCCATCGGGATACCTTCTTTACGACATCCCACCGATCTTTAGCCACATGCCCTTCCAGCGGAAAAGCAGACCCTTTGCTCATCCGTGCAGCCCAGCTGCTCCTAATCTTGTTTTTCAGATTTAACCACAACCGGGTTGCTACGGATCCTCCTTTCCGTCGCATGGCTTGGCACCAGGTTTTATACCTCTGCATTACGGCTTTACCGACTGCCCGCGCAACCTCCCGGGTGGCGGCGTTGGAAGTTGCGGCCATCGGTCGCTATTGCTACTATGTACCGTCTGTTGCCGCTATTTGCCCAGTAAACATTCACGGCACTTGAAGGCTCCTTCTGTTGGCGCGAATGTGGTCAGTGTTCTTTGGCGGAGGGTGATTCATAGATCTGCGGTGGTGGAACCCCACTACATGCTCGTCCGCTACCTAGGTCTGTAGAGGCGTTCGAGCTGGCCGGAACTCGTCCTCTTCCGACATAGTCTTTGTAATTACCAAAAATATCAGCCCATTTAATATTACGATCCATGATAATAGCCCCATGTACTCAGGATTGAACATGCATGGTTGCGGTGCTTTCATCTTTCGATACCAACTTTCGCGGTATCGCATATCTCCCTTAAACCTTAAGTTAGTGTATACAACTTCTCGATACCAACTTGACACACCCCCCACCCCCCTTCCGACGGCCAGGCTAGGGTTGCCGACTCCACTCATAGAAATCCCGACCATTACCTCAACGACTAAGAAATCCTATGAAGCGAGGCGTGTGCTTGCTTAAACTCTACTAAAATTTTTTTCTTTGTTTTCATAACACCAAGTTTGTGGCGATCTTAGCGACGGAGAAAATTTCGGCGACATGGCGGTGCACATAGTCTAAATTCAAATCACGTATCGATCCATTTTACACTATCCGTATGTTTATGGCATACCAACACATTCCCATCCATACTAATACTATAGCACATACATATGTTCCATGCTCTGATTTCAAAAGTATGTTCTTACAAAATATTACTAATACAAACACTTATCGATGGCATCGGGATGGTAAATCTGCTGGTGCTCAGGCGTCTTGCGTGCACCTTACGGAAAATAGTTTTAAAATGGAAAATAATGAGCTAAGCAGGCTCGGTGAGTGTAACATCTTTATAAAAGGTTTTGCTTTCGTTTCATCACCAATGTAAAACTTTCTTTTACAAATATTTTCCCGAGGAGGCTTTTACTTTGCTTTTGCTACTTACTAAGCATTTCTAAACTTCTTTACCTTTTCTTTGTACTTGCTTAGGCGTTTATCGCACAGTTTGCTTGCTTTTATACTGCCTTTGCTTAGAAGTTTATAAGACTTCTTACTTTATTTGTTTTTACTTTTATCTTGTTTGAAAAGTTTCTTAAAACCTTTCTGAAACCTTTGCTTTAAGTTTCATAAAACTTTCATATCAGAGCTTGGCTCAACCATGCGAAAAATAAAACCCAGGGCTGCAAACCGGCAGGATCGTTTTTATAGAGAATCTAAGGCTTCACGGGAGCTTGGGCTCAACTTAGTTTGCTTTTAAAACTTCTGGAGAGCTGCAGGCATTATTACAGGGAACCTGGTTGAAATTTTCAAAACAGCATATCATACTTTATAAAAGCAATAATCAATGAGGCCTATTTTGCTTACTTTGCCCTACTTGAACCAAGAACGCAGCTGCTCCGCCCATTACGGGATTGGAAGGACCTTTGTCGCATCCACACCTTTCAAATTGAGTCATAGATTTGGTGTTCCTCGATATCGCCATCACCTGCGTCAGTTCTGAGCTCATAACTTCGCCATATGCTCCTGTATGTTGCCGGTCTCTGCTAGTATAAGCTAATATGTCTTCAGTTTGCCGACCGGGGAAAGCTGTCATGTGAATCCTGACATCACCGTTACTGCGTTACCGATACCTCCGACCGGTTTACGCTTGCCGACCCAGGAAGGCCTTGTTTTCTCAAACTTTCTTTGCCACAACGCTCTTTGTAAAATGGTTTACACTTTGAGAAGCCATTTGCCACTGTAACGAAAAATGGTTAATTATTCAAAACCATTTGCTTACTGCTTTCTTACTTGAAAAATGGTTTAGTATTTCAAAAACCATTTAACTTTACTTGCTTTCTTACTTGAAAAATAGTTTAATTATTCAAAAACCATTTACCTTGCTTTGCTTAATTATGGTTTTACAATTAATAACTACTTTTCAAAATGGTTTAACTCAAAACCATTTTGCTTGCTTTTTATCATTGCTTGCTTCTTGAAAATGATTTGGAACTCAAACCATAAAATACCAGTGTAAACAATTTGTAACAACTAACGGCAATACACTAATTATTGGAAAAATGAGTTTAGAACACTCACCTCTTTGCTTTGCATAACGACGCAGTTTCCCACTTATCCATAGCGCTGCCTGCAACCTACACTCCAGCGAGCCTACACAACTTGGAAACAAATTAATCGCATAGCTAACGTGCTTCCTAAGACTTAGTCACACTCTTCTTACTCTTTTAAAGCTAAGGTGTTAAGGGTTTCTGTTCAGCTGGAATCACCCGATTCGAGCACGAAACTGAGTTACGTCCGAAACAACCCGGGTTCTGTATGTCCAAAGCTGATGCAGGAATTTTTCTTTGCACATGTTTACTTTAGTGATTTGCGAGCTAACTGATTAAAATTTTTCCAGATTTCTGCTACTTCTTAGTTTGGTTCTCATGAAGTCTATTTTTACGTAGCCACTTGAATCTTTTTCAATCAGGATAGAAATGAGGGAGTTATGGCCCAAAATAGAAAAACTGGTGAGAAATAGGAAAGCGGAGCAGGTTGTACCGGTATGTCTAACATGCGGTACAGGTCGGCAAGCGACCAGAATGCAAAATGTACCGGTACAAGTTCAGCCGTACTGCGAGTACCATCTCAAGTGCCCGAGAATGTGTGTTTTCCCGCTTTTGATGCCAGTCACTCCATACCTTCCATAATTCATAATACCTCAAAATAACTTAGATTTGTCTAAAAACGACTCCACAACATTTGAATTGGTGCTTTGGAACCTCAAACTAACATGGGTGAAAAATCCTAGAACACTACCTAAGGTCCACTAATTCTTCACATCATGAGATTTGATGATTCCCAGTTTCTTATCAATTGGGGTTTACTCTCATAACCCCAACAAATCAAGGTTTGTGTGGCCTTTACACAAAACTAGAGCCCAAAAGGAGGAACAATCTCCATGAGGAAATTCACACTAAAAGCCCTGACATAATAAAAGACATTTGATTCAAAAAGACAAGCATTGTAATCTTTTGAGGTGTTTTCTCACTCTTCTTCCTTCTTCTTCCTACTCTTCCCTCTTTGCTCTTGGTTCTCTTCTCCTCTACTTAAATCGTGAACCTAAACTAAGTATGAACAATAGGTTATTTTTTGTTTGTCTCCCAACCTCATATTTTGCCTTAATTATGAAGTCGCCCTCTTCTTCATTCTCTACTACAATTAACTAACATTCATTTTCTCACTAAATATTTACCATCTCTAATTTGTTTCTAATTTCCATATCCTTTACTTCAATGACCATTGTACCCTTGGTTTATTACCACAATTTAGAGCTCCAGGTACCTTTTTCCATGTTTTAGTCATCAAAACCCATATGTGATACATGGCCTCTTATACACCTAGTTTGTCTCATGTCTTGCCACACTCTCTGGGGACTGGGGTGTTCTCACCGGGGTTGTTATCGATTGTACGGCACGGAGGTTGCTACGCAGGAATTGATTTTCGTGTAGTATTCGGGGGACAAGCAGCGAGGCCGCCGCCAGCCGGTATCTGGTCGAGTCGCCGGGATGGGTTGTACTTCGCGGGTTGGCTATGAGCGCTACAGAGGACAAGGAGGCGTATGATCTACTACGGTAATTTGTCGCAGTATGTGAATTTTCCAGGATGAGCTACACGGACTACCTCCCACATAGGGATGTGAACCACGGTGTCGGGGATTACACCGGGCTACTTCACCCATCCTACCTGGCTCACATGGATGACACCAGTTAAGTTGCGGGAACTCGAGAGTCTGATTACGGGAGCTATTGGACAAGGGGGTTCATTAGACCGACACTTCACCATGGGCGCTCGGGTTCTATTTGCGAAAGAAGAAGGACCAAGACCGGCGCTTGCATTGACTACAGAACAGTTGAGCAGGATTACGATTAAAGTCGGTACCCATTCTGGGATTGGCGTTTGTTTGATCGGTTGAGGCGAGTCTACCACAGATGAACCGCGGTTACCATGGCCGGGGTTAGGGACATCTGAATATCCGCCGCGCGGCAGCGTTTGTGACGGCGTTATGGGCGCACGAGTTTCACGGTGATGCCCGCCGGATTGGCGAATCGCCCGGCTTATTCATGGATCTCATGCCGGATATTCCTTCTTGCGTCGATTGTAGTAGTCTTCGTGGATGACATCTTGTTACTCCGATCAGTGGGAGCATGGTATCGCCCGAGGATCGTTTCACGGTTGTTGAGACTGCCTGGTGCTGCGCCGGTGTTGATAAAGTGAGTTCGCTTATTGAGGTGGGGTACCGCAGGGACAAATGGTATAAACTTGTCAGTGTCGATCCAACCTATAGAAGGTCGGCGGGTGATGAGGTTGGGAGAGACCGGGAGTGAGTCTGCCCCGAGATCTTTTATGGTTTCTTGGGATTGACTAAGATGGGAGTTCATTGAGTTTCTCGAGGATATTTGCACCTATGACTAGGTTGACGAAGCGTCAAGTTTGGTGGGATGACGTCCGAGGAGCATTCCAGGAGTTGAAGAGGAGACTTACTAGGCTTACCGCTTGTAATGTGACAATAGTCTATCGTTCCGCATTATTTCGGGTTTTTACATTCTCCCCCCATAAGAGAATCATATACCAATACTATCCTGTGTGTAGGTCAAATTATGACAACTGTTCGTGCCATCAATTGTGGTCCATCCAAGGATAAGCGATCTGGCTTCCGACGTAATCACGCGCCAGCCCTGGTCCATTGCGAGTAGAATCACGTGATTATCGACTCACAACCCCGGAACATATGTGATAAACCTCACCCCTAATCCCTAGGAGGGCTCACATACAACAACACTACAGGTTTTAACCATAAGCCCTAAAACATTCACCTGAGGTTGCAGCGATAAGCATGATCATGATGCATCTAATTTAAACAACACTTTCTTGTGAGAGCAAGCGTACCTTGTATATCAGGAATTTTGGTTTGCAATCTTGGTGTGGCGCTTTAACCCGAGTTATCGTTGGCTTGCCACGTCCAACCTTGGCGGAGCCCCATATCTCGTAATCAGCGGACTACTGCGTGCAAAAATGGCCACTTGGGCCCCACATCATACTCATAAAATACTGTACATACAAAAATGATTTATTTACAATTGTCTTTATTTACATTTACCCCACAAAACTGCAACAAGGTCTCTTGCCCAGAATTTTACAATACAAAAATAAGAAAGATACCAGAAATCGACCATTTCTTCGCTTCTAAGGCTCAGGATTGGCACCCATCCCCAAGTACGTCTTAATTTTTGAAAAATATGTTCCTGACGGGTGTAATAATGCCCGGTAGTGGAATTTCCCCTACTTAGGTTACTCCCCACCTAAGGTGCAATGCAATGGCACGACAGCCATTCAACTGGCGCTGGCGCCTCTCGCCACCTGCACCATAAACTATTCACCTGCCTGTCATCAGTTACCATGAACTACCAAAACTAACTCCCACGGGCTAAAGACACGAGCCCGGCTGATCCGTCTTGGAGCTACGCCAGCGACATCACACAACATGTTATTTTCTCATGGTAATAATACTAACACCACCGCAAATCAGCAAGCTTGATCCGTGGATGATAACCATTCCGAGTTTACTATTCGGTCGGTCAAATCTTTGAAGGCAAAAACCTATATCAGAGCCTCAACAAATCCATTATTCACATGACCATAAACAAAGTAAAGTAGGAGAAAACCTACCTTTTGGGTTTGTCGAGCTTTCTGGTATGGCCTGCGTGTAGTCCTTCTGGTAGGAGCAACTTAACTCCCACTGCCTCTTCAGACCCGCCGGTCCCTAAATCATGGAAACTTAGAGAGAAGGTAGAGCTTCTCTCTGCAAAAATCCACCTTTCCACTCTCTATTAGTTTTAACTCCTCTTTTCCCCTCTCTCTTCCTCTCTCAATCCATTTGGTCAAGATTGGGATGAGAGAAAAGTCTTCTCAATGCCACATGTCAAATTCCTATTCGCGGTTGAGAGGATTTACATATCTCTTTCTCTGACCACGAATTCCTATAATGGCATGATGCCATGTGTCACATGTGAGCCCCACTTGAGCTCAATGTTTGACTCTCCCATAGCTTGACACGTGGTGCCTCTTGGGCCCTCATAAGTGCAGTGTCCCCGCGCCTCTCGTTGCCTCGGCGTGCAGAAAATTCATTTATGTCGAATTTGACAAAAGTCGGCGATGTTGCTAGATTTTCTTGAGGCGATTCCAACGGTGGAAGTCCAGTTTCGTCGTTCGAGATCTAGAAAAATTCTGATTTATGGCCCGAGAAATTACCATTTTTATCCTTCAGGAAATATGGATTTTTCGAGGTCTCACGCCGTCTGCTGTTACTGGCGTAGACATGGACTTGGATTCACTGAAGTGCGGCTTTGTGAAGTGCCCAGGGCTTCTGGAAACTCATACGCTCTAACCCATGTGGCCCGCCTCTGGTGAAATAGTAGGTGCTTTTGTGCGACACCACAGTGCATGTGGTTCTGCTTCATGTTGTGGTAGAGGAGATCCTTTCAGCGACCCTAACGCGTGTCCCGGTATTGATTGGGACGTGATGTCCTCATTCGGGATCACCTCAGAGGAGCATGTCGTCCTAAGTGTGTCCAGGCTGCGTGACAAGCGCGAAAACTTCACTCTACGCTTACGATTGACTAGGAGCCACACGAAGTGTCCCCACCCTTGGATGATTAAGCAAGCGCTTAGCTTTCCCCGGTGGCCCGCGACACGTCCCCGAGATCCATGCGAAACAGAAGTCTTCTACTTCTTCTTGGAGCTAGAAGAAGGTTGACTCTCCTTCCTCTTGGCACCCCCGCGCAAGTCACGTGCTCCGCGTAATCATGCACTTTCGATGACCAAAGGCGTCTATCCATGGGGGTCACCTCGTACCATACGTACCCAGAGGATGATGTGCCGTAAACCTCCCAGGGTCCTGGGTCCTCACTTGACTCCAGTTACTAACACATTGTAAGCGCGCGGTACAATACCCGACCTCCGCATAGGCATTGGTCTAAAGCGAATTGGTGTGCCTGGGGCGGGCGACCCTGTATCTTTGCTCCTCAACATGGCCTGCAAGTCAGATGTGACAAGATTTCTTCCATGACTCATCGTGGTGCGCGCGACCACTAATGTAATTCGGTTTAATTTGAAGATTATCGTCTTGGTATGTTTTCCAAGCCTAGTGTTCATCATACAATTTATCATACCGTTCAAACAATTCAAGCACACAAATCACAGCCATCAATTTCACCAATGGTCAGTGGCATGTATGATCTCAGCTAGTGCCCAGTCAGGTCTGGTATTCATATACCCTAAACTCTAGTATACTTAGTTCACCGGTAGTATCGGGACCATATGGATCCCACACCAGGCTCCTGGGCCCATTCGGTATACCTATGTATACGATATAGGCTGTGGCCTTTAATTCAGAAGGGTAATTTTTCAATACGCCAGTAGTGGTGTCAAAAACAACTTTTTATTACAGGGCATATGAAACTGGTGAAACCTTACCGGAAGCTGCATTTCTTATAAAATGAGGTTTAATTACAACTTCTGTTTCTTTTACATAGACCGAGCGGTTTTGTAATGCCCAATGCCCTAAAAATTTTTATGATAGTACCATTATATATTCCATGTATGAATTGAACCAAGCTTGGTGTTTCAGGGGAAAATGAAATATCGACTAAATTGTGAAGTGAAAATGAGAATTGTGGGCCATATAAATTAAGTATTATGTGCTAAATGAGAAATTGATTAGACTTTGAAATAAACCAAGTGAAAAAGGGCAAATTTGGAAATTTGTAAAATAAGGACCTAAGGGTCATTTGAGAAAATGTTTATGTGTTTAAAATCTATGCATCAAGTGATATCGTGCTATAAAGATAAGTGTTTACAACTTAAATCAACCATGGGTTTGATAACACCCAAACATGGCCTTAGGAGAAATGAGTGATATTAGACCATATTGGTCTTGGGGTGTTATCATTTGAGCAAAAATGTTTTGGAAGACGAGAGAGGAGCTAGGGTTTGCGAGAAGAAGTGGTTTTGATTGTGATTTCTTCTATTCCTTGCTTCTAAATGATCAAGCATCTTGAAAAGGAGGATTCCCGAGGATTCATATTGCGACAGAAACACTAATTTCTTAAATGATATTTGGGTTTAGGAAAGAGCCTAATCCATCCGTGGGTTTTGTTTAAATGCCTTTAGTTTAGGATAATCATTAAAATACCTTTGGAGAGTTTTCCATATATTTGCATTTGGGTTTTGAAGTGATTTTTGGAGAAAATATGGCAGGAAAACAAAGAAAAAATCTTACGGGCCTGCCATAGCGGCCCGAAGGGCACCCTACACCACGGCGTGGCTGTCGCCGACGGGCTGCCTCAGCGGCTTGGCAAGGCCGAAGGGACGAGGCCTCTCGGGCTACTGTACCGACCGTGGCTTTGCTAGCGGCGTGAACCTTGATTCATTATTGTGAACAAAATTTCTAGGATTGCACTTTGTTGGAAAGTCTCGTATTAGGTACAGCGGAAGAAAGTAAGCAGGACCTAATAAACAGATTAATGGGGGTTCAAAAAATAAGGATCAGCAGTGAAAATGCTTTGAACCTACGCTAGCCTCTACGATGCAGATGCTAGACAAACTTAGTGTCTTAACCCAAAACCGTTAAGATAGATTTGTATTCACTAAAATTTTAACCAATTGTTTTTTATCCCACCAAATTGGCGTTATAACGCCGTCCCGATAAATTGTCAGGGTATATTGTAATCGTGGGGTCTTTGCCTGGCACGGGATTCTTAAGTCTTTAGTGCCATAATAAATTTTTAAGTAGTTTTAAGGGAGTGAAATTATAAAGTTTTCAAAGAGTAATGGCACTTTGAAATTAGGAAAGTGGAGGGGGTAAAGTACAAATTATGCAATTCAAAAGGATAATAATAACATAATAATTGCCAAAAATAGTTCGGGAAGCCCCAGAAAATTCTCTAGATCTCGGATGGCAGCTTAGGAGACTTCTGTGGATTAAATTAGATCTGCAGAATCTAGTGAGTGAAAAGGGCTGATTGAATGGGGAGCAGATTTAGAATATTTTTCACAGATTTTACGGGTGATAAGTATAAGTGACTTCGAGGTGAGATTTTACTTTAAAAATCTCAGAGTGAAGAAATGGCTTGATCTAAGTTCATTTACAATAAAGTGAAATAAAAAGAAATAAAAATTTTTATGGACAGAAATGGACCCGAATGAGGCAATATAAATCATTTATCTAAATAATAATAATAAAAAAAAATAAAAAGAATCAAGCAGAAGGTAGACGGTTGGGGTGGCGTACGAGGAGAGAGGTGAGGCGTTTTTAATATTATTTTTAACCATTCTCTATCAGTTCTGTCGGATAGTAGATTTTTCTCGAATGAAGACAAAGTTGGTCTACCTTGAGCCGAGAGCCTGTCAGGTATAAAGAAGCTTAACATTTCATCCAAACTCAAGAGGTGAGGGAATTTTCTTAACATTATTCGAGCCTAAAGGGTATGTAATGGCTTGGAATTTTCTTAGAGGCCATGAGAGATCGTAAATTTCAGTCCCAAAATTTTTGGCTGAGTTTAGGAATTTTTAGGAATTTTCGGGACTGTGTTTGGACAGGTTAAACCAGATTCGGAATTTGTTTTCGGACAGTCAGGGTTGAGGCCTGGGATTACTATTCAGTTGATCCGAACATAAATTTCGAAAACTATTTTGGTGTTTTTTAAGACTCTATGGGAAGTCCTTAGTCTAGAATTTAACTCATATGCACATCAATAGCATTTGGTACCACATATTTCTCACATAAAATTACGAAAATATTTAATTGGTACCAGAGATGTGAGATTGCGTGGTTGACCTTTAACGTATTGGCTGGTCTAATACATTCGATAACATAGAGGTCGTTTTGAAACGTTGCTAAGCGGATGAGTTTAATAGGGACATTTCATGTCTGAGGGGGTATTTTTGTCAATTTATTTTCTCATAATACCATAATGTCCTTATCGGGCTAGGACTTGCTGCGTAAAAAGATTTTGTTGAATCAAAGTTGGATTCGATGTGAGTCTCTTTGAAAGCCACCTGTGACATGTTTCATGGTTAAAACGTTGAGGCGAGGGCATTTTAAGTAATTTGTATGAATTGTGTAGGGTTAGGAGCATACAACAACAGCTAATCTAGTGTGCTTAGCAACAATTGAAAGAAATTATGGTGAAAAAGGTAGTACTCAAAGTAGTTTTAGCGAAAGTGTTTAAATACAAGTTGTAAGTCTTTGGCATATAATGTAATTAGTAAGCATTTTCCTGCATGTTATCTCAGCAGAAAATTTCGATTTCATTACTTTTAAACGGTTTTGGCCTTGTTGCAAAACCCCTAGATAGCTTAGCTCAGTTTCGATTCCGAATCATGTCTCAGTGCATGAGGGTTATGGGACCATTATGACTAACTATATTACTGATGTTCTGCAGTGGGGTTAGATATAGTATACTATTTATATAGTGAAATTAAGCCTACGCACATTATAGGTATATAGATAGTTAACCATGGCCGACATGATACATGGTATTGAGGTGTTGGTTTCCGAGGTTCCATCACCGGGCATTTTGGTTCGAGGGTTCCATTATGCCCATAGAATCCGTCGTCACGGACATATTAGATGGGGTAGTGTTCCGGGTTCACCTACCTACAGATGCCGGGATTAGGGTTAGTGGCTTCACGTCCTGGGAGTATTTCAAATGGGCCTGATGGACTGAATACTTGATTCTGATTATAACACTTTCAGATATTAACCACCAACGAAAGCGGTTTTGGCAGGCATAATTAGTTTTCAAGAGCTAAGTTTTGAAATGGTTTCTGCTTACTTCGGTTTATCATAACGGTTTTACAACCATTTTGTACAAATTTTTCATAATGGAATTTATACAACGAATAGCTCACCCATTTAGAACTTATAATTACTCATTGAGCCCGTTTGGCTCACAATTTTCTATTTTTAAATAATTTTTCGAATTACTGGGGTGCTAAAACCGAAAGACCTTTAGGGATCTAGTCCCTAGGCATTATTAAATGATACTCTATAAGAATAAAGTTAATAAAATGCATAACAGAAGTTCAAAATGTGACATTTGTGCATATATAAATACTATTTTTAAAATATGGATCATGGTTTTGAGAAAAAGCAGAGTTCCGATGAATTTGCTGTTTGGATTGATTCTTATCTGCTGCGTGAGGGACCGAGAGGTCCTTTCCGCCAGTTGATAGGATTACCGGAAAATATTGGGGTGTTTTGTTTTTTATATTTGGCAACCACCGTGAATCTGATTATCGCTGAAGCTGGGATTTTCAGTTAAATCTAAAGGTGTGATTTTGACTGAAAAGTGAATTTTATAACAACGTTTTCAAGGAAACGCAGTTTCAGTAGTTTTTAAACGCTTTCATGGTGACTTGTTGATCGACGAGCTTGGTACGGGGAGGTTCTTTATGATTCATAAGCGGTGTCAATGAGAGGAATTATCGTGTGAGAACATAATTGTTGTTGACTTCAGGATGGTGAGGATCACCTAACTTGATTGGATCTGGAAAGGGAAGAGAAAGCAAGGCGATAACTGGTTTATTCCTTGACCCTGCCTCTTCTTCGAGATGTTTTTGGTAGTATACCAAATAAATACGAAATGATTATATCTGTGAGTATATTTGAAATAATATTATGAAAGTGCATACTGAATTTGAAAATCACAATATTTGAAAATGTTTGATATCAGAAGTGTTATGCGGTGATTAATTCTGATTGTAAACAAATTGGTCAAATTCTTGACATCTTGAGTGAATCAGCCCTGACGACCCGACTTATGGGGAGATTTACGCAATTGAATCCGTCCCGCGAACGTGAAGCCCAACCAATGCACGAGATACGCAATCGTTTATCGTCCATGATGGTGCGCCGGCGTGAAGAAATACCCCAACAAGTGCGGGATGCATAATCAAGCATCCAGATCTTGATGGCGTGCCGGCATTCAAATACCATATGTCGGTGCACCGATAGGCATCCGACATGATGGAACCAATTAGCGAAATTACCCGCCGCGTGGGCGTGATAAAAAAAAAAAGATATGAAATTTAAACGGGTTGTCGCGAATGTGAAACGTATAGATAATGAAATAAAAACTTTTGATGAGGAAAAAATGAGATTCGCGAGCTTCAGCTATAAAAATTATGCCAGGTACTTGCTGAACGTCTCTATGATTTAGTCCGAAGCTGAATTTGTTGCATGTGGATTTTTATTTGACTTGATCGATGATTTAAGTAAATTGAGAAGCATCTCGCTTCAATTACATAGCTGATGCACAGTCAATAGTTTGAAAGAATTAGAAAGCATGTGTAGGCGAAACATCAGAATATGAGTGATATAAAGGCATGATTTTATGATAAATGCATGTCATCTTAAAGCTTCAAATTGAACAAGGCTAGCATAGAACCACTAGAATGAAAATGCTTGTGATGTGGTTTTTATCTATGCGCAGGGACTTTGAAATAAAACTTTGAGGAATACAGCGAGACAAAAAAGCGCGAGTCATGACGAGGTATGGCGTATAAGTATATACCCGTCATATGCATATCATTTCTTTTTGAACATGTGACATTTATGAACAAAAAAGGGTTGCGAACTCTGAACTAATGTTTTGCCTCATCATTTTTGTAAAAGGCATGATGATATGCCATTTTGTAAACAAATTGTATAAGTGTAAATGTTTATGGGCTTACCATTTGAAAATGCTTCCACGTAAATAAAATACAAAATGAAATGACGTAAATAAAACGTTTTGATAAAGATAAAATAAGCGATTCGAGATGAAACCGGAAGCTCTTGGGCTGAATCACCATTTAAGGTTGGGTCGAGGATTTGGGTCGTTGACATTTTTGGAAAAGAAAATTTAATAAAACGGTAAATAAAAAGAATTAAACAACGCGCTCAGCGGATTCGGATTATGTCGAGCCGGACCACGAAAGGTGCACATTTCGAATTTATGGGATACAGGAACAAAACCCAAAATATGGCCTTTTTCTCAAGAATTTCGACTGTTTAGTTTCTTTGGTGTACCTCGGTACTGAAAATATTTTCAACTGAGGTGAGCAATGCCCGATTAGAGAAAATCTCTCGAGGGCTACTCCCCACCTAAGTGCACATGCAATGCCATGTTCACAAATTTACACCCATTCCAAGTAAATATGTGCGATTTCTACATCTGAATATCTTTGCAATGCCCCATGCACCTCGAATCTCTCCGACTCACTTTCACACATCACGATTTTCCATGGCAGCGGCTATTTCCAAAACAAAAGACACAGAACTTTTGGTTCTCATGGTTTCATTGGACATACTCCGATAATAATGTTGGACCACCCTCCGATATTTTTCATTGGACTCACTCCGAAAATACTATGGACAACCCTCCGATATTTTTCATTGGCCATACTTCGAAGATACTGTGGACAACCCTCCGATATTTTCATTGGACACACTCTGAAAATACCGTGGAAAACACTCCGAAAATACTGTGGACAACACTATGAAAATACTGTAGACAACCCTCCTCAAAAATCGTGGGACAACACCAAAATACCGCGGGACAACCTCCATATTTGTGGTATTGGACATACTCCATAATAATGTTGGACACCATCCAATAAAAATTGCTTTTGTTCAAAGCCATAAGCTGTGCACCCCACAATCTTGTATATGGCTACGCGATGTCCCCATGCACGAGTCGCGATGCTACTGCATGGTATTTACTTATTTGCATGCATGCATGTGTCATCATCATTTCACAAACATGCCGTTCAAACAAGAATTAACATGCAACCGGATTTCTTTGTCTAGGATTTCAGCCTGTGAAAAATGCATGCATTACTACCATTTTTCACACAAAAACTGCATGTTATCAACCAAGAATAAACATGCAAATGGAAATTTTTTTCCAGATTTCCAGCTCAGAAAAACAACATGCATTTCTACATTTTTTCACACCAAAAATTGATTGTTATCAACCAAGAAAAAGAAAAATGCAAACTGGATTTTCTTTCTAGTTTTCTAACCAAAAAAAAAAAAAGAAGCAAACATACACTCCAGCAAAACACACATTCAGTAGGTTCAACCTGCTCCAAAACTGGATTTTTCTGTAATCAAAAGAACCCAAAAACTCACATTGTTTGTTTCAAACTATTTTGAGCCAGCCCTAATGTTAGGGCTAAGCTCCATGGTCATTGAATGGCCCTAAG
The DNA here is from genome assembly GCA_016808115.1 of Tetrastigma voinierianum. Classification (NCBI taxonomy): domain Eukaryota; kingdom Viridiplantae; phylum Streptophyta; class Magnoliopsida; order Vitales; family Vitaceae; genus Tetrastigma; species Tetrastigma voinierianum. The sequence goes on from JAEQBH010003072.1 coordinate 490,051, forward strand.
ATAAAGGCATCCCAAGTAGGAGAAGAACCCTACCTCCTCCTTTTCTTCCTTCTTTTCTTCTTTCCTTTTCTCCTTTTTTTTCTTTCTTTTCTTCTTTTTCTTTCCTCTTTCTTTTCTTTCTCTTCTTTCTCCTTCCTTTCTCTTTCTCATTCCATCGACAGATTTCCTCAAACCACCGGATTGGTTTGAGTTAGGTGTGACACCTCACACCACGTTTTGACACAGTGGCCATTACTAGCTGCCGTGTTCTCCATGCCTCTAACTCATCCACTACCATGCTCATGGCAGCGGCATGACACACGGCTTCCACCCAGGTGCCAAGTGTCCTCCTCTCTTGTTCCACATGGCACCACACCTTCATGCCAATTGTCACTCAATTATTTGTCCATTTGTCTTGAAATACGTGAAATTTTTACTGTCTCAAAATTTAACGAAATTCAACTGTATGCCTAGATTTTGTGAGGGGAACTCAACGACGTAGTTCGCGTCATCATCTGAGATCTAGAGAAATTTCTAGGCTTACCATCTTTACTGTGACAATAGTATATCATTCCGCATTATTTCGGGCTTTTACATCCTAAGTAGGAGAAGAACCCTACCTCTTGGAGTGTAGACAACCTCCTCATTTTCTTCCTTCTTTTCTTCTTTCCTTCTTTCTTCCTTCCTTCCTTTCTTTCTTCCTTCTTTTATTTCTCTCTTTCCTTCCTCTCTTCTCTATTGTACGAACTGATTTTCTTCCTCCTCAACCACCAAACTATTTGGGTTAGGTGTAGGACATCACCCTTAAATCAAGGCTCTTGACATCAAGCATTAATAGGCCATGTGTTCTCCATGCCCTAACTCATCCACTACCATGCTCAAGGTTACGAGAGTGACACATACATGGCCTTCACCTGTGTGCCAAGTGTTCTCTCAGGCCACATGGCACCACACACCCATGCCAATCGCCACTCAATTATTTTCCACCCGACCCAAAATACGTGGAATTCTCGACCGTTCGAAATTCAATGAAATCGACTATGTGTCATATTCGCGGAAATGAACTCAATCTGTAGTTCAAGGCCAAGCATCGAGATCCGTAGAAATTTCTAGGCTTATCGTCTGTATGTGACGATAGTCTATCATTTCGCATTATTTCAGATTTTTACATTCTCCCCCCCCTTAAAAGAATTTCGTCCTGAAATTCACACACATATACATACTAACACATGCATATGCACTAGTCATCTGCCAATTAATGACTAAAACCACGTACCTCCATCCTCAAAGAAGAAAGGATAATCGATACACATCGTGTCCTCACGTTCCCATGTTGCCTCCTCAATTCCTCTGTGCTGCCACAACACCTTCACTAGCCTCACAGTCTTGCGTCGCAAAACTTGATCACAACTATCCAAAATACACACAGGTCCCTCCTCGAAGGTCCCATCTCGGCATCACAATGCCTCCCAATCCACTACACATGGCTTCAGATCCGAGTATACTTCTCCGAGCATGAGACATGGAACACCGAGGACACCGATAAGCTCCTCACAGAAAGGCACCAACCGATGAGCAATCGTGCCCACCCCTCACCTATCTCGAAGGCCCGATATACCTCGACGACAAACCTTCCTCCGCTCACTGGGCCCGACCACTCCTATCTTAGGCATCACCTTCAAGAAGACGTGATCACCCACCTCAAACTCTAGAGGTCGTCACCCCCTATAAGCGTAACTTTTCTATCGGCTCTGAGCCATGAGAAGACGCTGCCATATCAAACCCACCTTCTCCTAGGTGTTTCTAATCAGATCTGGACCAGTGATGGAGCTTTCTCTCACCTCTATCCAACATATTGATGACTGGTATGGCCTCCCATAGAGAACCTCATAGGGTGCCATCTGTATACTCACCTAACAATTGTTGTTGTAGGCGAATTCCACTAAAGGCAAGTGCTCCTCCCAGCTACCCTTATGATCTAGAACACATGCTCACAGCATGTCCTCTAAAACCTGCATGGTCCTCTCCAACTTACCATCGATCTGTGGATGAAAAGCAGTGCTTATCATCAACTACATCCCCATCGCCTCCTGGAAACTCTTCAAAAGTGTGTCGTAAACCTGGGATCCTTGTCCGACACTATGGATACGGGTACTCCATGTAACCGGACAATCTCTCACACGTATAACCTGTAGAATTCCTCTGTGAGGAAGGCTCTCACCGCACCGCTTGGAAATGCCACTTTAGTAAGCCAATCCGTAATCACCCACACCGGTATCGGCAAGCCCTACATGTCCATGTGCGGGTCACAAAGTCTATCGTGACGTGCTCCCACTTCCACCTCGCCTACCTTCGTCGGTCGAAGTAGCTTCACGCCTTACGTGATGCTCACCTTTACCCGCAACACGCGGAGACACCGCTTTACAAAGTTCAAACGCGGCCATTTCATCCCGCTTCCGCATTACCGGGGGGCGACGAAGATCACGGACATCTTCGCGCCACTCCGGATGCACAAAGGAAGCAGGAGCAATGGAACTCCCTATGATCTCCTCCTCGTTCGTCAATCGGGGGAACCACAACTTCGTTCTCATAACCGAAGACTACCACATCCTGTAGATGGCCCAAATCCGCTAGTCGCACCCGACTTCACCCGCCCCGGGATGGACATTATTTCTGCATCCTGCCCCTAAGACTCAATCACTCTATTCAATAGGGACGACATAGCCATTAGACTTCCCAAGGTACCCTGAGCCTGATCATCATATTGTAGTATGAATTGCCCCACGATCTCGAGCATCTGCCACTCGCGGGAATCTATACCAGCTAGTACTCACCATGACTTCCGGTTGATTGCATCAACCACCAAATTTGCCTTACTGGGGTGGTAATGCAAAGTGAAGTCGTAATCCTCCAAAAACTCTATCCACTCCGCTACGCCTCATGTCGAGGTCCCACAGACAAGATGTTACCTCGTGACTTTTATGGTCTGAAAACACCTAAAACTGCTCAACGTATAGGTAGTGGCGCCAAATCTTCAAGGCAAAGACTATGGTCACCAACTCCATGTTGTGCGTAGGGTAATTCTGCTCATGGTTTTTCAGCTGTCGGGAACCATAAGCCACTACCCTCCCGGACTGCATCAACTTGAGGCATCATAAAACACGGTGTAACTCTATCCCTTTCGACTATCGACAGGAGTCAAGTAAGCCCTCTTCAATGTTAGAATGCTCTCGCACGTCATTCCACTCGAATCTGACCCTTTCCTGGTCGATCCACACGGGTGTCATACGGAGAAATCCTCAATAAAACTTCCCGTAGCATTAATCGTCAATCCCAAGAAACTACTTCCATCTCAAGACTCACTTCAAATACCGCCCTCCACCGACATGCCCTCAAGCTCACAAGAGGCTCCCAAGAAACCCACCCCAAGAAGCTTCTCAAAACTCACACTTACTAAACTTGGCATACAACTGATGATCCCTCAAAAGCTAAAGAACCACCCTCAAATGATCCTCATGTTCCTCCTCCGACTAGGAGTAGATCAAGATGTCATCAACAAAGACCACCACAAACTGATATAATAGGGTTGGAATACCCTATGCATGAGATCCATGAATGTCGCTGGCGCATTCATCAATCCAAAGGGCATCACCATAAATTTAAAGTGCCCATATCGTGTCCTAAACGCCGCCCGATGTTCGCTTCCCTAACTCTCAAACTGACAGAATCGCATGGGCGTTTATTCGAGTAGACTGCGTCTCGCGCTTGATCAAACAAGTCATCGGCCCTGGTAATGGATAATGCATTCTTGATCGAACCCCGTTTCAATTGCCTCAATCGGGCGCACGGGCCACAAAGGGGGTCTATCCTTCTTCTTCGCAAATGAAACTGCTTCCACGGTGAAGTGCTCTGCGACAAAACCCTTGCCCAAGAACTCCTCGTGATCCGGGATCTTGAGCCCCGTAACTCAACTCGGCGCCATCTGTGCAGAGAGCCGCACAAGAAATGGGCGATGTACCATGGTGTAGCTCAATGCAGAAGTCTACATCCCCGCGGAGGTAACCTCGATAGCTCGCCTAGAAAACATCCTCGTGATCGATACTACCTTTAGTCGACAAAGTCCTGCCTTCACCTCATCCCCTTCTGTGTGGTAAGGCTAGCTAGCCAACCCATCAACCTGCCGTGACATCCGGAGTCATGAGACGACTCGGGGGAAAAGCATCATGCTCGTCTCCCGAAACGTGATACTAGTACTCGGCCCCGAAAGCCGATGCCAACTCCGTTACGCCAATCAATAACGACCGGGTGTGACATCACCCACCCATCCTGGCGCATGACGTTGAAATCTAACATGTCCACATCCTCAAGTCCACCGGTGGAGTAAGTAGAACTCTAAAGATCTTATAACTCGCAACCTTACATATTAAATCCACACTCACCCTAGTCCCTGTGGGAGGAACTCACACATGCCTGTCTCAACCCTGGCCCACCTCACATGATGCAAATGAATGAACGAATGCATGCACCATAATCATCCTTGCCCATAGACAAGATGTTAAACATACCTTTGTAATACCGGGCCGATCCACGCTCGGCCAAAGGATATGATGGAGTAACGCGCCTTGCAGTCCCCCAGTCCCGCCTTGTGTCCTCGGGTCCCTCGACCTGACCAGTACGCCCTTGGGTCTGCTTAGGAGCGGCAGGTGCCTTGAAAATGCAACACCCTTGGGACTGATGTCAGTTCCTTGGGCCCATATCGGGGGTGAGAAGGAACGATTAAGGCCCAGGCATGTCCCACCAATGATCGACCGAGGCGTCCCATGGCCCTGAGATCCCTGCCTCCGAGGGCAATCCTATGACCCCCCAAATCCCGGGGGTCCGTTGACAACCCATCAATCCGTGAAAGATTCGTGGATGCCTGCAACCTCGGCACTACATACCATTGAGTCCCCTTCCCGAGACTCCAGGATTTAACGAAAATCAATGCAGTCTCCCTTTGTACGGGGAGCTCTATCTAAAATACAACTTGTGCAATTACATGGAAACCTGTCCCAATATTATACAACAACCACACCGGGTCCACATACGAGTAAAAATGGCCACATAGGGCCCATTTACCCATATCAGCTCAAACATAAGGTTATCACGACTATAGAACCATAGTCCGTAAGAGTTTAAATTTAACATCTCTTATACAAAACATATATCAAAATTAAGAATTCTAATACATGTTTTACAAAATATAAATCAAAGCCACAATCCAGCTTTCTTCTCATTATCGGCCTCTAGTGAGCGCCATCTCCCTGCACATCTCCTGTACTTGAAATGGGGCTCCCACGATTGGGTGAGCAATGCCTAGTAGAGTGAAATCCTACAAGGGATACTCCCTACCTAAGTGCACATGCAATGATCATGCCACAAGCACATTCCAATCACGATTAAGTCAATCCTATAATGGAATCTACATGACATGAATGAGATGCTACTCCTCATGATCCCTGTACCAAGTCCTCACCGACTTCTCTCAACATGCAATATGTCATGTATGAAAAACTGTGTTCAAAACAAAGATATTTGTTTTATTTGTGGACAACCCTCCAATAAACTTTAGTGGACATACTCCAACAAATAATTATGTGGACAACCCTCCGACATATATTATTGGACATACTCCGATAATAATTATGTGGACAACCGACATATATTTTTAAGGACATATCTCGATAATAATAATTATGTGGACAGCCCTCTGATATATTGTAGTGGACATGCTCCAATAATAATTATGTGGACAACCCTCCGATATATCACGGTAGTGGACATAATTCGGGAGCACACTATGTGGACAACTGATAAAACCCCGCTTATTCAAAAGCCATGTTAGGAAACCCTCCATCATTCATGTGACCTTTAGGACTTTGTTCCTAGACCAAAACCAACATCAACACCAAACACAATGCTGGATTTTCCCATGCACTCACACCCATTTCCTACGCGATGTACTTCACAAGATAAATGCGATGCAATATGCCATTGCCTATCACCATGCTACATATATATGAGTGCTATATATACATGCCTACTCATGCATTTCAACCCATGCATCAATTGGAAAGTTATATCAATGAACACATAAATTCCAATTAATTCACACGATTCATTCCAACATATCAATACACGCATACATTGACATCATAAGTCATTACACTCGAGTCACGACATAAATTAACCTCTAGGACTAATTGTGACATATCAACTCCACAAGTAGCCCATGGCCTTAATCATACACAAACTCATGCATTTCCCTAATCCACATGGATAATTATATCAACATGCATATAATCACCAAACAACATACACCAATTTCAATGAATTAGACCACACGCGTCATCACAACCAAGCAATTTGCACACTTGGTGCTACAATTAAATTTTCAGAAAATATGTTGGCACCAAATGCCATTCACAGGAATATGGCTAGATTCTAGACTCAAGGGTCTTTCCGTAGAGTCTAAGAACACACAAATCGAAGTTCGGACGAGAAAGTTATGGTTGTCCGAAGTTGGAGGCCTCATATGAACAGTGACTTACATGGAGAACTAGCAGGGGCCTACTATTTTTTATCATTTTCGGACATAATATGAGTCCAAATTGCATTAAGTTATATATGGATGGATTCTAGACTCAAAGAAATTTCCATAGAGTCAAAGAACTCATGAATCAGAGTTCGGACAAAAAAGTTATGGCCGTCCAAATTTGGAGGCTTCACTTGAACAATAACATACATGCAAAATCCTTAAAATGCTTTTCCTGCTCTCAACCATCCAAACAGCCCATAAGGCTCAACCAAGACCAAAAAGACTCCTAGATGGAAAATAAACCCCGATTAGGATGGTTCCCTACCTCTTGAAATGTGAGCAACGACCCGAGGAAGTCCCGTGATCACTTCCTTAACCCAAAGCTTTCGACTCCTCGAACCTTCCGTCATGAAACCTCAAGTGCAAAACTCGAGTTTCGTATCCACGCGTAGCCTCCCGCTAAGTACTCGACTCTTGGGTTCATTCAACGTGAGACTACCACTGAGTCTGTGAGATCTTAAAGAGAAGTCAGAGTTTTTCTCTATAACTTTTCTTCTCCAAACACGAAATCTTCGATAAATCAGATGTTGTCAAGATCACAGAAATTTCTCATCGAAAGGGGGATGAACTTTAAATCTGCCTCGACTAGATTCCCGACCACCGATCTCCGTGAGGATCGAGAGAGAAGGTTTCCTAACCCTACCTCTCTCCCTTATCGCCCTCGTTCTTTTCTCCCCTCAAAAAATGAGCATTTTTCTTCTTTTTTTCTCTCTCTAGCTGTTTGACCTCGAGGACCACTTTCGCTCCCACTCCGGTCCATGACCCGTCCGTTCATTTATGTCCCGAAACAATTTATTTATTTTCGCTCACTCATTTTAAATGAACTTAACTCCGAAGCATTTCCCTCGACTCGAGATTCTCATAAAATCTCGTCCCCGAGTCATTGGCAACTTTATCACCCGTAAAATCGTAAAAAATTCGATCAGTTCTCGTAATTCATGAAATTTTTTGGTCAACAGATTTCGCAAGACGAATTTAACGGCGCATTCCGTTTCATCATCTGAAATCTAGAGATTTTTCTAGGTTTCCTTTAACCATTATGGCAATTTATTATTATTATTATCATTTTTCCATTTTTGAAAATTTCTAATTTTCCCGGGTTTTACAAATCCCGCCTCACATGTCCAAGTTGGTGGCAATGGTAACATGTGATCTAAGCCGACTAGCCAGGAGTCCCGGTCCTGCCCCTCGGGTCCCGTTAGCCGTGGACCTTGTCCTTGATACCCCCTCGTAACCTGAGTTCTCGGCTTCTTTCCCCACTGGGCCAGAAGTCCGTTCTCCTTTCTCTTGACACCCAGCACTGTGATTCCTCGATACTCCGCATCCTCTATCTCTCTACGGCCATAGCCGGTCGGTGACCACAGTTCATATCCCCGTGATGAGGAATCCTCGCAATCTGCCACCGATGGATACCCCCGTGCCATTCTCGAACTTTCTCACCTTGGCCATATCTGTGGCCACGTAGTCATCCCTGAAATGTGCCAACTCGGTGAATCCTGGCGACGATCTGTTACACCGTCCACTCCTCGTCTCCTCAACTCAAGGAACTCCCAGGCCTTTGTATGCCTCGCAGATGCTGGGAAAAACTTGTTCATGAAGAGCCTCAAACTCTCCCCAAGTCATCGTCTTTAGGTCCCTTGAGACTTAGCCCAATCCCACCATATACGGGATTCACCCTCTAGCTTAACGTAGCTAGTCTGATCCTCGTGGCATCAAAGGTGATCCCCATGGCCTCCAAAAACATCAACCCGTTTGAACCACTGGTCGGGCCTACCATCGAATCCTCCTACCCCCGAATGACGTGGAGGATGATGTGTCATAAACATCCGGAGGCAAGGTCACCGATCCTCCCTTTAATCCGTAATCGCACTGCCCCGTGCAATGGCAACAGCTGCAACACCCACGGCCTCCGCAAAAGCCTACTGATAAAAACAGTATGTGCTCAGGGGCGACCCCTTACGCCCTTTCGTTCTCAACTTGCCATCTACACAAGTCAAATGGCAACTTAAGATTAATTTTTTTCCTTTTCATTCAATTAGTAGTGCACTTGTCAACCACTAATACAATTTAATTTAATTCGACTTTCATGTTCATTTTGTTTCGAACCCCTGCTGTTATGTTTCAATTCTAGTGTTCCACATACAATTTTATCATGTAAAATGTTCACACAAATCATGCACATATCACACACGTCAATTTTTCAAAATGCACAATGAATGCATGATCTAAACCCATGCCCAACAAGTCTTAGGTATCCATGTACTTAAACTCTGATACCAAGCCTTGAAGTTGGTATCAGGACCAAACTTATGGATACCCAAACCCGAGCTCCCTAGGTATTCGAATACCTAAGCTCTGATGTCAACCTATGGCGCCCCGAATCTTAGGGGTCATTTATTTATTTTTTTTATTTTCGTTTCCAACACACCACATATTCAACATAATTTAGTCCTTTTGCTACAAGGACTTCAGGAAACCCAGAAAACTAGTCAAAATATATTTATCTTGAAATACAAGTTTAATTACAACTCTTAAATTCATAAAATAACAGAAAATGGGTCTTTCTACCAAAAAATTTACAATATACAAAACAAGGCATTTCTAGCTTTTTTCTTCACAACTGAAGTCATTAGTGAGCCTCATCACCCGGAGTACCTCCAAGACTTAAAATGGTTTTCTCCCAATAACGGTGAGCAATGCCCAAGAGAAAATCTACGAGGGCTACTCTCCCACCTAAGTGCACATGCAATGCCATGTTCACAATTTCACACACATCCTAAGTAAAAATATGCATTTCACATGAAATGTCCATCCATATCCTTCCATGCCTTGAGTCTTCACCTAATTCCCCACACATGCATTTTCCATGTATGAAAACTATTTCAAACAAAAGACATTTTTGTTTTAGCCTTGAAGGTTCATCGACGTAATTCGATAAAATGTTGACCACCCTTCGATATTTTTTTTTTCATTGGACAAACTCTCATAAAACTGTGGACAACCCTCTGATATAATTTAATTCGATGCATCTGATAATCATGGTGACAATCTTCTCCGAGAAAACCGCTTCAAAGCCATGTCGCAAGCACTCACACCCGACATACGCGATGTCCCCATGCACGCGAATGCAATGCTAACAGATGGTGTCATTTGTTACATGCATGCATATACCAACATTATTCTCACAAAACTGCATGTTATTCAAACATGAATTAAATCTTGCAAACTGGATTTTTGTCCAGATATCCGGCTCAGAAAAAAAACGGCATGCTTTACTTCCATTTTTTTTTTCACACAAAAACCGCATGTTATTCAAACAAGAATTGAATCATGCAAACAGGATTTTTTAGTCAAGATTTATGGCTAAAAAAAAAAAAAAACAGCATGCATTACTTCCATTTTTTTTCACACAAAAACTGCATGTTATTCAAACAAGAAATAATCATGCAAACTGGATTTTTGTCTAGATTTCCATTTAAAAAAACAAAGATGCACATTTCCATTTTTTCACACAGAAACTACATGTTATTCAAACAAGAATTAAATTATGCAAACTAGATTTTTGTCAAGATTTCCAACTCAGAAAAAAAAAAACAGCATGCATTACTTTCATTTTTTTTCACAAAAAAAACTGCATGTTATTCAAACAAGAATTAAATCATGTAAACTGGATTTTTGTCTAGATTTCTAGTTCAGAAAACAACATGCATAATGAGCATTTTTCACACCAAAAACTGCAAGTTGTCAACCAAGAAAATAGACATGCAAACTGGATTTTCTTTCCAGTTTTCTAACCAAAAACGCTAGCATGCGGGTCCAAGAAAACACACAGATCGCCAGGTTCAACTTGCTCCAAAACCGAAGCCTGTAACCAAACAATCCTTAAAACCCACACGCTTTCAACCAGCTCAACCAGCCCTAATGCTAGGGCAAAGCTCCATGGCCATTGAATGGCCCCTAGATAAAGGCATCTCAACTAGGAGAAGGACCCTACCTCTTGGAGTGTAGGCAACATCCTCATTTTCTTCACTTTTTTCTTCTTTCCTTCTTTCTTTCTTCCTTCTTTTTTTTCTTTCTTTCCTCTCTTCTTTATTCTATGAACTGATTTTCTTCCTCCTCAACCACCAAACTATTTGGGTTAGTTGTAGGACACCACCCTCAATCCGGTTTGACACATGGCCATTACTAGGCCATGTGCTCTCCATGCCTCTAACTCATCCACTACCATTCTCATGCATGAGAGTGGCATGACACTTGGCTTCCACCTAGGTTCCAAGTGTCCTCCCCTCTCGCGCTCACACAAGACCAATAATCGTCATGCCAATCGTGGTCAGCCAACACTGGCCCATTCGCCTCAAAATACGTGAAATCTCGACCGGCCTTGGAATTCAACGAAATTCGATCGCGCGCCTCAGATTTCGTGCGGTAAGATCGTACCTCAACGGCGTAGTTCACGGCCAAGGTCATCCGAAATCTAGAGAAATTTCTATGCTTATCGTCTGTACTGTGACGATAGTCTATCATTTCGCATTATTTTGGGTTTTTACAGCTCTATCCATTGCAATCTTCATCTCCTTATAATACTCCTCCACACTACGGGGTTGCCTTGGTTCTCAGTTTTTTAACTTGTCGTATAACTCCCTAGGTAAGTTGAAACTAATCTCTTCGTAAGACCCCTCTTCATCTCTTCCCATGTTTCTCACCAAATGGGCTTCCTAGCCAATATGTCCCCATATTCAAAACTAATTGGTCCTACCACATTGTTGCATAGTCCGAGAACCCTATGACAGCAAGCTTCACCTTTGATACGAACCCCGTCAACTTGTGAGGAGACCCATGATCGAATTAGCTCGGAAGAACCGCTCTAGTATTTGGCTTTGATGGAAGACCTCGACCCGTTGCTTATAGAGAAGCAAGAACCTTGGTATGTGAGGACGCCACAATCGGTGATGGAGATCTGATTGATAGAGTTCTTTTAAGAACCAAAGAGAAAGTTAAACTCTCAATTTTATTAATGCTTAAAACTTGAAAATGTAGGGATAACAAGCCTATAAATAGGCCTAAAAATATGAAGAATAGAAACTAAATATATGACCACAAGGAAAGTAAATATTTGGTCAAAAACAAGAAAGGAAACTAACAAACCTTTTCCTAAAGTAACACACTAAAAAAAATGTCCATGAGCAACAAGTAAGCTCCAAAATAGCAGCAAATCAAGAACAAATCAGCTCCAAAACAGTAGCAAATCAGCAACAAATCAACACCAAATCTACAGCAAATCAGCTCCAAAATAGAAGCAAATCAACAAGTCAAAAACGCCTTGGCTCTTGGTCCAAGTCCAGATTTAATTTGATGACATGGATGTGGACCATCTTTATTTCCTTTGTCTGAACACGAGCCCATGTGGGCATCTCTGATTAAAAACATGGAAGTTTTGAATCTCTTAGCCCTGGCTCGTGTCATAGGGTCCAGTGGGATTTCTAGTGGGTCCACACTCCATTCCTTAGCTATGCTTCCATCACATAGCCTCCCAAATATGAATTTTCCATAATTAAGATTGAATTCTCAATATATGTTGTGTGGGTTTCCACTACTAACTTTGTGCTTTGATTCTCATCAACCTTCTTATTTTCGGAATAATTGTGGCAATAAAAAACCAACTCCACCTTCCTCTCCCACTCAAGCTATGCCTCGTGGTCATTATTTCCTTGGAAAGATGAAATCTTCATCTTAATGTTTCCTAAATTATTACCTTCTCAATTCCTAGTTTCTCTAAGTCTTCCCCCATACCTCCTGTCACCAACAACCGAATCAAGATCAATCTCATCCTCAAAACCTCCTTCGTCATACTCTTCGCTCTTTCTACCCACACTCCTCTTCTTGGCAAAATATTCCTCTATGCCCCGTGAGGTAGTTTTGTGGGAACAGTTTCATCCCACCCTCTCATGGAATTGTTCCAATTCAGCTCTAAACATTCTCTATACTTCGCTAGTTAAGGCCTGCATAATGAACTTCATGTCAACTCCTCCCACCACACCTTCATATGCGTTGTTGTTTGACATAGTGCTGCAAAAACAAGTTAGAGAAAAAAAAGTGAAAATCACCTTCACTCAATGGGCTTTCTAACACCGAAGAATGATTCACTCAGTTCACTCGTGTTTTCACACAATATATTTGGCTTTTTCTCACTCTAATATTCTTACCACTCTTGCCTTTTTCCACTCAGAATTTCACTTCTAGTTCTTTTGGAACTAATCAAACAAATCAGATTTTTCCGAAAAATTCAATCAAAAACCTATTAAAGGACAGGTTGGTGGCGTTAACCAATATTCAAGCTTTACTTAAAGAAACAAAAAAAAAAAAAAGGACACCAACAACTAGAATGATGATAAACTTATAGATTTTTTTTTCGACCAGGTCCTTTTCCTTCACTTTCTTTTTCTTTCTATTTTATATTTTCTATTACTATGCAACCCTGAATGACTGACTAAAAAGGAAAACAAACAAAGTTATATCCGATCAAGAATGAAGAAAACTCCACTGGGATGGAGTAGATATTAGGTTGTGACTAAACGTGGATTGAAACTAAATTTAGAAGGAACGGAATAAAGTAGTGACCAAATTGGGTTCGGACAAAGAAGAAAAGAAAAAAACGTAAAAGATAGGCAAATCAGAAAAATAGAACCTGTTGCTATGATACCAAATGATACGAACCCCGTCAACTTGTGAGGAGACCTATGATCGGATTAGCTTGGGAGAACTGCTCTAGTATTTCGCTTGGATGGAAGACCTCGACCCGTTACTTATATGGAAGCAAGAACCTTGGTATATGTGAGGACGCCACAATTAGTGATGGAGATCCGATTGATAAGTCTTGATGAACACCACGGAATAATCGATAAGTTCAAAGAGTTCTTTTAAGAACCAAAGAGAAATTTAAACTCTTAATTTTATTAATACTTCAAACTTTAGAATGTAGGGATAACAAGCCTAAATAGGCCCAAAAATATGAAGAATAGAAACTATATATTCGGCCACAAGGAAAGTAAATATTTGACCAAAAACAAGAAAGGAAACTATATAATTTTTAGGACAAGACATGGTAATAAAAATCAGCCGCAAATCAGGAACAAATCAGCTCTAAAATAGCAGCAAATCAGGAACAAATCAGCACCAAATCAGGAACAAATTAGCTCTAAAATAGCAGCAAATCAGGAACTAATCAGCTCCAAAATAACAACAAATTAGGAACAAATCAACAGCAAATAACACCAAATCTGAAGCAAATCTTTTTTTTCTAAAAAGAAATAGCAACTCCTATTTGACTAGCAAAACAAGCTTTCTAAATTAAATAAAGCAACTTTTACTTTGACATGGAGAAATAAATCTTTCTAAAATAAAACAACTCTAAATCAAAATAGTAATAAAACTCAAAACACTTGGAAATAGAAATAGCATTAGTGTCTCCAAGGCTCTCACAAATTTCTCGAATCTGAATTTTCCATAATTAAGATTGGATTCCTAATGAATGTTCTAGAAGCTCCTGCATCACGGATCCTTTGTGCTTTGATTCTCATCAAAAATACTACATTAGGGGGGTATATATAGCCCTATACTTTCTACCCTCACTCAAGTAAAGAGTGAAGCGTAATAAGAATCGACTTCTAACTCAAAGATGTGTTTTAAGTGCTAAGGATTGGGGCATATTGATTCTGATTGTCCTAACCAAAAAGTGATTGCCCTAGTTGAGGAAGATAAAGCCCTAATTGAACAAGTAATCAAATCTAACCATGTCTAAGAAGAATACGAGAAGAATTCACTGCTGTTAAAATTTGAGTTGGATGTTGAAGTAGTCAAATCTAACCATTCCAAGAAGATGAGGAGAAGAGTTCACTACAATCAAATTTTGATTTGGAAAGCAAAGATGTTAAAGATGTGACGACTCTTTGGCTGTCACAGTCAAAGTCAAAAGGTGATGCAAACAAATGGCCAACTCAGGAGAAACCCGTTGATCGAATTAGCTCGGAAGAACTACTCTAGTGTCGGCTAGGAGGGATGACCTTGTCCCTTTGCTTATATGGAAGCAAGAACCTTAGTATATGTGAGGATGCCATAATCGATGATGGAGATTAATTGATAAGTCTTGATGAACACCACGGAATAACCGATAAGTTCAAGGAGTTCTTTATAGAACCAAAGAGAAATTGAAACTCTCAATTTTATTAATGCATAAACATAAGAATGTAAGGATAAAAAACCTATAAATAGGCCCAAAAATATGAAGAATAAAACTAAATATTCGGCCACAAGGAAAGTAAATATTTGGCCAAAAACAAAATAGGAAACTAACATAGTTTTTCCTAAAGTAACATGCTAAAAACGTCCATGAGGAGAAGCAAAAAAGGAAACTAGGATAATTCTAGGATAAGGCTTGAATCAACCAGCCGCATCCGAACAAATCAATGTTAAATCAACAACAAATCAATGGTAAATCAGCTCTAAAATAGAAACAAATCAGGAACAAACCAGCAACAAATCAACACCAAATCTGCTGCAAATCAGCTCCAGCAAATCCGGATTTACTTTGATGACGTGGACCATCTTTCTTTCCTTTTTAGAGTTGAACACGTGAGCTTCTTCCACTTGGGCATCTCGAATTAAAACATTAAGGGCTTCTTTGAAACTCTTAGCCTTGGCTCGAGTCATTAAGCCTAGTGGGATTTCAAACGGGTTTGCACTCCATCCCTTAGCCTTACTTCCATCACATAACCTCCCGAATCTTAAATTTCCATAATTAAGATTGAATTCCCAATATATGTTGTAGAACCTAGCATCGCGGATCCTTTGTGCTTTGATTCTCATCACTTCTACAACATACATTGGGAATTCGATCTTCATTATTAAAAATTCATATTTGGGAGGCTATGAAACCTAGGAGACACCAATTATGTTTCTAAATCCAAGTATTTTGAGTCTTGTTACTATTTTGATTGGGAGTTGTTTTATTTTAGAAAGATTCGTTCTCCAAGTCAAAATAGTAGTTGTTTTATTTAATTTAGAAAGTTTGTTTTCCTAGTTAAAGTAGGTGTTTCTTTATTGGAATTAGAAAGTACGAGACTTTATAATGTAAAACCCAGGAAAAATTCAATTTTTTTGAAAAAGGCAAAATAGAAAATTGTCGCTATAGTACATGTGGAAAATATGGAAATTTTCTTGATCTTGGATGACAAAACAGACTTCACAGTTGAATTCGTCTCGCGAAATCTAGTTACCCAGTCAAATTTCGTTGAATTCCGAGATGGTCGAAATTTCACGTTTTTCACAATGCATGGCAAAGGCCTATGCATGTAGGACACAGGGCAAGCCATGTGTGTGACACATGGAATGCCATGTGTCAACATGCATTGCACATGGAGAAGGCTATATATGGGGTGTGGGAGCTGTTAGTAAAAGCAGGGAGCCATAAGAAGGAAAAAATGGAAAAAAAGGAGAGTGAAAGAAAGGAAATAAAGGAAAGAAAGAGAGGAAAAGAAAAGAGAAAGAGAATGAGGAGAAAGAGAGAAAGAAAGAAGGAGAAAAGGAAAGCGGTGTTCCGACAGTCGGAACTCATCAGACTAAGAAGTAAAGTTCGTATATTCGACAAGGGTTACTACTCCAAGAGGTGTATCTCTTCCTACCTCGTTTCTTTCTATCCTTTCGAGCTATTGTTTTGGTATGCTTGATCATATCGCGCCATGTTTATGGCATGTTTCAGGGTATTAATTGAATATGTCCCATTTTTTGAGGTCTCAATTGAGACTCGGTTGTAAAATGACATTTTAAAGGGTCGCCTCCTCGAAACGAATTTAGGTTGAAAACTTGTGTGTACGGGAGTTGCCAAAATGTTCCTGCAACCCTTGGGCACACTATTGCGTGGATTGGCACAATAGTGTGGCCCCTATTGCACTCCAACTTTGGACATCCATATCTTTCTCGTCCGAACTCCAATTCACGCGTTCTTGGACTCTTTGAAAAGATCTGTGAGTCTAAAATCTGATCACATGCCATGAAATGGCATTTGGTGCTCACAAAATTGCTGAAATTTTGATCATAAGCACCAAGTGTACTAAGTGCATGGCATGACATGCTTGTTTGATGAAATGTTGATATGTGTAATAATATATTGACATGTGATGAATTGTATGTGTAGACATGGCCATTACATGACATGTTGTAGACTATTTGTGGACATGTTATGTCGTAATTTAATCTAGAGGATAAAGTGTTTCATTACTTGACTAAGTAATGATTTGTATGTGATGTTGATATATGCTTGTGTGATACATTGACATGAATGAGTTAATGTAGGGGAATTATATGCATGTTTGATATAATTCGTCTGCCTAATGCATTGGTGGAGTATGCATGTTTGATAAAATTTTCCATATAGCATTCATCATATATGTGACATGGTACAAATACGCAATGGCATAATTGCATCGCGATATGCGGGACATCGCATTAAATGCGCGAGCGCATTTCGCTGGTAAATCGCGTTTGGTGCTTGATTTGCGGGCTCAAGAATGGGACAACGTCCAACAAAGTCGCACGTTGATTGAAATGGTAAAGAAAATATGTGGCTCGTATCGCCAGTTTGGATAGATCCCCTCCCCTGGGTGTGAAAGACATTCCGCTGCACTCGTTACATAGTCCCCAATGTGAAAGGTCTGAAAAGTGTGTCTGGGTTTGCGGAGCCCACAGTGAGACACCAAAAATCCGCTACCCACAAAAAGACAAATGAGTTTTGAATATAAAATTATCATTGTGATGTATCATCCTAAAAGCTTTTGGTTTATAAACAACTAAAATTTGTTTTGAAAATGATCATTGGATGTCATCCAGAATGACTAATTTTCACACATGGGCTTAGGCGTCGCGAGGAGTCGGTGGACTCGGGCAATACTTGCACTGTAAGAGTCTTTTGAAATTTCCTACGCCTCCAACTTGATTCGTGCCACAGTAGGTGTTATTAATCAACAATATTTATACTAAAACACTCCCAATTAGCGTAATCCACGCAAAGATAATGCTCTAGGATAGAACATTGGATGGGTTTTTCCTCTTACAAATGATTTTGTAATGAGTCATTGTAATGGTAGACTTTTGTTCGATTTTGGATTTGTATAAAAGTGGTGGTCAGATTCACTATGCTAACCGGTGGCGCTTGAATAAGATGTAAAAAGAGGTCCTCGTTCGGGGCCACTAGTTTGGTATGATAGGTTGCAAAGGTGTCAGCCGGGTTATTTCCGCATAAGCGGGAAGATGACCTATAGTCATTTCCAAAACCAGATCTTTGCTTAACTTTAAAGCATTTCAACCCTCAAGCATTCATTTCTCTCTTGAAACATAGCATTTATCGAAAGCACAAAATGTTCTCGAAGTTGAAATCTAGCATTTAACCTACCTCCGATGGCTCAGAATGACAATTCAATGGATGTCGGTTGTATCTACCACTAAGAATACACCGAACCCTAAAAGCTTGTCTAGTATTGGCCAAAGAAAGTACATCAAATAGCTAAACCTAGTTTTGAAAGTTTGAAACATAACCGCAGCATTCTTCGCGTGGAAACACGAGATCACCCGCAAACATATCAACCTACCTAGCAACCTCATCTTCAAGGTTTAGAGGCTTTAGCCAAACATCCTTTGAGTTGTCATCCTCAAAGGGTGTGTTTGGTTACCTAGAAAGTGAGAGAAAGAGGAGAGAGAAGAGAGAAAATGAAGGCCGAAAAACAGGGGCCCGTACTGGGTATGCTTGAAAATTAAAGTTAGGTTACAAGTTGTTCAGAAAATGGCTTATATAGCCTTACAAACAGGTGAAAATACCAATCTAACCTAAATAGTATAATTACAGTGAGGGTAGAAATGAAATTAACCAAAACGGGGTCGCTTGTACACAAAAAACAGGAGCAAAGAATTTCGCACAGTGAAATTTTCACACATAGCGAAATTATTGTAGCGAAATCTTTATATGTAGCTTAAATTTCGCTACAATAGCAAAAATTCGCTATGTAGTGAAATTGCTATAGTAGCGAAAATTTCGCTATTGTAGTGAAAATTTCACTATTGTAGCGAAATTTCGCTACTATAGAGAAATTTCCCTGGTTGCTCCTACATCAATTTCTTCACTCCTTGCTTGATGCAATCGAAGATAAATCATACGAACTCGATGTAAATCAGCTCAACTTCGATATGCCTAGCTTGATATGATAGAATAGGTTTCTTAAACTTTGCAAACCGCCACAAACAAATTTCTCGGAATACATAAATCATTAGTACCAAAGGGACCACACATGTCAATCGGCTTAATTAATATGATTAGTACACAAAAAAGTACTGCAGAACTCCATTCAAATATGGTTCAAAAATAGCACCCTTGGGTACTAATCACACCTCAACCCATTACGCTAGTCCCGTAGCAATGCTAGAAGTAATCAACAAGTAGAGAACAAAAACATGGGAGGTCAAAAAAAGGTTTGTACAAGTAATGCATAGCCTGCGATGAGAATCACGAAAACCTAAGCTAATAACCATCTCGAAGGAACGAAAACTATACCGCTGGATCGACCAACAAGCTCCTCGAGGTGTTTGAACCGTGCTCTTCTACAAAGTTAATACGCGGGGCGTTTGTTTGATTATAGGTCTCAATCATGAACAGCGAGGTATGCGCTCACCACTTAGGAGCTAATGCCATAACCTTGTATGTTAACCAACCTAAATAGATCAAGACACCCCCTTATTACACAATACTTTTTGCGTTATAGGGTGCAATGCTGAGGGTTCGACTTCACCAAAGTTCGGTGCTTGAGGGTTAACCGGCGACTCCCAATGGGGTGAAGGTTTAGGGCATCAAGTCATGAGGATCTTTCGACCACAAACTCTATAGGTTTCACCCCGGACTTCGAATGATTTCAAGCCTCCAACACCTACAACTTGCTAAACTCCGCCCATCCACCCGTGTAGCGAACACTAAGTTGGTGGCTCCCAACCAGTTAGCTTAGGGCACCATGCTTTAAAGGCTTTCTCCATAAACCCCTCGGACCATGCTCGGGTTTCAAGGCAAAGCAATGTTATTCTATTCTTTTCTTTTCTTTTTGCTTTTCTTTTTCTCTTCTTTTATTTTGGAAGACACATTGACATCTTTGTGGGGTCACAGCCTATTCAAGGAGTAAACATTCAAGGAAAGAACTTGCATCGTAGAGGGTTTTGTCTTTGTTCTTAACTATCATTGAGACCTAACGTCAGTTATTGGTTAGCTAAAGGTGGAAGAGACATGTTAAACACAACAAGAATTTCACTAGTCATCCACTCAGCAGCATAGGACCTTTCTTAGACACCATTAGGAAGGCTTAAGTTCATCAAATTGCAAGGCTAAACATTATACATATATAAAAGTTAATTAAAATAATTGTGGTGCTAAAATAAGCATGAAATCTTGCATAAGTTTAATATGATAAAAAGAGCTAGTACAAACATAATAGTTAAACACTATCTTGATTAAGCAAAATAAACCCTTGCCTACTATTGGCTATTACATACTAACAAATAGTCCCATCTGAAACAGTAGGTAGTTGATAGAACTAAAAGCAAACACAGAGTATAAAACAAAACAAAACATAAGTATCATAAATGCCACTTAGACGCTAACTCCTCCCAACCAAAGCATCTTTGTGTCCTGCACTGGTAGGGATCGAAAAATAGAAGGAAGTCACGACCTCCTCCTTTGTCTTGGTGAATTGTAAGGCTGGCGGATCGATGCAAATTTCTTTGTAAGTAGTGAGCACATCAAGAAGCGGATGGCGGTTCGATGGTATATGAGTGGTGGGTTGTATAGGTGCTGTCACGGTAACTGGTGGAAGACCGAGGTGGCTCTGTATCTGAAGAAGAATAGCCTGATTCTGTGCGAGAGTGGCCTCAGCGCGGACCATTCGCTCGGCCAATGCTGTATGAGAAGCCACTAAAGAGGCAGAAGTGGCAGCAAGTGTGCGGACAACATCCTGCCGACCAAGAAATCCCAGTGAGGGATGTGCTCGGATGCATTTGTTGTGGCGGAGGACGAGGCTGCGGTCTCGGGGGTTTGGGGGCGTGGGAGGCCCGGAGCTGGAGGGGATGAATCGGGCGGGTCCTCTCCACCTCCATCACTGGGACAGGCTGCTCATCCCTAGGCAGGTCCTCCGCATAATCATCCACGACATCCTCCTGCTGGTGGAAAAGAAAAGATAGTGGCATAGATAGGGTCCGCTCATGGGATACAATCATAGGACAACTCTGCCAGACCTTTCGATAAAGGTTCCTCAGAACTTGGTGCTAACACATGGCATAATAATCTCGGCATTAAAAGGGGAATAGCCTACGCGCAGTCGGGCCCTTCGCGGTGGACCTTTTCTTGGTGAAGAAGGAGGTCATGATAAACTCTGCCGGATTGAACGGAACCCTCGGATGTCAGATAAAGAGCTTCCTAGAATAACTTTCACTCTGGCTATGAAATAGTCTTGACGAGGAACGGATTAGACGTCACGTGGTGTGAGGGCATAAGCGGGAGAAATTTGCCTCTGCTAAGGATGGTCCATTTCTTTGTATCTTGAGAAGCGAGTGAACCATCTCTCTAGAGCGATATTTTGGGGCCCGCTTCTTAGATGTCTATTTGAGTTAGCGGAGAACTACTTGCGGGCTAGGCGCGGTGATATCTGAAGCTCGCAGTACCCCAGGACGGCCATCTATACTGAAATGAAGTTGCGTCGGATTGGACACTCCCCGAGATGTCATAGTATGGTAAAACTTAAGAACCACCCGGGGATAGAAAAATTGCCTCGGAGTCATAAGCAGGCATTGTTGAATACTGTGGACCAGCAGCATAGAATCTTAGTGGGTCCACTTGCCAATCTGGTATCTCGTAATAAGGAATCTCGTAAGAAGTCATTAACTTTTAACAATTCACATTCAGTATCAGTCACGGTGGAATGAGTGGGCTTCAATCGCCGACGGGGATAAGCGGTGGCGGAGTGCGGGACTCTAGGCAGTTGGAGACCATGAAGGCTCAGGCCTAGAACGTGAAGACTCCCGGGCCGGATGTGGGTGCCGGCTTGAGTGGGGCCCTCCCACCCCGAGGGGCGGGATTTTGAGGCGAGGGCGAGTTCCACCGGTATTGTATCTATCCCCAAGATGGGGCTGTTGCCACGGGCTCTGGGATATCGACGGAAGTTTGGACTTTGCATCATGGTTGTAGCAAGAGGCAAAACAGGAGGCGCCTCAGCACCTTGAGCTGGGCAGCGGTCTTAGGCAGCCTTGGAAGTGCCTGCAGCATCTCTGGAAGGAGAACGAGTTTGGACCAGGCTTGTGAGTGTCTGCGCAGTGAGGCTCATGCGGCTCGGGCTTGTGGCAAGATGGCTCGGTCTTGTAGCCCGGGGGCGTACGGCCGGGAGCTCAAGAGTGTGCGGCGGGGGGCGGCTTAGGTGTCGGATGGGTTGTTGGTTACTTTATGAGAATGGGGGGGATGGTTTATGTTGCTTATATAGGCAGGCGGAAAGGGACGAAGCTACTCACGATGTGAAGAATGCGAGGGGGCAGGTCGCTCTTTGAGGGCGAGATAATTCCCTACTATAGTGAGTACATACTATGTGATTTCTGCCTGATAAGAAACAAAAATAAAATATTAATAAAGAATTAAATTTGAAGATAAAAAAAACGATTTTAATTAAAAACTAATATATAATAAAAATACTAAAAAAATGAAATAAATTAAAAATTGACCAATAAATAGAACAAAATTTGAGCTACAATTTGATCTCAGTGGAGACCAAACCAACTCAGTGGATGGAATATCAGTCATGGAGGATCAAGAAGGGATATCTCCTCCTCTTCTGCAATTAAAGTGTCGAACAACATAGGGTTTCACTCGTTGCCCGTTGACCTTGAATACTCTCTTGTCTTTTGGGTTGAGAAGGTCAACCGAACCATTCAGATATGCTTGATGGATGATAAAATGGGCGATCCATGTAGATTTGAGCTTACTGAAAATAGATGGAGCTTGGAATCATACGGGAGGACTTAATCCCCTGATTGAAAGTTTAAGTTATATTTGAGATCCTTTACCACTTTTACGCTATCCTTTGCAATTTTGGAATTTGAAGTAGGCGTCGTTTCTCAGCTCTTCTGCTTCGTCCAATCTCAAGCATTCTTTTAGGCCAGCTCGGTTCATATCAAGTTCAATTTTCGTATTGCCCGCCGCCTTATATTAAATTTCTCTTGTGTAAATGGAAAGCCTTGCCATAAACTAAGCGATAAGGGGACATGCCGAGGATGGTCTTATATGCTGTTCTGTATGCCCACAATTAGTCTAGAAGCTTCAAAGACCAGTTCTTCCTATTAGAATTAACAACTTTCATCAGGATGGTCTTTGTTCTCTGTTGAGCTCACCGACCCTTGGTTTGAGGATGATACGGGGTGGCTACCTTGTGCTTAACACCATATTTGGATAAGAGGTTCTCAAAGGGTTTGTTACAAAAGTGAAAACCTCCATCACTGATAATTGCTTTGGGAACTCCGAATCTAAAGAAAATGTTCTCCTCCAGGAATTTTAGCACGGCTTTGTGGTCGACTTCCACTGCGTGGCCTTTTGCTTGACCCACTTGGACAGTAGTCACCCAGAGGATGTAGGCATAGCCGGGGAAGTAGGAAATGGTCCCGTGAGTTGATGCCCACCTTATCGAGCAATTCAACTACTAAAATGGGGTTCAAGGGCATCATGTGACGGCGGAAATCTTTCCCGGTCTTTGGCATATCACACCTTTGCTTGCATAGTGTAGGCATTCTTAAACAATGGCGAGCTGGCCAGATGTAGCATTTTCAAAGGTTGTTTTACGCCGAGCAAAATGCCCTCCACCACGCCTTATCACAGCAATGGTGAGAATCCCTTCTTGTTCTTCTTCGCACATTTCCTTATTATCGATCAGCCATGATACTTGAGCAATCTGACTCCTTTCAGTAAATCTGAATGAACCTTGCATGGAAGAACTTCTTGTCACGTAACAAACCACTCCACTGCTAACTCTCCTGTTACCAAAAAATTGGCAATGTGAGCATACCATGGTGCTACACTCACTATTAGTAGAGACTCCTCAGGAAATTCATCAAATATAGGAGGGTTGTGGGTGTGTATTGCTATGGTTAATACGGAAGATGATCGACGACAACGTTCTCCACACCCTTCTTATCTCTAATCACGGATGTTGAACTCTTGTATGATAGAACCCATCTGGCAAGCCGAGCCTTGGAATTGTTTTGTGAGTAGATATTTCAATCTTGAATGATGCAATGAAGATTACAATATCGACCTAATCCAAATAAGATCGGAACTTATCACAAGCATGGACCCACTTTGCTAGCAATTCTTTCTCGTAGTAATGTAGTTTCTCTGAGATTCATTTAACATTTTGCTCGCATAATACACCTGCGGCTTTCCCTCTGCTTTGTCAGGAATGCATCTCCGATATGAGTCATAGCATCGCACATTACCTCAAAAGGCAAGTGCCAGTCAGAGGCTCTCACAATGGGTGTTGTAGTTAAATATGCCTTAAGCTCCTCGAACCTTTGTTGGCATTCTGCATCCCATTCAAACTTTGCATCTTTTTCAAGGAGTTTGTAGAGCGACTTAGCTATTTTCGAGAAGTCTCGAATGAACCTGCGATAGAAACCTACATGTCCCAAGAATTTCCCCATTGTCTTCACATTGGTGAGATGGCAATTTGAGATCAATTCTACCTTGGCTTTATCCCTTCAATTCCCCTCTCGGAAATGATGTGCCTAACACTAATACTTACTGATTTACCATAAAATGGCATTTTTTCCCGATTTAGTACTAGTTCTTTTCGGTACATCTATGGAGGAAAGTTTCCAAATGGATGAGGCATTCATGAAGCTTTCCCAATAAAGCGTATGTCATCCATATAAACCTCCATAATACGCTCCGCAAATCGAAATCACGAGGCATACAGTATTGAGAAAAGTGGCCAGCATTTTGCTGAACCGAGAAGGGCATCCTCCTATAGGCATATGTACCAAAAGGACAAGTGGTAATTACATTCACGATCATCGGCATCGATCTACGATCTGGAAATATTCCGAATAATATCTCACTTGATAGAAGGGATGACTGATACTCTCTCTCTAGGAGAGTGGTCCATGAAGGGTAAAAGAGGAAAGTGATCCTTTCGCATCTTTCATTCGACATACATGTGAGTCGATACATACCCTCCAGCTTGTAGTAAGTCGGGTGGGCATTTCCTATCCTTTCTCATTGAGCACCGTAGTAACCCCTGATTTCTTTGGGGTACTACCCAGGTTGGAACTTACCAAGAGCTATCGGATATGGGGTATATGATGTCGAAACTTAGCAATTTCAACACTTCCACTTTCATTACCACCTCTAGCGTATGTGGGATTGAGTCTACTCCTACGTAGGCTGTCGAATCGCTTTCGATTCCTCTTCTAAGTAGATATGATGGGTGCATACGGTCGGGCTGATGCCTTTCAAATTAGAAATCTTCCATCTGATTGCTTTCTTGTTCCTATGGAGGATTTGAAGCAAACTAACCTCCTGTGGATTGCTCAATAGTGAAGAAATCACTACTGGACAATGCATTTTTCCTCCCAAAAATGCATATTTCAATTCAATAGGTAGGGGCTTAAGATCATCTTATTTGAGGACCATGTTCCTCACTTCAATAAGTAGAGGTAAAACTTCTTCTCCATTGCCCATGTAGTAGGCTCACTTTTGGCTCTGTGGTCTTCATTCTTTGTCAACTTGACTCCACAGTTGGCCACATCTTACCTGGCGACTCATTGCTTGTTCTTCAAGGATGGCCTCTATCGCACAAACCTCTTCACTATCATCCTCCTGTTGGTGCATGTGCTTTTTGCTCAGATGGAAGATATTGAGCTCTAAGGTCATATTTCCAAAGGTTAGCTACATCACCCCATTCCGACAATTAATGATCGCGTTGGAAGTGGCCAAAAATGGCCTTCCCAGGATGATTGGCACATGGTTAGCCCCTACTACAATCGGTTCGGTATCAAGCACTACAAAATCCACTGGATAGTAGAATTTGTCCACCTTAATCAAAACATCCTCAACTATCCCCTTTGGTATTTTGATGGACCTATCGGCTAGAGACAAAGTGATAATGGTTGGCTTAAGTTAGCTAGCCCAAAATTGCTTATACATGGAAAAACGGTGAATTAACACTTGCCCCAAATCTAGCAATGCCTTTTCACACAAGTGTTTGCCTATGTGCCGGAGATTGTAGGACACCGGATCTTTATACTTCCGCAGGAGTCTTGCACTCAATGATGGCACTCACTTACTCAGTCAAAAAGGCCTTTTTATTCACATTAAGGCCTCTTTTTACCGTGCATAGGTCCTTCAAAAACTTTGCATACGTGGGGGCTTGCTTGATCATATCGAGAAGAGGGAAGTTAACCTTCACCTACCATAGTACTTCTAAAATTTCAGTTTGGTTAACTGACTTTTTACTTTTTCGTCTTAGGTGGGGAAAGGAGGAATTACCATTGTGTTTCCTCTTCCCCACTGTGGTTGTTCTTCCTCACAGTGGTTCAACCACTTTGTAGAACTTTCTTGGTAGATGCAGGTAGTGGTCTCCAGTGCATGCCACTTCTCAATGTTACTCTGCTGACTTCATCGATTCTTGCATTGGGATCCTTTGGCCAGACTGTCTCATGTATATTCCCCTCGGGTTTCAGTAATGCGGGAAGGAAATTTCCCACTTCCAGGGACCCTTCTTTGTAGTTAGACAACACGAAATGGAACTTTGCAAGATGTCATATTTGTTGGAGATCTCAGAATGCATACTGTCTATCTTCTTGTTGAGTGAGCTCTCTACTGTCTCAATTTTGATTAGTTTGAACATTCAACAAATTTTGTTCCTCCACAAGGTACTACCTTGCATAGGTGAAATTGCGCTCAACGGGAGAAGAAGGTGGAGGCTGCTTCTTCTTTGTCTTCGAGAGGTGGAAGGTACGAGGCTAGCTGGCTGGCGTCTCAGGAACATATGAAGGGGGTTTTGCCTTCCATGATAGGTTCGGATGATTCCTCCAATTAGGGTTATAGGTGTTGCCATACGAAGCAGTTGTCGGAGGCTTATTTTGACCTAAGACATGGGCATGCTCTTGCATCAAATCCCTCACTGAAGGAACCATTGGACAATGCTCCCCAAGATGGCTATGATGACAATTAAAACAGTTGGGTGAGATCTCGACTGATTCAATCACTACTTCCACTTCATTCTGATTTCTCATTTCTAGCTCCTCCAACCTTCGTGTCAAAGTGGTCAATTTTGCTTTCATCTCTATGTCTTCGGAAAGTGCATAAATGCCTCCCCTTTGGTGGGTTGAAGGCCTAATTTTTTCAGCCTCTCTTAGATTCGGTTCGTCCCATGCCTTGGAGGTTTTGTACATAGTTCAGTCCATGTGAAAACTGTCTGGGTGCTTGCTTTGGGAAGTCCACATCCCGCATGGTTTCGATGGTTGCTTCATGGTGGAGACATACCATCATAGGAGTGATTCATAACCATCCATGTAATTATGGTGTGGACATGCATTGATGGTCTCTATGAACCTCTCCCAAGCACGGATAAAACTTCTCTCATTATCGTAGAAGCCAGAGTAAGTGTAGATTTTCCTCTTGGTATTGGTCTTAGTTTATGCCAAGAAAATTTCTTTAAAAAGAATTCGAAACGAAGTTCGGCCCAATTTCTAATTGTTCTTGGCCTCAGTGAATTGAACCAAATCTTGACCTAGTCTTTCAGTGTCAATGGAAATGCTTTCAGCTTAAGCAAGTCCATGTCAGACACACCTTCTTTAAAGGTTTTGTAGACTTCCTCGAACTCCCGGATATGAGTATATGGATTTTCATTCTCCATTCCATGAAAAGTGGGAAGCAGAGGAATCAAATAGGTCTTACTACCACATCATGAGCAAGTGGTATGATGCAGGAAGGTGCACTAACTCTAGGAGGGTGTATGTGGTCCCTCATTGACCTATATGTTGTAGGATTTATTAGAGCTCCATGCTGACTTTGCTATTCTTCAGGTAGAGGATCCATCTGCTCACTGTGTACACTAACTTCACAACCTTGTTCAATTGGTGTACTAACTCTTTACAATCGACCTGATATATCTCTATCCCAGTGGTACATAAACACCTATGAAACAAAAAGAGACAAAGAAAAGAACAACAGCGGGGCTTTCAAAAGATCGGTGTTAGCTAGAAATAAAATATTTGTTATTCATAAAAAAACGACCAGCGTGACGTGAGAAAAAAGCGAAATTCTAAACAATGGAATTCAAAAAGGTTTAAAAGGTAACCACTACTTGTAATGAGGATTACAAGTACTCATTAACTCATCATCTGTAATAAGGCACCATCCCCGGCAACGACGCCATTTGATTCGTGCCACAGTAGGTGTTATGAATCAACAATATTTATACCTAAACTACTCCTACTGCCGTAGCATAACTACTGCAGTATAGCGGCACTAGGATCGAACACAAGGATGGGTTTTCATCTTACAAATGATTTTGTAATGAGTCACAATGGTGAGACTTTTGTTTGGATTTTGGATTTGTATAAAAAGTGGTGGTTGTATTCACTATGCTAACTGAAGGCAGTTTGAAATAAGATGTAAAAAGAAGTCCTTGAAGTTTGGGGCCACTAGTTTGGTATGATAGGGTTGAAAGGTGTCCTCGGGTTCTTACCTCGCATTAGGGAAGATGACCTATAGTCATTTCAAAATCGGATCTTTTTGTTTAACTTTAAAGACTAACCCTCAGTACCATTTCTCTTTGAAACATAGCATTTACTGAGCATTAAATGTTTCTGAAGTTGAAATCTAGCATTTAACCTACCTCCGATGGCTTGTAAATGACAACTAACGGATGTCAGTGTATCTACCACTAAGAATACACTTTGGCAGACCCTAAGAAGCTTTGCCAGTATTATTAGCGAAAAGTACATCGAATAGCTTTTAAACCTAGTTTTGAAAGTTTGAAACATAAGCTACTTGTGATCACACAGCAGTGAAACACATAGGATCTTTGTGAAACATAATATCAACCTACCTAGCAACCCTCCTCTTCAAGGTATAGAGGCTTTAGCCAAACATCCTTTGAGTTGTCATCCTCAAAGGATGTGTTTGGTTGCCTAGAAAGTGAGAGAAAGAGAAGAGAGAAGAGAGAAAATGAAGGCCGAAAAATAGGGGGCCCGTACTGCGTATGCTTGAAAATTAAAGTTAGGTTACAAGTTGTTCGAGAGAAAGTAAACATATATGGCCTTACAAGCGGTCGAAATATAATCGCCTAAATAGTATAAATTACGGTGAAGGGTAGAAATGAAATTAAACCAGCAGGGTCAAGGTTTATTTTAAAACGGGAGCGAGAGGAATTTAAGCTCTGGGTGGGAAATTTTTCGTTACATAAGCGGGAATTTCTCTATTGTAGCGAAAATTCGCTATGTAGCGAAATTTCACTACAATAGTGAAAATTTGCTATGTAGCAAAATTGCTATAGTAGTGAAAATTTCGCTATTGTAGTGAAAATTTCGCTATTGTAGGGAAATTTCGCTACTATAGCGAAATTTCCCTGCTTGCCCCTGTTTGCTCTTGCATCAATTTCTTCACTCCTTGCTTGATGCAATCGAAGATAAATCATACGAACTCGATGTAAATAAAGCTCAACTTCGATATGCCTAGCTTGATATGATAGAATAGGTTTCTTAAACACACCAAAACACCTAAATGACCTCGAAATACAATCATTAGTACCAAAGGGACCTACACGTGTCAATCGGCTTAACTAAAATGATTAGTACACAAAAAGTATTTAGAACCTATCTTAAATAGGGTTCAAAATAGCACTTTTTAGGTACTAATCACAACTCTTTTCCCAAACACAATAAATTCGACACTATAGCCTCTGCATAAATTAAGGCAATATAAAACATTGAAAACTTCATGCTTAAGTGTCGAATGAAAAACAAACGAAGTTTTTATTACAATTGGTTTTCTTACATGTACAAAAACCGAATAAACCATTCCGTAATTTACAAAATACATAAGAGAGCCAAAATCCGGCCTTCTTCACCACTAAGGTCTCAGATGAGTTCCATCTCCTAGTGCACCTCTAATACCTAAAATATTTTCCAACGACGAGGTGTGCAATGCTCAGTAGAGGAATTCTCCTACAAGGGCTACTCACCACCAAAGTGCACATGCAATGCAATGATTCAACATTTATAAGCACATTAAGCAATGACATATATATTTCTAAATGAATGTTCACATGTCATGCAAATATCCCGAGCCTCATCGACTTCATACATGGCATGCTATGTATGAAATCCCATTTCAAAAACAAAATATTTTTGTTTTATAATTCAACTCATTGGACAACCTCTAATAAACTGCTTTATTCAAAAGGCATGTGTCTTTTGTGGGTAAGGAACTTTCCGAGGTCTCACCGTAGGTGTTGTGAAACTTCCGACACTTTCGTGGGCTTTCACATCTGGTTAAATATGTCTAACCAAGGATGCAAGCCTTCCACCTGAGGGGGTGTCTATCCCTTCTTGTTACTATCCGACACATATTAAACCATGCGACTCTAGGACGTTGTCCCTTGGACATAGCCCACTAGTAAACACAAAACACAATGTTAATTCATGCCATTCACTCACACCCATTTCGCGCGATGTCCCTATGCATATGCAATCTAGACATGCCACTGCATGTTATTTCATGTTACATGCATAATGAGAGCTACATGCAACATTTACAAATCATGGATAATTACATCTACTGCATATAATTCACATCCATAATATGATCCATGTTAATACATAAAGTAAGCATATATCAACAAGATTATCACACAACCTGCATGTCATTCAATCAAGCAACAAAACACAAACTGGATCTTCATGTTCAGACCCAGAAGCTGGTCTTTAAATTATCAATAGTTTAATCAAAGTTGTACTTGAACCAACCCCACAGTTAAGGCTATACCTCATGGCCATGGAATGGCCCTTACACAAAGAATAATCAGAGTAGGAAAGAACCCTTACCTCTTGGAGCGTAGACTAGCTTACTTCCTGAACTGGGTCGAACTTCTCAAGAAATAACACTGGAGGCCAATAGAAGCAATTCCCTCCTCCCATTTTCCTTTCTTTTTCTTTCTCTTTCTTCCTCTTATCTTTCTTTTCTTTCTATCTTTTCTGTTCCTTTTCTAATTCTTCCCCACCAAACTCATTTTGGTCTAGGTGTAGAACACCTTTCTTAATTCATCTTGACACATGGCAATCACCATGCCATGTGTTTCTCATGCCACTTTTCCCCCCACTTAATTCATGCATGATAAGAATATGACACTTGGCTTTCCATGTGCCAAATGTCCACTTGTTTGGTGTGATGCCCCAAAACCCGAGGGTCTCGTCGACAACCTGTCAACCTGCGGAAGTCTATGGAAATCGGGTATCCCGATATCGCACTCACATGTCTCGTATACCGAGACTCATCCTTACATATTTAATTCATAAATACACAAAATAACTTCATACAGTCTGTATACTAAACATGAGTGTTATAGCACCTCACTCACACAAATGGTACAAATACGTGCATTAGAACCAAATGTTGTTCCAATATACAAAACATGATATTTATTACGAGTAAAAGTTCTCATACATATACAAAAATACATCAAGGCCACAACCCAGCCCTCTTCTCAACTGTCGACCTCTAGGCCTCGCAGACGTGACCTGTACTCAGCAACCCACGACGGCGAGCTAAGACCTCGCAGAAACAAACCTACCAGGGCTACTCCCCACTTAGGTGCACATGCAAATGATCATTTCACAATCACACAAACAACACAATCCATGCAGACATGTTGTCCTATCATGGAAAAAAACTACATGCATGTATGAGACTCATTAATTTCATGCCCATGTACCGGGTCAAATTCTCCGACCCACCACCCAATGCAAGTGCCAATGGGAAATCACTGTCGCCTCGACTCCATCACACAACT
This sequence comes from Tetrastigma voinierianum, assembly GCA_016808115.1. Lineage (NCBI taxonomy): Eukaryota > Viridiplantae > Streptophyta > Magnoliopsida > Vitales > Vitaceae > Tetrastigma > Tetrastigma voinierianum. The sequence continues at coordinate 521,800 of JAEQBH010003072.1, forward strand.
TGTAATCTATGGATATTTATTTAATTGTTTCGTATGTTCGGGCAAATGTAACTTTCGTGGTCTCAGTCTCTTACACCTCCGACATTTTTCGAAGCCACCGATGGATACGTTGTCTAACCAAATGCGCCACCAGAAGCGTAAATATCATCTCATTGCTACGCCATTACCATCCGGTCATTTCACGGACAACAACAATTCAAGACTTGCCCACACTCTATGTCACACTATTCAAAGATTCAGATCAATACTGGTACTTAGTGTCTATGCACACTTACATTAGGTGCTCAAAAAGTGCTATTTTGAACCCTGTTTATTTAAGGTTTTGAGCACTTTTTGTATACTAATCAGCATAATTGACCCAATTTGCACATTAAGGTCCCTACTATTCTACTGATCGCATTTTGTGGCCAATTTTGTAGTTTTTGCAAGCTATTTAGCGCTGAAATCATGAGTCAATCCAAGACGAAGAATTGAGTCAAACTCAAAGACGCAGATCGTAGACTAGAAGGAAAGAAGAGTAGAAAATACAAGGAAATTGAGCACTACACTTTAGTTCATGCAAGCATCGTTTTTCCTGAGCACTATTCACAATTCAAATTCCACTATTCACCTGTCTCGCTGGATGTCAGGCCTCGCTTGTTTTTTTTTTTTCTTTTTTCTTGTTTTCTTTTTTCGTTTTAATTTCAAGGGGTAAGGTATGGTCAACTTCTTCCCTCGTTGCCTTCCCATTTTATCCCTTGTAATAGCTAGTTTTGGTTTTTTTGTAATTTTCTAAGCACTATAAAAGCTCTCATTGCTTAACAGAAAATCAATCCATCAATCAATAGAAACGACGGGAAGCTTTCAGCTTTCCCGCTTCTTCTCTTTGGCTTCACTTTCTTTCATTTTCTTTTCCATTTTCTGGGCAGCCAAACACCCTCCGAGGATGACAACTCGGAGGATGAGCGGCTAAAACCCCTTTCTCCTTGAAGACGAATGCTACTGGGTGTTAGATCCTGAGGCAGGATGAGGAGTCCCCTGTTTTTCACACAAGTATTCACGTCGTCTATGTTCTCCTTTCAACTCTAGGTTTAGATCCCTTTGATTCATGTTGAATGGTTAGTACTTGCATTATTTGAGTACACTTGATGCTGATGTTTATCCTGATGTTCATTAGTTATCATTTATTACCCATTGTAATGTGAGTCAAGGAGACCCGTTTGAACTTACTGAGAACATTAACGACAAGTGAATGCCATTTTCGTGAGAAATTCTAATAAGGGTTGGTTTTATAGCTACATGAAGATCCGGTTCGAGATTAGTCATCCTCCCAACGCGAGGAAATGACCCTGAAACCCTCACCGCCTAGATCCTAATCCCAATATCCGATACGAAAGGAGATCTCTTTTATTATTTTTCTTATTTTCCTTCAGTTTATTTCCAGTTTTCACCATCAAAACCCCCACTGTTTTTACAAAAACCTTGAAATCCAAACTAAAATTCACCTTTTTGAGCTCACTGTAAATCATTTGTGCAAAGAAAACCCATCCTCGAAGTCTCACCAGAACTCGCATACTCAAAAGTAGGCTAGGCTACTGAATAGGAGGAATTTGGTTACAAATATTGCTGGATTCCAATACACCTACTATGGCAATTTAATCAAAATGGCGCCATTAACAGGGGATGGTGCCTCTAAGTTCAAATGATGACTCAAGAACATCATATCCTCATCACAGTCCAGAATTTTTTTTTTTCTGTATATATTTTACTTTTAGTCTTTAATTTTAGTTCACTGCTTTTATTTTTTGTGTAACCCTTTAACCTCCTTGGGTAGATTTTGTTCTTTGGCTGCTGGGTGTCTACCCTGCTTAATGCAGACTTCAGTGATACTTAGAGAAACCAGTGATAAGTACTGGTCAAAAGTCAAATCTCCATTTAACCCGACCGAGCTTGAATTGTGGTGATCAAATGGAACACTAGAGGGGAGAGCAATATAGTCAACACCCTTTCTGAGAGAAACCCTAGAGCATACATGTCAACGAGGGACATAGGAACTCATTGCGTAACCGCTAACCCTGTGGGAGAAATCTAAACCCATAGGTCCAAGGAGGGACTATAGGAAAACTCACTGATGAGTGCACCCCTCTGAGGTGTTCCCAACTAATGCACCTCCTCGCTTCTCCATATTACGCCTCAACTCAAATTAATTACAACCAATTCACACTGACATCTTCAGCTGAGCGCATAACGAACTTTGAGCAAACTAGGATAATTTACAGAGAAGCGCAGGGTAGGAAATGTCCAGCTAATCAGAAATTGACACAATGGAGAGCTCCCTAAATAAGGAATTAGATGTCCCGCAGCTTAATTTGATCATACTCAAGATCCTGAAGAATCCATCTCAAAGCTCACCAATCACCACTCATCAAGAGAGAGAATTTGGAGGAAGAGGCCTGACTCGACACTATTTTTTGGGGTGAACAAGCTCAACTGTAGCTCTCGTGGAGGGATTGAAAGAAGAACCGCCAGAAGCTTCCGAGGAACCAGGATGCCCTGTAATCATGTGGCCAGTTTCCATGGGCCATGAGGAGAGGCAAGAAATTCTTCCCTGCTGACGATGAGGCAACGAAGAACACCAAGATCACAATTTACCCCGCCCCTATTGACTCGTTGTATATCTCACCCACACCTCGCAAAGACACACAAAACCTTGAAACACCTACACAGCGCCAACCCATCTCGCACCGCCCTCAGGCCGCAAAAAACATCAAAATTAGTGGCCACTGCTCGAGCCTTTGCCATCGCATCAAAGATACTCATCACCGCCCCACACCGCATGGCATGTTGGATGGTTCTGTGGGTTCTGGTCTTCGTGACATGGAGCACCTGTAATTTATTTCCTATTTAGCCCACTAGCCTCCAATGTACCTCAAAAGGCTTGAGAAATCGGGTTGGGGGAGCACGCCCCATACTTTGTTTTGATTTTTCTTGTTTTATTTTATTTATTTGCTTTATTTTGATTTCTTTAATTTTCTTTCTAGATTTTCACTTTAGTTAATTTTGTTGGGATTAATTTTCATTTTTCTCGTATTTTTAAAATTTTTCTTGTGTTTATTTTTTGTGTTTTTACTTAATTTTTGGAGCATAAGGCAAAGATTAACTCGCAAATTTCTGTGCCGTGACCGTTTTGCGAAATTCAGAGCACACTCGTTTAGTCACTATAGCGCACCTGCTCCTACACTTTTTGTTATGTTTTCTCGTTTTGTTTTATATATATATATATATATATATATATATATATTTGGTTGGTCTTAAAAAATAATAATAAAAAAATTAAAAAAAAATTGTTAAAAAATAAATAAAAATTTTGCACGGTTGCAAATTTTCGTAACCGTGCAAAATTTCGCAACCTGCAAATTTTCACAACCTCTCTCCAATTTCGCAACCCAATTTTGTTTTGACCATAACTTTTTCATCCGAACTCCGTTTTGGGTAATTTTGGTACCGTTGGAAAGTTTATATGTAGAACTTTAAATATGCTTAGGAAAGAACACTTTTGAAATTATTATGAAGGTGTAATTTTAAAAATTCTCCAACTAGTCACTTTTTTTTCTCTCTTTTCTTCTCCTAACTTGTTTATTCAAGCCCAAACCCGAGCGTAATACAAGTGTCAATGGAAAGCTTGCGAAGTCTCCTATCCAACAAAGAATACATTTCATCAAGGAGGTAGCATTTCCTTCTCTAACTTTCCAATCCAAGCACCATTACGGACAATCGGACATTTGGTCAGAGAGTTAGCTACAAAGGGCATTTATTTATGTTTTTGTTAATGGCTTCGAAAGCAAACCCATTTTGTGATGCCTTTGGGCAGGGTTTGTTGGTTTTCCTTTGTGAAGCCGTTATACTATACAACTTACTTTTTCTGCAATTGCACCCATTTTTTTATGTTTACTACTTCGGCTTGAAAAAATTGAAACACCGGTCCAATTCTTATTTATGTTATTGGTTCCATGCCCACCGAGTGGATGATTAGTTGAATCCTTTGCTGCTTTCGACCTTTTCTTCCACCTTAGCTAACCACACACAAGGCACATTATTAGGGTCGAAAACCGCTCTACCTCCTAAACATTGTAAAATCTACCCTAGTTTCATTGACCACTTGTAATAGGTTAAGGACCCCCATAAATAGAAGGCCAATGTGTCTTCCAAAAGAAAAGAAAAAGAAAAGAAAAAGAAAAAGAAGAAAAAAATTGCAACGCTTACCTTGAAACTCGAGCACGGTCCGAGGGGTATCTGGCGAAAGCCTTTAAAGCCCGGTGCCCTAAGCCAACTAGTTGGGAGCCACCGACTTAGTGCTCGCTACACGGGTGGATGGGTGGAGCTTTATGTTGTAGGTGCCGAGTTTCAAATCATTCTGAGTCCGGGATGAAACCCGCAGTTAGGTGGTCAAAAGATCCTTATGTCTCGTGCCTTAAGCCTTACTGGTTGGGAGTCACCAGATCCCATTACGTGGACTTTGGTGAGGTCGATTCCTCAGCATTGCACCCCTATAACACAAAAAGAGTTGTGGTATAAGAATGGGTCTTGATTCATTTTAGGCTGGTTACTGCCCAGCGGAGGCACAAATACTGTGGAGTGCGCTCGACAGCTTTATCGCTGAGAACTGATCAAACAAACACTTAGGTTTTGGTGGAAGTCTCGTTGATTCACCAAGAGGGAGGCTCTTTGATACCTTACCCGTATGGCATACATTCTCTCGATAATTATTGCAAGGGTTTCATTTATTCATTAAGGGTTAGGTATTATTCATTCATAAATCTTTTTGAAATATAATTTTTGTGAACATAATTTTGATTTCAAGTTAGATGCTCTCTCTTTCTTTTCTTTCTTTTCATTGCTAAGGACTAGCAATGTAGGATGGGGTGATTAGTGCTCAAAAGTGCTATTTTGAACTGCAGACAAGGTTTGAGGCACTTTTTGTGTACTAATCAGAATTGACCCAATTTGTAACACTAAGGTCCCCGCTATTCTACTCGACATTTCAGGGTTAATTTTGTAGTTTTGCAAGGCTATTTATGTCGAAATTTTGATTCGATCCAAGCACGAAGAATTCGAAGTCAAACTCAAGACAAGTGCATTAGAGACCGTATGAAAGAAGAGCAGAAAATACAAGGAAATTGGAGCACCTGCGAAATTTGGTTCCTCGCGAAAGACCGCTCATCACGCAACACTATTCCACAAATTCACCCACTATTCACCTATCCTTCTTTGACGCTAGTCCGCTTGTTTCAATTTTTGGTTTCTTCCCATTTTATCCCTTGTAATAGCTTTTGGTTTTGGTTTTTTTTGTAATTTCTCTTGCTTTGAGCACTATATAAGCTCAGTCAAGCTATTGTAAAATCAATCCATCAATCAATAGAAACGACGGGAAGCTTTCAGCTTTCCCGCTTCTTCTCTTTTGCTTCACTTTATTTCATTTTCTTTTCCATTTTCTGGGCACCCAAACACCCTTTGAGGATGACAACTCAGAGGATGAGCGGCTAAAACCCCTTTCTCCTTGAAGACGAAGGCTACTAGGTGTTGGATCCTGAGGCAGGATGAGGAGTCCCTTGTTTTTCACGCAAGTATTCACTGTCGTCTGTGTTCTCCTTTCAACTCTAGATTTAGATCCCTTCGATTCATTTTGAATGGTCAGTACTTGGTAATATTTTAGTGCTCACTTGATGCTTATTACTAGATCTCGTGATGTTCATTAGTTATCATTTATTACCCATTGTAATGTGAGTCAAGGTGAGATCGCCTAACCGACGGAGAACATAACGGCAAAGTGAATGCCATTTTCGATAAATCTCTAATAAGGGCTGGTTTATAGCTACATGAAGATCCGTTCGAGATGATTATAGGTCATCCTCCCCAACGCGAGGAAATGACCCCCAAAACTCCTCGCTGCCCTAGATCCTAATCCTAATATCCCGACACTTCAAGGAGATCCTTTTATTATTTTTCTTATTTTACTTCGCTTATTTCCACAATTATCAAAACCTCCACCGCTTTTTACAAAACCTTAAAATCCAAACTAAAAATTCACCTTGAGCGCCTGCAGTAAATCATTTGTGCAAAGAAAACCCATTGGGAAGGATTGCGCTCAAAATTGCTATTTCGGGGACCCCCGCTTATTTAAGGTTTGAAAGCACTTTTGTGTACTAATTAGTGTAATTGACCCAATTTGCACATTAAGGTCCCTGCTATTCTACTGATCGCATTTTGTGGCTAATTTTGTAGTTTTTGCAAGCTATTTATGCCGAAATTGTTGAGTCGATCCAAGCATGAAGAATTCGAGTCAAACTCTAAGATCGGCAGACAGGAGACCCTAAGGAAAGAAAGAAAGCAAGAAGAGCAGAAAGGTATGGAAATCGAGCACCTATGAAATTTGGTTCCTACGAAAGCATCGCTCATCCCCGCAAAGACTATTCACACCAGCCACTATTCAATTGCTCTTCGCTTTGTGATGCTATGCCCTGTTTGTTTCAATTTTTGGTTTCTTCCCATTTTATCCCTTATAATAGCTTTTGGTTTTGGTTTTTTTTGTAATTTCCTTGCTCAGCACTATAAGCCTCGCCTGCTTATTGTAAAATCAATCCATCAATCAATAGAGTTCTATCGAAGCTACCTTCCCGCTTCTTCTCTTTTGCTTCACTTTCTTTCATTTTCTTTTCCATTTTCTGGGCAACCAAACACCCTCCGAGGATGACAACTCGAAAGATGAGCGGCTAAAACCCCTTTCTCCTTGAAGACGAAGGCTACTGGGTGTTGGATCCTAAGGCAGGATGAGGAGTCCCCTGTTTTTCACACAGGTACTCACTGTCGTCTATGTTCTCCTTTCAACTCTAGGTTTAGATCCCTTCGATTCATGTTGAATGGTTAGTACTTGGTAATCTTTTAGTGCTCACTTGATTCTTATTACTAGATCTCATTAGTTATCATTTATTACCCATTGTAATGTGAGTCAAGGAGACTCGTTTGAACCGATGAGATTAACTGGGCAGTGGAATGCCATTTCGTAGAAATTTAATAAGGGTCAGGTTTTTATAGCTACATGAAGATCCTACTGAGATGAGATTATGTCATCCTCCCCAACGCGAGGAAATGACCCCTGAAACTCCCGCTTGCCCTAGGATCCTAATCCCAATACATCCTCGAGCACCATGAGATCTCTTTTATTATTTTTCTTATTTTACTTCAGTTTATTTCCAGTTTTTACCATCAAAACCCCCACTGTTTTTACAAAAATCTTAAATTCCAAACTAAAATTAACCTTTTTGAGCTCACTGTAAATCATTTGTGCAAAGAAAACCCATCCCTGAGTAGCTAAGCTACGACAGTAAGAGGAATTTAGGTTACAAATATTGTTGATTCCAGTACACCTACTGTGACACGAATCAACACACCCATGTAATGCGGTGATTTATCGTACAGCAATGCAATGCAATTATGCCATTGTGTGACACCCTAAATCCCGAGCATACTCCATCGCGACAGGAAAACCTTAATCGCGATAGGAGTCCTTAAGGAGTCTGTCGCGTCAAAGATTCCTTTGTTGTGACAGAAAACATTGGAAAGTCTGTCGCTATAGAGAACTCTCTGTCGTGCCAAGACTACTCTGTTGCGCCCGTCCATGCCCCATTGTCATGACACAAAGGCTGTGTCGCAACACAAAGAACCCAATAACTCATCCCCTTATCGCGACACCAAAGTCTCTGTCGTGACACAGAGTGAACCATCTCTGTTGCAACAAGGGGTCCTCTGTCACGATAGAGCACTGTGAGGAAGCCTCGTCGCACAAAGTGCTTCCTTAAGCACGCCCAAGGGCGCCAAGGCAGTTCCGGGTCGTGGGCGCAGCCCCATCGCGTACATCGCGGGCCTCACCAGCGACACCACCGCAATGTCGCGACTAACACCGAAATGGGCAAAGAGCTCCACCCTATTCCGCTCCTGCATTTTTATTATTTATTTATTTTTGTTCTACATAATGTAAAACTAGCATAATTTGCCTTAATACTACAAAGGCCATTTGAACCTGGAAAACTTGCCAAAATGTATTTGTTAAACAAAACAGAGTTTAATTACAACTCTTTATTCTTTACACAGTACAAAAACTGGGTTTTCTACCAAGAAATTTACATAATACAAAATGAGGCCTAATCTGGCCTTTTCTTCGCCACTAGGTCCTCGGATGCATTCCATCCCCAGGTTCACCTTTAGTACCTGAAATTGTTATTCCCACAACAGGGTGAGCAATGCCCAGTAGTTAAATTCTCCTACATGCATTACTCCCCACCTAAGTGCTCATGCAATGGCAACCAAACAAACATTCAATTAAATCATGCATATCCCTACTTGAAAGTCTACATGCCTAATCCCATGCCTCGAGTCGTCACCGACTCCCTCACACATGCTTGTTCCATGTATGAAAATCATTCCCAAAACAAAGATATTTGTTTTATTTGTGGACAACCCTCCGATATAACTAGTGGACATACTCCGATAATTATTTCTATGGACAACCCTTCGATATATTATAGTGGACATACTCCGATAATTAATTGTTGGACAACCCTTCGAAATCATGTCATGCACTCACACCTACTGTTCTATGGTGTCCCCATGCATATGAAATGCAATATGCCATTTCCTACCAATTCATGTTAATATATCATGCATTCATATACTAACATAATTCACACAATCAGCAAGTTATTCATCTTTAGCAATAACACCAAAAACAGCACACATGGGCCAATCAACAGTCCGACAATCAGTCTCAAGACTGTCCAAAACAAACATAGGAGCTCAGCTCCAGGCCGCCCAAAAACAGCTCATAACCTAGTCCGAACTATCCAAAAACAGTCCCAAACATTTCAGCACTCAGTCCCAGTCTGTGGGAATGAAACATACGGCCATTTCGGCCCCAACCATCCCAACCATTTAGATGACTCTTAGCCAAAGACTAAACCAAGTAGGAGAAAAACCCATACCGCTTGGATTTTGTCAAAACTCCCCAATTCTGGTCTCGATACGAAGCTCTGGCTGAGAGGATAAATTCCCTCTTGCTCCTCCTGAAACCGTCAGTATGATCGCCGGGAAATCTAAAGAGAAGGTAGAGCTTCTCTCTCTACAACTCCCTCTTTTTCTTTCTTTTCTCTTTCCTTCTTCTTTTTTCTTTATTTCTCCTACGCTGTCCAAGATTGCCAAGTGGGAGAGTACTTTCGCCATGTCACCTATCATTGGCTTAATGGATTACCCTTATCCACTTATCCTTCTACTTTGGATTTAATCAATCATACTACATGTCTTCTAAGGGTACCACTTGAGCCCTTTGTTTGAGGACATTCGCACTCGACAGTATGAGCGCATCAGGAGCCACTCATCACGTGCTGCGTCCTATGCCACCCGTGCTCCTCAAAAGCTGTAATCTCGATCATCTTGGAATTCTACAAAATTTGACGTGGTTGCTAGATTTCGCAAGATAATTTCAACAGTGATGCCCGTTTCATCATTCGAGATCTAGTAAACTTCCGGATTTTTGACCAAAATTACCATTTTATCTTTTCTCAGAAAATTTGGATTTTTCAGGGTTTTACACACTACACTCAAACTCACTGAAACTCATGCCTAATGTATGAAGACCTCTACATGGACATTTTACCTTATAAACTAGGTGTGTACCATGAACCCTCATGTCTAATGTACACAAGTAGCTCATATTCGCTCAATATCAATTTACATAGTTGTCATGCTAAAATTCCACTCACTCAATTCACATCATGCAAGCATACATTCCCATAACTCCTAACATCAATTAGGAAAATAGAGGCTCATGCCTGTGCTAGACATAGCACCTAGTCCCATAGCCGCAACATGCCAAAACATGGGCCATGTTTCTAAGCACACAACACTTATAACTCCAATTGTTTGGAACACACAATAAAGTCATCATGTCATCTCTTAACCAAGAGATGGCACTTTGATCCACAATTCACAATGGCTTAAGATTCAAGCCTCATACCATCATAACTGAATATATAGATTAACCTTAGATATCACAAAATCCATGATTTAAAACTAATCTAAAAGCAAGGAGAAACAGCTTTGGAAACACTGTTTTTAACATGGCTACTCAACTTTCAAACAAGACTAGAAACTGCCTAAACATAGCTCCCCTTTGAATGCATTTCTAAGTCAAAAGGAGTCGTAAATTGGATAGACCTATTTCAAGGAGATGTGTTCCCCTACATGCCTAGTGTATCCATCAATCAATCAATCACTCGATGTAAAGGGCTGCTATGGCCAAACACGCTCATGGATCTCAACACAACACAGGAAAACTGCTTGAACCTAGCTCTAGTTTGAATGCATTTCTAAGTCAAAAGGAGTAAAAAATTAGATAGACCTATTTCAAGGAGTTCTCCTATAAGTCTAGTTTACCCACCAACTTAAATCACTCAATTCTGATGTGTGATGGCTAAGTTATGGCCAAAACACATTCAAGGGGTCGAAGGGAAAAAAAACTGGGCAACATCTTCCCTAAAACACAACATTTACCATTTACATGAAATCTCCTCCATTGAGGGTCACAACCAAACTCAACCAATGCCATTTCCATGGCCTTAACAGAGGAAAATAACCAAACAGGCAAAGTCCCTACCTCTTGTAGTGTGTGGGATCAAGTCCTTGATCCTTCAACCTTGCAACAATGGAGGTCTTATAGCTTTTCCTCCTCCTCTTCCTTTCTTACGTTTCTTCTCTATTTTCTGGTCTTTTCTCCCCTGGTTATCCTCCCTCTCCTTAGCTCATGAATTGTTGTAAGAGAAGAGTCCTTCTTCCTTCACCATGTTTTGATCAATCCAACACAAACCACTAAGCCTAGACATGTTCTCAAACATGCATGACACATGGCCTAAGTTAAGGCATGTGTCACTCATGCCAAAACTCATCCCACTATAATGCATGCATTCACAAGGGCATGACACTTGGCCACTCAAGAGCCAAGTGTCCTCAATTCTGGTGCCACATGGCATGCACTCTCATTACATGTGTCACCCATTGATTGGTCCGTTGAACCTCGAATTATGTGAAAAACCGACCTCCTCGATTCGACACAGTCATGCCTAGTTCAAACTAGATTTCGCGAGATGACTTAAAATCACACGATCCGCTTCGCCATCCGAGATCTAGAGAAAAATCAAGTTTTGCTTCTATACCGTCCCTAAAAGTAAGAATTACCGATTCGCTTCTTTTGGGAAAAATACGTTTTTCCTGGGTTTCACATTCTCCCCCCCTTAAAAGAATTTCGTCCCGAAATCTGCATACATAATACATTCAAACACACATGCATATGCAACGCTCATTTTAAACATTAATGACTAGGAAACGACCTTCCACGTCGAACAAGAAGGATAGTTATCGGCACAAGTGTCCCGCGCTCCCATGCTCGCCTCCGATTCCTTCTGCCGCCACAACACCTTCACAAGCCTCATAGTCTTACCACGCAAACCCGGCCTCGCTATCCATGATACGCAGACTGTCCCTCTCGAAGGTCCCATCCGCATCAATAACAAGCTCGCCCCAATCCACTAGATGAGTTGGATCTGGAGTGTACTTTCGGAGCATAGAGACTTGAAATACCTCATGAATGCTTAAAAACTGATGGCAACGCTAACCGATACGCAACCTCACCCACCCTCTTGAGTACCTCGAAGGGTCCAATGTACCTCGGCGACAACTTCCCTCGTTTATCGAACCTTATCACTCCTCTCTTAGGCATCACCTTCAAGAAGACATGATCACCCACGGTGTGAGAGACCCGCGGTACTATCTGAAAAGTTCTGTATGGGTGTTAGAGACCTACAGTGGAATCCGAAAAGTTTTGTTTCCTAAGAGAAAACACACGGTCATGTTCATCACTTAGACTTAGAGTTGAGTGATAAGGGTCGGGGTTGACTCAGGATGGGTTACCCATTGGAAAATTGCATTGGTGTTGGTGAGCCGACAAGGGCTCGATAGTTGGGTGTCATTGGCATTGTCAGTGGCGATTTTCACACTTGGCATAGGAACGTGTGAGGGAGTCCTTGGGTGACTCGGGGTATGGGCATGGAAAACATTTTCAAGCATGATATAAATCATTCCATGTATGCATTGTGAATTGTATAAATGTGGATGTCGTGATGTGCCATTGCATGTGCATTTTAGGCGGGGAGTAGCCCTCATAGGAGAATTCAACTATTGGGCATTGCTCACCCCGTCAGGATCCCCTTCGTGCAAGGCACGCGCCTCCCAGGCCTGGATTATGAAGGGCCTGATCAAGGGCTCCTGATTTACGCTTTTATGCATAAGGCTAGAATCCAACTAGTTTTAATATATGTTTTGTATTAAGAATGTAATTAACTCTTGAACTATTGTAATATAGTTGGTTAAATTTTTTACGAGTATTGATGTATGGGTCTCATGATTTCGCAGGTTGACGGTGGTCAATAGGACCCCCGGGAATTAGGGCATCACACCTGCAATGTCAAGTGTGAAAACTAGTCATTGGTGTTTCACCCAATGACTTAAAATATTGGACAACCCTCCAATATTCACTTGAATTTTAATTTATCCAATCACGTGTGTTTATTTAGGTTGTGAATTTCCTAGGTCTCACCGCAGGCTTCGCACACCTTCCGACACTTTCACGAACTTTCATCGTTGGATATTTCTGTCTGACCAAGAATAAAATTTGGGTCTTTCACCCTAGGGGGGTGGGGGATCTGCTCCATCTTGCTTCACCCAAACACACGAAATTTATTATTATTATTTCATGAGTCTCAATTTTGGACGTGGTCCCATTTCCGAGCTCACCACACATTCACCAAGAATGGTGAATAACAGTACCATGCACCCACACTCGACTCGACGCGATGTGACTGTGCACATGAAAGGCAATCATGCCATTTTCATGCTATGTCATGCTACAAGCAACATTTATAAATTCCGAATAATTATATTTCCTACATATAATTTCCATTCATCACAATTTTCATGTTAATACATCACACAAGCACATATTAACATGATTTTTACACATAACAACGTATTTTTTATTTTTCTAACAATACACATAAAATGGCCCAAATCTTGGACCCATATAAAACAAGGCACCTCTTGGTCCCTTCACGACCATGAACCATTTTTGGTTTCATTCTTCACCGAATTACTATGATACCAATATATGCAACAAAACCCGAAGACCTCAGTCCCGGGGTCACAACCAACATGTTAGTCAAATTTTTTGTAATAACACATAAAAAAAAATAGCACACACAATCCGAAAATCAGTCCTAGACTGCTCGAAAAAAGTCACGAAAATTTAGCCCGGACTGTCCAAAACCAATCCTGAAAATTTCCAATATTTAGTCCTAAAATCTTGGGACTAAATCACACGACCAATCACGACCCCGAAGAAAACCTATGCCATTAAATGGCCTTTTAGGCTAGAAATAATCCAAGTAGGAAAATTCTCTACCTCGCGAGCCTGACGAACCCAAGATTTCGCGACCCACGTACAACATTGAAGCGATGCATGGATCACTTTTGGCTCTTGTCTCGACATAAATCGACCTACTGATTCAGAAATCTTAGAGAATGCAAAAGTTTCTCTCTCTACCCCTCTCTTCTCTCTCTCTTTCTCGCTCCCTTTCTATCTGTCTCCTCTCCTTCTCTTTCTTTTTTTTCTTTTTAACTTTCCTTATTTCCTTTTCTTTTCCCTTTACCTTTTTTATTTCTTTTTATTAGTCTTCTTTCTTCCTTTTTTTTCTTTTTCTTTATTCTTCCATTTGACTTTCTTTCTTTTATTTTTATTTCTTTTGACACAATTTACCACGCGATCCATTCACACAAAGCTCGCACCACATGGCTCATGTCGTGTGTCACTCCCCTAGGGTGCCATATGGCATCCACATGATCATGCCATGTGCCACTCGACACCCAGATTAAAATCGCGAATTATATCGTCTCGAAATCCAATGAATCTAACAGGTAATTAGATTTCGCGGAGATCGAATTCTAACGGGTGAAGTCTGTTTCATCACCCGAGATTTAGAAAATTTCCATTTTTAAACCGAAATTACCGTTTTACCCTTATTCAGAAAAATTGAATTTTTCTCGGGTTTTACAAAACAACCAATTAAAAAAAAAACAACAATATTGACTAGTTTCACCAAAAAAAAAATTAGAAAATTAGTTAAATGAGTGAAGAATAAATGCAATAAAATTAGATAAATTAAAAACTCTAAGTCATTTTGATGTATAGGTGAATGAAAAATGTGACTTCATACTTCATGTTGATAGGCATCACAAAAAAATTTTAAAAAAATGATTTCAACAATTTTGGGAATTATCTCTCGATCAATTAAAAAGATGTAAGATGTCCACCCCAAGCCTCTTTCTGCCATGCTTGTTTTGATGTCTTGTCGGTTCTTAGAATCAATGCCATTACCCATGTGAAAACCTAGTTAAATTTGAAATTTTTCGCAAAATGATAAATTATCATTACGGTACAAGTTGCAAACCTAGAAATCTCTCTAGATCTCGATTGACGAAATGGACCTCACCATTGAATTCGTCACGTGAAATCTAGTAACCCAGACGATTTTCATCGAATTTCGAGATGGACGGAATTTCATGTTTTTCAAGACAACGGTGTCGTGTGACACATGGCATGAAGGAACATGCCATGTGACACATGGCATGGTGCTTGGAGGACACTTGGAAAACAGATGGCATGGAGACATGTCATGTGGGTTACACATGACATAGAGCTTAGCCATGTGTCAAGTGCATATCAAGTGCATGGAGTAATTAGTGGAGATCAATAGGAATTGAGTGGAAATCAATTCGGTGGGTAGAGAAAAGTAGGAGAGGAAAGAAAAAGAGAAAATAAAGGGAAAGAAAGGAGGATCTGTGTGGGTCTCCGGCGTTCGAACGGTGAGAGTTCCAACGGATCAAGGAGTGAGCTCGCCTACGATCTAAGAGGTAGAGGTTTTCTCCTTCTTGGGTTCTTCTTGCTTAAGAGCCATCCAATGGCATTAGATTCAGCCCAATAGTGGGCTGGTTCAAGGACAGTTCTAAACTAAACTATTGATGAATTAAGAACGGTTTCATGGTCTATTAGAATTTCGGAACTGCTGTTTCAGGGCTAGATGTATGCTTGCAGATGTTGGGGCAGCTCGTGGCCTGGACAAGGGCGATTGTGATGGCCGAAACCAGAATTGGTTCACAGTTGGTTGGGCTGAGTAGTGCCTTGGTTTTTGGGGTCTGAATTTAAAGATTCTAGTTTGTGTGTGCATGATTGTATGATTTTATTTATTTTTTTATTTTTTGTGCGCTTGCGTGGCCTAGTTTGGCACCATGTTAAGGCCGGGTTGAGGCCTTGTGTGAGCTTTTTGTGAGCATCAATTATGCCACAACCTGCTTGGGGAAAATCCAGATGGCAACAGCTTGCAATCTGGTGGTGTATTTGATGGGTCTATTATGTGTAAATGATGCAAGTGGACTAGTTGCATGAACATGTTTTATGCATATTATAAACTGTCGTGATGCATCTTAGATATATTTGGCATACTATGGATGTGGATTGCATGCAGTAGATATAATTATCTATAATACTTGGCAAGAAGTATGTTATTAGTTGTTCCAAGTAGCACTCATTTAAACAAGGACTGTTTTGGAATTTTTCTAACATCAATGCGAAATCGGCATCGTCAACTTTGGATGGTCATACCTTTCTCGTCCAAACTCCGATTCGCGTGTTCTTGGACTCTTTGGAAAGCTCTTTGATTCTAGAATCTAACCATATTCTAGTTAATGACATTTGGTGCTCAAATATTATGGTGTTTCATACTCTTTTCAAAGAGCTGTATTGGATAGTTTCTGACTATTTTGTGGGCGATTCATGGCCTATGTGTGTGGCCTGTTTGTGGATAGTTTCTAGGCAGTTCTGAGGCCGGATTGTGGCCAAGTTTATGGACCTACTTTGGCCTCTCTTTTTTACAGCCTGTGTATGGACTGATGGTTGTGCTGACATGATGGACTGTGTGATGATTTATGTTGATATATGTGTGTTTAGATATATTGACAAATGGATGGATGTAAATTATATGTGGTTGATATAATTATCCATGATAATGGTGTATAAAATATGTATAAATAACTCATATAGCATTCATTATGCATGTGACATGATATAACTTGCAATGGCATAATTGCATTGCATATGCATGGGGACGTTGCATTAAATGAGTGTGAGTGCATGGTTAGTAAATCGACACTGCGTTTGGTGTTTGATTGGGTGGGCTCGATTAAATGGGACAACGTCCAACATAGTCACACGGTTGATTGAAATGGTAAAGAAAATATGTGACGGGTATTAGCAAGTTGGGATAGATCCCTTCTCGGGTAAAAGACCTGTCAATTATGGTCAGACATAGTCCCCAACGATGAAAGGTCGTAAAAGTGTCTAGGTTACGGAGCTTGTGGTGCAACACCAAAATTCTACTACCCACACAAAGGCGCATGATTTTGAATATAAAATGGATTTTGAATATAAAATGATCATTGTAATGTATCATCCAAAAAGCTTTTGGTTTATAAACAAATAAAATTTGTTTTGAAAACAATCATTAGATGGCATCCAGAATGATGGTTTATCACATACGGGTCGAGAAGGCCAGGTGAGGAGTCTGTGAGGACTCCCAAGATGGTACATGGTGAGTCACATCTCATTTCATGGCATGGCATGTAGGATTCCATATATAATTGGCATGTTCTTGTTGAAATATGATTGTGAAATGTTGAGTGAACATTGCATGTGCACTTAGGTGTGTGTAGGAGTAGTTCTGTAGGAGGTATTCACATCGGGTGTGGTTCACCCTTCACGGATAACCCTTTCAGTAATGTGGTCAACACTGGATGACAGCCAAGGAGGCCATGATTGTGAAGAAGGCTGACATGTGGCCTTGATAGACTTTGTAAAAAGTGCTTGGGACAAACTAGTTCTAGCAAGTATTTTGTATAAAAGAATTGTAATTAAATTCTTTGACTATCAGCTAACATGGGGCCGGGTATGTAATTATGGAGCAGGTTGTGATCGGACTCACGAACTATATTTAAGTGGCATTATTCTCATATTTTTAATTTAAATATGAATACGGGTCCCCGTCAAGGACGTATAGAGGTAGGCCGAGTAACTCAAGGTTCACTAGCACTGGTACCGATCCGGGACCAAGACTTAGGTGCGAAATGACCTGAGGTAGAAATTCCATAGGTTAACGGCTAGTCAACGAGACCCTCAGGTTTTGGGGCGTCTCAACCCGAGAGGAAGTAAGATCAATTTTCAGCATACTTTAAGAAATATATTTAGCCTATTATGTTTGATTCCTGAAATTTTGAGATGATGGTCATACTAACACTTGCATAAGAAGCACCCAATGTTGAATTTTCAATGGATATACTAACAACATTTTTTCCCAGCATAACATTCTTGCAACTCTCCTCTCTTCTTACTTCAAAGAATAATTTGCCAATTGAGAGATACCTATCGATTATGATTCCCTTCACTTCATCAGACTCAATGTTTAACCCTGCAATAAACTTGAACGTCCAACTATCTTTTCTAGTTTTGATTGCACTTCTTTGTAAATTTCCATTCATAAACATTGGACAAATCCAAGTCTGGATTAACCATTTCAACTATTTAAGTACTTGGAGACCCTATCCTCTTTTTGTCGGATCTTAGGAAGTTTCAAGGTCAATTCATAGACTTGAGGCTTATTACTTAAACTAGAGTAATACGATTGATATTGTCCTAAAGTTTCTTAAACCATTGAATAATACCTATAGTTCAAGTTGATGTATTCATCCATGGAATATATGGAATTTTCTACATC
The DNA here is from genome assembly GCA_016808115.1 of Tetrastigma voinierianum. Classification (NCBI taxonomy): domain Eukaryota; kingdom Viridiplantae; phylum Streptophyta; class Magnoliopsida; order Vitales; family Vitaceae; genus Tetrastigma; species Tetrastigma voinierianum. The sequence continues at coordinate 539,760 of JAEQBH010003072.1, forward strand.
CCAAGTAGCATATGCCATGTCCTCCTTTGTTTGTACCTCTTAACTCCAATCAAATATTTAACCTTCCCATAAGCCTAATTGAAAAAAATAAGATTTGTTTGTTATGACAATGATTCATGAGAAATTACACCAAATGATGCGACACTGTCATAAGTGCCCAGCTAGTTCTACTATGTTATGCAACATGCTGTGTTAATTCATGATAGATTTGGTGAAGTAATGTAATTCGAAGAGATATGAAAACATATGCATAAACTCACGCACAAAAGAGGAAACATAGATTGGTTACGCGGTTCGGTTATTGACTATGTCTGCGAGGCTGAGCCCAGATGTAAGGTATTTTACTATATATCAATTAGGCTACATGTTGGTCTTAAGTGAGACAAGGCTCTTCCTTTCTCACAATCATCTTCTCCTAACTATCTTATAAAGAAACATAGAAATAAGCTCCCCTTATTTCCCATACGAATCTAGACTCCTGAGTGCCTAATCCCCATTTATTTAAGAAAATCATATTATTTCTATTTTTTTTTAAGAAAAAAATAATTTTATTGATTCAAACTAGCAATACATGGATAGAAACATGGAATCCAAATCGTTAAAAACCACAGTGGATGAAACAACATCCAAATTAATAACATAATGAATCGGTTCAAAGCCTATACATTTGATTGTTGATGATACACATTTGATATTATTATTGTGACTAAAATACCTATGACTCCAGTTCTATAGCATATTGACCATCATTTTTTTTATATTATTTTTATTTGTTATATACAAATGGAATTAAATCCATCAAATCAATCTTATTTAATTTAATTCATTAGTATAACTTTCCACAATCAAATATAAAAAATAATAATAATAATTTCTTTACTTTGTTAAAGGCCAGGCCCAACAAAAACAAACTTTATAGCATGATGAGGTAAAACACCAAGGATCGGATGGGTCTATGATTTTGGTCAGCTTTGCAATTGGAGGCAATACAAATGGGTTATCCATTCAATCCTCATCTTTTCCTGCCATCCCAAATTCGAACCCTTGTCTGGGTTTTCAAGTTTTGTGAGAAAAAGTTTCGGAAAAATCTGCAAAACCCTCAACAGTTGTGGCCAAGATGGGCATACAATCAAAGATCAAGAAAGCCAATGAAGATGGCAGCCCTGTTTTAGCTCTTTAAATAGAGTAAATAAAAAACAGTGTAGAAGCTGATCAAACCTGGCATGAGGGATCCCCTTATTAATAAACCAACTTGTCCGCATTGCAGCCTTAGAAGTAGAGACACAGTCATCAGCTGCATCAAAACTAATTTATGGGTCGATTTTAAATTGAGAGACAAAGGGATTGAAATTGTTAATCTAACATCAATGACTCTGGAAGATAGAAAATAAAAATGGAGAAGTGAGGACTCTCAACTGATTTCGCCTCCATCATCATGAACATGAACATGACCAAGCAGTTCACCCAAGGTAATCATGGAAAACGGTTTCGAAAATGGTGGCCATTGTTGTCTCAAAAATGCTCTGTCAATTTGTTTCATAGTTGGCCGAGATTGGGGATTAACAAACAAACATGCAAATGTTGTCTTCACTATAACCACCATTTCCTCCGCCACTTGATCCATAGGAGGTGAGAGGCGCTTGTCCATAACTTCATTTAATAGGCAAAGTGGTCGACAAATATGATGACGAGGGAGCGCCATGATACGCGGATTTAGATGAGTTCCACCCTGATGCCTTCCCAATAATTACCTCCTACGGCCGAACGCTGAAGCTATAAACATCCGTTTTATTATCCACCTTCATCGTGTAAGCAAGTTCTGCAAATTAAGAAGATTACATCATGCTCTGCTCTGCTAAGAAATTACAATAGTATAACCAATGCTCTAGTTAAGAAAATGGTACCTGGAGCAATATAACCAAAAGTTCCTGCAAATGAAGTCCAATTGGATGAGTCCCGCTTTATAAGCCTAGCCGTGCCGAAGTCCGAGACATGAACTTCATATTCTGAATTTAACAGACCATTGTTGCTGGTTATGTCTCGATGAATTACTGTAGGTGAGCAATCATGGTGCATATAAGATAAAGCTTTAGCCACCTCTTTCACAATGTTTAGCCTCATAATCCAATCTAGTTTTTCTGCTTCTTCATCATTAGTTAGAATGTTTCTCAAGCTCCTTTTTTCCAAAAACTCATAAATCAAAAACGAGTTCTCAGTAGATGAACAGAAACCCTAAAGTTTGATGATATTACGATGCCTTATCTGTGTTAAAGCATGAATCTCGCAAACAACCTGTTCTATATCTCCATCTTCCGTAGAGGTTTTTCACTAAGAAATAACTGACTGCACCAAACTTTGTAAATGTGCACTATTATATCCCTCCAAAGGCTAAATACAATGTTTGGAATTGAAATTGTCAGTCCCTTGAATGATATAGCTCTCATACAACATCATCACGGGCCCCATATCAGAACAAATCTTTAACATTATTGGCTTTAAGAGACTTGGTTTTCTCTTCCTCCATTTTTGGAAAAGAAAATAACTCCTAATAATAAAAGCAAATAAGAGAAATAGAGTGCTCACAACGAGGAGTATTATAATCAATACAGAAAAATTGTTGGGCTTCTTTAGACTAGCACTGCATGGTTTCAAATGAGTGAAATTATTACCACACAAGCCTTTATTATCTTTGCATGCCTCAAATGGAGCGAAGGCTTTGATGTTGGGGAGAGGACCTTCCAACTGATTATAGGACATATCCGCCACTATGAGACTTATCAAATCATCAAAAGTGTGTGGGATGGTGCCAGAGAGCCCGTTATGGGAGAGATTCAACGTCTCTAGGTACTGTAATTTTCCAAGCAGTGGTGGAATCTCTCCTGTCAACATATTTTGACTAAGATCAAGACTCTCAAGATGATGAATCTTTCCAATTTCGTCCAGAATGCTATCCACAAATCTATTTCCATTCAAGCTCAAGGACGATAATTTCCACAAGTTCCCTATTTGTTTGGGAATCGAACCGCTTAAGTTATTCAATGTTAGGTCAAGGGTTTGAACATCGGCTAGTTTTCCCAATTTCAAAGGAATACTTCTTTAAAGATTGTTTTTAGCAAGCAACAATTTGAACAAGAATGGTAAAACACCCAATTCTTTTGGGATCTTCCTGCTCAAGTGATTTGAGGAAAGATCAAGTTGTCGCAATTGAATTGCTTTCCCAAGTTGGGGTGGTATGGCACCATAAATATTGTTGTTAGAGATGTTCAAGTGTGTTAGCATGTGGCATTGCCCCCATTTCTCAGAAAGCTCACCATAAAAATTGTTACCACTTAGATCAATAAAATTCAGGTTTGGGTATACACCAAACTCGCTATGTCTCCTGTGTTTTGGTTTCTTTTCTGCCATGTCTAATGCTTAGTGCAATTTTTTCAAGCTCTTCGAATAAAGGACCCAGAAATGCCCCCTATGGCGGTAAAATCTTCAAGTGCTATACCAAGGCATATCTCATTTGGTAGTTAGCCAATGAAGTTATTTTCATACAACTGCAAAATTTTCAAATAAGTGATATTATTCATTTCTAGAGAAAGGGCACCACTAAGTTTGTTATGACCAAGGCCCAAACTGGTTAACCTAGACAAGTTTCCTATGGAAGGAGGGATTGGACCAGTGAGATTGTTAAATGCCAATTCAAGAAAATTAAGAGATGTTAACAATCCAAGTCCTTGAGGAATGGAACCAGATAGTTTGTTGTCATTAAGAAACAATGTGGTTAAATTCCTCAAGTCACCTATAGAAGGAGGGATTGGACCACTAAGATTGTTAATTGACAATTCAAGATCATTAAGAGATCTTAACAATCCAACTTCTTGAGGAATGGAACCAGATAGATTGTTATTATCAAGAAACAATGTGATTAAATTCCTCAAGTTACCAATGGAATGAGGGATTGGACTAGTGAGGTTGTTAACTCCCAAATCAAGATCATTAAGTGATCTTAACAATCCAATTTCTTGAGGAATTGAACCAGATAGTTTGTTCGTTTGAAGGTACAATGTGTTTAAATTCCTTAAGTTACCTTATGGAATGGGGGATTGGACCAGTGAGATTATTAACTCCCAACTGAAGGTCATTGAGAGATCTTAACAATCCAATTTCTTGAAGAATGGAATCAGATAGTTTGTTCATATCAAGGTACAATCTAGTTAAATTCCTCAAGTTACCAATGGAATGAGGGATTCGACCAATGAGATTGTTGTATGACAAGCCAAGATCATTAAGAGATCTTAACAATCAATTTCTTGAGGAATGGAACCAGATAGTTTGTTCATATCAAAGTAAAATCTAGTTAAATTCCTCAAGTTACCAATGGAATGAGGGATCGACCAATGGAGATTTGTTTACATTGAAGATCATTAAGAGATCTTAACAATCCAATTTCTTGAGGAATGGAACCAGATAGTTTGTTCATATCAAGGTACAATCTAGTTAAATTCCTCAAGTTACCAATGGAATGAGGGATTGGACCAATGAGATTCTTACATGGCATGCCAAGATCACATGCAAGCCAAGATCATTAAGAGATCTTAACAATCCAATTTCTTGAGGAATGGAACAAGCTAGTTTGTTCATATCAAGGTATAATGTGGTTAAATTCCCCAAGTTACCTATGGAATGAGGGATTGGACCAGTGAGATTGTTTGTGTGAAGGATCAACGTGGTTAAATTCCTTAAGTTACATATGGAAGAAGGGATTGGACCAATCAGATTGTTAATTCCCATCTGAAGATCTTTAATAGATTTTAACAATCCAATTTCTTGAGGAATGGAACCAGATAGTTTGTTCGTATCAAGGTACAATGTGGTTAAATTCCTCAAGTTACCTATGGAAGGATGGATTGAACCAGTGAGATTGTTAATTTCTAACTTAAGATGATTAAGAGATCTTAACAATCCAATTTCTTGAGGAATGGAACCAGAAAGCTCATTCTTATAAAGATACAAAATAGTTAAGTTTCTCAAATTCCCTATAAAAGGAAGAATTGACCCTCTAAAATTATTAGAAGCTAAAGATAGAAAGCTAAGTGATGTTAGAAACCCAAGATGTTCAGATACACCGGAAGAAATGATTAGAACCAAAATCAAGAATTGTGAATAGTTTGGAAATATTACCAATATTAATTGGAATGGTTCCATCGAGGGAGTTGTCAGACAAATTAAGAGTAAGGAGGTTGGGGAGAGATGAAAAATTGAGATTTTGGAGTGTACCTCTCAAACCACAACTCTGAAGGTTTAAATTGGAGACACTTCCTGACCTATGACAAGCCACTCCGAACCAATGATTGCATGAATTGTGCCTAGACCAAGATGAGAGGAAAAATTGAGTTTGATTATCAAGGCTGACCTTCCATGTTAGAAGAGCGAGTTCTTCTTGATCTTGTTCAACTTTTGAAATAGCAACGGTAGGTGTAGAGGCCAATGTAAAAATGACATGGAATGATGTTATTGAAGACAAAGGAAAAAGGAGAAATATGAAGAAGCAAGGAGTGATGATTGGGGGTAAGGAGTAGGATGAAGGATATTCAAGGGCCATTGTTGAGCTAGTAGAAATGAAGATGAAGGTATGAGATGGTTTCCTTAGGGAGAGGATGAAACACTTATTTATAAGCTTAAGAAATGTGAAATAATCTTTCCATATTTTGTTATTCTAAGAAAAATAATTGGTTAGCACTCAGCATTTATTTAACCATCCAGTTTTTTTTTTTCATTTTTTACGGAAAAAATATAAATTTTAGGAGAATGAAAGAAAACAAATGAAAAAAATGAGTTTTGAAAAGTATTCTCATTATTCAAGTTCTGATAATTTATTTTAAAAATAGTTTTTGGTGATAATTTTTTTCAAATTATTTAAGATATTTATTTTACATTTTTTTTAAACGTCAAATATTCTTAATATGTTTCTTATGTTTTAAGATATATTTTAAAACAAAATCTTATGCAGTATTCTAATTTCAATTACTTTTCATATTGACATAGTTATTTTTTTAAAATATCAATAAATAAAGGAAAACAATTAAATAACGGAAAGATATGGCGTGATAACATACTATTTTTGTTTCAAGAATAGAAGTTTGTTTTCTATTCTTAAAAATATAGAGAAATAGAAAGTATGATACTATATTTTCAAATAACATCATTTGATTATTTTTATTCGTTTTCATTTTTTTTAAATACTTATACAAATATGGAGAATGTAAAAAAAAATTAAATATTATAAGTAAAAAATCATTTTAAACTATATTTAAAAATATAGATTATAGATTAAAAATATTTCCAATTCTCAAGTAAATTTTGTTTTGTAAGGTGTTAAATAATAGTTTTTAATAATATTGCAAAAAATTAATGTTCACCCCTCTCTTTATTCTCCTTGTTTGTTAGAGAGTGACAACAATGTATTACAAGTGATTCAATTGAAGTGAGATAGATATGATCAAAATATATTAAATTAATTGTATACCTTTCAGTTGGATTAGAAATCTACTATAAGATTAAGGTATTGTTTAGTTCAAGTGTTAGCTCTTGTTGGTAGCTGATAGCTAATCTTGGTAGTTGATAGCTGATTATTATATTTTAATATGTTTAAGATGTTGATTTTAAACATATAAAAAACACACAACATTACTTTATAACAAAATACAATATTAAAAAAAACAAACAATTTAATAATTAATACTATTAAACCTGCTTTCAACTAAATTAGAGTTTTACTCAAAGATAAGAAAAACACACCCCGCCTCATAAAGATATGGTATTTTGGGTTAATTAAAAATTGAGATATCAAAAAAAATATCGCCTCGATTTTTTTTTTTCAAAAAATAGCACACAACACAAGTGAAAACGTTGAAAAAATCCATTTTTTTTTATAAAAAAAAAAATTATTTTATACTTCTATTCATTTTGTATATTACGGTTGTATACTTTATTTTCATAAGGATTCGATCATTGTTCTCTTTACATAATGCCATCCTAATTCTTTTACCACTTGATTCAGTCTCAAGAGCATAATATTGGCTGCTTTTAAAAAAAATTGAAAATACTACTAAATGAAGCATCAATAATTAAATAATGACATTTTACTTCAACCAAATCTAAAAGTAATAATTAAAAAAAAACTTGGTAGAAAGATTTACGACCAATTAATTCCAAAGAAATTTAAATCCATGTAAGAATAGAATAAGTACAATGTCATATGCAAAATGAACAGATGTTAAATAAAAAACCAAATCATGTCAATAGGTGAATCCCACACATCTTGAGCACATGCCCAAATTTGAGAAAATTTGAGGGAAAATGCAAGAAAAAAAAAAAATGGAAGAAAAAAATGAAGGAAAATAATAAAGTTTAATCTAACATATTATTTGTATGTTGCTCTAAATTCATCTTATTTAAATTAACTCGTCGATATAAATATTAAATAATTTAAGAATATATGAGTTTCTAACAATGTTGGCAATAAATGAAAATCTTATTACAACCAATCACAATTAATTAAAAAATAAAAGGAAAATATAGGGAACATTTAGAAATTGTTAACATATTTTAGTGCACCACACCTACTCTATGGGACTATGCCAAAACACTAAAGAATTCAATAAGAATCAATTGATTATAAACACAATCTTGTAATTACACACTCAAAGACTCTCCTTAACCATGTCACCGTTATGAAGAATCTTCCAAGTGGCCTAATTTAGCAAGCACCACTCATTTTTTCAAACTTTCTCATCAGAGTGATGTATTCTTCAAGCGAAAAATATCCTTGACAAAACACGAAATAAAGTTGTCATTAGAGACTTTTCTCTCTCTCTCTCTCTCACACACACATATTTATATATAAATTTGTGAATCTAACATCTCCCATGCTTTTTCTTTAAAAATAACCCATTTTGAATAAATGTCATTTTCTATTTCATGTATTTACATTGTCTCTTAAAAAAAAAGTTTTTTTTGCAAGAAAATAAAATAATATTTTTATCAAAATCAAACCAAAAATTGAAGAGGTGTCATATATATCAAAAAATATCCTTGACAAAACACGAATTAAAGTTGTCATTAGAGACTTTTCTCTCTCTCTCTCTCTCACACACACATATTTATCTATAAATTCGTGAATCTAATATCTCCCATGCTTTTTCTTTAAAAATAACCCATTTTGGATTTATATGTCATTTTCTATTTCATGTATTTACATTGTTTCTTAAAAAAAGAGTTTTTTTTTTGCAAGAAAATAAAAGAATATTTTTGTCAAAATAAAACCAAAAATTGAAGAGGTGTCATATATATATATATATATATATATATAATGTAAAACATACTTCTCTTCCAAGGAGGAGGCTCTCAAAGGCTCATCGTTCCTCAAGGCTCTTCCAAAATATATAATAGTCAAAGATTTCTTCCAATAGATAAACTCCAAAATATATTTATTCACCACATAAAGATATGTTCCACAATTAAATATTCACTACATAAAGATATGTTCCAAAATCTTCTCCAAAATATCCTTCAACCAGTATCTAGCTTCCAAAATATTTACTACAAAAAAATTTTTTTCCCAAAATATGTACTAACCAAAGCAATTTATTCCAAAATTTCTTCTAGAATATTCATCAACCACATAATATCTTATCTTCAAAATATTCACCAACATGTTTTATGGAATTTTTACAAATATAGCCACAAAAAGTCAGTAAACAAAAAAATGTCAAAGTTATTACCGGTGTTTGACACTTTTAAAGTCTTTGCTCAGTTCCTAATCATGTTTAAAAACTTCTCACATAGTTTACATGCATTTATGACTTTGATGGAATGTATGATTTTTTCTTATCAGGTGTCCCACAGTCTATTCATACAATAAGATGCCTTTTGTTCATATATACCACACCTCATCAATCTTTATACAGTTCAGTATTTAACACACATAGAGATAAAACTCTATCATGACGCAACTATATTCAGGATTGAACTTCAAAACATTCAAAAACAACACAAATAATGATTATGTTATCTTAGTGTCTTACCAAATTGATAGGTATTATCAACTTTTTGGCTTAAAAAACAAAATAATTCCACCTAATTGATGTATTTTAAAGTCTTCGCTCCATTCCAAAACATCTTTAAAAACTTTAATTTATGACTTCAATTATGTACACTTCAATTATGATACATATCGTTTTCAATAGGGTAGAAATTTCATCATATGTTATCAAGGAATCTTGACCAAGTATTCATATTATATTATTAGTCACCCATGTTAATATGCTATTTGTTGTTGGTAAAGGCATCTATAGATAGGCCTCTACTAAATATCTTACAAAAATACAAAGAGGATGACAATAATGGATTGCAAGTGGTCCAATTGAAGTGAGATAGATAAGATCAAAATATAATAAATTGATTGTGTATCTTTCATTTGGATAGGGAATTTACGATAGGATTAAATTTTTACCATTATTTGTCATGAAGATATCTTGACTAAATATTCACATAATTAGTTACTCTTGTCAACTAGTTCATGTTGATCACCTAATTGAATCCAACTATATATGGGCCTCAATTTATTAAATTACAGTATTAAATATCTTATGAGAATTTGGAAATAATTATGACATTTTGGATAACCTTCCTCTCTAGAAAAGTAAAATTTATATAAAGATTGCATTTATTTTAAGTATATGGCCACTAAAGTGGCATGTGTAACATGTTCTCATATGAATAAGATACCATTGCATTCCTAATAATAAAAATGGAATGTCTAAATAGATAAATAACGGTTCAATCACTTCTGAGAAACTTAAGCTTTTGAATAGACATGACTTAATTTACCCTTTTTACGTTCAAAATACAATTGCTTTTAAAAATTGTAATACTAAAAAATTGTACTACTTCTAATGTTAAAACTTTTGAAGGAATTCTAAAAATAAAAGGTAAGTTGTTTTTTTTATTTTTTTATTTTTGTAAATATAAGGGTTTATAAGAATGCATGACATTGATAGGTGATGTGAACTTCTTAATATTGAAAATGAATAAAGTAATTGCATGTGCTTGAGGGACTTGAAATCACTTTTAAAAACTAGTTCCATAGTTTTCAGATGCATTCATGACTTTGATAGGTAGTGTAAACTTCTCAACAAAAATAACTAAAATAATTGTCCTCACTTAACCCATTTTAAAGTTTTTGTTAGCTTGAAATCATCTTAAAAATTAAAAATAAAAATAAAAAGCGTGTCCCATATTTTCACTTCCATTCATGACTTCGATAGGTAGTGTCAACTTCACGCTACCATTTTAATTGTGACGTGCTGGTCTCGCTGAACACCAACTCCGCGAACTACTTGTTTCACGTCGTTATACATACACACAGAAAACTACTTCAACATGGCCCGCATATCCATACAACCCAAATATAAATTTTATACAAAATGTTTTATTTACAATTGCTTTGGACATAATTTATACAAAACCTGGCTTCAGGTGTCTTAATTTTACAAAATACAAGAGAGAGGCCATCTTCGCCGTCGCCTAAAAACCCTGATGTCCCATCCTCAATGCGCCTTCAGACTCGGTGGGGTCCCACGACGGTGAGCAAAGCCCCAAGAGTGGAATTTCCCACTGTGGCGAGCTTCCCCACCTAAGTCAAGAATGAACAAGACACCAAACATAGCAACACATGCTAATATATCACTCATGATATATTAACAAATTTAATCCCATACATCATGTTATTCTACTTATAATACTAATACAAACTTAGCTCAATTTTTCGCAAGGACAATCCGTTGCTCGTCTCGTAACAGCCCCACAATTTCACAATCAATACGTATATTCACCCAGCCAGAATGAACACACATCACACAAATCACACAAATAGTCCGTGGACTGTCCAAACCACACCAAGGATTTATTCACTCGGTCCAAATCTGACCAGTCACGCCATCCGCGCCAACAAATCCCCCATCCATTACACGACCCTTAAGAAAAGAAACAAGAGAGAAAACCCCTACCTTCCTGCTTTGGTCGAAACTCCCAAATCTGGTATCCACGCGTGAGTCTCGATCGAGACCGCCTACTTCTCATACCGTCGAATCGACTCATCCGATCGTCGTATCTGCAGCAGAGCTCGACTTTCTCCTCTAAAACTCACTCTCCAGCCACTGCCATCCAAAAACCAGGCAAGCAAGAAACGGCATGGTAAGATGATGTCTTCTCCTCAAAATTACAAGTCAGCCTCACTTTCGACTTTCTCAACCCACTCCTACACACGGCCAACGCCGTAAATGCATGATCTCATTCAGCGCCAGCGTTGGCCTCACGCAACACGCAACTGTCAGATTCGTCCTCGCCACGTGGCAGCCCTATTCTTACCCCCCGCATCCCCACCTCGCTGTAGCGTCATCCTGACACCCCACGCCTCGAAACGTGAAACCCGACCCACCCCTAATCCAACGAAATTTATCGTAGCCTGGGATTTCCTCATGGTATCGATTCTAATCTGCGCCATCCGCTTCATCCGGCATCTAAAAATTCGATTTTGAATCGAAATTACCATTTTACCATCCTTCAAAGTAACTTATTTTCCTGCCTCACATTTAATGTCTTTATGCAACTTACAAAAAGATCTTAAAGTAGTTTGTCTTGTAGTTTCACATCCATTCATAACTTTGATAGGTGGTGGCAACATCATGCTTGACTGATTTTAAAGTCTTTACTCAATTAGAAACCTTCTTAGGATACTTTTCCTGTAGTTTCATATGCATTCATGACTTGGATAAATATAATCAACTAGTAAACACCAAAAAACACAAAATAATTCCTTGCAATTGGTCAGTCTTTGCTCGATTTTGAATCATCTTAAAAAAAATACTTTTCTCATATATAGTTTTACATGGATTTATGGTTTTGGAAGAATGCTTGACTTTGATAGGTGGTGTCAACATACAAATACCAATACAACCAAAATAATTGCTCATGGTTGAGGGACTTGAAATCATCTTTAAAAACTTATCCCATGGTTTTGACATGCATTCATGACTTTGATAGGTAGTGTAAACTTCACACTTCACTCATTTTAAAATCTTTTTGCAACTTGAAATCATTTTAGAGAAACTTTTTTATATAGTTTCACATCCATTCGAGACTTGGATAAATATTATCACCTTTTGAATAACAAAAACAAAATAATTCCTTTCACTTGATCCATTTTAAGTCTTTGCTTAACCTTAATTCGTCTTTAAAAAAATAGGAAAAAACGTGTCATGCAGTTTTATATGCATTTATGAGGCTGATGGGTGGTGTCAACTTCCAAATACCAAAAACAACCAAAGTAATTTCCCGTGCTAGGAACTTGAAATCATATTTAAAATCATAGGGGTTAACTTTGGGACGACAAAAATGACTAAAATAATTGCCTCTGCTTGACCAATGAAAGTCTTTGTTTAACTTGACATCATCTTATAAATAGATAAAAAATAAAATAAATAAATAACTGATCTCATGTTTTCACTTGTTTTCATAACATTGATGGCTAGTATCAACTTCATGCTTTAATTTACCCATGTTAAAGTCTTTACTTATCTTGAAATCATCTTAAGGAAACTTGTTCTATAAGTCATGAACCCCGTAAAAATCCAAATTCTGATAAAGGTAAAAATGCGCACTTTGCCAAAAAATCCGAAATTTTAGATCTCGGGGATGATCGAAATGTATTTCACCATCAATCGCTTCATGAATCGACCACTGTCGAATTGGCCAATTCCGAGACTAATTTCACTTTTTCGATAAGATCGAGGGGAAGCCGACATTTGACACGTGGTGAGCGCTAAGAGGCGAACGTAATATGTGCGTAACGAGTCAAACATAAGCTCTAGCGACCCATGAGAGACATGTGGCAACATGACAAAGTAACCATTTAATAATGTCAAGAAATGATCCAAAATATCCACTAGAATATGTGGCAAGTGAGAGGACATCTCACTTGACTTCTATCTTCTCCCAAATGGTTGGGAGAGGGGAAAGGAGAAGGATAAAGGAAAAACCAAATTGAGATAAGCTTGTAGAGATCGGACTTAATCGGATCATGCTTTCAAGCGGAGAGCAAGAGGAAGATTCATCTCGACGATAAGTGGCTTCAAGACAGACGTAGTCGGGAGTTTCACAAACCCGAGAGGTAGGGTTTTCCTACTTGGTTTATTCTTTTGGCTTCATGGGCCATTCAAATGGCACGGTCAGGTGAGAGGCCATGAGTGGCCATGTGAACCTTCCCGCGACTTCGGGGACGCTGGTGCCGAGATTCCGAGATCTGTTGGATACCCAAGGACCGATTGACTAAGTAATTGTCCTTGCAGCCATATTTATGTGTTAGAGTTAAAAATGAATAATGGTTTCGTTGCTCAGCCTAAGGGAATGTTGGTTGTGTTTTGAACCATGGGAGACTGCCATATTGTGGTAGTACACATTAACGGGACTTTAGAACTGGTTTTTGGGTAGGAAATAAAGGGAATTTGGTGGTGAGTCCTTGAGGTAAATTGTAGCCACATCAGTGAACTTGATGTTAGGATTTTAAATTTTTCAAATTGGACCTCTATAACCTAAGTTATGATCTGTTTACCCTAAACAGTCTAGTGGAAGGGCTGCCCGAATGGGTTCACCTCGGATGGTTCACCCCGGATGGTTCCGCCCGGCTAGGGTCATGCATGACCTCCAACTTCGGAAGGTCATAACTTCTTCGTCCGAACTTTGATTTGGGTGTTCTTAGACTCTATGGAAAGCTCATTGAGTTAGAATTCCATCCGTATTCCTGTAGAGGGCATTAGGTATCGAAGCTTCATTGTCAGCAATCGGGCACGTTCGTAGGCCAGGGCAGTAGGGCCATTTTATCATGTGTGACCTCTAACTTTGGAAGGTCATAACTTCTTCATCCAAACTCCGATCTTGGTGTTATTGGACTCTATGGAAAGCTCATTGAGTCAAGAGTCCAGCTATATGCATGTGGAGGTCATTAGGTACTAGTTATTTCCAAGAAAGGGGCAATCGGTTAGGTCAGGTAGGCTGGCCGGGTAGGCCTGTCTATTCATGTACGACCTCCAACTTTGAAAGGTCATAACTTCTTCGTCTAAAGTCTGTTTTGGGTTTTCTTAGACTCTATGGAAAGCTCATTAAGTCAAGATTCCAGGAATATTCTTTTGGAGGGCATTGAGTACCGGAGCTGGCCGAAAAGGGGTAATCGGGCAGGTCGGGTAGGTTGGCCGTGTAAAGCCGCCTATTCATGTGTGACCTCCAACTTCAGAAGGTCATAACGTCTTCATCCGAACTCCGTTTTGGGTGTTCTTAGACTCTATGGAAATACCATTGAGTCAGGATTCTAGCCATATACATGTGGAGGGCATTAAGTACTGGATCTTTCTGGAAAAGGGCAATCGGTCAGGCTAGGTAGGCTGGCCGGGTAGGGCTGCCTATCAATGTGTGACCACCAATTTCGGAAGGTCATAACTTCTTCGCCCGAACTCTGTTTTTGGTTTTATTGGACTCTATGGAAATTCCATTGAGTCAAGTTTCCATCCCATATACTTTGGTGGGTAGTAGGTGATCATAACCCTACTAAAAATCTATATTTTGCACCAAGTATGCTGGTTGCATGGTTGTGTCGAGGTGAATGGCTAGGATATAACATGACCATTGCATGGCATGTTGTAGGCTACTGTATTGGGTATGGTATGGCTGTCTATGGGAGGCCATGAAAGGCCATATGGTTTAGTTCCAAAAACTTGGGATTGAAGGATAGAGGATTTCTATGACCGGTTCCACCTACCCAAGATAGATTGTGGTGGGTTATTGGGTTTTCGAGCTGAAACAAAAAGTTTACTGCAGTTGTTTGATGTTGTATGGATGATTCGGGCTAAAGTGGTTCATGTTTGTGAAGGGTCGTGAGGTACCACCGGTTGGATAGATCAGATTGTGACTGGTTGTGTGTCGTTGCTTGTATGAATAACATCTTACGATTAATTTAGTTTATATATATATATATATATATATATATACTCTTTCCTCTATCTCATGCTGATATATTTAACATGAATTATTATGAAATGGAATATTGCATTTCATATTCATTGGGGCAACCTAGAACATTAGGTGTGGGTGCATGTCATGTTTTTGGAGGGTTGGCTTACAATTGGTTATCGGAGTATGTCCACAAACGAATGAAAATATGAGGGTTGTCAAATGAATTTCATGGGAATATTTTTGAAAAATTGCCTTGGAGAGTTGTCCAACAATTCATCTCGGAGGATGACCCATGACTATTTCGGAGAGTTATCCATCAATTCACCTTGGAGGGTTGTCGATAGAATTTTATTGGAAGAATTGGTATTACTAACCAGGAACAAAAATTTTTGTTTTGAAAACAATGTTTCACACTTGGCTTAGGCATGCATGAGGAGCCGGTGAGGGCTCGAGGCACGTGGGAAGGGTGAGTCGCGTGCATCAATAACATGTAGACATTCGAGTAGCAATCATGAATTCACTTGAATGTGTGTGTGTTCCATTGAATGAGCACTTAGGTGGGGAGTAACCCTTGTAGGAGATTATCGCTCTTTTGAGGCTGCTTCCGGCGTCGTGGGATCACGCCAGATCACGAGACGGTGCAGAAATGACAGCTCCTTAGAAATTGGGACACATAAGGCGAGGGCGGACGTGGCCTTGAGAAGCATCTTTGTAAAATACATTAGAACAATCTAGTTATAATATATTTTGGGATGTAAAAGTTTAGAACAGTGGTATATGAAACTCTTGTAAAATATTATAAGAAATAGGTTATTTGTAAGAAAAATATACAGAAATGGGTCTCGATGTATGAGACATGTGAGTATGATATCGGAGCACTTGATGTCCATAGGTTTCGACGGGTTGTGAGTTGTCGATAGGACCCAGGATAGAAGTGTCTGAAAAATATTATTCCAGGCTAAGGTATCTGAGTTACTGTAGTGGAAATTTGGGCATGGGCTGGGATATGAAGTTGTAGTGTAGTGCTTGGTTAGGGTGCAAACCACGATGTCGATACCAACTTCACAACATGGTATTAAAGCTTAGGTAAATGATTACCTAGGGAGCTCGGGTGTGGGTATCCACTAGTATAGTCCTTATACTAGCTCGTCTCAGCTAGGTTTCAAGGCTAAGGTATGCGAGTTACCTGGAACTCAGTGTTCGGTACAAGCATTATAGCTTAGTATAGCTTGGTGTTAGGGCTTAGGTTTATGAATACCTAGGCAGTCATGGGACAGGATTAGAACACTACATGCATTGTGTTTTTATGTGTGCTTTGGTGTATAACATGATGTGTGTTGCATGTTGTGTGCATTTATGTGTGATTGAGTATGTATGAAAAACAAAGAACACTAAGGTTGGAAAACATAACCTTAGGGGTTCGAAAAACAATAATGAACATGAAAAATTTCGGTAATTTAATTGAAATTGCATTAGTGGTTGTGAGTGCTTTGCGAGAAAAGGATGAATGGAGTTGAACGTGACTAAATCTATTAGTGGTTGGCATGTGCACTACTAGTTAGATTGAGATAGAAATTTAATAAATTTGTTGCCATTTGACATGTGTGGATGGCACGTCGAGGACGGGGCATTTATTGTTTGATGCATCATGTTCATTATTGCATTTGATGTGGTAGGTTTTGGGCTTGGAGGTTGAGGCCTCTAGAAGAGCCAGTGTCTGGAAAATTCTCCCCTAAGACCTAAGGTGAGAGTTGACGAGGTAGGTTGAAATTGTGAGTCAGAGATCTCATGGATTCTGCTCATGGTGGACCTTCGGGTGGTAGACATATCGGGTTTTGATGTCATTCTTGACATGGATTAGGATGATGGCCCATCGGGTTGTCAGTGATGGTGACATGGAAGGTCAATAAACACACACCAGCGAAATTGAGTTGTGTGGGTTCACGTATCGTGTGATTTGATCTTTATGTGGCTGTGGAATTTTAAGGGCGAGAATTAACTTTTAAGGGAAGAATGTAGAAACCCTGAAAATCAAATTTTCAAATAAAAAGGGTAAAATAGTAATTTTGAATTAAATGGAATTTTCTAGATGTTTTAGGAGTGGAAGAGCTTGGACTTGGCAGTTAGAATATATTCTTGGCCAATCTAGCTACCATATTGAAATTAGGTCGAATTCGGCTTGATAAGGAATTCCCAGCGTATTTGAGGCACCGGGAGTGGTGCGAGACACTTTAACTTGCCGCGGTGAGTGGGCCGAGAGGTCTGACGTGTCGTGTGCGTAATGAGTGAAGAAACGTGAGCTCTAATGGGACCCATGAGAGACATGTGGCAACGTGAGTGGGTGAAAATGTGGTAGATGGACCAAAGTGGATAGGGTGTAATCCGAAGAGCCATAGAAGTGGACATGTGGCGAGTGAGAGGACGTAAGCCCGGCTTATATCTTCTCATTTGGTTGGGGAGGGGAAAGGAAGGAGAAAGGCAAAACCAAATTTGAGAGAGAAAATTTGTAGAGAGAGAGACTCGCGCCTGCAGAAGTTTCCAAACGATCGGTTAGGCATTTTCGGAGGCGGGCGAAGAAAGAAGATTCATCCCTATCACGGCGAGGGGCTTCACATAGAGGCCGGAGTTGGGGAGTTCGACAAACTCAGAGATGTAGGGTTTTCTCTACTTGGTTTATTTCTTGTCCCCAGGGCCATTCAGGCATGGGTTGTGTGAGTCCATAGTGGCGTGTGAAAAAGATCCCCCAGACTTTGGGACGGTGTCTTCGGAGAGATGAAGTGATTGTTTTCGGACAGTCCGGGGACTGATTTTTTGACTAAGTAATTATCCTTGTGTGCCATATTTATTTGTTATGGTTAAAATGAATAATGGTGTTGGTTGTCTTGCCCTAAGGGGAATGTTGGTTTTAATGTTTAAGAATAGCCAAGGACTCTTGAAGTATTGTGATAAGTCACAGCGTTAACGGGACTTCATTGAGTTTTTGGGTAGGAAATAAAAAGAATTTGGTAGTGAGTCCTTGGGAGTAAATTTAACAGCCACATCAGTGAACTTGATGTTAGGACTTTAAAATTTTCAAATCAGACCTCTATAGCCCCGAGTTATGATGCATTTTACTAGTCTAGTGGAAGGGTTGCACGAGATGGGTTCACCACGGGATGGTTTATTTGTTGAGGTGATGCATGACCTCAAACCGAAGGTAAGTAACTTCTTCGTCAGAACTACGATTTAGGTGTTCTTAGACTCTATGGAAGGTATCATTTGAGTCATAATTCCATCCATTATGCGTAAGGAGGCATTGGAGTATCAGAAAATTTGATTTACGGAAGGAGAGACGTCGAGAGGAGAGGCGGTCGGAGTACAGGAGAATTTGGCCGGGTAAATTTGCTATTCATGTGCGACTTACAACTTTGGAAGGTCATAACTTCTTCGTCCGAACTCTGATTTGGGTGTTCTTAGACTCTATCGAAATCTCATTGAGTCAGGATTTTATCCATATACCTTTGGTGGTCATTGGGTACTTGAGATGGCCGGAAAGGGGCAATCAGGTAGGTCGGGTAGGGTTGTCTATTCATGTGTGACCTCCAACTTCGGAAGATCATAACTTCTTCGTTCGAACTCTGTTTTGAGTATTCTTGGACTCTATGAAAATATCATTGAATAATTATTCCATCCATATACCTTTGGAGGGCAGGCCCCAGGGACAGATCTTGCGGGAAAGAGCCAATCGGCGAAGGTCGGGTAGGAAGGCGCCCCAGTAAGTACTTTATTCATGTGTGACCTTGACTTGCACACAGGAAGGTCATAACTTCTTTAATAGACTTCGATTTGGGTGTTCTTAGACTCTATGGAATATATTTGAGTTAGAATTCCATCCATATGTCTGTGGAGGGAATTTGGTCACCGGGGATCAACCGGAGCGATTAGGTAGGTCGGGTAGGCTGCAGTAGAGCATACATTCATGTGTGACCTCTCCGACCGGAAGGGTGAAATGCTTCTAACCGTCCAGAACTACATTTGGTTGTTCTTGGACTCTATGGAAAGACCATTGAGTCAAGATTCCATTTATATTATGTGGAGGGCATTGGGTATTGGAGCTGGCCGAAAAGGCGATCAGAGGCGGGTCGGGTGCAAGGGTGTGGCACAGTAAGACACTTTATTCATGTGGGACCTCACGACCCGGAAGGTCATAACTTCTTAAGTAGAACTCTTTGTTTTTGGGTGTTCTTGGACTCTTTGGAAAGCCCATTGAGTCAAGTTTCCAAACATGTACCTGTGTTTCATTTTTGTGTCGAGGTGAATAGTCGAGATATAACATGAGCATTGCATGGCATGTTGTAGGCTACTGTATTGGGTATAGTATGGCTATCTATGGGAGGCCATGAGAGGCCATATGGTTTAGTTCCAAAAACATGGGATTGAAGGATAGAGGATTTCTATGACCGGTTCCACCTAGTCCAATACTGTGGTGGGTTGGGGTTTGAATTGGAAACTAAAAGTTTCTAGGGTTTTTGGTTGTTTGATTTGTATGGATGATTGGAACCAAACTAGTTCATGTTTGTGAAGAATTAAGTGAAAATTACGGTTGGATGGGTCCCGAATTTGTGACCTAGTTGTGTGTTATTGCTTGTATGAATAACATCGCAGTGTAGATTCGTTAATATATATATATATATATATATATATATATATATATACATGCTTGATATATTAACATGAATTATTATGAAATGGCATATTGCATTTCATATGCTTTGGGGCAACCTAGAACAGTAGGTGTGGGTGCATGTTATGTTTTTGAAGGGTTGGCTTACAATTGGTTATTGGAGTATGTCCACAAATGAATGAAAATCTGAGGGTTGTCAAATGAATTTCATGGGAAGATTTTTCGAAGAATTGCCTTGGAGAGTTGTCCAACAGTTTATCTCGGAGGATGACCTGGTATTTTGGATAGTTATCCAATGATCGCCTCGAGGGTTGTCCGATAGAATTTTATCGGAAAATTGGTATTATGTTTGAGGGCAAAACTTTGTTTGAAAACGGTGTTTTCTCACCTTGGCCAGGCATGCGTGAGGAGCCCGATGAGGGGCTAGAGATGTGGGAAGGGTGGAGTCACATTCTCATCCGTAACATGTAGACATTCAGAGGTAGCAATGCGTGGATTCGGCCCGGATGTGTGTGTTTTCCATTGCATGAGCATAGGTGGGAATGTAGCTATGGGGAGATTATCATTCTTAGAACTCTTCCATTTTTGTCGTGGGATCACACTTCCAGTCTGGTGATGAGCGGCCCTCATAGATTGCAGGGGACTATGAAGGGGGCAGGCTGCAGCCTTAAGGGAAAGCATCTTTTGTAAGCCACATTAGACGATCTAGTTTAATATATTTTGACATGTAAAAATTTAGAAGAGTGGTACATGAAACTCTTGTAAAATATTATAAGAAATAGGTTATTTGTAAGAAAAATATACATAAATGGGTCTCGATGTATGCCCAGAGCATGTAGGTGTGATCTCCAGACACCATATCCAGCGAATTCCGTAGGTTAATGAGTTTGTGGTAGGCACAGGATAAAGGCGTGCACTTGGCGGTTCAAATCGTTCATAACTTCTGATGAAGTGATTGGAGGAAAATTAATCAAAATAATATCTCAAGGTTGAACCATTTTAAAGTCTTTGACTAATTTCAAAATCATCTTAAAAAATTGTCCTGTAATTTCACATGCATTCAGAATTTGATAGGTATTGTCAATTTTTAGACCAGAATTATTGAAATAACCCATGCTTAAGTCATTTTAAATTCTTTGCCCCACTTGAAGTTATTTCTATTGGATTATGAAACCTAAATCAATCTTGTTATGCTACACAAGAGATGTTAGGGTCGAGCTGAACTTGACAGTTAAAATACCACTCTTATGCATGATCGTATTAAAAAGCCTTAAGATAAAAATGAAAAAACTTAGTTTCATAGTTTCACATCATTCTTGACTTCAATTGGTACTGTAATGTTGGTATAAACTTATCAAATTCAGGCCGAGTCTCTAACCTCATTTATAGACAAGTTAGGCAATCTCCTAAGGCCCTCACTCCTTTAAAAAGCTTACTTCCTTGTTACTATTACTTCATTTACTTTTTACTTTTTAATAGAAATTAAAAAAAATTATTGATAGTATTTTATTTTAATTAAATGATAAACTAAAAAGTCCATAAAGTCTACAAATTAAAGAAATTTTTGCATGACCTTAAACAAATACCACGTATAATGGTAGATTAAATTGTAACCAAAGACTTTTAATCACAGATTAAATTGTATTCTAAACTCTTGAAGGGTTCTTTTAGAGCACTCTTAAGGGGGGTCTTCCAATTTGTTTTTTTTCCAATTTGTTAGTTTGTCACGTGACAAACTAGAAGGGTTCTTTTGGGGCAGACATAGTTTAAAACTCGGTTAGGTATCCTATTAACCAAAATTTCCCCATAAATAGTTTCTCCCTGGTATAATGCATAGAAAACATTATAACATGAGAAACTTCAAGTAAATTCCATCTGTCCAACTCTAAGATGCTAAAGCATTATTCATTCATAAACAAAAATTGAACTAATGCTACTAGTCTTTAGGTTTTGTTTTTATTTTTTTATTTTTTATTTCTAATGAGGTATTCATAAAAAAAAAATAAAGATAGTCTAGCTAGAGCCGTAGAGGTGAGGTGAAGAAAATGCCATAGAGTAGAGGCAGCCCTTGGAGGTGCATCCCCGGTGGAGAGGAGCACCATGAGAGGGATTGTTCCCGTTGGTGTTCTGGTAAACTCCAAAATAAATATTCACTACATAAAGATATGTTCTAAAATCTTCTAAAATAACCTTCAACCAATACCTTCCAAAATATTTACTAGTCAAAGTAGTTTCTTCCAAAATCTCTTCCACAATATTCACCAACATATTTGTTTGCAATTTTTACAAATATATATAGTCATTGAAAGCCAACTAGCAAAAAAGTCTTAACAAAGAATGTTAAAGTAATTACTCATGTTTGACCTGCTTTAAAGTCTTTGTCCAATTTAATAAGTATTTATCACATCGCTATGTAACTATAAAACAATTTTCCTATTTGCATTTTAAGTCACTTTGCTCAATTCTAAATCATATTTAAAAACTTGTCGCACAGTTTTCATGTATTTATGACTTTGATAGGATGTAAGATTTTGATAGGTGTTGCCAACTTCCAAAATAAAAAAAAAAAAAAAACCTTGTGCTTGACCTGTTTTTAAGTCTTTGCCCAACTTGATAGGTATTGTCAACTTTTTGGCACAGAAAACAAAATAATTCCTCTTAATTGATCTATTTTGAAGTCTTCTCTTAATCGTGTTCAATAGGGTAGAAAATTCATCATGCGTTATCAAGGAATCTTGACCAAAATATTATATTATTAAATCACCATATCAATATCTATTTGATGTAGGTGAAGGCATTTATAGATGGGCCTCATTCATTAAATTGTAGTACTAAATATCTTACAAATATACAAAGAGGGTGACAATAATGTATTACAAGTGATCCAATTGAAGTGAGATAGATATGATCAAAATATATTAAATTGATTGTATATCTATCAGTTCAATAGGAAATTTACTATAGGATTAAATTTTTACCATTATTTGCCATGAACAAATCTTGATTAAATATTCACATTATTAGTAATCCTTCTCAACCGCGCTGGTTGATGTTGATCACCTAAAAGAATCCAACTATAGATAGGCCTCAATTTATTAAATTGTAGTATTAAATATCTTATGAGATTTTTAGTAATAATTATGAAATCCTAGATAACCTTCCTCACTAGAAAAGTAAAATTTATATAAAAATTGCATTTATTTTAAGGTATATGACAATTGAAGTGGCATGTGTAACATGTTTTCATATGAATAAGTTACCATTACATTCCTAATAATAAAAATTGAATAAATAGATAAATGACAATTCAATCACTTCTAAGAAGCTTAAGCTTTTGAGTTGACATGACTTAATTTATCCCTTTTATATGGAAAATACAATTGCTTTTAAAAATTGTAATACTAAAAATTTTTACTACTTCTAATGTTAAAAAATTTGAAGGAATTTCTAAAAATGGAAGGCAAGTTCTTTTTTTGTTGTATATATATAAGGGTTTCTAAGAATGCATGACATCAATAGGTGGTGTGAACTTTCTAATATAAAAAACAAAGAAAGTAATTGTTTGTGCTTGAGGGACTTGAAATCATCTTTAAAAAAACTTGTCCCATAGTTTTCACATGTATTCATGACTTTGATAGGTAATGTCAACTTTCGAACAACAAAAGTGACTAAAATAAATGTTCCTACTTAACCCATTTTAAAGTCTCTGTTAACTTGAAATCATCTTAAAAATAAAAAAGTTTGTCCCATATTTTCACTCTCATTCATTACTTTGATAGGTAGTGTCAACTTCATGCTTGACTCATTTTAAAGTCTTTGTGCAACTTAAAATCATCTTCAAGAAGCTTGTCTTGTAGTTTCACATGCATTCATGACTTTGATGGTTGGTGGCAACTTCATGCTTGACAGATTTAAAAGTCTTTGCATGCTCAATTAGAAACCTTCTTAGGATACTGTTCTGTAGTTTCATATGCATTCATGACTTGAATAAATATTATCAACTTCTAAATACCAAAAACAAAATAATTCCTTTCGCTTGATCAATCTTTGCTCAATTTCAAATCATCTTTAAAGAGATAAAAAAAAACTTGTTTCATAGTTCTTACATGGATACATGCCTTTGGTAGAATGCATGACTTTGATAGGTGGTGTCAACTTACAAATACCTAATACAATCAAAGTAATTGCCTGGGCTTTAGGGACGATAAATAATCTTAAAAAACTTATCCCATGGTTTTCACATGCATTCATGACTTTAATGGGTAGCTAACTTTGGGATGCCAAAAATGACTAAAATAATTGCCTTTGCTTGACCCATTTAATCTTTCTAATTTGAAAGCATATTTTCACATGCTTTCATTATATTGATGGTAGTGTCAACTTCATGCTTTACCCATTTTAAAGTCTTTACTTAACTTGAAATCATCTAAAACAGTAGAACTTACACTCATGTAGAATCTATGATTCAGGTAAGAATGTCTATGGTAGAAAGATTAAAGCTTAAGAAAAATGTAGTAGATGTTTTGCATTATTAATTTCAAATAAGAGACCTACGATAGAACATTAGAGCTAACTTAACACAGGTTAACAATTTTTTTTACTATAATCTAGATTCTAAATAAATCATACAAAAAGTAATTATATAAATTTATGGTTATTTTATTAAAGAAATTAATATATGTAAGATATAATTAATGACCTCTAATAATAATACTTAAAAGATTAAAGTAACTGGTATATAGATTTATCTAATTTCAATATATTAATAATAAAAAAATTATTATACATGTTGTGACGTCCTAAAATCCAGTGGCTCACGATCAACCATCAACCCACTAAACCCGCTGATATCATGCGATCGATACCACAACTATCGTCCCATTTACCGCATCCATGATCTTACAAAAGCTCCTGACAGCCCCCTTCGCATTTTAGCTCCACCCTAAAACCACCTTCACGATGTACAACACCGTAGGAAACAAGATCTGGGGAGGCCTGAGGGTCTCGCCTAGGCGAAGCTCACCTTCGCCTAAGCGAAGCTTACCTTTGCCTAGGCGAGGCAGAAGCTAATTTCAAGACGGCCTTGGGTTCGCCACCGCAAACCCACCTGCCGAGGCGAACCGTGACGCTTGTGTTTGCGCGAGCCCTTAAAAGGAAGCCATGTAAAAAGGATTCCATATCAATCCAAATAGCATTCTTTTTACATAAAAATACATATGAGTTCCAATTCAACTCTTTAACATCCTAATACATGCAAAAATGGATTTCTTTACAAAACCTTTTACAAAAATGATTGCAGCCACAGTAGAATTTTCACTCAGCCTTGATAGGCCGCCACCAACGTATGTCCCGCACTAAATGTTATCCCTGCACAGGTGAGCCACGCCAATGAGCACTCCTACAGTGCTACTCCCCACCTAAAGCCACACGAATGTTCACCTTTAACACTTCACATTCACATCATCAATTCCAAGTAAGAATATGAAATTCCCAGGCCGAATTTACATGCCACGCCACGAAACGAGATAAGATCCACTATGCCCCATACCAGTCTTTACCGACTCCCACCACATCGTCATGCACAAAGATAATCCATCATTGGAGGATTACATCCAATGATCCTTCAAACAAATCATTTGTTTATAAACCAAAATCTTTTTGGATGATTAACCTCGAATGGTTGTTTCATATACAAACCATACATCATGAGAAGCAGATTTCGAGCCTCACTCTGCTTCACACACCATCTACACTTTTTGGACTTTCATCGTCCGAGTGTAGTGAACAAGTAACCGGGCCTTTCACCCGAGGGGATCTCTAACCTTTCTTGCTATTACACGACACAACTTTTTCCATGTTATGCAACCATGTGACTCCGTTAGACTTCGT
This sequence comes from Tetrastigma voinierianum, assembly GCA_016808115.1. Taxonomy (NCBI): domain Eukaryota; kingdom Viridiplantae; phylum Streptophyta; class Magnoliopsida; order Vitales; family Vitaceae; genus Tetrastigma; species Tetrastigma voinierianum. The sequence goes on from JAEQBH010003072.1 coordinate 565,366, forward strand.
CTAACAGTACCGAGCCTATAAAACTCGGGTAAATTTGAGCTTTTCCAAAAAAATGGGGCAAACACGGTGAACTCGTAGCTGCGATACAGGTTGAAAACCTGTAATTTTCCTAGATCTCGGATGACGAAACGAAACTCATTGTTGGGTTTGTCAAGCAAAATTTAGTTGCCTAGGCGAATTTCGTTGGATTTCGAGACAGTTAGAATTGCACGTTTTTCACATAATGGGAGGGTGACGAGGATATGGAAGAAATTCGAGCAGAATTACGAGGAATAATGGGAGGAAGACATCAAACTATCCTTGATGATAATGAGGAGGAGGAGGGTAACGAGGATGTATATATGTATCCAATTGATATGCACCCTGATGAATGAAATTAATACCGAGAAGCAGTACATGCATCAAAAGCTAGTGAATGGAATCGAGAACAAGTTAAATGATTTATGGGAGGCAAGAAAAAAATAGGTAAATCTTTACATCTAATTCATTTTTTCACATAATTGTGTATAAAAGAATGTAATTAGATTTTTTGCATAATTGCAATAATTTATACTTCACAACCACAGCCGATCCATCAAGATATATAAAGATCACAAAGTGTTCGGTGATAATGGACCCATCACCGCCAATTGCATTGTCATTGTACAAGTCTTCAGCTGCATGACAAAAAAGTCAAAAAAATATGTTCGCGGTTTAAACTACGAAAGTGGGATGATCATTGGACAATGTTTTTTCATATATGAAAGTGTTCGACTCAAAGCGGACTCATACCCCTTTAAGAATATGATGATTGTGCATTAAATAAGCGTTTGTCTAATTGTCTAATATGTTTTAATAATGACATTATTATCTTAAAATTATAATTGCAAATTGGCAACCATTATCAACTTTCCATTAATTATATATGTAGGGATGGGCATCGAACCACCATCTCCATATGAAATCAAAAGCAAGTGCTTGGAAATTGAGTATAAAGACATGGAAGCTTATGTCAACATACATAGAGAGAAATAGAAGACATATGGATGCACAATTATGTGCGATGGATGGACCGAGCCACCAAATTCAAGATAATTAATTTACCAAAATTCAAGTTTACGCATAATTTTCTCAAATATGCTGATGCATCATATAAGATTAAAAAACAAATACATATATGGTTTGTTGAAGGATTTGATTAAGGAGAAGTAAATAGAAAATCAGAATAAATAAATTCGACAAGATTTGTGAAAGCGAAAGTTGTTGATGATGAAATACAATTTGTATTTGACTCATGTGCAGTACATTGCATTGATTTAATGTTTGATGACATTGGTAAAGGATAGTGTTGTTTAACATCATGAATTTTTGAAAGATAACCAACTTCATCTACAATCATGGTTGGTTGGTTGTAAACGCTGAAGGTCTACGCGAGATATCGTGAGTCTGAGCAACAAGATCGCAACAAACTATATCACCGCTGACAATCTTCTAAAAAGATGGTTGATTTGAAGAAAGTTTCATTAGTGATGAATGACATCCATATGTTTAGTTCAAAAGTTAGACATAAGGCTGAAAAGGCTCGTGTTTGATAATGAATATCGGGAGAAGGTGACAAGCTAGTATCCATCTATGAGTAACACTATACATAGTGCTTGTATTGTTGATTCGGGTCGCCCAAACCTTCGCTATTCGTTTACGAGTTGATTCACACAAGGAAAATTTAGATCAACTCAAAGCTAAAGAGCCGTGAAACATATATCATCACAGATCATTGCGATAGAATCCTTAAACATCCTCTTCATGCAGTAGGTATTTAATTAATATTCTCTTCACCGATATTCACATTTCATAATATTATGTTTGTATTATCACATAGTAATTTTCAATAACTATTGAAACTGTAAAACTCGTGAAAAATTTAAATTTAAATTTTTCAGAAAAAGGGCAAAACGGTAATTTGTGAGAATAGTCCCGGAGGAAAAGATAGGATTTTTCAGACTTTTGATGACAAACAGACTCCACCATTAATCTGCCTCTCGAATTCCAAGCACCTGGTCGAATTCTCGACGATTCAGACAATCAAAATTTTACGTTGAGACATCGGCCAGACACGCAGAGCAATCATGGATGCCATAGAACTCCCAGGAGTGACATGGCAGGAGCCATGTGGTTCACTTGGAATAAATGGCTCATACTGAGCCATGTGTTACATGATATAATAAAAGGGAAAAATAAATAAATAAAAATAGGGAAGAAAAACATGGTGATGACATATGGCATGGAGGAAAGTGGGGAGAAGTTTTCCCCACTTTTTGAAAAATTCTGTGGATGGATGAGGATCAACAGAAAGAGAGGAGAATGAGGAAAAGAAGAGGAAAGAAAGAGAAGAGAAAATGAAAGAAAAGAGGAAAGGAAAATGAGATGGAAAAATGAGAGAGGAACAAACATGAAGAAAGTGGGAATTCAGTGGGATAAGGAAGGAAAGGAAGGGAAACAGGGGGAGAAAAAGAAAAACAACAAGGAAGGAGAGAGAGGAAAAACAAATAGAGAGAGAGAGAGAGGAAGAAAGAGTGAGAGGAAGAAAGATAGAGAAAGAAAATGGGGATTTTTCCAACTTTTCGACGGTTGAAACTCGACGGTACGAGAAGAAAATTCGATCCATGCATCACGAGCTACGTGTGGGTACCAAAATCTTGGAATTTCGTCAAACTCTGTGAGGTAGGGAATTTTCCTACCATAATTATTTTCTAGTCTAAAGGCAATTTAATGGCATGGGCATTCTTTGGGGCCATAACTGGCAGCATGATTTAGTCCTAAGATTTTGGAATTTGAATATTAAGAATTTGGGGATTTAGTTAGGGCGGAGTCCCGGTAGGTTGAGGTTTGGTTTTAATCTCGGGACTGATGTCTTCGGGTTTTGTTGAGTTTTTTCGGTATCACAGTAATGTGTTGATGAATGGAACCAAAAATGGTTCGTAAATAGTGAGGACCAAGAGGTGTCACGATTTATCAGGTCTGAATTTGGTAGTTTGTGTGTTATTGTTGGAAAAATAAATAACATTCTATTGTGTGTAACAATCATGTTAATATATACTTGCTTGATGTATTAACATGAAAATTGTGATAAATGGAAATTATATGTAGGAAATATAATTATCCGGAATTTATAAATGTTGCATGTAGCTCTTATTGTGCATATAGCATGACATCACATGAAATGACATGATTGCATTTCATATGCATGGTCACATCGCGTCGAGTCGGGTGTGGGTGCATGGGATTGTTATTCACCATTCTTGAGGCACAGATGTGTAGTGAGCTTCGAAAATGGAATGACGTCGAATCGAGACTCGGGGTTGTATAAAGCAATAATAATAATAAATCGCGTGTGTTTGGTGAGAAGCGAGATGGGCGAGATCCCCCTAGGGTGAAAGACCAAATTTTATTCTTGGTCGGACATATATCGGCGCGATGAAAGTTCGTGAAAGTGTCGGAAGGCGTTGTGAAGCTGCGGTAGACCAAAATTCGCAGCGAATATAAACACACGAGGAATTTGATAAAATTTAAATGAATATTGGAGCGTTGTCCAATGGGTTAAGTCATTGAGTGAAACACCATTTCACACTTGGCGTTGCAGGTGTGAGGGAGTCGGTTGGGACTCGGGTTGTGAGCATGAGGCGTCTCATCTCATGCATGACACATAATATTCCATATAGGATTGCATTATTTATATGGAATGTGATTGGATGTTTTATGTACACCATTGCATGTGAATTTTAGGTGAGGAGTAACCCTTGTAGGAGAATTTTCTAATGGGCATTTCTCATCCCGTCGTGGTACCCCCGCCCCCAAGAGTGTGCGGGAGTAAATCGCAGGAGACGACCGCTCTATGAGGTCATGATTACGAAGGAAATTGACATGTGGCCTTGAGTAACATTTTTGTAGCGATGTTTTGTATAAAAGGATTTTATAAAATTCTTTTTGGACTATTGTATAAATAGTCGGGTATGTAATTATGGTAAGAGGGTCCTTGATTGGATTTACAAGCTGTAATTATTCATTTTCCTTTCATATTTTAGATTTAAATATGAATGAATGCGTCCCGGTGAAGGGACGTATGGAAGTGGTGCCGAGTAACTCGGTGTCCATGGATAGTTGGTACCGGTCCGGTACCAAGACTTAGGTGCAAGACGACATAAGATAGAAATTCTGCGGGTTGACGAGTTGTCAACGGGACCCTCGGAAATTGGGGTGTCATAGCAACATACTATCTAAATCCAAAATTTCAAAATAGACATGGAGTTGGTTGTGACCATGAGCTACTTCAAGCTGTTCATGATGTTTTTTTCTAAATTAGATCCTAATGTTGAAGGCCTTTGTGATTTTGGAAATGAGGTAAATTAATGAGCTTCTAATTCTAATTAATTGATTCAATTTATTCTATTGATTTTTTATTTTAGATATTTTGACATTTTGAATTCACAGCTTATACTCTTTCGAGATGCAAAAACATGATTTGGTGATCGAGCAGTAATAGCCTCAAGATAAAAAATGGTTCTAGTGAGTGTTAATTCTCATTAAAAGTGAAGTCCATAACTATTTTATTATTATATATTGAATATAAGTAATTTTTATTGCAGCTGAATTTTGGTTTTTGTATGAAAATCACACTCCGACATCAAGAAATTTGGTCTTAAAGGTTCTTTCCCAAACATCATCTTCAGCTTGTGAGAGAAATTGGAGCACATTTACTCTAATCCATACCAAACAAAAAAATCGAACACACTTCTGCAGGAACACAGCAATTGCTTTTTTGTTATTATAACATGAAACTAAAGGTACTTGATATGGAGGCAGAGATCGATAAAGTTGCAAAAAATAATTTTCTGGATTATGAGATTTGGTGAGTTTGGTGAAGAGAGGAGAATCAACTATTCGATGGGTTAGATATCTCCATTTATATGATGAAGATGGAAATCTGATCCATAAATTCTTTAGCGTATTGGCGGTGTTGATGTTGAGCGGGTTTTATCTAAAGAAGTTCATAGTGAAAGTTTTAGTCAAGACACGAGGGACTCATTTCAGCCTGCTATTACTTGTTGACCCTCTTTTGATTCAAGTGCTAAACATAGTAGTAGGCTAATTTTTTCTAGTACTTCTACTACATGTTATGATGGCTCAAGAGGAGAGGGGACCAATTATGGTAGTGATATTGGAAATGATGGTGGGGATATTGCGGATCGCAGCCAAGTCGATATCATTGAGCCCGTTCGTCGTGAAGATGATTTGCGCATCTTTACCTGAGATGAAATATGGGTTTAGGAGAGTCGGTCAAGTATTGGAGCCATTGAAATCTACTCAAGGAAGACAACGAAGGAAGACACCATCTGATGAGGGGTCGTTTTAATTAGTTTTGAGTCCACGAGTATTGGGACTCCATTCAGTAATTCATCGAATGAGGGCAACATATTTCTTCTTATGCAATGAGTTATGGTTCGTCTTCTTCGCATCCTTGGGTTAAAATTTGGTGAAGAATATGGAATGATCCTTATCCTCATGATCATGAAATGTCGTTCGATTAATGTCAAATCGTGAGTTGAAGCGAGCATGTGGGTGAACCTCGAGTTTACTGTCAAATGGTGAGGTTGTGAGTAGGAGTCAGGCATTTATCGTGGCGTGTTTAGTTCTGATCAAATATTATTGAAGCAGTGTCTTGGTATGCATTATCTTTAATAAGATTCGAATCATCCCCATTAGATAATATAATGGAGTCTTTCAGTGCTTCGTTTGGTTTTAAATCTTATTGTAATATAATTTCTCGATAAATTATAATGAATATCGTCTTCAACAAGTGTATGTTTTCTTATTTGTCTACTTAAGGAAATATGCAAATGGAAATTAAGAAAATAGAAATGAGAAGTAAGTAAGGAAAAAAGAATAAAGTTAAATCTCATTTTAGACTCATTATATTTATTTTAAAAAATAAATAATTTAAACCCTATGTAAATTTGTAAATAATTTATTTATATTATTTAATTTTGTTTTGTGATTTTTATCACGCAAATCAAGTATAAGAAACTCATTTTCTTTAACATTTGTATATTTTTCGGAACCAAAAACAATTGAAAAGTAATAAAAAAACAAATGTATTAAAAACTGGATCGTATCGTCCAACCAAACAATCGATCAGGAATCAATTGATGAACCGTGTGTGAACTGCCCAATTTGATCGATTGGGGCTGAACCGAGCGGTCTTAGGTGTTTTCTGATTTCAAGCCTATACCTAAACCTTCAAATGCCTAAAACCAGTCTAGACCAAACTTAAACAGAAGGGCCACGACGCTCATGTGGTAGCTATTGGCCCGCCCACAAACACAAGAGCCAATGCTCGAGTCTGTGGCCACCCACATATTTGAAGCCCTCAACAGTTTAATTATATATATATATATATTATTACATCATAGATTCCTTTTATTGTTATTAGTGATGGAGTTAATGAAATGGATTGTCGATAAGCACTTCGTTTAGTGATCGGTTGGTTTTAAAGCATTAAAAAAAAAAATTATCGAGGAAAATGGTACTAGCATATTTGATTGACTAATAAAATATTGATAAAATACTTGAAAATTTATATATTTTAAATTTATTTAATATTTATATTGATATATTAAAATAAATAAAATTGATTTGAATCAACAAAAAATTATGGGTCCAATTGACTCTATTTTTATTTATTCATTTATTTTTTATTTTTACTTTCATATTTTATTCCCTTTCTATTTTCTCCCAAAATTTTAAGAAAGAAACGTAGCCAAATTGAAAGGGTTATGTTTAATACATTTAATTTTTGTGGGCACATACAATAAATGCTAGATTGCTACTTGCTAGCAAACAAATAAGACAAAACAAAAGTACAAATCGAACAGCTAGGCTGAAAAAGACTCACTGCTCCTTTTCCTTCCCTCCCCTCAGAGAGGGGAGTTCTAGTTCTTGTAATTTATTTATCATTAATCTAATTTTCAAACTTCCATTTAATACTTGCCAACGACATATAGCTCAGTTGATTCAAAGCACCTTTTACCCAGTATTAACTTCGTACCAGGCAGCGGAGGAGTTAGAAATCAATGTGGGGAATATTAAGTTAAAGAAAATTTTCCAAATCTAATAGCTCTAAGCCTCATTTCAAGGATATACCGCTGATGAGATTTCACGGGGAAAATTATGTACACGTACATTGATACAAAAAGTAATAAGACATTAGTGGTCAAGCCAAAGTCCTTACACAGGGCATTTGACTCTAAAGCTACTAAGGAAAGAAATAGAGATAAAATGTGAAAGTAAAAAAAATTGTTTATTCAAACTTATTTTTATTTGTTCCGTTTCTATTATTATATAATGACTAAAAAATTAAAATTTATATCAAATTATGAAGAATTTTAATTATATTTAATTTTTTTATAGTATTTATGGTAAACCAAACCAGAACACCATTTTTTACTATTTCTTTTCTTTTCCTAAAACCTTTGGAGTTCTAAACCAAGATGTCCTTGATGCTCTGGTAACCGGATGGTGTAGGAGGTAAATAAATACCTGAATTTTGGTAAAAAGAAAAATCTTCTCTCACTATCTCTTATACCATTAAATTTGTGGTCCCCTCCTCATCTTTCTATACATACCATACAAGATAGGGAGTATTGATCCTGTGCTTCGTCAAGAACAGAAAATGGACTACACAACTTTTTTGCTTTTGCTTTCCTTTGTATGGACATGCATTCATCTCCTCAAACTCAGTCTCATTCGCCCGAAACCTGGCACCGCCAACCTCCTCCGGCCCCCCAGCCATTTGCCGATCATCAGCAACATCCTCCATCTCGGGATAAGCCCCGCAATCTCTCGCAAATCTCTCTAAAACTTACGGCCATGTAATGTCTATCAAGCTTGGAAGTGTTTCAACCATAGTCATTTCCTCTCCAGAAACTGCAAAAGAAGTCTTAAACAGATGCGATCGATCATTCTCCGGCCGAACCGTCCCGGACGCCGCCAGAGCTCATAACCATCATGAATCTTCTGTGGCATGGCTTCCAGCATCTTCTCAGTGGCGAAAGATTCGGAAAATATTCTCTACGCAGTTGTTTTCAGTGCAGCAACTGGATGCTACCCAAAACCTGCGGAGAAAAATCATGCAGGAACTTCTTGACCATGTTGGAGAATGTTGCGGTAGGGGTCGCGCCGTAGATATTGGCGGCGCAGCCTTTACAGCGAGCCTAAATTTTTTATCAAACACTATTTTCTCCGTTAATTTGGCTCATGGTCATGATTCTGATTTTTCACAAGAGTTTAAGGAAGTTGTGTGCGGCATGATGGAAGGACTTGGGAGGCCCAACCTTGCGAATTATTTCCCGACTCTTAGATTGATTGACCCACAAGGTATTCGGCGGAAAATGAATGTTTATTTTGATAAATTGTTTGATATTTTTAATGGTATAATCAGTGAAAGGCTGCAATGTTAAAAGCTTCATCGACAAGCAAGGATGTACTGGATGCCCTCCTCAATCTCACAAAGGAGAATGACTTTGAGTGGAACTGCAATGACATAAAACATTTGCTTCTGGTGGGTAACACATCTTCACTCACTTTGTTTGTTAAATTTTATACATTTGCTTCTAGTGGGTAACACGTCTTCACTCACTTTGTTTGTTAAATTTTATAAATTACCCTTCAAATGACTACGTAATTGAAATTATTGAACCCATGTCATCATATATAGGTATACCAAATCTAAGCACGTCCATACAGCTGGGCTATGTCCCGCACCCTAAACAGATTCCCCAAAAATTCATAGTACTAAACTTTTGGGGTCCGGTCCAACAAAATTGTCATCCAACTCTAACAGCTTTCATGTAGAAAACATTAGTAAGTGCAAATTGCAAAATATGATTAACGAAATATTAATTCTAACACTTCTTTCTTGATCAGGATCTCTTTCTTGCTGGAACTGATACCACTTCAATCACAGTAGAGTGGGCAATGGCAGAGTTACTGCGCCACCCGGAAACAATCGAAAAGCTCAAGAGATTTGGGAAGTCATTAGAGAAGAGTGGGATAGTTCAAGAATCAGACATCTCAAAGCTTCCTTATTTACAGTCCGTAGTCAAAGAAACCTTCCGGTTGCACCCAGCAGCCTGCTAGTTCCCCATAAAGCTGAAACTGATGTAGAACTATGCGGATTCACAGTTCCAAAGAACTCACAAGTACTAGTTAATGCATGGGCAATTGGTCGAGATCAAACAGCCGAACCCAAGATGAATTCATGCCCGAGAGAGGTTTTTAGGTGTGAAGTTGATGTGAAGAATTGAGACTTTGAGTTGATTCCTTTTGGTGCTGGAAGAAGAATATGTCAAGGAATCATCATTAGCTCATAGGATGGTGCATCTTATGTTGGCCTCTCTTCTTCATTCCCATGGTTGGAAGCTTGAAGATGGGGTGGGACCAGAAAATTTGGACATGAGTGAGAAGTTTGGGCTTACATTGAAGAAGACACAACCCCTATGGGCTATTCCCATCAAAGTCTAATTGTATTTTTATGGTTCCATCGTGGGATAATTTTAATCTTAAATGTAGTTTTCTATAGTACTTCCCAATAAACTTTCTTCTAATCATTCAATTTCATCGTAAGGAGAGGTGATTATTGGTTATTCTTTGGCACTGTCCATGTACATGAATTTATTCTTGAAAGTTGTTATTAAGCGTAGATATGAGTTTATTTTATTTTTCGTGATTTTGTTGAGCATTTAACGGCATTTGGTTGTGTTATGCTTGTTCTTTGACATTTATTTGTGTATGGGCGATTGAACGAGTAAAGCGTATTTGATCGAATAAAGATGTAGTCAATTATGAGTTGTCGATATATATGTTGCGAGGTTGAAGTCGTATGTATTTTGTGCTTGTGAGTATTTATCAAATTTTGTTGTTTGATTTATTAAGGTTTTAACCTATCTACAATTTCATCCTATATGGTTTTTAAAAAATTTGTATATGTATTTGTGTCGATGTATTTCTATTTTGAATCAAAAAAATATTTTACATCCAAATAAAATTTTCATGGTGATAAGTATATATAATTAGTCAATAATGCATATCTCATGTCCAAAAAATTGTTTTTTCATTTATGAACAATGAATATAATGTTGCTCATTGTACTTAGCTCAAGCCGTACAACGTTCATCGTTTCAAATAAGCAAAGGAGAAGGGGGTCCTAGATTTGAGTCTGGAGCAGTTTACTACCACTCAAAAAAGTCAAAGATAAAGACAATTTTGTAATTTACTTAAATGGACATTCTGTGATAAGTCCAATGAATGCTAGAATTTCTATAAAAATAATCAAATTGTGCATTTTTAATGGTGAAAATTATGTTTTAGGGCTAGTTCTGGCTCTTATTTAATAAAAAATTAAGATAAGACCACTAATTCATAGTAAGGCTATAAAATTTGATTGAATGATCTGCATAATGTTTCCACAAGCAATTGAAATCCTCTCATTCGTGCATACTCTCTCATTGGTTCTTCCCTGCTACCCTGCACTCTTACCGTCCTCAGCATATCCTTTAGTTCTACTCTCTTTTACTGCCTGCTTTTCATCCTCATTTGGATCATTATGTTTCCATTATCTTCCACGAGTTTCCGACTACCAGTATTTTTACCGAGTAATTCAGACCTAATTCTAAATTCAATTTTTTGAAGGAAGACATAGGTATGGAGGTTGCAATCTTTGTTCTTTGATTATTTTCTTTACAATACTTGGTTTTTTGGTGTTAATTCCTTGGAAAACATGAAGGCATAAAAGAGGCAGTGAAACCTTGTAATTATGCAAACTTAGAATGAAGAAAATGATAATTTTAGGGTTCATATTTGTGGAATATTGAGAGATTTTTTCACGTGGGTGTCAAATTATTTTCTTGCTTTGTGTAAATTGGTTGTGAGATGAAACATGAATAGCATTCATATATGTTATGAATTTTTTTTTCATAAATTTTGGTGAAGTCCAGTTTGATGAGGAATGGAAATCTTTCAGAATGGGTGAAATTTAATGTGAAAAATGACATAGATTCAATTTGAACGATTGTACTTTTTTTTTTTGCATTCTAGAAGGAATACTCTTTTCCCCATCTTAATTTCATTCACAAAAACAACATAAATATGCAAATATCAGTCTTTGATAAAGAAAAATTGTTGTTTTTATAATTAATCAGAAAGACACCACACTAGTGTACAAGGCCAATGTATTAGCTGGCCTGAAGTTGTGTACAAGATTGTGTTGCTCATTGAGTTTGAAGAGTTTTTTTATTCAAAATCTCTTTCCTATATTGGATGATAATACGCCAACCTAGGACAATCTGTATACGTATTAGTGGATGCCATATTAAGCAAAAAAATAATGAATAACCTAATACATGTTTATGGCATAAACTTTCCCAATATAAAAAAGGATGAAAAATATCATTGTGTCGTTTTCCCTTATTTGATTCACCAAAACAATGGAAAAATGCATATAGTAGTCTAGTGGTTATGAAAAAGACGGGATTTTTATAGTGTATAAGGTCATTATACTAACTGTACAAGGCATATATACTAACTGTACAAGGGATGTACACAAGCTTGCATTTCTCATAGTATTTGAATAGATTTTTCATCCGAAATCTCTTTCCTAGGTCGTATGTTAATACACGGACCTAGGACATTAATTAAATGCATTGGTGAATGTCATGTAGATTACATATTAGGTAACTAGTACATTGTTGTAGCATAAACTTCCCTATCTAAAAAATGAAAATTTTAGTTGATGTCATTTTTTCTTATTTTATTCACTAAAAAAATGGAAACATTTACATATTAGTCTAGTGGTTATGAAAAAGAGGGTTGAATTTATAATTGCAAGGTCATTACTAGCCCAGCTTCTGATCATTGCTTACTAATTATGCGAGACCAATGTACTAATTGCTCTGAGGTGTACAAACTTACATTCTTCATTGGATTTGAATAGTTTTTTATACGAAATCTCTTTCCTATATCGTATGATAATACACCAACTTAGGACAATATTTATACGTATTTGTGGTGTAAAACCTTGGAAAAATGCAATTTTTCTGAGAAATGACAAAACGATAAATTGCTGCTAAAGTACAGGTTGAAAGCGTGAAATTTTCTAGATCTTGGATGATGAAACGAACTTCACCGTTGGAATCGTCTCGCGAAATCTAGTTACCCAGGTGAATTTCGTCGAATTCCCGAATAGTGTCGTAATTTTCGCGTTTTGAATGTGGTGTCAGTGGACCCCAAAAACGAGATTTTTGAAGAAAATTTTGGAAGTTGGGTAATAATTTAAAAAAATTTCATATAAGATAATTTGAACTTGAACTGGGACGAAATAAATTGTTTTGGGAAAAAAAACGGATCGGAACAAGAGGAGACACGTGGTGCGATCATGGTATGTGTTAGAAGTATAAAGGAATGAATAATATATCATTTGGGCGTTGGGAAAACATTAGAGAGAAAGAGTGAGAAAGGCCAAGGTTTTCTTGGCGATTCACGAGGTTTCGTCGGTCGAAAGTCGTCGAGCCCAGAGTTAAAGTTCGCCGTCTCGAAATGAGGCTGCGCGTAGGCGCAGGAGATTTCACGAATATCCAAAGAGGATATTTGGGGGAAATCAAAGTTTTTGGGTTTAGGAGCTGTTCTCGAGACCTCCTAGCATTCTACTACGTTTCAAGAGGTAGGGATTCTTCCTAATTTGGTTTTATTCCTACCTTTGGGCTAATTTTGGGATTGATTGTGGGATGGTTTTATGTCATATTTATGACATGTTTTGTGCCATGTTTGTGGCCTGGATTAGGAGGATATTGTGGCTGATGGAAAAGGGCTGTTTTTGGGATGGTTTAGAGTCAAAACCACGTATATTGGAGCTACCAAGAACCTCTATGGCACGCTATTGTGTGGAAGCCATGCTATTGTGTGGGTGCGGATAAAGGGTGCGGCCTTGGGTATGCGGTGCGTGGGTTTCCACGCAATTGCGTAGCCCCTATACACTTTCAAACCTCTAACTTTATATGGCTATATCTTTCTCTTCCGAACTCTGATTCGCACGTTCTTAGACTCTATGGAAAGATCTTTGAGTCTAGAATCTGACCATATGCTAATGAATAGAATTTGGGGCTCAATATTTACTGAAATTTTGATTTTTGCACCAAGTGTACTAATTGTTTGGTTGGGTTGATGTGATGAAAGGTGGATATGTGTGGTCTAATGTATTGACATTGGTGTATGTTTAGTTGATAATTATATACATATTGATATAATTATCCATAATATATAATTGAAATGTATGGGTTATAATTGTCCGCCCATGTGCAATTGGCCATTACACTTAAGCGGTGTGTGCCATTGCCCAGACATCGAATGGCATGTTGTGTGTTGATGTTAATATATGCGTGCATAATATATTGACATGAATGAAATGTAGTATGGAAGTCATATGCAGGTGACGGTCTATGCATTACACCCGGTGAGTGGTGTAAGGATTATGTAGTCAGTATAGCATTCATTATACATATGACATGATATAACATCTGATGGTGCATTACATTGCATATGCACGGAGACACCGCGTGACATGGGTGTGAGTGCATGATAAGATCGACTCTTGTGTTTGTGGTATTCGATGGTGGAGAAGCAGTAAATGGGACAACGTCTAAAATGAGTCTCACGGTTGCATAAAAGAAAAAGGAAATGAAAAATACGTGTGTTGGGTATAACAAAAAGGGATATATACCCCATCAGGTGAAAAACCTGGTCTTCTTGGTTAGACATATGTATCCAGCGATGAAAGTTCACGAAAGTGTCGGAAGGCTTGTTAAGTCAACGGTGAGAACCCGGAAATTCGCTACCCATGAAAACACGCGGGACTTGGTAAAAACAAGTGAACATCGGAGTTTGTCCAATGGATTTTGATTTATAAAACAAAAAGCTTTTGTTATGAAAAAATGGTCATTGATGGAATATAAATGATGGTTTTCACACTTGGCATGTGCATGTGTGAGGGAGTTGGTGAGGACTCGAGACATGGGACAGGGTGAGTCACATTCTCATCCATGGCACGTAGACATTTGAGTAGGAATGTGTATGTTTTTACTTGAATGTGTGAAATGGCGTGCGTATTACCCAGCTTTAGGTGAGGAGTAATGCGTAGGAATTATTCTCTACTAGGCATTACTCTTCCCGTCTTGGGACCCCCTTTCAGGTGCAGGATCTACAATGATGGACGACGCTCAGACGAGGCCGTGATTTCGAAGAAGGCCGAGATGTGGCCTTGATAAATCTTTTTGTAAAAAGTGCTTAGGACAAGCTAGTTATAGCATGTATTTTTGTATAAAAGAATTGTAATTAAATTCTTTTGGACTATTGCTAATATAGTCGGGTATGTAATAATGGTAAGAGGGTCATGATCGGACTCTTACGACTGTATTTAAGTGTATTATTATCATATTTTCAGCTTAATATGAATGAATGGGTCCTGGTGAAGGGACGGATCGAGGTGGTGCCGAGAACTCGGTATCTACGAGTATGTGGTACCGGTCTGGTACCAAGACTTAGGTGCGTAATGACCTAAGGTAGAAATTCCGCAGGTTGACGGCTAGTAAATGGGACCCCCGGGTTTTGGGGTGTCACAGTTTGGTATCAGAGCTTAAATATACGAGTATCTAGGGCTTGGTGGGCATGGGTTTCGACCATTGCATACATTGTGTGTTCATGTTCGTGTTACATGACTGATTGCTTTGTGTTATGTGAATTATATACATAGTAATTTGTATCTAGGAAAAAAGGAACACTAGGGTTAGAAAACAAAACCTTATGAGTTCGGAAAATAACGAACGGGATAGTTCGAGATGTTGATGTCTATTAGTGGTTGGCTTATGCACTACTAGTTAGACTAGAAAAGGAATCTTAACTTGTTATTTGACGTGTGTTGATGGCAAGTCGAGGAAGAGAGAATGTAGAGGTGGTGGACAAGGTAACAACCGAATGCCCATAGGCCTTGTCCCGACAAGCCTTCATGGAGGCTATTGATGCTTTATACTTTGCTACTATTGCACAAGCTGGTACAACGGGTGGGCTAGGAGGGTGGAAGTAACCTCCAGGAGGTTTAAAATAACAATCAATCCCCCGACATTCGTGGGAAGGGGATCCAGGGTGTGACCATTGGTTCCCGACGGTCGAAGATATTGGAACTATAGAGATCTACTTGTAAATGCCTCTCGAATAAAGTTGGCCGCATTCCAACTAGAGAGTGAATCCCAAGTATGGTGGGATTGGGCTAAAGCCTCAAGGAACTTGGAGGCAATGGCATGGGAAGAGTTTCGTGAGCTCTTCATGGGCAAGTATTTCCCGGCATCTGCACGACATGCAAAACCTCGAGAGTTCCTAGAGTTGAAACAAGGAACGATGACAATGTTCGAATACGTGGCTAAGTTAACTGAGTTAGCTCGTTTCACTGATGATTATGTGACCACGGATATGGCCAAAGTGAGAAAGTTCGAGGATGGGTTGAAATTATCATCCGGGGTAAGATTGTGGGACTCCTCTTGGAAGATTTGGACTCGATGGTGAGACAGCTATGACCATTGAGGAAGAGATGGATGACCTTACGGGCATCGGATCTGGGTGCTAGTGATAAGAGGAAGGAGAGTCAACTCTCTTCTTCTAGCTCGGGAAAGAAGTAGAGGACTTCTACTCCGCGAGGTTTCAGGGACAGGGCCCTTATTATTAAGGCGAGGCGAGATAAGTCATCGAGATGGGAGACATCGAGTTACTAGCCGGGTCAAAGGTAGAGGACATGCTACGGACGCCATCTTGGATCTCAAAAGTTGTGGGAAGAACATTTGCCGCGGTGGAATTAGCACGCAACAATATTTATCGGTAGTATCGGATGGCACCGTATGAGGCATTATATGGGAGGCTATGTCGATCTTCGGTTTGTTGGACAGAGGTAGGAGAGAAACCCACTATGAGTTCAGATTTGGTTAGAGACACCTCTGAGAAGGTGGATTTGATATTAAAATGTCTTCTCCGGGCTTAGAGCTGGTAGAAGAGTTACGCCAACAAACGGTGATGACCTATAGAGTTTGAGGCGGGTGATCATGTCTTCTTGAAGGTGATGCCTACAAGAGGAGTGATCAGGTTCGACAGACGGGGGAAAGCTGTTGATAGGCATAAAGCGTGGTGTGTATATATGTACGCCTATGTGCGCAAGTGCACGCATCGCCCCAAGTAATATAGTGTACCTATGGTACGGATATCGATCCACGGGGATAAGTGTGTTGAATCTGAGAGATTGAAACTTGAATATTATACGGATATTAGCTTTGGGTATTGATTATTAATATGCAATTTCCAACTAAATTAATCAATCTTAATGGTGCGTATAATGGAAACTAGGGCTATGTCTCCCTCTACCACTTTCGATGGATTATTTCCTAAAGATGATACTAATCGATTTATTTATAATTTATTGATGGCTAGAGTGATGCTAACTACACAAAATACCCTCTCTCGAGGTGTATCGCTATCTACGTAGTAGTGTTGAGTGCATCCCCTGCCACCCCGAGCTCCCGATACTCCGAAATGCTTAAATGTTCTAACCTTAATTTCCACCCTTGGGATCGGAATATCTCTATTTACCGAATCAACCGAAGGCTGCTCCACTCAAATCCCTGCGTATCATCATCTCTTGAATCTCGGATCTGGTATAGTCACTTAATGTTGGCGGACATCACCGTATAAATGAATTACGGATATAAAGCGGATGTTAACAAATTATAAACAAGCGGAATAATATAAATACTAATCTTTAATCCATGCAATGCGTGGCGGGGTTCAACAACACCCTAGGTATAAATCCTAGAACATACGAATATGAGAACACCGAGTATTTAATCTATAAAACATAAGTATACATCCCGAAAAGAAGAAAAATACAAATGGCGGGCTCTTCTCCAGATCAAAGTACGTTCTTTATTGCGATTCCGTGTCTTAGTTCGTGCGGCTCCCCGATGCCTCGAATTACGGTCCCACTTTTTGCTTTGTGATGGAGAGACATGAATCGTTGGCGTCGTGAGTCTCAGCCCATCCCTTGACGTTCTTCCCTTGTTGACTTCTACATTTGTTGACCCAACGCGTCGCGGCGTGAGGACTTAGCGGCGTTCCGGTGACTTTATGCTTCCAGCTCTCCCGATCAAAAATGCATCAAAACCACAATTCACGGTTCACACCACTCTAAGTAAATATGAGACCCATAAATAATACTTAATTTGCAAATGAAATCTGTTAAAGTAGCAAAGACAAGCGGGTTTGGCATGAGTGTTTAGGCACTCATCACACCCCAAACTTAGCTTCTTGCTTGTCCCCAAACAGAGAGCGGCTCTAACTGGACAAACACACACTACATACCATGGCCTAACACTAGGATAGTGCATCTTGATAGACGGAGGATCTGGTGGTAGGCTCACACTTTTTCCATTTTGTTCAAAGTTTAGGGGATTCGCAAGGGTGTTCGACTTTCGAAAGAATTAGATGAAATCAGTGTAATTGACTAATACCTCATCCTCCAAGATATTCAATAACCTTTCCCAAAGAACCTATGTGCTTTTAATAAATGACCTCTAGTTTATACCTAGGTGCCGATGGCCCTAAACTTGAGTTCAACTCACCTAATTGGGAAAATCTAACTACGAAATGATAGGAATGCACCGTTTACTTTCCTGACATTCCTACTCATAACATCAAACAAAACTAGTGCCTGTAAGTTTATGCTAAGTGTTCATGTGCTTGAAGGGCTTAGTTGGTGACTCTACTATTCAACCTAATTCCAGACATCAAACACCCAATGAATCCTCTTTTAAGGTATACACTTTGTTTCCGTGATAATAGATTCGGCCCAAAGTGATCTTCGATTCTCAAACATGCGAATACATATACAAACTCCCTAAACCACGACACCACTAAACATAGATATGATCTACCAAAAACACAAGGGAACTAAACACTTATTTCGACAACCTAAAATGAACAAGGGTAAGTAAACTAAGCGGAAGCACAAACATAGGAAATAAAAAAATAACCATCACAAAAATTATGCGATCTAATAAAAACCCGATCACCACCCCACCCCCAAACAAAAGTACTCGGTGTCCCTATCACCGCTTGTCGCCAGAGAATAGAAGAGGTGGAGACTCCACGGTGATCGAGCGGTCGGTATGGTGGTGGCGACTACGGTGCAGTGAGGTGAGCGGCTTCATGGTGAGCTGGAGGGATCTTCTTCTGGCTGGAGAATAGTGGCCTGGTTGGCCAGAACTGTACGTATGTCAGCGTGAAGGGCCTCCATATCCTGTGTAAGGAGGACTTGGTGCTCCTGGGTCTCATCCCAGAATGCGTTAAAGCGCTCAGTAAGGGTGAGCACCGGGTCCTCTAAGTCAGGTGTGGGACTGGATGGGGCCGCCTCCGAGGTCTGCTGTGGTGGTGGTGGAGGTGGGTGAGTAGAGGACTGCCCAATGTCATCCTGGGGATCGCCCAGGAGTCCAAAGCGGGCCTGATAGTCGTGGATCTCGTCCTCGTCCTCGGGCTCATGGCCCGAATCATAAGTCCCCTCAAGTCGTGGTACACCCGGTTTGTCTCGAAGCAGATACTAGCCTGATTGGGTGTAGCAGCACCTCGATTGTCAACCTAAGGGCAACCCATTTCGTTTGCATAAGTAGTAAATGGGGAAAGGGTGCCCCCAGTTCATCTTAGCGTCTGGTTATGGATGGCATCCTCTGCCTGCCGACTTATCGGAAGCGGAATATCACGAATGATGGCATGTAATTAAGCGGGGGCGCGGCAGCGGTCACTTCACCGTTGATCGTCGGAATGAGACGCGACGTGATGAAGTGATGCCAAACTTTGGGGATATATGCCAAATGCTTGGTCTTGAAGTGGACTGTGTGTCCCTCATTGTTGAGCTTCCACTCACCCCGCCTGTTTGTCAAGACCCGAATGACCTCGGGGTAATTGGGTCGCTCGTAAAGTCGATCGAAAGGCTCTGGGGGTACATGATCAAGAATATAAAAGTGGTTGATAGACCGCGCGAAGTCTACCGGCTACCACACCCGGACCTTAGACGTGGGAGGCGAGGTTAGGCGTGAAATTCTTGCACCGGCGCTCCATTGCGACTAGATTGAGGTGGTTGGCGAAAGAGCGCCGTCCCTTGTCATAATAGTCTTGCGGAAGAAGTCGTCGGGGTGATGGAAACCCTTTTCTTTGATAAAGCAGAGCGATTCTTCACGATGGTGCCGAATGATCGGCGGCACCTTCGTTAGCGAACCTCGTGACATCGAAAGTCGAGTCGGGTCACCATTTGGCAGGCCAGGATTTTAGTGGGTAACTTTTGCCTCTTACCTGACATAGGTGGAATTACTAAAGCTCCTAGAAGGACACTGAAATCAACTGTCACCAAGGTGTCACACCCAGATGGTCTAGACAATATGTCGAGCACCTACAGTGCACTATGAAAACTAGGACCAAATGGGCAACAGAGAAGTAGACACAAGCCTAGGGCTGTCTGACAAACCAGTGGCTCATGCCAAACTATTATGGAGGACTAGACCCTAGGGTGTGAATAGAGCCTACTTAGAAGCAAGGACACCTCGGTGCGGGTGTTAGGATGGCGTGAGCGGGACCAGTGGGCCCGGTAGGTGTAGGAAGGGAGATAATTGGTGGCGAGTGTCGGTGAGGGTGTCGGAGGGCAAAATAATGGCCTCCGAAGGGTGTGGGAGTGGATTTCGGCAAGGGTTGGTGCAGGGGGGCGACAAAGGGTGCACTAGGGTCCAAGCAAGGAGGGAACAGGGTATGAGTAAAATGGGGGTGGTTTTGGCCTTAAATAGGGTCAACGTCACGTGTGTAGATTGACATCGCGGCGTTCCAAGAAAGAAGCGGCGACTGTCGGCGACGCATGAAAATCGGCGTCGCGGCGTTAGGGAGATCTAAACGGCGTCGCGGCGTTGAGATCCGCGTCGCGGCGTTCGGAGGAGGGACATGGCCCGGCGTCGCGGCGTTGAAGGCGACATCTCAGCGGCGTGAAGACCAAAATGCAAATATTCATCAATGGCTTAAGGTAAAAACTCCTTAGTGCGATATGTGACTCGAACTTGAAGTGGCTTGCATGAATGGATCCTCCCCAATACTTTCGATCGCGAGTCCTGAAAGTAGACATCCAAAAAGGGATTCCGATTACGGACGAAGCTTGACAAACCAACATAAACTTAAAGCCGGATAATAAAATGGAACCATAGAAAGGAAAATTTGAAAAACTTGGGTTGCCTCCCAAAAGCGCTATGTTTAATATGGGGTGGCTTGGCGTACGAATCTCAATGTGCTCGGGTGAGCTCTGTATTTACTAAACCGTTTGATGCGAGTCAATTGAATGGTCTGCTTATCCACATGGAACTCGCCCCGAGAAATATGGCCCCAGCCCAGATTTGTGTGTTGCTTGTGAATGTTCCTTTCTCGGGATGTGTAACCTCTTGCCCTCCATGTGAAAGACCTTGGATTACTATGAAAGGTCGACCATCTAGACTTCAATTTCGGGAAAAATTTTTAGACGGGGAATTAAACAAGAAGAGGACTGTTGCTACCTCGAATTCCTTCTAGTAATATGTTTATCGTGCGGGCTTTGTCCTTTCCTTGTAAATGCGGGGCATTTTCATAAGCCGTTCTGGTCGTCTAGTTCTTTGTTTGTAGCATTCGCTACTCAGGCTAGTGTCTTTGTCCATGTTCAAGCGTCGAGTTGCCCGATGGGCTCGATGCTCCAATTCCTTTGCGGGTGGCATGCTTTGCCATAAACAATTCTAAGGCGACATACCAAGGGTGTTTAAAATGTTGTTGATGCAGTAGTGCATCTTCAATCTTTTAGACCAGTCCTTCACAGGCCCCATTGGCCCCATTTCTCGAATGGATTTAATTTCTCGATTTGATACCTCTGCTTGCCCGTTTGACTGTGGGTGATGTCACGAGGATGTACGATGGAGCACCCGTACTTTGCAAGACTTTGTCAATCATCCTATTGTAGAAATAGGTACCGTTATCATGTTCCCGATTCTTTCGAAGTGCCAGAATCGCGAGAATGTGGCTGAAAGAATTCAGCCACTACCTTGGCATCGTTAGTCTTGGTCGAATTATGACCCACTTTGAAACATAATCTACTTCCAGCAAGATGTACAAGTTATTATAAGATGGGGGAAATGGTCCCATGAAATCCATCCCCCATAAATCAAACAATTCTACTTCCAGGATGGGATGCATAGGCGGTTCATCCTTTCTAGAAATGCCCCCCATTCGTTGACATTTGTCACATGTGGATACGAAATGATGAGCATCCTTGAATAAGGTAGGCCCGGTGGCTTTGATTGAAGCATCTTGGCTGCTGTTCGCTGGCCACCGAAGTGTCCACCACATGGTAAAGTGTGGCAGTGGTTCAAAATACTGTTCATTTCATCTTTGGTTACACATCTCCGGATCACTTGGTCAGCGCAATGTCTATAAAGAATTGTCTCCTCCCAATAGTAATGTGTTTGAGTGTCTTGAAAAATAGCACTACATTGATAATTAAATTAGGAGGGACTACCTTAGCTACCAAATAATTCCACGTAATCGCAAATCATGGAACCACCCTCTTGTCTTCAATAGCTAAGAGTTACTCCTTCGGGAAAATCATCATTCATGAACCTCATCGCTTGCCGCTTCCAATAGTGAAAGATGATGCAGCTAGGTTCACCTTGCCTTTCTTATCTTTGAATCTCTCACGTCAAGATTCATGCGACAAAGAACCCACCGGATTAGTCGGGGTTTGGCGTCTTTTTTAGTCATCAAGTATTTTATGCGAAGTGATCGGTGTGAACTACGACCTTGTTACCAATCGAATAAGGCTGAATTTGTCAACAAAACCGATAATAATAGTTCTTTTTACGTAGTGGCATGAATTCAGCGAGCATCATTCGAGGTTACGCTCGCATAGTAGATCACACAGGAAAATTTTCTCGTTCTGCCCTAACACTTGCTCCAATCGTAAATCACTTGTGTCATACGCTAAGCTCGAATGGAAAGGACCAATGCGGAGCTACCTGATAGGGTAGATGCAATTTATCTTTTAATACGAAAATGCGCGCAAACCTTTGGGCATAAAACTCAAAATGGGGTCCCTTGGACCGGAGATTAGACTGTGAGTTTGTAATCAGAGAAGTCTTTGATGAATCGCTTTATAGAATCCAGCGTGTGACCTAAAAAACTCTTATCTTTTGATGAGGTGGAGGTAATTTTTCCAATTACTTCAATCTTTTGCTCTGTCTCTACCTCTATTCCTCTTCTTTGAAAATCCGATGTCCGAGTACAATACACTCTTGTACCATAAAATGGCACTTCTCCCAATTGAGTACAAGGTTGGTCTCCTCGCATCTTATCAACACTGATCTCAAATTTTCTAGACAGTTGTCAAATGAATTACCCAAAATCGAAAATCTCGATCGTCTTCTCAACCATGTCTGAGAATATGGCCATCATGCATCGTTGGAAAGTGCCCGGCGCATTGCACAGCCCAAAGGGCATCCGCCTGAATGCGAATGTCCCATAGGGACATGTAGATATATCGTCTTTCACGATCTTGAAATTTATAGCAATTTGATTGTAGCGAATATCCATCGAAAGCAATAATATTCATGGCCAAACTAATCGATCCAACATCTGATCTGGAAACGGCAATGGGAAATGATCTTTTCAAGTGGCCTTGTTCAATTTCCGATAATCAATACAAATTCTCCACCCGTGCTTGTTGAGCGATAATATGTTATTTTTCGGTTCTTATGGCTTGATTGTTCCTCAGCTACTTAGGTACTACTTAGGCTGGACTTACCGTACAGCATGCGAAATAGGATAAATTACCCCAGTATCCAACCACTTTAACACCTCCTTTCGGACTACTTCTTTCATGGTTGGATTCAACCTCCTATACGTGCTTCCACTAAGGGTTTATGATATATTCCGACCAAAATACGATGCATGCATAGAGGCGAATCCCTTTTAAATCGATAGAGACCCAAGATGGGCGCATTTTTATGATCTCCTAGGGACCCTCAATAACTTCTCTCCTCTAGTGTTCAGTCAAGGATGCTGAAATGATGATCAGTAAGGTGGATGCTATCCCGAGATATGCATACTTCAAATGGCTAAGTAAAGGTTTTTGTTCCATCTTGGGTGGTTGTTCAGCAGAGTAGTGCGCGTTTTGTCACTTTCACTAGAGATTAGTATTTCCTTCTGTGGGTCCGAAAGAATCCATCCATTTTACATATTCCTCTGCCTCTTATTCATATTCTCGGAATCATTACACTATAATGCCCCAGGCTAGCCTCGAAGGATTAGTGAGACCACTTTGGTAGACAACATGGCCTCTACTATCGCCATGAAACATGTATCACTTCTATAGGATGTCTCTGACTTCGAACACGTTAACTTCATCCTCCCGCAGACTCTCAATTTTAGTTCTCCCATTTGAACATCAATCATTGCTCGCTTAGTTACAAAGAAACTGGCTTCACCCAAGACAGGGTATTTCTTTATCCTCTTCCATATCTAATACAATGAAATCCGCTGAAAGATAAACTTGTCACCCTTTACTAAGCATATTCTATCACTCCCTCTGATGCTTTAAGGATCCTGTTCCGCCAACCGAAGTGTGACTCCAGTCGGACAGAGCTCTTCTAATCCCAAACGTTTAAAAATGGACAAAGCGCACGAGATTAATGCAGCACTAAATCACACAATGCTTCTCAAAGATATCACGGCGCACCCGGATAGTGAAACCGCCTGTCTTTAAAGGCTTTTGCCGCAGCTTCCTCCTCGGGCGCACTACACTCCCCGCTAAGTTAATCGGTCGGAATCGCCAATCTTCTCTTCCGACGCGATGTCCTTCATAACACAATCGGGCATATGTTCCGCAGCATCCGAAAAACGGATATCGATGTGTAGTTTCGATTTCCATGAACTTGGTGAACTCCGTCTTTATTAACTTATGCTTCTTTAGACGGCCAGGGATACGAATTGGTGGGTTGTCCCTCGGGCCTAGTCAAGGCTTCCTACATACACCGGTTTCTCTTTAGGTTCGTTCCCATCTCGTATCATCATTATGACCGAGCTTCATGATCTTCTCGCCCTCACCTCCTCTATAACCTGGATCGTCCCATGTCTCCAATTCTTTACCACTTAGCGTGATCTGTGCTTTTAACATGTTCATTCCCCATCTCTTCTGTTCACTCAGTTGCTTGGTAAGGAGCCCGACTGCCTTTATGTCAATAGATCGGGCCATTTCACCCACTTCGTACTTCCAAGTTTCTCAATCGGTGTCGCCGATTGTTCAATCGGGTGGCCTGTTGTCGCATATTTGCCTTTGTCTCATATCTATAAAGGTGTGAGAGCATCTGCGCAAAGGGTTTATTCCAAGTCCACCTTTTCAGATGTGGTTCGCTTCACCGGGTGATGGCATGTTGTTCGATCGGGTCCTCCATCCATACCGACTGCTCGATTATCTCCGATTCTCACTATTACGCCACCCGCCTTGATTTTGATTTTTGAAGTTGCTTCCATACCGCCCCCTTGTTACGGTCGACTACTGAACCTCGACACGCACTTGTGTGGTCCGCTTCATCGCTTGTCGTCCTAACCGGGGCATTCCCGGCGCTATCAGGCCGCCCTCCGGCCGTAATCTGCACAATAACCCCATGCGGTTAGTCCGCATGGCATTCGCGCGCACTCGGGCCGCTCAGTTAACCGCTTAGTCGGGCCAGCAAACATGAGTAACCGCATTGTTGAGAACCTTTATCCATTCGCCACGGCTTACCGGTGTAGTCTTTCTCAGGCCACTCCGATTTGCATTGCTGGGCGCATATTCTTGAGATTTCATAAGTCAACCAACGTGGTTTTCTTCATTAGTGCCCTCCGCCGAGGCATCAATCAATTGCTCTCTAGTCACATTCCTCACTCATTATAGAAAGACGCACCGCATCCATCTCGCGCCCCGTGATGTGGGTACTCCCTCAATAGTTCGTGAAATCTATCCCTGCATGCCTCCTCGCAAAGCCTCTCTCTAGCGTCATTCAAAAGTAGCTGGGATCTCGCATGCTGTGCAATTTTCGAAAGTGGAAAAACTTGGTTAGAACTTCACTAAGTCGCTCCATGAAGTAATGGAACCGATCACGACTTGTTAATCAATGCTTGGCTCTACTCACCAGTGAGAGTGGGAACAATCTCAACCCGAGTGCCTCTTCGCAACTCGCACAGACGCCTGACAGGTCGCTGCACTTGCGAGTCGGGTCGATGTATATTTGCATTCATTGGGTAGTCCATGAAATAAGATGTTCAAAAACATCTCCCAGAAGGTTATCGACTTCACTAAGTTGTTTGCCTCAATGGTGGCCTCTGACAGCCGTCAACAACTGTAGGCTGGTAGGGCAAACTCTTTCTAGCAACATAAATGGATCATCTGCCATAAACTACCGGTGCCGGGATTCCTTCAAGTTCCCATTTCGACCCCTATGTGGCTCGCTTTTGTTCAATGCCAAGATCCCGCTTCTTCATTGTTCTCCATGACGCGATTTCTCGCCCTGCTCGCTTCCGTTTCTCGACGTATTTCCGTAAAGTTCTTTCTGCTCAGATCAAACGGATGTAGGTCAACCCCGATCCCGCGCTTCTTCGGTCGTACGCACCACCTAAACTTTGACTGCAATCACACACGAAAGAGATAGACCAAATTAACAGCACTTGTAAAAACAAATAAAAACAAAAATTCCAGAGTAATATCTAATTGCTTTATTCTATATCATCACTTAAACCTATCTTAACCGCCAAAACCTCGATAGGCATAAAGCGTGGTGTGTATATATGTACTATGCCAAGTGCACGTGTCGCCTGCAATATAGTGTACCATGGTACGGATATCGATCCACGGGAGCATAGGTGTGTTAACATGAGATTGGCTTTTGAATATTATCCGATATTAGCTTCTTTAGGTGACGTATTATTAATGTCTCGAATTTCAACTAAATTAATCAATCTTAATGAATACCGCATAAAGGAAATCTAGGTGTATATGTTCCCGCCACTTTCGACGGATTATTTCAAAGACATGTTTATTCAGCTTATTTATAATTTATTGATGGCTAGTGATCTTGTTAATGTAAATACTTCTCGAGGTGCACCCGCCTATCTCGCTAGTAGTGTCAAAGTGCATCTCTACCCCAACTCGATACTCGAATGCTTAAATGTTCTGGTCCCAATTGCCACCCGGGACGATCTTTATTTACCCGACCCAACCCAAGGTCGCTTCTATCAAATCCCTGCATCCTCATCCTCATCTTTAGATTCTAGTATAGTCACGCTTAATGTTAATGACATCACCATGTAATGAATCACGATATAAAGCAGATGTTAACAATTATAAACAACCAAATAATATAAAATACTAATCTTTAATCCATGCAATCGTGACAGTAAGCCCAACAACACCCTGTGTATAAATCTAGGAACATACCGAATATGAGAACACCAATATTTAATCATAAAACATCAACACTTCTATCCAAAAGAAAATACAATGATGGCTCTTCCAAAGATCAAAGCTCGCTGCAGGTGCCTCGATTCGCAGGCCCTAGTTCGCAGACGCTCCCGATGCCACTCGGTTCAACGTCGTGACGCTGTACGCCGCCGTCAACGCTTGTTGACTTCTACATTTGTTGACCCAACATTGCGACGTTGGGACGTCACGACGTGGGGACGTCGCGACGCTCCAAGGCTTCGCCTTTATGCATCTTCCACTCTTGATCCTAAAATGCATTCTAAACTCCTCTTTCCACCGCAGCTCACATACACTACAAAAAATCAAATGGTTCAAGTTTAAATGACTTAACATGGTAAACATACTAAAAACAAGACAAATCGCTGTCATGGGCGTGCGAGTGTTTTAGGCAAACTCATCACGCAAATGTGAGTCGAGGATCAGCTTTCGAGGTACTCGAGAGGGTTGATATAGTTTTTATCGCTGGCACTACCAATCTGACTTAGCATATGTTCACGGTATTCACAAACATTTTCGAAGCACACCTAAATTTCCACCACCCATATAGTGGATTATGAAGCGAGAGCAATGATAGATGGACCTTTCGAGGGAGGGATTGTGGTGGCCATGGATAGTTAAGATCGTATCTCTCCCTCCCCCCCCCTCCTTCTCCCTCCCTTCCCCTTGTGCAAGACCGTGAGGTTAGTGAAGTGTGAGCCAAGTAAACAATTTAGGAGTGGAGGGAGGGCAACATGGAACGCAAAGACATTATATGCAAAGCCAATTATCCTTTCCCATTTTGAGGATGAAAGTATGTTTTTAGTCATTTGATATTAAATACTTTGAAGTTGCATATGCTTGTGAACCCTAGAATTTCAGATGCATATGATTTTTAGAGTCATTTTGGAATTTCGTGATAGAAATTTTTGCGTGAGGAGAATGGAAAACCCGCGAAAAATGTAATTTTTCCGAGAAAAGGGCAAAGCAGAAATTACTAATAAAGTTAATATGCTGAAAGCTTGAAATTTTCTGCATCTCTACACTAAACAAATCTCACCATTGAATCATTATTCACAAAATCTAGTTACCTGTGATGAATTTCACTAATTCTTATATCAATTTCACGTTTTCGACTTCAAAACGAGATTTTTTGAAGAAAATCTTCGAAGTCGGGTAATACTTGAAGAAAGTTCATATAAGATAATTAACTTTCAACTTAATGCAAATAAATTGCTTTCTAAAACGCACTAAAACAAGAGAGACACGTGGCGCGGCATCATGGCTGGAAGTATAAAGTGACAAAGACATTTTGGAACAAAATATCTCCCATTTGGTGTTATAAAACGTTAGAGAGAGAGAGAGACAGTAGAAGCCAAGGTTTTTTCGCGATTCACTGTGGCTCTCGCTTGGCCTCTGAAGTCATCAAGCCTAGAGTTAAAAGCGTGAAGTCAACAAGGGCTACGCGTAGGCACCAAAAATGAGAGATTTCGTCGAAGATCCAAAAGAGGAGATTTTGGGAAATCAAAGCTTTCTGCTTCAGAGGTGTTCTCAAGACCTCTCACCATTCTTACTACGCTTCAAGAGGTAGAGATTCTTCCTACTTGGTTTTGTCTAACTCTTTAGGATTATTTTTGGGATTGACGGTGGATAGGTTTTTACGTCAGGTTTATGGCGTTTTGGTGCCGTGTTTGTGGCATGTTTTATGGCCTAAACAGAGGATATTGTGGCAAGTAAGAGTTTGCTTACATGGTTTCTGTTAATCAATGCAGTACCGAGCCATCAAGGAGTTTCCAACGCTATTATGGTCAGTTCAATTTCGCAGCCTTAGGTACACAATTGCGTGGGTTTCCACACCATTTCGTACCCCCTGTACACTTTCAAACCTCTAACATTAAATGGTCATATCTTTTCTGTCCAACTCCGACATTCACACATCTTGACCCATAAGTTTCAGTCTTAAACACTTCCACCACATATGATAGTGACTAATTTGTGCCTCATATTTTTTATCATGTAATTTGATCGTTATACTAAGCTGTACCACTTCTTGGATAGGTTGATGTGATAAAGGTGATGTGTGGTTCAAAGTATTTCACATCAGGGGATAGTTTAGTTGATAATTATATGCATATTGATATAATTATCCATAATATATGGTGAAATGTATGGGTTATAATGTCCATATGTGCATTGTGTGTGTCATTATTTGAACATCGATTGGCATGTTGTGAGTTGATGTTGATATATACATCCATAATATATTGACATGAATGAAATGTAGTGTAGAAGTCATATGCAGGTGATTTGATCTATCCACAACCCACGAAATGTGTGCATTATGTCATTGGATTATGTTGTCCATGTACCATTGTGCACATGGCATGATACCATGCAATGGTACATCACATTTGCATATGCGGGAGGCATCGCGTAGCGTAGGTGTGAGTGCATGGTAGAGATCGACAATGTGTTTGGTGTTCGATGGTATGCCATGAGTACATGGTCGATGTTCTTGTGTTTGGTGTTCGATGGTGGGCTCGATGCAAAATGGGACAACGTCGAAAATGAGCTACGCGATTGCATAAAAAGAAAAAGAAATGAAATACGTGTGTTGGCTATAGCAGAGGATAGATACCTCGTCGGGTGAAAACCCGGTATTCTGAGTTAGACATATGTATCCAGTGATGAAAGTTCGCGAAAGTGTCAGAAGGCCTGCGAAGCTTGCTGTGAGACCCCGGAAATTATTCTCACACGAAAACACCGCGAGCGAGTAAGCAAGTGAATAAGGGTTTGTCGATGGATTTTGATTATGAAACAAAGAGCTTTGTTTTGAAAAAAATGGTTCACAGCAGCATATGCATGTGTGAAATTCGATGAGGACTCGGGACATGGAGACGAGGGTGATCGCATTCACATCAAGCATGTAACATTTGAGTAGGAATAATGTATGTTTTACTTGAATGTGTGGAATGGCGTGCATGTGCCCATAAGTGGGAAGTAGCCCTTGTAAAGATTATTCTCTACTGCATTACTACTTCAGATCCTTGGAACCCCATTTTAGGTGTAGAGTTCCTACACCAATGAACGATCTTTCGGACAAGTGATTTCGAAAGGCGTATGTGGCGCCCGATAAATCTTTACGCAAAAAATGCTTTAGGACAAGCTAGTTATAGCATGTATTTTTGTATAAAAGAATTGTAATTAAATTCTTTTGGACTATTGCTAATATAGTCGAGTATGTAATAATGGTAAGAGAGTCGTGATCGGACTCTTACAGACTGTATTTAAGTGTATTCTTATCATATTTTCAGTTTAAATATGAATGAATGGGTCCCGGTGAAAGGACCTCGATGTCTACGAGTACGTGGTACCGGTCCGGTACCAGGACTTAGGTGCGCAATGACCTAAGGTAGAAATTACGCAGATTGACGGCTAGTCAACGAGACCCTCGGGTTTTGGGGGTGTCACGAGTGGATGTCATATTAGCGAAAAATAATGAATAAGCCGTACACGATTAGGGTTTTTCACGGGTCCCCCTTTAGATTAGAAACCAGATTTGTAAAACCCATGTGAACAGTGTCCATGAATAGTGCCAAAGAATAGTAGCTCAAACAGTGCACAACACAATGTAATGTGCAACTTCGGCGACAACTGTCGGCTTGCGAGAAAATTAATGCATTGTCGCGCGTAGTTCACGTCTTATTTGTGGGCGCGAAGCGGCTGTCGCACCATGGTTGTTGTGCCCGTCCGATTGCCACTGTCGTGCGCAAGCTTTGCCTTGTAAGTGATGACGGAAAAACATCACCATGACACCACCCTTGGAATCACATTTGCGACATAAAGTCTTCTATGCTCAGGCAGAGATGTCCACCCACAGGAAAACTTCTGTCGCAACGGAAGGCTGCGTAAACTGCGCCTTATTACTATCGGCGTGGGCATCGATCGCGCTAGCATGCTGTAACACGCACCTAAATTCGGGTCGTGCGCTTGGCCTGAGAACCATGTTGCGACATGAAAAACCACGTCGTGACACAGGGTCAGCATTCTCTGTCGTGACCAAAAATCGTCTGTCGTGATCCAAAACCAGCAGTATCCTGCCTTGGTATTTCCTATGCTCTGTCGCGACTAGGAAATTCCCACATCGCCAACCCTAGAATCTGATAGCGATTCTTGGGCTTTCCTGCACCTCCAGCTGCCTCCCAATTGCATTTTACTCAACATCCAAAAGGCTTTTTATTACAAAGGCAATCAAGTCACGGAAAAATTTCAAAGCGTATTAATCATACCAAAAAATGAGTTTTTAATTCATTTCGACTCATTACATATCTGGCGGGTTTCTACCCGAAATTTAAAAACGGGCGAAATCCGTCAGCTTTCTTCCCAGCCTTTAAACCTCGAGGCGTGCCACCTCAGGGTG
This sequence comes from Tetrastigma voinierianum, assembly GCA_016808115.1. NCBI lineage: Eukaryota > Viridiplantae > Streptophyta > Magnoliopsida > Vitales > Vitaceae > Tetrastigma > Tetrastigma voinierianum. Next base: position 596,442 of record JAEQBH010003072.1, read on the forward strand.
TACCTCAAATAGCGAAAATATTTTCCTTGACGAAATTGAAACTATTTTTGAAGAGAAATGCTCTACGAGAGTACACTCACGACTAAGTGCACATGCGATAAATGTATGAATTGTTTTCAAAACAAAAAGATTTTGTTTTATAAATCATTCCATTGGACAACCCTAGAAAGTTCGGACAAACCTCCGATCAAGTTCGCCAGGACAACCACTCCGATATCAAAAACATAATTGGACCCTCCGATATCAAAACATATTAGACAACCCTCCGATATCAAAACATATTAGACAACCCTCCGATATCAAAACATATTGGATAACCCTCAGATGTAAACATATTGAAACGACCCTCCGATGCTCAAACATATTAGGCTGACCTCCGATATAATCCATTTCAAAACCCATGTTAATATATTAAGCACGCATCTACTCGACATCATTTTCTCACAGCGCCATGTTATTGATGAAGCTCGACATCTGGCCCCGAATATTTAGTCTCGACCTAGAAAAAATAGCATACTGTCCCGGCATGTCAATCAATATTGTGAGACACTGGCAGGATCATCATACTCGGGTCCGCGACCGTGAAATCGGTTCGAACTATAGTTACGAGCTAAACAGACAAAAATCGATTCAATTATCAGGTTTATACCGTCGTTCCTTAACCAACCCAGCGTAGAGCTTCACCCGTAGCCGTTGAATGGCTCTTAACGAGACTAACCGGAGAAGGAAGAGACGCACATTTTGTAGTTTTTTTTCTTGTCGGCAACTAGGTTCCTTCTTTCTTTTCTTTCTTTCTTTATTTTCTTTTCTGGTTTCCTCTTGGCTTTCCTTCTCTCTCTTTCCTTGGCCTTATCTTTTTTTTTTTTTTTTTTACTTCCACACACCTTCTCCCTCACCTCTCTTCTATTTTTGGCTTTTTCCTCTCCTTTCTCATCTCCCATTTTCTCTTTATTATTTATTTGTTTGATTCGGTGGGGTAGTCGTCACCCCCATGCCTCTCTAGCAACTGGTAAGTAGTGACCTTCATGTAACCTACCACATGGCAGGCTAGGTGCCTTATCACCTGGTGCCACAGGGACACTTGTCCCCTGCTTTTGCCGTTTTTTCAAAAAACGTGAAATTTCGATAATCTCGGAATTTAACAAAATTTAGCTGGGGTGCTAGATTTTACGAGACGATTCCAACGGTGAAATCCGTTTCATCATTCAAGATCTAGAAAAATCTCAGCTTTTCCTCCTAGACTATTCCGTTAAATTATCGTTTTGCCCTTTTTACGGGTTTTACATTCTCTCCATTTCAAAGAATTTAGATAAATTTCACACACACACACACACACACACACACACACACACACACACACACACACATATATATATATATATATATATATATATATATATATATATATATATATATATATATATATATATATATATATATATATATATATATATATATATATATATATATATATCCTCTCGTCACATATCTGATAGTCATTTAACATTTAATGACTAAACCACGTACCTTCGTCCTTAGAGAGGAAGGGATATCTGGTACGCATCGTGTCCTCACGTTCCCATGTTGCCTCCTTAACCACCGGGTGGCACGCCTGGCAGCAGCTAGCGCGTCTTGATGCATAAAGGCGATCTTGGCTATCCATGATCACGCCTGAGTCCCTCCTCGAAGGTCTCATCTACATCAATAACAAGCTCTCCCCAATCCACAACATGAGTTGGATCTGGACTATACTTTCGGAGCATGGAGACATGGAATACTTCATGGACACCTGCTAAACTCGGCGAAAATGTCTTCGCCAGATCATAGCCAGCCTACCTTCGAGTACCTCGAAGGGCTAATAAACATCGACGATAGATTTCCGGCGAGACATAATACCTCCTTTTATGCATTACCTTGAGAAGGCGTGATCACCCACCTCAAACTCTGGGGTCGGCGCCGTTTATCGGCGTGGCTGCTCTACAGGCTCTAAGTGGGTGGAAAGGCGCTTCGTATCAAACCCACGCTGAAGTTATCTGTCAAGCCTAGACAGGTGGTGGAACTCCTCTCCACGCCTGCATCCCGACCATCGAGGGGATGGAAACACCAGCCTCCGATATAAAGCCTCATAGGTGCCATACGTATATTCGCGATAAGCATTTGTTGTGACTGAATTCCATAAGTAAGTGCTCCTCTTAGCTACCCTTAAGATCCAGGACACATGCTTGTAGCATGTCCTCTAAAACCTATATGGTCATCTCTGACTGACTATCTGTCTATGGATGAAAAGCGGTGCTCATCATCAACTGTGTCCCCATGGCCTTTTGGAAACTCTTCCAAAAGTGTACTGTAAACCTGGGATCCCTGTTCGATACTATGGACACTGGTACTCCATATAGGCGGCCAATGTCTCGAATATATAACCGGTAGAATTCCTCTAATGTGAAGGTCATCCATACTACTAGAAAATGTGTCAACTTAGTGAGCCTGTCCACTATCACCCACATCGCATCATGTCTTCGCGGTGTCTGTGGCAAGTGGGTCACAAAGTCCATTGTGATATGCTCCCACTTCCACTAAGCTACTTCAAATGGCTGGAGTAAACTTGTTGGCCTCGTTCTTTCGGCTTTTACACCTTTAACACATGAGACATTCGGTGCACGGTATCATCATTGATGGATACCAACTGCGCGATCTGTCCTTGGGACTCAATCACTACCTTTCCCGGTAGGAAAGCGAAACCACCAAACTCCACAACGCTCCACTGGCACGATCATTTCTTTGCGGTCTAAAGCATCCCGGTCTTGAGCATCACAGCTCCAGAAGCTACACTAGCTAGTACTCCACAGTGAGCTTACATTGACCGCATCGGCCAAGCACATTTGCCTTACAAAGATGGTAATGCAAAGTAAAGTCATAATTCTCCAGATATTCCATCCATCCGTTGCCTCATGTTGAGGTCCCGTGTGAATATCTTCAGGCTCTTGTAGTGCGAAAATAACTCAAACTACTCACCATACAGGTAGTGGCGCCAAATCTTTAGGGCAAGGACAATGGCCTCCAACTCCATATCATGTGTAGGGTAATTCTACTCATGATTCTTTAACTACCGAGAACCATAAGCTACCACCCTCCTAAACTTCATTAAAACACACCCTAGTTCGTCCTTAGAGGCATCACAGTACAACGTGTACCTCTGTCCCTGTTTTGGGACTATCAGAATAGGAGCTGAAGTAAGTCTCCTTTTCAATTCTTGGAATGCCTTCTCACACAGGTCATTCCACTCAAATGACTTATAAAATTAAATCATGTCATAAGGTACTCTGCCCAGCCGGGAAAATCCTCGTGAACCTTCTATAGTATCACGCGATCTCAGCATATCTCGAAGGAATTGACTTTGGCCTCTCCCGGCTTCATACTTGACCTCGGCTTTTTCGAGGTCTTGATACGCGAAGGCGATACTACATGTTCCAAAAATTTCACCTCAGTAAGCTAAAATTCACATTTACTAAATTTGGCGTACAATTGATGGTCCATGAGTGCCTGGAGAACAATCCTCAAA